>OX387336.1:1386510-2055363 GCA_947562085.1 Eudonia lacustrata | reverse complement strand
TGTAATCAGATCTTCGCTACGACCTGTAGTTTCAGAGATACAAGGTGGCCACGCCAGGATGAGGGCTCATCCTGGCGGGGCCACCTTGAACCCCTTATAACTTTTAAACGGTGGATCGACATATTCTGAGATTTCACGACAAATTCCGACAAATTATCGACAAATTATTGGTGTAATCAGATCTTCGCTACGACCCGTAGTTTCAAAGATACAAGGTGGCCACGCCAGAATGAGCCTCATCCTGGCGGGGCCACCTTGAACCCCTTATAACTTTTGAACAGTGGACCGACAAATTCTGAGATTTCACGAAAAATTCCGACAAATTATCGACAAATTATCTATAAAGTCAGATTTCCAGTTGGTGATGGTGGCCACGCCAAGATGAGCCACACGTTGGATGTATGTATGTGCAGTTCTCAGTCCGTTAGTCACCTTTTACATCGAAGACAAGGAAAGGTGTGACAGTATTCTTAAAAGGAGCCGCCACCACACGGCTCACAAGTAGTTACAAAGAAAATTAATAGATTGGTATTTCTAATTAGGTGCAATTAAGCACCGATGTCGACTAATTGCATTTATAAGAAGTTTCTTTAAAACATCTTTAAGAAAAAAGTACTTACTTGCTTTTTATCTACCTAAGTAGGTATCGCGCACAATATACCACTAACGAAACTACAAAACAAGTTCAAATACACCACTGCTAACTGAGACAGTTCTCTAACTCGCTATTTGTACTTAACCCGGTCCGTGCCAAACATTAACAAACATCGCCGTTGATCATTGAACGTTGATCATTCTGTGTTAGATCATAAAGGTTATTTTGCAATTGAAAATAATAAAACTACTCATAATTATTACATCAATATTCAGCGTCATCTGTTATCTCTTTGAAAGACTACAAGTGCAGCGAAGTGCAATGCTGCTGCGCAATTTATGAACGCAGTAAAGAACATGTGACAGTTTCGAGAAAATAGATCGTAATGTAAGCACATCAAATGTCACAATCGTAAACGCAGTAAGTGGTACTTATTGCGTTCATAAATTGTGCGGCGGAATGTTTTGCCTACTTTTTTGTGTAGGTATAAGGTATTGTGAATCTTGTAGCGTACGAAATAAAGTCGTTCACACTAGTGTAAACATGTCGTTCTCTCTCGGACATGGATCTCGGAACCCTTGTTAGCTCCAAAGTATTTTTCTAATAGTCTCATGCCCATTTTTACCGTTGACCCCTAAGTTTAAGGTGACCCTTAAGCCATATATTAGGTGACGGTTTTGCTCCAACAACTGTCACCTAACATGGCTTAGGGCTCACCTAAAACTTAGCGATCAATGGTGAACTCAGGCATTAGTGTTGTTTATTATCGATTTACATAAAGTTGCTTTCTTTTTACTAAACTACCTACTTACCTATTTTTCTCAACGATAAATAAAAACATAGGCTCAGTTAATAAACTAAGACACTATTAAAAATATTGTGCCAATTTGAATGAGTACCAACTATGTAGGTACATAGGTGTTGTATGTCACATTAGTAACGCAATAATTTTAAAAATATAAATGGGTAAGTACCTACTTAAGTATGGTCTGACTAGTTACTTAATATTATAAAATATGCGAATGTTTGGATGTTTGTTAATCAATCACGTTTCAACCACTTAACCCCGTTTCCCGTTCTCGTAGGAATGCCGAGAGAAAAGTATCCTATGTCCTATTCTGGTTCCAAACCTATTGTACGAAGTTTCATCTCGATCCGTACAGTGGTTGAAGCATGATTGAGTAACAAACATCCAAACTTCACAATAATAATATTAGTAAGTACACTCTTTATACCTTTGAAGTCGTTTATTCACAACATCAATAAGCTTCATGTACGCGATTGTACTTTTACTATGGAAAAAAAAGAAGTTGATATAACTTTTCATAGAAGCATCGACAAATTCTGGCGTTTGTCGACAAATTCCGACAAATTATCGACAAATTATTGGTGTAATCAGATCTTCGCTACGACCCGTAGTTTCAGAGATATAAGGTGGCCACGCCAGAATGAGCCTCATCCTGGCGGGGCCACCTTGAACCCCTTATAACTTTTGAACGGTGGACCGACAAATTCTGAGATTTCACGACAAATTCCGACAAATTATCGACAAATTATTGGTATAATCAGATCTTCGCTACGACCCGTAGTTTCAGAGATACAAGGTGGCCACGCCAGAATGAGCCTCATCCTGGCGGGGCCACCTTGAACCCCTTATAACTTTTGAACGGTGGACCGACAAATTCTGAGATTTCACGACAAATTCCGACAAATTATCGAAAAATTATCTATAAAGTCAGATTTCCAGTTGGTGATGGTGGCCACGCCAAGATGAGCCACACGCTAAGATTTTGTTGATTCAATTATGAATCCATCAGTGAAAATTCCAGGATTCTACCTTCTGTAGTTACAGAGTAATCAAATACCTACTTTTCGTCAAAATTCGTCCGAAAAGTAAGTTCTAGTTGAGGTGTAAGAAAAAAGGCTACATTCATGAAATCTAGGGAAGATTTTGTTGACTCGGAGAGAAAATTTGTTAGACAAAACCGAGAACTCTAGCTACAGTACATTCTGAGATATAACGCTATTATGGTTATCTCGCTGGTGT
This sequence comes from Eudonia lacustrata, assembly GCA_947562085.1. Lineage (NCBI taxonomy): Eukaryota > Metazoa > Arthropoda > Insecta > Lepidoptera > Crambidae > Eudonia > Eudonia lacustrata. The sequence goes on along the minus strand of OX387336.1, from coordinate 2,052,721 downwards.
GGCTCATTTTGGCACGGCCACCATCACCAACTCGAAATCTGAGTTTACAGATAATTAGTGGATAAATCTCAGAATTAGTGGGGCCATGGTTCAAAAGTTATAAGGGATACAAGGTGGCCGTGCCAAAATGAGGCTCATTTTGGCACGGCCACCTTGTATCTCTGAAACCACGGGTCGTAGCGAAGATCTGATTACACCAATAATTAGTGGATAATTAGTGGGAATTAGTGGATAAATCTCAGAATTAGTGGGGCCATGGTTCAAAAGTTATAAGGGATACAAGGTGGCCATGCCAAAATGAGCGCTCATTTTGGCACGGCCAACTTGTATCTCTGAAACCACGGGTTGTAGCGAAGATCTGATTACACCAATAATTAGTGGGAATTAGTGGATAAATCTCAGAATTAGTGGGAGCTTCTATGAAAAGTTATATCAATTTTTCATTTTCCCATAGTAGATGTACAATCGCGTACATGAAGCTTATTGATAATTTGAATTAACAACTTAAAATTGAAAGGTATAAAGAGTCTAGGTAAGAATCTAGGTATATAGAGTGCAAGTAAGTAAATGAGAGAGGATCGGATACATGTATGGATATAATTGTACATGACATTAATTTAATGTCGGGAACCAAAAAATAAATAAACTAGTTAGTATATAAATGCATTTCTTTAAAAAAAAAAGATAAAAAGGCTCATTTGAATGCTTTACAATTTAATTATTAACCGACTTCAAAGAAAAGATGATGTTCTTTTTAACTATTGTATGTAGATAAACTATGTCCGTCGATATATCCATCAATTGTAGACCGATTTTCAAAATTCTTTTAATTCCATTACCGAGGTGGTCCCATTGTCCCCAAGTCACGATCTGATGACGATGAAAAGCACATAAGTCAAACTATTATATGCATACATAATCGTTCGACTTATGTTCTTTAGTCTGCCGAACCTTTGTTTGTAGACACACACAACGCGTTACTTATTTTTTTTTCTAATGATATTAAAATACCTATTTGCATCTGATTGATAGTCATCTTCCCATGTTGATTAGCTGGTGATGGAAGGTACCCAAAAACTCCTCAACGGTATAATTCTTTATATCATAGCTTTATGATTGAGCGCTGTTCTAATGGCGAGTGGGCAATTAAAAAAAAAACATTTTATGTTTAATAGATAAGTATAAAAATTCCCCCATTACACTAAAAAGCAAAATTTAAAATAAAAGTTTAAAAACAATTTGTTTAGCACTTTTAGGTTTGCTAAAGAAGAGATCTATGACCCCATATATAACTTTGGAACGGTGGACCGACAAATTCTGAGATTTCACGACAAATTCCGACAAATTATCGACAAATTATTGGTGTAATCAGATCTTCGCTACGACCCGTAGTTTCAGAGATACAAGGTGGCCCCGCTAGAATGAGCCTCATCCTGGCGGGGCCACCTTGAACCCCTTATAACTTTTGAACGTGTGGCTCATTTTGGCACGGCCATCATCACCAACCCGAAATCTGAGTTTATTCTGAGTTTTCAAAAGTTATAAGGGATACAAGGTGGCCGTGCCAAAATGAGGCTCATTTTGGCACGGCCACCTTATATCTCTGAAACCACGGGTCGTAGCGAAGATCTGATTACACCAATAATTAGTGGATAATTAGTGGGAATTAGTGGATAAATCTCAGAATTAGTGGGGCCATGGTTCAAAAGTTATAAGTGATACAAGGTGGCCGTGCCAAGATGAGCGCTCATTTTGGCACGGCCACCTTGTATCTCTGAACCCACGGGTCGTAGCCAAGATCTGATTACACCAATAATTAGTGGATAATTAGTGGGAATCAGTGGATAAATCTCAGAATTAGTGGGAGCTTCTATGAAAAGTTATATCAATTTTTCATTTTTCCATAGTAGATGTACAATCGCGTAAATGAAGCTTATTGATAATTTGAATCAACAAATTAAAATTGAAAGGTATAAAGAGTCTAGGTAAGAATCTAGGTATATAGAGTGAAAGTAAGTAAATGAGAGAGAGCATCGGATACATGTAGGCTGGTTTGTAGTAGGACGGTCGAGCAAACTCGGATTCGTCGATAACACAGTTCATCTTGGATCTTCAAAATAAAGACGCAGTCGTATTCCTTACAGTCACTTTAATGTTATTTTAATATCACAATTAAATAACTTAGAAATAGTTGCACGATTTTAGAAACGAAGTGAGTTCTGCGCGTGCGTACTCTCCGGCCGCTCCCGTTCGAATCTCCAGTTCGTTGTCGCGCCAAGCCAACTGACGTTGACGTTTCGCGTACCATAGAGCATAGGCTGCGCAGACCACACTAAGTATAGACTATACTTGTCGTTTCTAAGCGATGCTAGCGCCACGTCTCCGACATATGGATATAATTGTACATGACATTAATTTAATGTCAGGAACCAAAAACAAATAAACTAGTTAGTATATAAATGCATTTCTTTAAAAATATAAAAAGACTCATTTGAATGCTTTACAATTTAATTATTAACCGACTTCAAAGAAAAGATGAGGTTCTTTTTTACTATTAATAATTTTGCTTATAAGTATAACACACGAGACAACGGGATAACAACACACTTTTAAAATGGCTTGTATAATCTATCAGGCTAATAAATGTTATCTGGGGATTGAAAAATCGAAAAATCTGTTAATACATTTTTTAAGCATTTGATGGCGCCTTTTTTATCGATACAGAACCAAACATACGTACACACATATCAAAGTTTCGTCGTTCATTCACAATTTAATTAATTCAAGTAATAACTAAATGCTTATGTGCGCGACTGCACATGTTGTTTTTGTATGGGAAAAAGAAGTTGCTATAACTTTGAACCATGGTCCCACTAATTCTAACATTTATCCACTAATTCCCACTAATTATCCACTAATTGAAAAATGAAAAAAAAAAATTAAAAATGATTTATTCGTTAACATGTTAACAATTAACAAAAATCAGGGCAAACTACTTCTATTGAACGCGAAATGCATTCGTATCAGATGTAGCCACTCCTCCATAGCTTACAATTAAAACTTTTTTTTTTCTTTACTTCAAATTCAAATACACAAATGTGTGTGTGAAAGTGTGTGTGTGTGTGTGTGTGTGTGTGTGTGTGTGTGTGTGTGTGTGTGTGTGTGTGTGTGTGTGTGTGTGTGTGTGTGTGTGTGTGAGAGTGAGTGAGAGTGAATGTGTAGTGTGTATGTGAGTGTGTGAAAGTGTTTATGCATATGTGTTTGTGTGTAATAAAAACATAAATATCCACACACTAGAAAAGTCCAAATTGCATTAGGTTCTCTACCTCAAAGTAATTTAATGTTTTTAACCATTCAGTCAATTCCCGCTTACAATTACGATAAGTCATTGGATAAATGTCTAACATCTTATTAATTTAATTATATAAATGACTGGAGACGTTTTTGTATTGAGTGCGAGCAAATTTTGTTTTAGCAATATTTAGTGCAACGGCTCTATCTTTTCTTCTTTTAGATAAAATATTATGATCAAAATTTATAGACTTATGTTTTTTCAAAATCACATGTAATATATAAAGTTTACGGACTGTCAGTAAATCGGCAATATAATATAATGAATTTGTTGAAAAAAGGCGTGGTTTAAAATACATAATTTTTAGTAATCCTCTTTGAGCTCGTTCCACTTGTATAAAGTGAGTTTTTACAGCACCTCCCCATATCGATATGCAATATATCAAAATGGATTGTGCCAGTGCAACATAGATCTGATTTAGTAAAGTTTTATTTGCAACATATCTTAAAGTTTTAAAAATCCACATTAACTTACGCAGTCTGCCAGCAACCAGATCAACATGAGGCAGCCATGAAAGTCGTTGGTCCACTAAGATCCCAAGATACTTTGTCGAGGTCACTCTATTTATGGTTGGGCAGTTGCAGTTTGCTTTTAATGACGTATTTGTGAAATCAGGTAGACTGCTTTTAATAGAAAACAAAATATAGTTTGTTTTAGCACTGTTTAAAGTGAGCAAGTTGTGATTTAGCCACTTCGCGACCAACGCCAAGCCATTCTCTGCAACACCTTTTACATTACTCAAAGAGTCTCCAGTAAAAATAATGGCAGTGTCATCCGCATATGAGAAAATGCGGGCATTAGGGATCTTCATGTTACAGAGATCATTAATATATATTAAAAACAGGGTGGGCCCCAAGACGCTACCTTGTGGTACACCGTAGGTGATACTAGTTTGTGTACTTATATGTGAACCTATTTTTACTCTCTGAGTCCTACCAGTAATATAACTTTTAAGCAAATCAGGGGGCACACTCCGGATACCAATGTATTCGAGTTTCTGCAAAAGAATGGAGCTAGATACGGTGTCAAATGCCTTCTTAAGATCAAGAAACACTGCGAGGCATTTGAATTTGCTATCGAAATTATCAACAACCACATACGTTAGAGCTTCTACCGCATCCTCAGTCGATTTGCCAGCCTGAAATCCAAATTGTGAACTAGATAAAATACTAAACTTATTGAGAAAACTTACAAGTCTTTTGTTGATTAATTTTTCTAAAATTTTTAAGATTGCTGGCAGTACTGAAATTGGTCTATAGTTGTTAATATCCTCCTTATCACCACCTTTATGTACCGGCGTTACAAGAGACTCTTTGAGCAAAGACGGAAATACACCTTCACGGAAGCAAAGATTGACCAAATGACAGAGAACCGGAATGATTTCGGCTTTTGCTAGTTTTAAGAAACTTGTTGGAACATTGTCCCAGCCTGGGGCACTATTTGATTTTAGTGACATCAGAACTGAGTGTACTTCTTCCATATCAACATCATAGAGGGCAAAGGAAGATGCTTGTGAATTTGAAGAAGGATCACTTAAGAAGCTACCCTCGTTTGGCTGTACAATTGCACTGGCCAAATCCTTGCCCACACTGCTAAAAAAATTATTGACTTCATCGACTGATTCTTCCGCAGAGGACCCAACTTGCAACAATTTTGTATTATCAGTTTTAGATTGTTTTCTGTATGTCACTTTGGCTACATTTCTCCAGAGACTCTTAGAATCGCCTACCAAATCCTCTAAAAGTTTCTTTTCATATTTTCTTTTTATATTTCTAATAAGATTTTTGCAGTAATTACGGTATCTTCGATAAGTGATTCTGAGAATCTCGTCCTCCGGATTTTGACGAAGCTTAAGCTGCATTTTATTTCTGTGCCTGATACATCGTAACACTCCTGGGGTCATCCAGGGTTTAATTATGCGTTTACTTTTAGGGACTTGTATCAATCTAGTACTATTTTTTAAAGATTCCATTATTATACCTAATAATATATTGGTTAACACATTTGGGTCATCATTATATAAAAGAAGCTCAGATACATTTTTATTTTTTAAATCTATTAAAGCTTTTTGAAAATCCGTTACTAATTTCGTTTTATTGTTTATTTTGTGAGCTTTAACATTTTTTACATGCAATAAAACCATAGCGTGGTCATGGTCTGAGCCACCTTTTCCTGTACAAGTTTTAACATCATGTGATCCAAGGAATTAGATCCCCGCGTAGGAAAACTATGTCCAGTCATTAAACTATGAGTACCTAGCATATTCAAATAATTTAATCTATTGTTGCGTTCCTGACTTCGTTCCGAATCTTTGGAGATAATATTAATATTGATGTCACCAGTCACTATTATGTTTTGATATGAGTTAAGAGATTCCAAGTGCTCATTTAGTGAATTCACAAAAACATCACAGTTTGTATTGGGTGATCTGTATATAGCCAAAATAATAATTCTTTCTATTTGTACTTGTAGGCAAGAGGCATTTGGCAACAAAATTTCTTTAACACTAACATTTTACATATACCACCACCCCATCAATTTGATTAAAGTATCGTGTTGTAGAATATGTCACATAATCGGTTATAGTAGGTATAGCCTTGTGGTCCAAGAGCCAACATTCGGTTAAAATAATCACTGTAGGGCTATACCTAAAATTTGTGAGTGAGGTTAGCAGATTATCAATATTACAATAAACACTGCAAATATTTTGAATTATTAATGTGAAATCACCATAATTTATATTTAGCAACGTTTCGGCATGTTCAATATCGCATTCTATAGAGCGAGCGAATTGTAATTGGTCTACGTTAGATAAAATATTTGTCGACCTATTCATTAATAACAGAATTAAGAGAAACCAATGGTATTGAATAGTGCATCTGGGTAATACTTTGGATATCTATGTTTACATCTCTGTAATTTTGTGTAAATATGCATGTGTGACTTATTAAGAACGTGTTAAAGTGCGAGCTTGTGTGTTTGTGTATAATTGATTGTGTAAAGTGTGTAATAAAAATTAATATCATGTATTTGAAAATAAAACTACATGCAGACATTTTTCCTAACATACTAACAACCCCCAAATGAGTAACATCCTTGCAAATTAATAATAAAAACAAAACGAAATAAATACAAAACAAAAACGATCCCATACCAGTAAAAATAATCAGTAAACAGCATTTTTTTGAATTATAAAAAAACAATATACCATTAATGAAATAAAGAAAGAAATTATTGGTGTAATCAGATCTTCGCTACGACCCGTGGGTTCAGAGATACATGGTGGCCGTGCCAAAATGAGCGCTCATCTTGGCACGGCCACCTTGTATCCCTTATAACTTTTGAACCATGGCCCCACTAATTCTGAGATTTATCCACTAATTCCCACTAATTATCCACTAATTATTGGTGTGATCAGATCTTCGCTACGACCCGTGGTTTCAGAGATACAAGGTGGCCGTGCCAAAATGACGCTCATTTTGGCACGGCCACCTTGTATCCCTTATAACTTTTGAAGCATGGCCCCACTAATTCTGAGATTTATCCACTAATTCTCACTAATTATCCACTAATTATCTGTAAACTCAGATTTCGGGTTGGTGATGGTGGCCGTGCCAAAATGAGCCACACCTTTTGAACGGTGGACCGACAAATTCTGAGATTTCACGACAAATTCCGACAAATTATCTATAAAGTCAGATTTCCAGTTGGTGATGGTGGCCACGCCAAGATGAGCCACACATATATAATAACTTTTGAACGATAGACCGATAAACTGATATTTGGCGACATATTTCTCGACATAGGTACCTACTATCTGTGAAGTCAGATTTAGAGTTTGTGATGGTGGTGGCCATGCCAAGATGAGCCACGCCTACTAAGGTTGTAAGGTTTTAATGAGTTATGATCAGAAAGCCTAACTTGCAGAACGTCTTTAAAGCAAAATGTCTAAAAGCAATGTCTAATTGTATAAAGTCGAAGAAGCAAAATGTCTATTACTTTCGGAACACAAAACATACAGGGTTGTTTGGTAATATGTGTGTGTATAATACCGAAACGTAGCCATGCAACCAAAAGTATAAATAACACCGTGATAACATGCAAAATCATATTTATGAAGATATACTTTTCCATGCAAAAACTCAAATTTATTTTATTACATTATTTTTTTTGTTCAACTGACATGTTTTGACTTCTGTTTTGTTTGGATCATGAGGTTGACGAACATAAACAATGTGTCAGTTGGACCTAGGGTTGTGACTTAACCATTTTACTTAGTAACAAACAACCTTAATATCTCGGCCTTAGATGGTGATTTTCTGGTATGTTTATAATATTCATATTCATATTCATTTATTGCATCTTGTTGTAAGTATACAGGTGTTACATAATTTTTTTAGCACAAACAAGAACCCTGTAAGGGCACAGCAAAATACTTATATACTATACTTACTAAACATATTATTATTATTACACTTAATTATAACAGGCGCTGACATTTATTATTATTATAATAAATTTGTTTATGTAACATAAAAACTTAAACTAGGTACATAAATATTTATATTTACATATTTAAGTTTCTAAATTAACTTCTAAATATTCCTTTATAGAATAGTAAGCTTTATCAAGAAGAAGTTTTTTAAAATCATTAACAAATTTTCTTCCCTGGAGGGCTTTTAATGAGTTAGGCAAGCGGTTATATAAGACGACTGCCATATAGAATGGCCCTTTTTTAAAAAGGTCAAGGTGTGGGGTTAATTGACATAAATTATTTCATCATCATCATCATCATCATCTCAGCCAAAAGACGTCCACTGCTGGACAAAGGCCTAAATTATTTGCCCGGCGAGAAATGTAGCGTCTAGGAAGGTCAGTTATTCTATTGAAATAATGTGGGGTGTGGGTTCTCCGGGGTTCCGTCCTGAGCCTTATCTGCCATGTACGGGATTCTACAGGTATTACAAAACACCCTGTATGTGGTAGTGGGTGGCAGTGTGTTCTACAGGAACGTTTTTTGACATCGACATTTTTTTTTTATCCTTTGTTCATTTAAAATAGGGTTGTCAGCAACTGAATTAAGTCTTTAGCAACGATTTAATATCGACCATCTGCTTCTTTGCTTTCATCCCGTGATATTTCAACGATATGGTTATTTTTTGGCGACTAGTTAAAAAAGAAAGAAAACAGAAAACTGCTAGAAACATTGTTGACTGGAGTTCTTGGCGGGAAAGTGAAGCGTCATGTCGGCGGTTTTGTTTTATTTTCTAAAATTAGTGTTATGTCGAATATTAATGTGAAATAATAATGGATTATTAACCGTTAAGTGTTCGTAAGTGTGCATGAGTGTTGGCAAATGAAACAAAGCAGTGCAACGTCACTTTTCAAATTCTCTCAAGAAGTACGCCCGAGGACTTAGTAAAGCCCCACGTCTTTACTGAGATACTCGAGAGGTTGGGGGGTATATCTTTTCTCACTTCTCGTTTCTATTATCATTCATCATCATCATACAGGAAGGAAATATTGTTTAAGTATTTATGTATTACTTGTAAGAAAAATTACTTTGACACTGGCTAAATGTGCTAATTGCACGAAGCCATCAACTAAAGGAAAAAAAATGATGGTGGTACCTAGCTAGCCAGGCGGACTTACAAGCAACCTAACCAAACGGTAACAAAAGTAGCTCACTGAACACTATTAGTACAGTCACGAGCAATAACATGTACAAACTTTTGTCTAGTTTTGACTCTTATTACAATGTATTAAGAGTTACATTGGTTACAGTTAATGCTCGTTACTGTACTTTAACGCCTCGATGGCCAAGTCCCGGGTTCAATTCCCAGGTCGGGCAAAGTGTGTTTCGGATTTTTCGATGCATAGCTAACGTGACCATTTATTATTTTACTCAAAACGGGACTTCGGTTTATGTACGTAAATTGGTTGGTTTACAGTGAAAAAAAAATCTTGTTAACTTTTATTTTATTTATCTAAATAGTAGGTATTTATTAGAAATTAAAAAGTAATTAAACAAATGCTCAGTTGTTTTTATATTTTTCAGATGAACCAATTTGTTTTAATGCAGCTGGTGATGATTTTAAATAAGAATAAAATTCTTGGCACGTTTTTTTTTAATGTTTACCTTTGATATCAACATTGCCCTAACAGTCTAAGGACCGGTTTTGGAAAACGGGACAATTTTGAGTCCCGATGCTTTTTTCGGGGACACCGGGACGGAGAACCGCAAAAAGGGACGGTCCCGTTCAAAACGGGACGTATGGTCACGTTATGCATAGCCCGGGTTTGTGATCACCAACCCGCATTTGGCAAGCGTGGTGATTAAGCCATTACCCATCAATTGTAGTGATGACTTGATTTCAATGATGGAGGCCTTTGCTCAGCAGTGGGACAGTTATAGGCTGTTTACTCACTTACTGTACTTTGTCTAAACAATTCTGACTCTAACAAGCGGTCGGCGAACTGTTGGTGACCGTCCAATTACGTAAGTAGGTACACAAAAGAGAATATTGTCTCTTTGTTTCGCGGTGAAGCAACGTCATTTCTACATACCAGAAGATTTGCTAACATCTTTAGTTCTTCATAATATTTTGCCAATACAATAATTTTGAAATACTTACTGTAAGACACTTCTCACAAGATATAGGTAGGTACAGTCACGAGCAATTACACACAAAATGAGGACACTGCAGAAGATAAGCTTAATACATAAAGTGCTTGAGCAACGCATCACATAGACACCTTGCATGGTCACTGATATCGGACCCCCCCCCCCCTCCTCTCCCGCCCTATCATCCCCGAGCGGTTCACACGCGTTCTATACCAGCCCCCCGACCGCCTAATCGATCGCTTTGACTACGCGTATAGTTTATGACGTCGTCTTGCCACCTCAAATGAAAGCAATATCAAAAGCTAAAGGCTATATAGCTTTCGATATTGCTTTCATAGGCGGCACGAAACGACAAGATGACGTCATAAACCACACACGAAGTCAAAGCGATCGGTTAGGCGGTCGGGCCCCTGGTGCAGACATGTACAGTCAACAGCAAAAGTAGATGATGTTTACTAGATTTAAAAATTAAGTTTCGATAGTGTAAGTCCGTATTTTCTATATAACTACAGTCAAAGTCTGCAGGTACTATACACACTCACTCGAAACACTCGAAGGTTTTTCGATATGCGTTTAAAAAGATTTGATTTTCATACTGATTTCATATTTTAAAACTTGACCAATCATCTTCATCTTTGTTGTGACTGTACTGTACCTGGGCGTTTCTTTCCACTCCCACGACCCAGCCAACCTGAGCTCTGAGGTCTTTAGAGCCTTTAGAGGCGGCCTCGAGTTGTTCCGCTCCCAGATCCGATCCGAACCCTTTGGAGATTCTAGTAGGGCGCGAGGACATGCACTAGTGCGTGAAGTCATTCCCTCTAGAAAACCTCTGTCGGTGCTTCGTTTCATATGGCTTGAGGAACCTTTCAAGTTTCTCGCCGGCCCCAAAAAAACCCGGTGAAACTGAAAATGCCCACTAAAGGCAAACAGTAAACTCAAAAAAATAACTGATGTTGGAACAGCTCCGAAGCTCGGAACAGTCCGAACGCAGCTGTTGGATTAGGTTAGGTTAGGTTAGGATACTATTGCGCGTCGGCGACCCGTCTCACCAAATGACGGGTCAAGCGTGTCCGCCCATCGTTTTCGAGGGCGGTCACCCGCCCCAATCAGGGGCGGAAGAGGGGCTCGCCCATCTACAGGGCGAGCAGTCACCGACGGGGTTGTGGAAGTGTCCGAAAGGGTTCCCATGACCTCGTCAGGCTCTACCATGCCGGCGTTCGATGCGTCCTCCTCAGATGAGGACGACGCGATGATCGCCGGTCTGCTGGTTCCAAGGTGACGAGAGGACATCGGAGTGGTTTTTACCGAGTCGGCTTCGACTCGCTTTCTCTAGGGCTTCGGCCCTGGAACAGAGTCTAGGCCATCCTCGGACAGCCAGCGGGACCCCTCTTGCCTGCTGATGCGTCTGTTAGCAGATTTTACACTCCGCATCAAAAAAAAAAAAAAAAAAAAGGTTAGGATACTATTGCGACCATAACGCGCGATCTGAGCGAGCGAAGCTCGCGTGCCGCCGCGCTCCGAAGCGCCAGAAGCCCTATTTTTGCGCGCCTAAACGACGACGATCAAACTAAGGGCATCGGTTAAAAGTACCCGAGTTTTGACTGTAACATATGATATGAATGCTCGCGACTGTCCATAGGTTAAATACCGATAACTACTTATGTAGCCGCCGACTGTATTTGGTAAATGAATGTGCGAATGAAATGAACCAATCTTCACGACGAACGCCAAGGTTGGACGCCACACGCCAGCACACACAAAAATGTAGTCTGAAGGGTAAATTTCGCCATAACTATGTGGATGGCGACATACCTAATATGTTAGCTTTAAACATTAAAGATTTATTTAAAGATTTGAAATGAAATGAAATGAAAAATATTTATTCGGAGCATCTATGACAACTTGACATAATGGACATTTTAAATTTATAATTATGCAACCGAAATGGTCACCACTCAGCTTGTGCCATGACATTGACGTGCCAAGGCGCTGATATTCTGTGGAACCAGTAAGAGAGGGAGGGAGGCGCAGCTCCAGACATAAATTTCAAAATTTTACACAGTGACAGATGTATACAATATTAAACATAACATACAGCCAACATACACACCATAACCTACACATAACACATAAACACTAATATATAAATGAATAAAAGAATAAATCATAAAATAATTAATTAATAACAATATCAACACAACACGACCGCTTAAGCGCTGGAAACCTGTAACTCCAACAGATACTCTTTTAACCTTGCTTTGAATGTGCTAGCAGTTTAATAGACGTTTTTTTACTACATACGAACCAAAATAGGTAGGCATATGAAAGTTCTGTATTTTTTCTAACGCTTAGAAAGATTAATTAAAATTGGAACTTCAAAATTTTCAAAATTAAAAATTCAAAATCATTTATTCAGTTTAGGCTACAAGTAGCTCTTGTGAATGTCACTATGCCATCGGTTCGTAAGTCTACTCTGGGCGGGAGATCTTGTACTGAGAAGAACCGGCAAGAAACTCAGCAAGTGTCCAGCTCTTTTCTCCCTTACAGCGTCAAAAATATTGGAAAATGCCCTATCATAGCAGAACACTTTCCATTACAAATAAACACAAAAATTATATATAAGACAACCACAACATGTAAAAAAACAAAATAAAAAATGTAAGTTAACAAATTTACATCAGATAATTATGTAAAAGCTACTAACTTTACATGTTGTTATGAAGCAACTTTTTTTAATTAAAAGAAGGAAAATAAATGAAATTTAATAATTAAAAATATTTACAAAATATCTATACAAAACAAAATATATACAATAATCTATCAGCGCCAGATGGCGCTACCTCAGTGATACGTAGCGAGCGTAGGACTGGCTCAGCAACACTGCACAGGATCTCGGGGTCAGACTGGCTCAGCAGCACCGCACAGGATCTTGGGGTCAGACCGTTAGAGGTCAGGCCGGCAGAGGTCAGGCCAGCAGAAGTCAGACCGGCAGAGGTCAGACCGGCAGAGGTCAGACTGGCAGAGGTCAGGCCAGCAGAGGTCAGGCCGGCAGAGGTCAGGCCGGCAGAGGTCAGACCGGTAGAGGTCAGGCCAGGTAGAGGTTCCGCAGTCAGACAGAGGTTCCGCAGTCAGCCAGAGGTTCCGTAATTAGATACTCCTTGATCGGAACTCGTAATTAGAATGGCCTTTGAGCGAAGGACAGGACGCTTATATACCCTTCCCGTAGAACACGATTTAATTTAAATTTATACAAATTAAGAATAACATAAAAAGTTTACATTGCATTTTTAAAAGAAAATATCAAAACATTCAAATTTTCATTGAATGGAATTTATTTTATAATATCTAAAGAAGTATTGTAAGAAAATAAGGACAAACATGTGTAATTTGTTGGAAAGATAGAAAGAAACATTGGACCTAAAAATAATGTAAATACAAGAGGTTCTTAAAAACATGCTTAGCAACAATAAAAACGTAAGTATTTTCATATTTACACAAACCTTTCTCTATCCTCTATCTTATTTACATGTTATAAAAAGTGAATACTACAATGTAAAATGTTCTTTTAAACTTTGTAACAATAATAACTATGGGATAAGTATCCAACTTCTTTTAAACTTTGTAACAATAATATTACAAAATACTTAAGTATTAAAAATTAAACAAATATAAAAATAATTTAAATACATTTTACATGCAATGTCACTATCTTTTTATTATTTTTATTAAATTATGATACGATCTTCCAAGATCGAATCGATATCGGCAAAATATTTGAAACTAGTTAAAAAAAAACAACGCATAATATATTTGATATTTTGTTTAGGTTAAGGTACTGTACTGTATAACTGTGTAACTGTACTAAGTGCAAAAGCACAAAACAAATTATTCATAAAATTATTAGAATCGGGGGCGTCGCTCACGGGTGCGTCCACCACTGGGGCGTAAGCCACGGACCCCACTTTGACACACAACAAGTATAGGTAATTTTGATTTATTCATCATCATCATCAGCTCATTTTTATAGGCACGCCGCTCGAGCCTTCCCTATGGACGGATAGGGAGAACGGGCCATAAACCACCACGCGGGCCCAGTGCGGATTGGTGGTTGTTAATGACTGCTTATGCAGCCGGGACGAACGGCTTTACGTGCCTTCCGAAGCACGGAGTAGCTCGAGATGATAAATTTTTGGTCACCCATCCGATGACCGGCCTTTGCGAAAGTTGTTTAACCTCAGCACTCGCAGGCCGGGCGCGTTAACCACTGCGCCATCGAGCTCCTCACCACTGCGCCATCGAGCTCCTCAATCAGCTCAATTTAGATTTATTAAAATTACCTATTTATAACTTAGGTATTATTATTGTTTCGAAAGCTAAGTTTAGTGACATATCAAACCAATAGATGGCGTTGTGCGGTGCAAACCAGCATCGCGATAAGGTTTCGTTTTCACGATGCCTTTTTTATTAGATTATGTTTATTTTTGTACTCATATTGAAACCTGCAGTTTTATTCAACAACAGCTATGTCGATCACTGGTCTTATATAGTTGAAAACTGCGGTGCCATTATTACCCTAATATTTTTTTTATTATTACAAAAATATTATTTTGGTTTCAGGACTTTCAGGCAGAGGCAGTAATTGTCTATAGATGGAATAAAAATACGTTTCGCGTTTATTTTATAATATCTTAATTCTTATAGTCTCATCTCCAATAGATAGTAATTTGTAACTGCTCACTATATTATAATCGGGCACGTTCCGTTTCACACAAAGTTTTTTTTATTTGTGGGATTTTAATAGCATGTATCACTTACAGGTCAGGAACACAACAATCCTACCAACATAAGTAGAGTGGTAGACAGGTACATATTATAATCGAACCCGGGACCTTTGGCTCTGTGATTGGTGTGTGTATAAAGATTAATTAAGGTTGCTAAATATTTGTACCTACTTACTTGCGTTATTATTCTAAGCCTACTTAATATATTTCGTTTATCGTCATCATTGCCACAAACGTCAGTGGCTCCGTCGTGGCCCCAAAATAACTAACCGTTTTTCAAGCGTTCATCGGGAATGTCGTTCGCTTGTGCCACTTCCCTATTAACATTATAATTAGTTAGTTACGGAAATTTTAAGTAAGTACTTATTCCATTCCATGTAAAATCTGTATTGGCGTTTACAACGTTCGTACCTACCGTTTCCGTCATCAAAAAGAACGCGACGACCCAAGGACTTCCTACTTTCACTTAATGATTTACAATAAACTCTCGCCGGGCTCATTTAGGTCTTTACGTAGAGAACTGGATAAACAGGAGGCCGTTGAATTAAGGAAATAAAAGGTAAGGTCATACTTAAAAAGGATAAGTTCAATGAACTAGGTCGTAGGTAGGTATATTCAACAAAAGAAAAAGTAAAATAGGTACTTACCTATTTTGCATTGAAAAAATTTCGATTTGAGAATCTAGAACATATCATCAGCTCATTTTATGTCTCCACTGCTGGGGCACGAGCCTTCCCTATGAATGGATAGGCAGAACGCGCCATAAACCACCACGCGGGCCCAGTGCGGATTGCCGATTAGTGTTATTTAACGACTGCTAATAAAGTCGAGAGCGAAGTAGCGATATCGATGGACGATTGTAGTAAATATATATATATATATTTTTTATATTAGAAGGAGGCAAACGAGCAAGCAGGTCACCTGATGGGAAGCAATCACCGCCGCCCATGGACACCCGCAAAACCAAAGGAATCACAGATGCGTTGCCGGCCTTTAAGGAAGAGTAGGCTCGTTTCTTGAAGATCCCTAAGTCGTATTGGTCCGGAAATACCGCCGCTGAGAGCTGGTTCCACAGCACTGTAGTAATAACAATCGAACTATTCGATTGTTTATTTTAACGATTGTATTCGAATAAGAATCAAGATCAAATCTAATCTAATAATTTATTTTGCACACTGTTTCACAGAGAAGCGTTACAAAAATAAAAAGAAGCATAAAGATATTATGGTGAGCAGTGAAACAGTGGCAAAAAGGAAGCCATTGCCATGACGCTGATTTTCAGACGGAGGCCGAGTTGCTTTCGAGATAAGATTGTTCGATAATTCGTCGATTGTTACTACAAGACGCGCAGAGCTAGCTATTTTATTTATTTTTTATAACACAACTACTACCTACCCATTGAACATACGGCCTTCATCTCACCCGAGACGGTAATCGACGATAAGGTCTAAGGCAGTGGTTCTTAACCTTTTAGCCGTGAGGGACCATTTCATCAAATATCTGTCTTGCCAGTAGGCTTAGCCAAAGTAACACCATAAACCGCGCTAAATCACGTGGTCAATCTTATGTCATTATTATTATTAGGTATTTTATTATTTTCGAACTTCGGTATCGTTTTCTTAATGTTACTTTGGCTACCGCCCCTGGGACCACGCAGTTTTAGATCACGCTCAAGTCACTTGTTTATCACGATTACGATGGCTTCACGGACCACTTGGAATGCCTCTAAGGACCACCGGACCCTTAGGCCAGTGGTTCTTACACTGGCCTAAGGGGATAAAGTGGGAATGCCAAAGGGGGAATCACACTTCACCCGGAATGATCAAACTAGAGTAGTTGCACCAGTCTTCGTCGGCACTTTTTCCTTTTCAGTAAAAATGGGGGTCAGCAAGACTTTAGCAACACTTGAATTTCAATGAGATTCTATGTTTTTTGTGCGACGAAAACTGGTGAAGAGCACTAGGTTACCGTGTCATCCCTGTGTCGGATAACGCGTACAATGATGCGACCTCAGAATAATAACTAAAGCTATAGAAACCGGACTAAAATAGCAAAGGTGTTACCAGATTTGTGACGTCATATTTGAGGTAATGTAGTAAGTGACTTTATAAAGGACTCAAGATTTTTTTTGATTACCGATTATCTGATGACCGTTTGACATAACAATACAAAAAATAAAAACTGTCAACCATTTGTTGCACTCCAACCTCCTTTTCTAGCCATAAGATAGAACGGAACTAAACATAGTTGCACGATTTTTATTTTAGCCATCCTTCTATAGCTTTAGTTATTGTTCTGAGGATGCGACATTTGCAAAATAAAGTCATGTCGCAAAATGTCACATTCGCATTGTCTCATTAGCAAAAACACATTCCCAAAAAGCCTTATCGCATCACGCATATTACTAAAGAGGTAATGTCACAGTATTAAAACTGTGGTAATGTTTGTGACTTTGTTTGTTTGTTTGCTCTCTGGAATCTCTGGAACTACCTACTGGTCCAATTCTATTCCAATCTGCGAGTACTCTTAGTGCAACGAGAAGTGAGCGAGCTTAAAGCTCCGGTAACCTATCTGGATATTAGGTAGTTTACTAATACGTGTCCACGGGGCAACTAACTCGAGACACTAGTCTTAAAAGTACCGGATGAAGGATGCGTACCGGGGCGTTCTGATCTGGCGTTATGACCTGACGTAGATGGTCCCTTGTGCTTGCGCAAGGATGTTTGACACCTAACTTTATAACCGATAGGTTGGTGGGGGGTGTAGGGGTGTCAGTATAAACTTTAAAGTCGGGGGTGGCCCAATTCCAAAAATTCTTTCATTGATGGAATGCTACATTCCCTGCGAGTAACATAGGCTATTTTTATTTAAAAAACTATGATTTTTTTAAATCCAAAATCAACGGGGACGAAGTCGTGAGTAAAGTGCTAGTATAAATACAACCTTATTTTTAGTTTATACGAAAATCGAAACACGGGTCAAATATTTTCATTTAAAGAATCAGTACAATAATAATTAAAATAATATCTTGAAAACTCACCAGGTTACAAGCTTTTTGTGCTGTCCCGTTGTGTGTTTTTAGTAGGGTATACTTTATTTGAGATTTTGTAAATATTATTTGGTCAAAATGTAACATGGTATAAAAAATATTGAAATCGATTCTATTACTGATTCTGAACAAACAGTTTTCAGGTTTCGTATAAACTAAAAATAACATTGCTATTATATTCTTTATTGCACAAAAAAACACACAGAGAGAACAGTTTACAAACAATGGTGAGCAAAGGTGGACTTATCTCTAAAAGAGATCTCTTCCTGCCAACCTATGGTGTGAATCCTAAGGTGGAATGGGAGCATCATGTTTAAGAGGAAGTGCAAACAAAAATCTCAAATAAAAATAACAATATTAGGTACAATTCATACAATACATGTAGGTACCTACTACAATATTTTTAAAAACTACATACACATACATAATAATACTACATAAATATTACCATATACACTAATAATAATAAACATGGATATAATATACCTAGTGCATAAGATTGCGATGACATAGTGACAGAAAGTGATTCTTGACTTTCTTTTTATAGGATATAATGGACGAACTATCCTGGATGTCCGTAAGAAGCCTGATCTATAGCTGCGCTGCTTTGACTGTAAATGAATTTAGGAGGAAGTTGAGTTCAGTGAGATAACCCCTTCAGATCGGCTTCTAATTTTGCCATGATTTAGTTGATATTATGTTTAAAGTTAGCAAATATTAAAATTTGTTGACCAATCACCAACCACCAATCTAAGATAGTTGAATATAATGTCCAACCACATTTAATCGAAATTGGCTGCTATCTTAGATTTGTTTGTTAAATTATGCCCTGGAATTTTAATTTCTCCTAAAATACTGGTACCTAGGAAACTGAAAAGTAGGAACTGGTTAGATTTTTGCACCCACAAAATTTTGGCTATGTACATAAACTCGGACCCCAGCGGGATAAAACCATATTAGCGTTATACCTAAGGATGTACCTACCTACTGTAGCTCTAGAGTTCTCGTTTTTGTCAAACACATTTTCTCTCAGTCAACAAAATCTTCCCTAGATTTCACAAATGTAGCCTTTTTTCTTACACCTCAACTAGAACTTTATGGAGGAATTTTGACGAAAAGTAGGTATTTGATACTCGGTAACTACAGACTCGGTTCCCTGTGTGGCGCCGGGGATGAATTTTTCGAATATAAATAACAACTGAGTAAGTATGTAATATGATTTGGAAATATTTTTTACAATTAATATTTATGTGATTGACATGCAGATAATTTTATATTTTATTTTATTTCATTATTTATTTTTGTTGGAATTATATTATTATGAATTTATTTTTTGTTAATATGTTAAATTTTTTTGGATTGAATTTAATTTTTTTTTTGTATTGTGACATCTAGAGCCCTCTGGACCAAAAATTAATTTACTTAATTGCTATGCCCTTGCAGGGCGTCACATAATGACATAACATTTTCTAAGACCTAAGTACTTGTACTGTGTAACTTTTGTGACATGCAATAAACATTCTGATTATGATAAAGAATTGCACCACCCCATCTCTTCCTGTGTGTGTCGTAAAAGCAGACTAAGGGACCATTCCAGAGGATGGGCAGCAGCATCTCTCTGAGGTTACCCTCAACCTACTGCGATCGCCAACCCGCCTGCCAAGCGTAGCGATTACGGCAAATACCCCTCATATCCTTGGAGGAGGCCTTTGTCCAGCAGTGGACGTCTTTGGCTGATATGATGATGATGAACTACAGAAGGTAGAATCCTGGAATTTTCACTGATGGATTCGTAATTGAATCGACAAAATCTTCGCGCAATAACTAGGTATTTATGTAACGTGTCTCGTTCCTGCTCGTTTTAGGTCAAATAATTTTGACGAGCGTGACACCATTTAACATGGGATATCTCGATAACTATTAGTCAACAAATTTTGATATTTGTTAACAAAATTTAAACATAATCATAATATCAACTAAATCATGGCGAAATTTGAAGCCGATCTGAAGGGGTTATCCCGCTGGGGTCATGGACATGAATCTTAAGCGTCTTTGTAATACAAGCATGTCTTGAGCGGCAAGGTGGGGGCAGGAGTTCGAAACGGGAACCAAGGTAAGAAGGAGAATTATATAGGGATAGAGATGGCTTTTTCATTTCGCTAGTGTGGCATTTAGCGAATATGACGTTTAGCAAAATTCCAATGTCATTTTGCGAATGTGACATTATGCGCCTAATCTACTGCGTCGAACGCTGGTGCCACAAACTTACTTACTTAGGGAAAAAAAAACAAATAAAATATACGAGTCACCAATAATTGTATTATTATAACATTTATTACAATTCATAATGTACGTCACGCATTGGTCCCTAGCCGCTAATAAATAATTTAACAAAAACAACAACATTTCATAGCAAAACAAATCCACAAAACATGTGTATGAATAAATCCTATAATAGCATCATCAACAAATGTAAATTGCAATTGATCGTTGACAAAAGAAATAGCAAGACAGAAAACTTAAATGATTTGAATGAAAAAGGTTTCTATATAATTGAAAAGGATGGAAACCAAAACGGTTATTTATATAAATATAAGTAGGTATGACTTGAAGCTTTTAAATTTTAAAGAAACCTACCTATATAATTTCGTTAAAGGTAGATACGTTATATGCACACAAAACTATGTACAGACGCCTGCACATCAACCTATCCAAAACTGTCAAATTACTTCAATACATTATCAACCATAATATTAAGGCATAAAGTTCAAAGTCTATTGCAGAAATTTGACAGTTTGTGGTAGTCGTGTGTACCGAAAAAAATTTACCGATGTTTTGCGTTCCAATTTCGAATTTCTTTCAATTCAATGTACGATTTCAGTATGGCGGCATGGTAAGCATACACATCTTTTATTTCAACTGATAATAATGTAAAAGGAATAGCGTAATGAAAGCAAGGAACAAAAAATACAGCTA
This sequence comes from Eudonia lacustrata, assembly GCA_947562085.1. Taxonomy (NCBI): domain Eukaryota; kingdom Metazoa; phylum Arthropoda; class Insecta; order Lepidoptera; family Crambidae; genus Eudonia; species Eudonia lacustrata. The sequence goes on along the minus strand of OX387336.1, from coordinate 2,031,938 downwards.
GTGCTTGTAATTTATTTTTAATAGAATGCACGGCAAATGACTTCACTCCACTTGATGTTAAGTAGAAATGGAGTCCAGACGCGAAGACAACTGGTGCAGCGTGAACACAACGTAGTATCAGTCACCCACCAATGCCGGCCCAAAAGGTGCCTCTTCACAACTCGTTTGAAGAACCCCGTGCCATGTAATAGGAAGGAGGGAAAACGTGATTCCGCATTTTTCTAACGATATAAATGGGATTTTTTAACTTCTTCCTCGAGAGCGAATAAGGCTTAAGTACATAATTGCCTTCTTTTGTTTGGGTCGTTTTCAGAGCGCTGGTAACGTATCTACCTTTTTTACTTATTTAATACCATTGAAGGCAAGGAAGAAACTTAAGAAAATTGGCAGTAAAATACGTTGGAAACCCGATATTAAAGCCATTTAGCGCCTTAAACCATATTACTAATATTTAAAATACATCTTATTCACTACAACTATTAATACAGTGTAATACCGTAGGCATCCACAGAAAGTATCAGCGAAGTTTATTGGTAGTGACGTTGAATGTCACTTTCGCAAAAAGTCTTTTTCACAGAATGTTACTGTGCCAGAATGTCAGAATTTGTTACTGTGTATTTACTACATACTCTTACTTATGTTATATTGGCGGTATTGTGCAAAATAACATCATCATCATCATCATCAGCCTACTAGTAGCCTAGCAAAAAAACATAAGGGTCCACAAAATAAAGAATGAAGAATAAGTATATTTGATTGATGATTTTCATGTTTTTACAAAACTGCCAAAAAAGGAGTGTTATTTATTACCTACCTTATTTTCTGTAGTGTTAGTATTAAGTCTCATTTAATTTACAGATAAAATAAATAGTGTGACATTCCGCGAAAATGACATTTTGCGAAAGTAACCATCACTTTGTGGTGACATTTTGCGAAAATGAAGTTCTGCGTCAAAACCGCATTATCATTAACTAGTTACATACACCTAATCACGTCATATTGTCACGATGTCTCCCAAATAGTCTTGTGTCATTGTTACAAGGAGAATACATTTGTGAGAAAAAGAAAAAAATGTTTTACTCCTTGGAGAAGTCGTATTTTCAAAATGATCAACAATAAAAAACTGCAATGCCCTTACGAAGTGCATTCCAACTTTTCCAGCATCTCAAGAAACAGTCAAAGTATCTTTAAGATTCAACTGTGATAAAGATTTGCAGCCTCATTATTCGAATTTAACTCAAAACTTAGTAATAGCTGTTATAACCGAGGCACTTCCAAGGCGAAAGAGCGCAGTTCCGCATTAGTAGTATTCTGTACGTTGATGTTGGACCTGTTGTGGCGCATGTGGGACTTCACCAGGTCCGAGTTGACGAGAGCAGCCATCAGACTCAGTTCCCCCGCAAGAACAGTAGCGCATATCAAAGAGGCTAACCTAGCAGAGTTTTCAGCAGGGCGCGTGCCAGCACCTTTAACTCCCAGAATCTCCAGACAGGCACCTTGTCCAGTCAAAACTGTACCACCGCCTACTGTGCCAACCTCTAGGCATGGCATAGTACAAGTCACATACAAATCTTCACCATGCTCACCAGATGATTCCATGCTTGTCGAGCAGTTGCTACTTGTTACATTCTGCGCAGGGTCTTGGCCTGTAGCTATAAAAATAGCAGTCACCATATTCGCTGCATGAGCGTTATTCCCGCCAATAGAGCCTGCCAAAGCTGACCCGGAAAGGTTTTTGATTTTATTGCATCTAGCCAAAGTTCTGGAGTCAGTTTTGAATATCGTCCGCAGATTTTCGCCAGTTATAGTCGTTTCGCACACGACCCTTTTGCCTCTGCCTTTCACCCAGTTGATAGCTGCCGCCTTCTTGTCTGAACAGTAGTTACCAGACAAGCTGATGACTTCCATATCGGGGAAATAATTCTTAAGAAGCTTTAAAGCGTTCTCCGCGCCTTTGGAGACCATGTTCATGCCCATAGCGTCGCCTGTGGTGGCTCTAAACCTCAAATAAAGGGTGGCACCATCAACACCGATATGAACTTCTTGCAGGCGCGCGAATCTCGATGTGGAATCGAAGGCTTCTTTGATTAACGCGTAGTTGTCTTTGTTATCTACCCATTGGCGGCATTCGTGTGCTCGGACCACGTTCGGTAGCCTCACAGCCGGTGCTCTGGTCATTCCAACATCCTCAACCACACTGATCACTCCTCTTTGCCCGATAGCTTTAGCTCCTCTGTTCGTTGAAGCAACCAAGGCTCCTTCAGTCGTCGCCATAGGAATCATATAAGGCTTCCCATCAACATAAAGAGGTCCCGCATAACCCACAGGAACACCTACAAAGCCAATGACGTTTTCACAACATGCGTTCAACACTTTACTGTAATCATAATTGAGGTATGGAAGTTGTTTTATCGCGTTTTCAGTCTGAAATCTCATGGCAATGACGCGTCTGCGTAACCTGACTCCTCTCAAAGGATCTCCTAGTACAGTTTCAAGTTTGTGCAACGGTATATGCGACTGTTCAACCAGCATTACTACTTCCTCGTCGCTCAGAGAAGTGCAAGCACCTTCAGAACGGTATACTTCTAAGCATTCGGCCATTGGCCGTTTCTTTGAGTTCAACTTTGAAGCCGAAGAACTAGGTGACAGTGTAGGCCATAAGTCAGCATCGTCTAAAGAAGTCGTGTCCTCCGTTTGAGTGGACACTTCAGAGCTCGAGTCGTCTCCAACAGAGAACAGGGGTTTGCGGCTGGACACAACAATTTCTTTGTCATTCTGTACAACCTCTTTGACAGTCATATCGTTCATATCGATGACCCAATTTCTCTGCTCCTCAAAAAATATGAATTTGATGATCAGAGCACAGAGCAACGTCGCTATGACAATGTAATCGGCACTGACAGAAAACCATTTGACGTAAGAGTGGAGTAATACGTTATCATGCGTTGCCGGAGTCATGTTGTCGTTAGGGCCTTCTACTATGCCACTGTCAGAACTCCAAGGCCATCTGCTCGTCAAATGGACACACAGCAAGCCGGCCGCCATGATCATCTTCACACGTTGAACTACCGGATTAGGTTTCATGTCCTCTTCAGAGAACGGGCTGTCACGGGCCATGTCCTTCCTGCCCGAGGCAAAGTCAGCGACTAGGGACAAACATGCTGGGTAGAAAGTTACGAACACCAAATAATCTACCAGCAAAGCTAGACACGCGAAAGTACACATGTGCTCCAATCTAGGGACTCCAGATAACGCTCCAACTCCGACCAGGAGGACTGCTATAAGCGTGTCCAGTGTTGCAGTGGGCCCCAACAAGGCTAGAGCTCGTCCCACGCGCTTTCCCTGATCTTCTCCTGCAGACCAACCGGCTTTCGCCATCCTCGCGCCTCTCGCCACATCAGCGACCAGTAAAAAGAGGAACGGAGCATCTTTTATACTCGCAAGCTCACTCCAGAACAAGCCAGCTAGAGCGGACGTGAATATAAAACTTGCAAACGTGGAGAATACACCGGCTATGATGAGGAGGTACTTCGAAGCTATTCTCTGGAGGTTGGAGACTTGATAGTAAGCGTACAGCAGGGCTGCGCAGCGTACGAACGTCATTATGACAGCGTCTGCCGCTTGGTACTCTGCTTCCAAGCCAGGGCATGCTCGGGCCCAGCCGGCGCACCGCTCCGACTTGGACCCGGGGCCGTGTCGTTCGACGCTAGCTGCGCAGGCTAGCAAGGCGAGGGTTGCCACGATCACCTCCCATTGGTGCCTAGCGCAGAACTCGCCGTGAGCGCCCCAGACTTTCATTGTCTACTGTGGTAGCTGCTGAGCAGCTTATATCTGGGGACAAAGAAGCATTCTGTTAGAAAACTTGGAAGGTCTTTTTTTATATATTAATAGTCGCAAACGAGCAGGCGGGCCGCCTGATGGTGAGCGGTCACCACCGCCCATGGACATCAGCAACATCACAGATTTGACTGGATGGCGACCACCCCGATACCTATTTCTGCTGCCAAACAGCATTGGTTTTCATTGCTGTTCCGGTTTGAAGGAAACTAGATACAGTTAAATTACAGTGTAGAGGAACAAAGCGCGCGTGATAGTCATAATAATATACTTATTGCATCGGTTGGTATGGTACATAGATCTTATTTGCTACCTTTGGTATTGCAAGTTTCCATGGATTTCGGTAGCCGACAGCATCAGGCGAGCCGTATGCTCAGTGACATAAAAACAGGTCCGTTACTGGCGCGCTCACACGACACCGTTGCTTCCTACTTAACGGTAAACCCAACAAAGGTCTTAACCTTTAAGAGGCAGTAAGTTATGGGGACATGCTCGCATGATGACAAAGACTTTTACGAAAACTTTAGGTTATTATCACACACAACGACTAGAAACCACCAACTCACGACCTGCCCCCGACCGCCTAACCGATCGCTTTGACTACGCGTATAGTTTATGACGTCATCTTGCCACCTCGTACCGCCTATGAAATTAAATATTATATGGATGTCAAATAATTTAGTATTTTTTCATTGGATCATTCCGTCAGTCCCGGCTGCATAAATAGCTCCGCACACTAGACGACTTATCGCTGCGTCTAGTCGCGTTGTGAGCGTAAGTTTCGCGACTCCCCTAGCTTGTCGTCGCCTCTTTGCGACTGACGCTAAGTGAGCTTTGAACAAAATATACGAAATTATCGGCCGCAGCCTGTCGTCGCGTCTAGTCACCGAGCTGTCGCAGTCGCCTACCGTCGTTTTTGTGATTTAAATATTCAGTTTTAGTAATAATTTTCTAAAGTGATCTATATAATAGCGCCCGTAAAATTGTTCCGATCAGTACGTGTCGGGTCTTCCCAACCACACACACAAACACAAATTTCTTCTTTCTTACACTCAAATTATAGCGCAACCTTCAAAAAGTTCACTTGAATAAAATATATTTTTTGTTTGTTTCTTCCTTTATTGTGCAGGTTTAACCTTTTTACCGCCAACAACTTCTATAGAAGTTCGAGATTTTCGTGCCGTCCACGCCAGCACTTCTATAGAAGTTCTTCTTTGTACCTACTTTATTAAAATACATTTATACGTTGGCGTACAGCGAGACATCGCGTGCAGGATAGTTGGGCGGTGAAAAGGTTAAACATTTCACCCGATCGTGATAAATCTTTGGTGAGTTGAGCTCCAGGCCCGAGCCAAGTCCCAAACTAGGTAGAGTTTGTGCTAAAGATAAAAAATAATGGAAATAATCTATAATGTCCCGGCTCTTGGTCGCCGTCGACATCAAAGAACATCGCGTACGAAAGCCCTTTGGTTCTTTGGCACGTTTCACCAATATACAAATTAAATTGAATCGTCGATCCCATCCATATTTCCCAAAATGCTGTCTAATAATTTAACTTAATAATTGGTAAGCCATAAAATACAAACTTGTACAAATAATTAATGAATATATCAAAATTCTTCGTACGACCACAGAATAAGTAATAGTATACGTACGACACTGCACGTCACCGTCGTTGTTGCACAAAATAAAGAGACTGCAGAACTTAGTCGCCCGCGACTTTGTTCGCGAAGACTACACACTATTATACACTATTACACACACTATTATACACACTATTATACACTTGTACACTATCCCACAGGAACCTGTTACCGGGATAAAAAGTATCCTATATTACACCATGACAGACCAACTTCACGAAGACTACACTATCCAGGAACCTGTTACCGGAATAAAAAGTATCCTATATTACACCATGACAGACCAACTTCACGAAGACTACACTATCCAGGAACCTGTTACCGGGATAAAAAGTATCCTATATTACACCATGACAGACCAACTTCACGAAGACTACACTATCCAGGAACCTGTTACCGGGATAAAAAGTATCCTATATTACACCATGACAGACCAGCCCCCCGACCGCCTAACCGATCGCTTTGACTACGCGTATAGTTTATGACGTCATCTTGCCACCTCGCACCGCCTATGAAAGCAATATCAAAAGCTAAAGGCTATATAGCTTTCGATATTGCTTTCATAGGCGGCACGAAACGACAAGATGACGTCATAAGCCACACACGAAGTCAAAGCGATCGGTTAGGCGGTCGGGCCCCTGTTACCGGGATAAAAAGTATCCTATATTACACCATGACAGACCAGGACCCTGTCTATGTGCAAAGTTTCATCCAAATCCGTTCAGCCATTTTCACGTGATGCGCGGTCTCATAAACAGACAAAAATTCTAAAACTGTTGAAACATCTTCCATGTACTGGACTTTCGACCCTCTTTAGCTTTATTATATGTATAGATTCTAATTTTAATATGTCACAATATGGGTTGTTATCACCTGAAATAAATGTTTTTTATTTATTTTTATTGAAAGGCGCAATGCACGCAATGCAAGCATAGACCTCCTATCGCTAACACGGAATTTCGCGACAGCTGCGCTCAAAAAGTTTACGTTCCGAGATCCGTGTTTGTGAGAGGTTGTTAAGTGTAGCGCGTTAAGTATTAACAACACCCGTGTTTATAGACAAGCCATTACTTAGCAATTACTTTGTTCTTAGAAATGTCACTAAGATCTGATTTCATTTTATAAATAAGTAACGTTTATTTTTGGATTCCAAGGAAGCAGGATATACAATCTGGTGAACAAAATTTTGACTTTATTTCCGATGCCTTATCGTCAGTGTAAAATGGCTGTTACTGACTGGCTCTTGTCGCTCGACTATAAGGATACTGAAGATTTATTAATAATCATGAGGTAGTTATTCTTACAGTAATCACCATTTAAACTTACACACACACACACACACACACACACAACCTCACGACCCTCACAGACAAGCACACCCTCACACACACACACACACACTCACACACCCTCACAAACACGCAGACACCCTCTCACACGCACACATAACTCACGCACACGCATTGTTTTAATTTTGTTATATTTTTCTAGTTTAATTTTAAATTCTTTTATATTTCAACTTTTATATGTATACCACAGTGTTATTTTGATATGTAATTTGATCCTTGTATTAAGAGTAAGGGGAGACCTGGTGCTCAAAGTACAGGGTAATCTAGTTTGAGCGCCAGTCTTCCACTATATATGTGCCTACTTATACAACCATTGTCTTTTTGTGTCTACTGTGGAAGAAAAAATAAAACATTTTGTATTTGTATTTGATATTAGAATAGAAGTTTTCTTAATGAATTAAATAAAAACATTATAATTATTATCAAAATCATTTTTTTTTATTATTTAAGACAAAACACAAACTTTTACACGGAATATAACCTCAAACCTTGCTTGTCACAAGCTTGTTATATGAATTCTTTGAGAAATCTAACTAGATTGCTTGAGTAAAGATATTGGTGACTAGTGCTTGGCTAAGAATTCTATTCTTTTGACGTTTATAACTTCATCGGTTTACTAAAGAATATAAAAGGATGATGAGTCAAAATGGGCGTAAGTCCAACAGGGTTAGCTTTGCTTTCAAAAGAAAGCTTATTATTAATACATAAAATAATATTATGAAAATAAGTGTCAAAGTCACCGGAGAATTGAGATATTGGTAATCGAAAAATCTGTAATACTTCGACGATTATTCAACGTTTTTTAAGTAAAAAAAAATGTAATATTGTTAATACATGCAGATAAAATGTATGCTTTTGTTTATCGACTAATTCACGTCACGAACCATTAGCCGGGTAGTCACAAAATACGTTCAGGGTGGGGGTAGGTGTATTTTTCTCGAAACTGCGTCAGCGCCGGTACGCTTCCTTCCTTTGTTCGTTGCTCACTTGTTGTTTCGCGTACGAAATCTTCATTTTTCGCTATCATCAGTTCTTTTTGACCCCTGCTAACTGTTATGGACTACCGTGTTCATGTCATTGGATTGGCTTGCTTGTTGATATTAATAATTGTGATGGAAGAACGTCGTTGTGTTATGTGTCCACGATCTGTCTATCGACAAAGGCGACACGTATTGGAGGAAAACATTCCTAAGCATCGACCTGAATTGGCAGCATATATTTAGACGGGAACATGCTTTGCTTTTTTTTTTGCTTTAAGTCACATTTACTGTACGTGCCTGACAGGAAGAAGGACTGTTGGAACCTGTGCTCATGTCATTTCCGTGATATGGTGCCTCGGTTTAGGACGACATGAGCCTTTTATTGCCCACGCACATCATTTATTAGAAGTGATAATAGACGAAGAGGTCCGTTAACGATAAAACGATTTGAATTGTATTTTTTGGGTTTTATTCCACTACACTTGAAAAACACATGCCAACCCAGGGAAAATTGATAGTATTATTATTGAAAATATAATAACTATATCATGTCCTAACCACTGGCCCTAGTTACATTACTGTTGGTCTTACGCCCAAGTTTCCTAGATATTTGCCCGTCATCCTATTACTTAAGCAATTACTTTGCTTCAGTATGACCTTTTACTCGTTTATAAATACGGGGGTTAGATTGTCTTCTGGGTCACCTTACTTTATGCCACTGCTTAGCCGATGTATATGTAAGTGCGCACACTACAACACGATTTGGAGATCGCGGAGGTTTTGACTTACGCGAAATAGAATGCACGCTCTTAACAACCACCGCACCGCACCGGCCTGCGTGGTAGTTTACGGCATGTTCTGCCTGTGGTGTTTTAATCTATAGGATAGGCTCGTGACCCAGCAGTGGGGACATACAATGAACTGGTAACTAATTGCATTGCATGTATTAATAATAATAATAATTGCTCTTGGATATGGCCTTGTTGAATCGGAGGTGCTGTACTATAAGTACGCACCTGCGCCAGTACTCGAAAATGGTCATGCAACGCTCTACTGGGATCGCTCTATCATTACGGATAGGGCTATTGTCGCCAATAAGCCTGATATCGTGGTGGTCGACCGATCCCAGCGCCGGGCAATACTGGTTGATATCACCATACCTCATGATGAGAACCTCGTGAAAGCCGAGAAGGACAAGCTCAGTAAGTACCTTGACTTGGCTCACGAGGTTACCGCCATGTGGGATGTGGATTCAACCATTATTGTACCGATAGTCGTTTCGGCAAACGGTCTTTTAGCCAAGAGCCTCGATCAACACCTAGAGAGGCTCTCGCTGAAAGGTTGGATCAAGAGTCAGATGCAAAAGGCAGTACTCCTTGCCACGGCACGTATTGTCAGGAGGTTCCTCACTTTGCAGCCCTGACCACCGGTAGCTTGGGCCCAGTCTCGCTGCTGGCGGTACTCTAGGATTAGGTTTCTATAATGTTTTATTGTTTTTATATTAAAATATTGTAAAAATCTAGTTTTAAGGAAAAAAAAAATAAAGAGTATAATAATAATAATTAAATTATTTATTTAGACAAGGTCCATTTTTGTTAGTAACAATAATCCCTAAAAATTATGTTAGAAATTATAAATTATGACAGATTTTCTATGATATGCAGTCAGGCAAGGCACTCATACATAGGCGGTATTAATTCATGTACTTTATGGAACCGCTCATGCCTTTTGACCCAATGTCTGAATAGATGACTATCAGGCCTGTCCCTTACAACTGTCAGGATGCTGTTGGTACTCTCCCGAACTCTTCTTAAAATCGAAGCTGTTCGCTTTCTTAAGATGCAGTGAAAGTCATCAAAAAAAAAAAGTATTGAAAAATATATGTTTTTTACGATTCCTGTCTGTTTTGTGTAATTAATAAATAATAATAATAAATGTTTCCCACACTCACACCAATTATCTAGCCCCAAGAAAAGCTTCCTTAAGAAACTCGAGAAATGGTTAACTAGACAACGGATAAACATACTTAATATACTTAAATACATACTTATTATACATATGAAACACCCAGACCCGAAACAATTTAGAAAAACAGGTATTTCTAAATTGATCCGACCGGGGATCGAACCCGGGACCTCAGAGATGGCGACTCCATGAAAACCGGTGTACAAACCACTCGACCAAGGAGCTCGTCTAATAATTCAAATTCAAATTAAAATCATTTATTGCATTATCACATTACAATGTAATAATAGGTGGAATATTTATTAAGGTATTCATGTGACACCCTGCAAGGGCACAGCAACAGCATCAGGGGGCTAATATAAAAATGTACTTTACTTAACTAGTTATATTTATACAATCCCAAGCAACAAAATTTGGTACTATGAAAGTCTTGAGAACGTTTTAGAACATGCTAATTAGTGTACATGATTAGCACTATAATGATGTTGTAAACGTTTAAAGAACCCCGAATAGGCCCTAGTTTTATCACTGATTTATTCTATAAACATACGATAAAGGCTCTCACGATGATAAATCAGCTGTGTAGTTGAAACCTAAAGTGCCGAGAAACGCTTTTTGGTACTGAAATAGTGCTATCTGCAGCATTTATGTCACAAATTTGCACTATTATAAGTAACTAAAATATGTATTAGTGTTTTTGCACCGTAAATAATTTCAGTGATCTTTTCTATCACAATCTTAATCAATAATTTTTTCGTGTTTGGTCGTGCATCGTCGTGAGTGTTACAAAAATCAACAAATAACAACAACAAATATTATTATGTTTTAGTTCATTCGCCGATGTAATAAAAAGGAAAAGGAAACTACGCAGCTCTTCCGTAACTACCACTTGCGAAATTAATTGTATTGATAAAATCATTAATGCCGATTTCAAATTTGACAATGCGCCCTCGTAATTTTCTTGTTTTAATTAAATTTAAATTAATTTTGCCCGACTATGGCTGCTATAGTACACATTGGCTCCAGCTGTGCTGCTAATGTGCTATCATGCATGGCAGAAAACAGCAGCCATATTTCCTCGTCTGTCCATAACGTATAACAATGGTTAAATCAATTGTTAACCATAATACGGCGTTTCGACAGACTAGGGGACAATTTCGTTTCTATTAGGGTTTTTATTAATTATTAATTTTAGTACTTTTTTGTCATGATTTAGTATCGTAGCAGTAACACAAACTCACCTATAGAGCTATTTAGAATTGAAGTTATTTAGCAGCTGCACCATAAGTCGCTATGGTACTGTTAAGTACTATTTATTTATTTATTTATTTTGAAAAGGACAGCTAACAAAACATACACTTCATGAGTAAAATAATTAATCATACATTAACCTCTAAAGCTGAGTGCTGTCTCAATTATAAGCTGCCACGGCATGCAATTAAATAGAAGAGTTACTTATACTCGATACGATACTCCTACAATACTAGTACTGTAAAAGTAATTTTCACGCATTATTATTGCAAAATAGATACCTACACAAAACTGTCAATAAGGTCGTCTAGTACTAAATAGTACCATAATCGCTTTTATCATATCTATTACAGTGAAACACTTCAATGATTCTCTTGTTTAGTCCTGTAAGCGTTCTTATAGCAAAATTATAGAACTTAAATGCTCATTAATTTTATAGAAGCAAAACGCTCTGTTAAAAACCTTTATGGTACAAGCAGTCACAATGATTACCATTATATGTCTACTATCACTGTTTGGTGATAAAACTCCTTGGTTATAGATATAAACTTTTGTTACTTGGGATATATTTATAATGGACTCATAGTAATTTAAAAATTTTAAAATTGTAATAATTATTATTCTGTTTTATATAAAGGTTACCTATTAACAATTTCAAACCATTTAAACAATTTAATGGAACAAATAAAAAAGAAAAGAAGTATAACGAAGAAAAGTGTACTCTTGTATGTGTCTTTTGTGTTATACGAGTATATAGCAGAACTGTACCGCGAGCACGGATCTTTTATCGACGGATAAAGTGACATTAGACGATAAAATTTGACAGTTCAAGTCGACAAATTAACATCGGCATGGGACTTGCTTTATCGACCCGTAGATATAATCGGTAAATTTTATCTATTTTGTTTAAAAGCTAGCATGGGACTCGAAAATGACATTTCTTGTGGATTATTATATCGATATGTATATAGATAAATTTATCGGCATTTAAAAGTTGGTAGATAAAGTTATCGACGCTTTCGACGCCATTGGAAAGTTACTAAATATTACAATTTTCTTGGGCGGTCGTGAAAAAAATAGATTTCGGGCACCTTTTGCTGGTTGCAGAAGAGATGCAACGGCGACGGCGACGTCGCCAAGAAACTAACATTGTCCGGCGCCATCTGAGGGAGAGAAACAATCCCATGGTTTTAGAAGATTCTGATTTCATGAGGTTGTTTCGCATATCTCGAGAAATAGCCATTGTGGTTATCGAGAGCATTTGGGGCGACATCCGACGGATTAGATCAAACGGATTGCATGTCCATGTTGTTGTAAGTAGCAGAAATTTAGTTTTTTCTTTTCCTATTTTTGCTGGTTCGCATCGCTGTGCGGTTTCATGCTGTCGGTAGTTTTCAGCGGTGCATTGGGCAAGAATATAACTTGGCGTTGGGACAACCCTGCTATACACTGCTTTAAAGTTTATACTGACACCCCCTACCAACCTATCGGTTACAAAGTAGGTGTCAGACATCCTTACGCAAGCGCAAGGGACCATCTACGTCAGGTCATAGCGCCAGATCAGAACACGCCGGTACGCATCCTTCATCCAGTACTTTTAAGACTAGTGTCTCAAGCTAGTCGCCCCGTGGACATGTATAGTCTACTACCTATTATCCAGATAGGTCACCGGAGCTGTAAGTCGCTCACTTCTCGTTGCACTAAGAGCACAACTCGCAGTGTACCACTGCTCGGGCCGTCAACTCTAAAGTCGACTACCAAATGTCCTCTTTGGTGGCGGAGTTGTAAGCACACTCACTTCTCGGTACCCATCCAGGCACCTGATCAATTACAAATTCCTACGCGGCTGATTAAACCGGAGGCCTTTGCATCTAGCGGGCACCTCTACTAGTTCTCCAGACTAGTACCGGAGATGTTGGAGTAACTACTCAATGAAAACCACCGAGCAGCACCCCAACTAAGGGTAACTCACGTACCCCGCAGACCTTTTTGCTTCAGGCCCCCACCGGGCCGCGACTAAGACCCGCTCGTTATGCACGAAATGGAAGCCTGGCCAAGCCAACCAGGCAGACGAACATTCTCACTTCTATAGCTAACCACATGCCACCACGAGTCCAACCCATGTCCGGGGCCTGCCGGAGACGCCCGCGAAGGCATAACCGGCAGGGGGCCTAGGATCCGAAACTCCCGTGGTACCCTTGAAAAGACACAGTTAGCAAAGTTGTGAAGGAGGTTTCTGAAGCTATTGTGCGTAGTTTTTTGCCCGTCTACATTCGATTTCCCAGCACCGCTGCTGATAGGGCCCTAATTGCCGACGACTTTTTACAAAAGCATGGAGCATGTAATCCACTAACAAATAAGTAAATATTAGGTACGATGTTTATTAAACGACTTAGAAAATGTGATACTTAGGTACTTTGGTGGTTCCGACATAGTAAAATAATATTACATAAATAAATGGATAATATTAAAATTCCTTTAAAAACCCTACACGATTAGAAACAGAACACAAAACAAAGAGAATTTAATCACTAACATTTAAAAACATAAGATTCGAATGCATGATGAACGAATGGGAAGATAAAATTGCCGTGTTGCCATTTTTAAATATCGCTAAAATAGAACACGATAAAACCTACCGATCCGAGTCCCGTGCTAGCGGTTGTAGATAAAATTCGATAGATAAACGATTTTGTCGACTGATAAATTTATCGATCGGTAAGATCCGTGCTCGCACCACTGGTATTCTGCTTTGGTATTTGTTGCTTCTGGTATTATTTATACACAAAAATGTTACATAATTACTATTTGTTATCTATCTATCCTAAAGAGGTAAAAATTGTGACTTTGTTTGTTTGTTTGCGGAGGGTAATCTCTGTTTTCACTGACAGAATGCTACATTTCTTGTATATTATCATTAAAAAGACCAGTTTATTTTTAAAATCATAGATCCACGCGGACGAAGTCGCAAGTAATATTTAAATTAAATTTTTGTTGTGTGTGTGATGTATCCTACTAATATTATAACCGCGAAAGTTTGTAAGTATGGATGGATGTTTGTTACTCTTTCACGTAGAAACTACTGAATGGATTTGGATGAAATTCGGCATACAGATAGTTTATAACCTGGATTAACACATAGGATAGTTTTTATCCCGATATTCCCACGGGAACGGGAACCACGCGGGTGAAACCGCGAGCGGCCGCTAGTATAAATATAAAGAGTTTCTATCTATTACTCATATAACTAAAACGAAAGTTTAGAGAAACTTCAGCGGTATTCCAAGGATAGGATGGTGACCACGCATGGAACAAGTCCGCCATACACAAGTTTCTATCGCACCAAGAAAGCTGCTAGTTGCTCGATTTGTAAAGCAACACAATATCTATGTTTGAACAACCTTGAAACGAACCAGTTCTGAGATTTCACATGACACTACCCATTCGGTACCGGTTTTGATATCTGCCCAATTAGTGTTGGCCTACATTAATCTTTATTGACTTTTGCTTGCATAAAAAAAAGTAAGTAAGTTGTGGTTGCTAACGACTGCTAATACAGCCGGGTCCAACGGCTTTAGGTGCCTTCCGAAGCACGGAGGAGCGAGATGATACATTTTTGGTCAAATCCGATGACCGGCCTTTGCGAAAGTTGTTTAAGACGACACCTCGAATTGTGAACATTCAAAAAGGCTGATCCTTCTGACGCTGCCGCTGTCATAAGGTCGAAAAAACGTAGCGCCTGCTGCAATATAGACCGCAAATTAACAATCTAAAAAATATTTAAAACAAAATGGTTTTAGTTATCCAAATAAGCAGAGCTACTAAATTAGAATATTGATGTTATCAATATATTTGAGTGGTTTGCAGGCATATAAATTAAGTAATTTTGTTGTAATTTCAACAATAGTGATATTTCAGTGGTGTTTGCGTAAATAATTATGATCGAGTCATAATTATACAATCGTGTAGGTATTTGAGCTAGCAAATACAAGATAAACACATGAATTTACCTATATCAACATTTCAGATTCGTAAGTCATATTATAGTCTTAAACTATTCGACGACATTTGGTAAATTTTTTCAGTGTGTCGCCCTACCTCAGCACACGCAGACCGGGCGCGTTAACCACTGCGCCATCGAGCTCTTCATGTGTTGCTCTTATGTGAATTTCAGGAAGCCATCGGTTCGTAAGTCTACAAGGCGGAGACCTTGTACTGAGACTCTACTGAGAGCAACCGATATTTAACATAACATGGGCATTTCTTTTCACACGCATATACCAACACACTGCGTGCGTGCGTGCATGCGTGCATGCGTGCGTGCGTGCGTGCGTGCGTGCGTGCGTGCGTGCGTGCGTGCGTGCGTGCATGTGTGTGTGTGTGTGCCTCATTTTTTTTTGTAAATGTTTATGTATATTATTTTTTTGGTATTGTGATGGATGCCTTTCAGCATTAGAACAGTGGCTAAGCTAATTATTAATGAAGATGACGATTTATTTTTAAACATGTGGAAGTTAACTATCCTTTATCAGTATGTCCCGATCGAATGCAGCGCTGACGTCATGACATTTGTATTCTCCAAGCTCTATTGATATGCTAACCGTTCTCATAAATGATTCAGATCAGACGCAAAACGTATAAGTAGCTCTTTAGAAAATCAGGAAGGGGGAGTAGTGGGGAATTTGTCGATAAGATTTTCGCTTCGGCATTGAGGAAAACTCGATGTTCAACGATTCGAAGGTTAAGGAACTTCCGAAAAGCCGCTGGATTGACCAAAAATGTATCATACTCAATATTCCTGTGTTTTGAATGTGTATGTGTAATGTACCAAATAAAGATATTTTTCTATTGTATTCTACTCAATATTTTATTGCCAACCAAAGGTGTAAAAAAAACCCGACTTCAAAAAACAGGAAACTAAAAAAAGTTAAAACAGCTCTAAAAAGCAAGAAATAATATTGAAATCATATTATTAATTACCTAGATACGCATATCAGTTTTAAAGAAGGTCTATTGAAGTCGGGTGGTTGGTGGTCGGCTGGGGGACAATTTTGTTTCATTTAAACTTTATAGTTGTTCCAATAACTCCACTTTTTTATTGTAAAAGCCCCACCCGACTTCAATAGACCTTCTTTAAAACTGATATGCGTATCTAGGTAATTAATAATACTATCTAGGTAGTAATAATACGAGTATGATTTCAATATTATTTCTTGCTTTTCAGAACTGTTTTTACTTTTTTAGTTTCCTCTTTTTTGGAGTTGGTTTTTTTTGTTAAAAATTATTTTATTTTACGATTTTTAGTGATGGGTAGACCTAACAAGGATGCTTCTCGGATGACGAACGACGGCCTAGTAGGTAATGGTATCCCTATGTAAAACTTCTATCTTAACTAGGTTTTATTTATGTACGAACTGAACATTTTGGCATATTGAACCGTATATGAAGTAAACCCAACAAAAGGTAACTGCTGTAAATCGTTGAGGAATTCCCTCGTCTGTCTATAGTCTCTATCGTTAGACCTATAATGGCACTTATGACCACGCTTATAACCCATATGCGTGTAAAGTTCTCATCAATACAAATTAATCAAGCCTAAACACCAGGTAATTGCTGTAAATCGTTGAGGAGTTCCTTCGACTGTCTTTCGGCTCCATCATCAGATCGACTCCACACCTTCATTAAATAATAGTGCTTTAAAGTACTTAATGAAAAAAAATAACAAACGCACTAGTCGCCACTACGATTTTCGAAGGTTCACCTCGATTTCTCTGGGATGCCATCATCAGATCCTGGTTTCCTTATCATGGTACCACCCTTGGGATATCTCCTTCCCAACAAAAAAAGAAACTGTCATTAGGGGTCTGATGATGAAGACGAAGGACATTCAAGGGAACTCCTCAACGTTTTACAGCAGCTACCTTGATGATTGATGTTTTGTCTCCAGATTCGAATATCGGTCTAATATGAGCAACCTCCAACGCAAAGGAAAAATGCCGGACCCCAGACTTGTTGAATAGAATAGCTAGCGGGAAGGATAGCTCTTCTGAGCAATTTTTTATATGAGATGATGATGAAGATGGTGGGATCTCATCAGAACAAGGACCCTTTCGCACGTCTAACCGTTTTATTTTATGGTAAATTTCACATTGACCTATTTTAATGTTGTGTAAACACTGGTTACTAGCACAAGGCAGACATATTACTTTGCTTGAGAGATTGAGGGCTAGGAGGCAGATCAAAAACTGATCCAAAGTATTCAGAAAAAAGTTCGCAAACGCCTTGACTATCTAAGTAAGTTTTATTATTAAAAATCATGTGTGTGGTATAGCAGAACCACCCTTCCTGTCATTGACATACCGCCAAAACACTTTAGGATCATCTCACAAGGACTCTTTTACTGAAGACAGAAAGGTTTTTATAACATTTTGCAATTAGAGATTTGCATCTAATCCCCAGCAAAGAAAAGGTATAGTCTCGGGGGTTGGAAATTTTTTTGAAGCGCTTATTTTTTTATTTTTTCATTTAAACAACGAATTAAAGCCCGACTGAAACAAAAGGGGTATTTATTAGACGTGTTTCTTGTAAGTGGTGCGTTCTTCAAAATAATCTGATTTATTTTATCATAAAATACGTCTACACATTCATTAACATCGTCTGATGAAAGCAGCTCCTCCCAGTTAGCAAGTTGCATTTCAGATTTCAGAATATCATAATTGCACCGGTTGAAGTTGTAATGGTTTTTAAACTTAGGTTTTAATGGTTTATCTGAATTATACTTAGCTACTTCCACGCGATATGCTAGATGGTGACCGTCCAAACAACATAAAGGTTCAGTTTCCAGTACATTGGCTGAGCCACAAGGCAAAGTAGAAAGGACAAGATCTAGATACCGGTTATTTTTATTGGGAATGGTGTTATATCTTGGAGACAATGCATACCTGTAACCTGCCCCCCGACCGCCTAACCGATCGCTTTGACTAAAAGCTAAAGGCTTTCGATATTGCTTTCATAGGCGGCACGAAACGACAAGATGACGTCATAAACTACACACGAAGTCAAAGCGATCGCTTAGGCGGTCGGGTCCCTGGTTCAGGTTACAGGTATGCATTGTCTCCAAGAACAAAACAGCTTTGCCATCCTGAAGATTCATTGGTGTGAAGAAGGCTGACTGTCCCTGTTTGACCCAGGACACATTCGCAGTATAAAAATCTCCAAGTACAAGAAAATGATCTCCAGAGTTAGAGTATTACGATGAAAGTCAAGAGATCCTCCATTGGCAAGTCAGGTGGTAAGTAACAAAGGCAAATATGTCAAGACGGCTCATCATACTTACTGGATAAGATAGTAAATCACACATCTTCAACTCTGCTTTCCCAAGATGACTGACGTAGAACATTAACATAATTTTGCCTTTGAGTCCTTATTGTTTTCTAAAGTTTATGCGAACACTACACATTGAAATGAAACAAACAACTTTTACAGATCTACTCGCGTTTATCTTACACATACATTACTTATTTAATGTTTATCCTGACGTTTCGAACCCTTTGCTGGGTCCGTGGTCACAGAGAGATTGAGTCCTTAGTTTTAATTAATAGTAACATTTCCCTTTTTTTATAGTAATATTTACTGCGGGCTGCGGGCACCCGTTTTACTTGATTACCATAGGACAGGCAGTGTCTAGTGTGGGATCAAAGGAAATCTCAGCCTTTCTGAAAACTATGCTTATATTTATCACTACTTTTTTCTATATTGTTTAGTTTGTATATAATAATTTATTTGATTATAAGCAGGTTGTTGATTTTTGTTGTTTTTTTTTGTGTGTTGTGATTGTCCTTTATTTAATTTTTTTGTCTGTTTATTTGTGATGGAAAGTGTCCTTTTATGATGGGGCACTTTCCAATATTTTGACGCTGTAAGGGAGAAAACAGCTGGACACTTGCTGAGTTTCTTGCTGGTTCTTCTCAGTACAAGATCTCCCGCCCAGAGTAGATACGACTTACGAACCGATGGCATAAAATGACGTTCATAAGAGCTATTTGTAGCCTAAACTGAATAAATAATTTTGAATTTTGAATTATTTTTTTTTTAATTTTTAAATCCGTTTTCAAGCTTGTTTTTCAACAAAATTCTGTAGAAATAATATTTTTGGGCTCTATTTGAGTCACAAGTGTTGTGTTATTTAAAAAGAATGACTCTTTGTGTGAAAGAAAGACGAAAAGTTTTATTTTTATTTTTTGGGTTTAACAAACAACATTAGCATTCACGATTTCGAAAGTTTGCAAAGAAGGTCAAGGTTTCTAGGTCACTATTAAGTATCGCAGTCTTCTTGAAAACTTTACAGTTGGACCTAGAGAGATTCCAACACCAATAATAATATGTGAACGTGCGCATGCGCAAATCAACCGGCACCACATACATTTCCACGAAAACGATACAAATATGAAACGCATCTAACCATCCCTGACCTACAACTACAACTCGATAATTTATCACGAATTGTGTGGTTTATTTTCAAATAACTATCAGCAACTGTTAAGAAAGCTTCGGTCAGGCTTCAGTTATAACATGGTAATGGAAAAAGTTACAAAACACGCGTTTTCAAATTAAATGTTGGTAACAAAATAAAGTTATAGAAAATCAGGTGAAATCGTCTGCAATAAAAAAAGTGCTATTACATCACTTACCAGTAGAACAAAAAATGTGCTGACTATGAGATTTCTTTCACGATTTCCTTACGAGCAGATCACTCACTATGGGATTACACAATGTATGGGATAATACTCAAAAATTCTAAAATTGTGAAATGAAATCGGATCAACACACATGACATGACCCATCACTCGCCATTTTTGGGGTGAACTGATAATAAAAGTATTTTCTACCAATAACCAAAGTCGTAAAAAGGTGTTGCAATAATTATTGTTAATTTTTCTACTACTACGCACAGTGCCGGTAAGAAACCCTTTTTTGTGTTATATACTTTTTATTAGTGAAACTGTTAGTTTACATCATTCTAAGCACTGCAGTCTAAACCCGACTATGATACTATGTTTTGAAGAAAAACAAATTCATACTTTAGATATTTCCGAGAGTCCGAAAATAAAAAAAAAATTAAAAATAAACTAAAATATTTGGTGCTGTTATAATTAGTCCTGATAAATGTTCCCATAACAACATATTTAAAGTATTATTTTAATGTTGAGATGACGACTGATTTAGAATCTAGGAAGAAAACATTGCGTCAATCCCAAATAAGATTGGGAATAATACCTACCTAGTGTATTTTTTTTTCATGTGTCAACAATTTGTGGCAATCAACTCTCAGTAAAAAGCGAAACATGATTTTTATTCGTATTCGTATTTTATTCTTTTTTCTTTTGTTGACAACCTCCTTGGTCGAGTGGTTTGTACTCAGAATAATAACTAAAGTTATTGTTCTGAGGGTTTGTACACCGGTTTTCATGGTGTCGCCATCTGAGGTCCCGGGTTCGAACCCCGGTCGGGTCAATTTAGAAATAATTGTTTTTCTAAATTGTCTCGGGTCTGGGTGTTTTCTATGTATAATAAGTATTTATTTAAGTATTTTAATAAGTATGTTTATCCGTTGTCGAGTAACCATATGAGTTTCATAACGAAGCTTCTCTTGGGCTAGATAATTAGTGTGAGTGTAGGAAAAATTTATTTATTTATCTCGCAATAACATCGAAGTTGGCCGAGATATTTATCCCGGTGAATCTGTATACCCTATTCTATTTATAGTATTAAAAGTCTGACTAATGAAAGGTGGCACTAGAAAAGAGCGGCAATTTCAAAATTCTTTTAGGTGTAAACATTGAATTTCATGGAAAAACCAACTTGATACTTTTATTTTTTTACAGAAACAATGTAAACAATTTGTAAGTTGTGTTTTAGTATGTAAGCTATTGTTGACAGACATACAGTAAGTAAGTATGTAAGCTATTGTTGACAGACATACAGCCCGTTGACAGACGGACGGACGGACTGCGGAGTCTTAGTAATGTAATAGGGTCCCGTTAGCTTCCTTTGGGTACGGAATCCTAAAAAAGGTATTAAATACCTACACTCAAGACTTACAGATAATAATATAAACGTACCCTTACATTCTTGCAACGTATCCTATCTCACTTGGCGATAGAACATCATGCTTTCATATGACTCTAGCTGTTTATTTTTCAAGATTAAAATATAACAAAAAAAGGAAATAATATTGTTGTATACTTTTTATTCCTTTTAGGAAATATTTTTTTGTCACATTAAAAAACATTATATCATATTTATCGTATCTTAACATAATTCAAGAGGATTCATAAACAAAATCAGGTTCTAAGTATTCACGCCAGATATAATGGAATCCGAATCGTCATGTTCGTCACTGCTGTCTTCCCCAACATTAATTATAAACATTTTTTCTTCATTGTCAATAATACCATCTTTTATTTTATATTTGTTTTCAGCGGGTTGGCTTTAGTATCTGGCCGCACGAATTTCGTTACTTTTATTGTTGTAATCAATAGATAGTAATGTATGGATACCCGTATTATTATTCTTTTTATGCGAAACTTTTTTTTTAACTTTTATACATAATTTTTTAATTTTATTATTTTCCATATAAATCAAACAAGGCTGTATGTGCTACGACTTATAGAACCGACTCGGAACACCAGGGGGGATACAGCTCAGACACCAGGGGCTCCGCCTCCCGCAATAAAACAAACCCAAAGTAGGTCGGTTCGGTTAGGTGTATATGTAAGAAAACACAGAGCGAGCCGAGTGAGCGAAGCGAGCGTGCCGCGGCTGCAACGCAACTCGGGACACCAGGGGGCCGCGGTAGCGGCCGGCGAGCGTTTCAAAGAAACTGCCCAGAACCGACTCTTAGGGTAATGACATAACCTCCAAATATTAATTTGTCAATATCTCGAAAACTACTCATTTTCCTACTACTACTCCCCCCTCCCTCCAAAAAAATACTTGGACGGCCAGACACTAAAGAAATCCCTTTTTAACATTCCATACGTGATCAATATACGATTTCCAATATTTTACTTGCAATCTTCCTCTTTGCTTAACTCCATTCCAGCTCTATAGGGTTTAAATCACAATGGTAGGGGGGGAGCATTAGAACCTCATGATTATGTTCCTTTATAATCTCATGTGCTTCATAAATATTATATAACATTATATTTATGTCACCGGATAATTGTACGAACCGTTAGTTTATTTAATCTAGTGAGATTATAAACTGTCGATAGATTGTGAACGGACACTATAATTTACAATCTAACGCTTACACTTTCGTAAGGTTTTAAACTGACGATGTCCAGCCGTACGAACGAAACGAATCACTTGTTTTTCACCCACTTCAATTCGAATTCCACTATTAAATTTAAAGTTATTAACCAGTTTTAACAGTTTGATTTAATAAACAACATTAATATTTACTGAAAATGAGTGAATGAACCTGTGGATGAACCTAAAAATGAAGAAGCAGTAGAAAATAATTATAATTATGTTGACCAACAACAATAGGGATGTGCCCCTCTTAAAGGGGGGAGACGCGGAAACCCATAGTTTTTATCTGCCACTTCTTATCAAGTAATCAATCACTACAAAAAACCTTTTGACTTAGTTGTTTTTTTTTTCTTTTTTTTCTTCTTTATGCTCCCTCTTTCCGTTTGGCCCTCACTACGCTGCGCTTCGTTCGGGAAAAAAAAATAACCTTAACCTATCCAACAGCACAAAATACCCAACAGATTACGTGTTTTTTTTTTTTTACGCTCTTCCCTTCCTTTTGGCCCTCGCTACGCTGCGCTACGCTGCGCTACGCTCGGGAAAAAAAATTAACTTAACCTATCCAACAGCACAGAATACCCAACAGATTACGTAACTTCAAACACGTGTAAAAAAAACCACGCATCTCCGCGGGGTGGGGGGGTGTCGATTGAAAGGGGTAACCAACCCCAATAAAAGCCAACCCTTATCAATTCCTAATTCCTGCCGCCGATTACTAAAGCCAACCCCAGAACTTTGTAAAATGCATGTTTTCCTTGCAGTTCATACAGTTTATTTTTTTGATAACAATCTGTATGTCTATGTCCATTATTCAAGCATTTGTAACATTACAAATGCTTGACATACGTATAGTTAGAAGTAGAGCGCTCTAGTTCCAGAATAATCTTACTTAACTATCTTAATTATAACATAACTTATTTATATAATTTTGTTCTGTTTTTGTGTACAATATCTTGTTTATTACCCTTTTGGATTTTTACATTTGTTCCCAAATCCTCTATTACCTTAAATGGTCCTAAATAAATTGGTTGAGTTTTATCATGTGTTTCATTTTTGACTATCCTTGTTATAACTCTGTGGTCTGATTGTTTCGTCGTGTTTTTGCTTACGTAACTGTTTTTGTCTTATCAAGTTTTCTCGAGCATGATTATGAGCTATTAGAATTAGATGTTAATAAATTTGTTACGACATGTAGTAAATGTCAACGAATGAAACATTGTAAAAGTACAAAACAACCACTAGAAATAACAACGACGTCATATAAACCTTTAGAAAAAATTTATTTAGACTTATTAGGTCCCTTACCAAAAGACGACAATGACAACATATATGTACTAACTATACAGTGTGAAATGTCAAAATACGTAAATGCATTTCCCTTAAAATCAAAGGAAACAGTTGCTGTTGCACAATCATTTGTTAACAACTTTGTATTAGTATATGGTATTCCAAAATGTATTGTCTCAGATCGTGGTACAGAATTTTTAAGCACAACTATGACAGAAATTTGTAAACTATTAAATATAGAAAAACTACATTCGACATCTTATCATCATGAAACTATAGGATCATTAGAGAACACTCATAAAAATCTAAGAGCTTTTCTCAGAATTCAAACAGAAAATTCACGTGACGATTGGGCCAAATGGTTACCATATTGGACATTTGCATTTAATACCACTGTACATACTGAAACAAGTTATACACCATACGAACTAATTTTTGGAAAATTATGTAATTTACCATCATCAATAATAGATCATCCTATAAATCCACTCTACAACACAGACAGTTATTTAAGTGAATTAAAATATCGGTTAAAAATAGCTCATAATCATGCTCGAGAAAACTTGATAAGACAAAAACAGTTACGTAAGCAAAAACACGACGAAACAATCAGACCACAGAGTTATAACAAGGATGATATGTTATTAGTCAAAAATGAAACACATGATAAAACTCAACCAATTTATTTAGGACCATTTAAGGTAATAGAGGATTTGGGAACAAATGTAAAAATCCAAAAGGGTAATAAACAAGATATTGTACACAAAAACAGAACAAAATTATATAAATAAGTTATGTTATAATTAAGATAGTTAAGTAAGATTATTCTGGAACTAGAGCGCTTTACTTCTAACTATACGTAATTACCTGTGTTAGTCTACTCTATTCTAGATTAATGTACTCTATTCTACATTATTATATTCTATTCTACATTATTATGCTAAATACGAGTATATCGTACTCTATTATTATTATTATTATTTTACTTTATATAAATTCAATTGTGTTCTATTATAAAATGAAACAATGTACTTATTTTAAACATTTTTTTTATTGTTTTTTTTTAAGGGTGATGGTGTAATGTATGTACGTACGCATCATATTATTCTCATATTGTTATGACAGTAATAAAACGACACTTGAATAAGTCGGACGTGTTTCATTATTTTACCTTCGACGCCTAACATCAGAACAGTTTGCGTTGATTTCCATGTTGTTACGCCATTCTCAGTAGATTTACGGTTAAGTCTCCTAGCTTTCAGAACTATCCCGCAATTGTCGGGTAAGTCCAGGGACTCTACCAATTCATCCATAGACCAGTCTACGGGGATACCACGGACAATTCCTATGCGAGTCACATTATAAGTCGGGATGATAGATTTGTAATTGTTTTCCGATAAACACTTGGAGGCCACGAAAGAGTTAGCATCTGCAGCTGTTTTGAATTGAACCGAGACCCTATTACGTCCAACATTCTTAACACCATCGCGAGCAATACCGTAAATCTTGTTTCTGTGAAGAAATTGACCAAATTTGATCGAACGCATAGTGGTACCTGCGGCAGCGTCGGGCTCCACTCTGGAGACGTGGACGATAAATGGACCTGTGTCCTCCTGGCTATAAGTTCGTTGTTCAGTGAGGCTGGCATGTGTGTATATGTTTTGTATTGACACTGACGACTCAATGGCCGTGTTATCGCGCGCACGCTTTTCATTGTTACCCACGGGGGTTATGTCTGACGGACGTTTATTTGTTTTAGCAGGGTTACCTGTATTTTCAATTGGAGGGGAAGCAAAATGTAAACCGTTGTCGGTTGAAAATATTAACGGCGAACGTCTGTCGTCATCCGGAGGGTCCGGAGGTTTTCTTGGCGGCTTGTCCGCCATGACGCGAATAGGATTAAATAGGTTAACTTACGTGGAAAACACTGAACAAATTATTTTCTAACTACTTTCCCGAATAACCACCACCAACATGAAACAACACAAACTCAATTTCACTGGAAAACACTCAAGAGAATTTAAGAATTATGGGGATCAAACTCCCGAATTTGTGTCAGAAATCCAACCCGACGGATGAATCAACGTATTATCTACTGGACCTTTAAGTGAAGATTATATAAATTCTGAAAAACAAATTTAAAAAGTTATTATGTTATGCACATTTTCATACAAGAATACATCCCCACGACTAGCATAGAGTTAAAGGGGTAAGATAGGGTTTCATCATCATCATCATCAACAACCTACACACGTCCACTGCTGGACATAGGCCTAGGATAAATTAAATAAAAAATTAAAGTTAAGTTAAATTTAAAGTTCAATAGCTTTCAATATTTCCTTTAACTCAAGATGGTTTGGATAGGTAGGTACGTAAAAAAGATATGTGGACACTTACTTCTTCTCGGTACGATAAATCGACAATTGATGGAATCGCACTAGGAGCAAGAACTGTACGGTAGCCACTCTGTGATCCAATATATCAGTTTCAGTCAGAGTTTCAAAATGCTGCCAATGACGGCTGAATGAAGCTGCCATCAGCTAGATGATTTGGGCTGCCAATGTTCTTTTTTCATATTACTCAACCAGGCATTTTTTTAAATAATCATCCTTTCATCTCCCTGTGTGGTGCCGGGGATAAAGAATTGCACCACCCCATCTCTTCCTGTGGGTGTCGTAAAAGCCGACTAAGGGACCATTCCAGAGGATGGGCAGCAGCATCTCTCTGATGTTACCCTCAACCTACTGCGATCGCCAACCCGCCTGCCAAGCGTGGCGATTACGGCAAATACCCCTCATATCCTTGGGGGAGGCCTTTGTCCAGCAGTGGACGTCTTTGGCTGAGATGATGATGATGATGATGATCCTTTGGAAACCTGAAAACGATTTCATTATTAAAATTTATCCATAAAGATATATTAAATTGCATACTTTAATATAATCAATCTTCAAAAATATTCCTAATAAGGCCCTGTAAAATTGTACAAGTATATGAAACATCAAACGAGATCGGGGTTAATAATTAATTGCCTATAATCTTTCAAAAACTACTTTACGTTTAGTTTTTACGAGATTTGCACTTTTAACAATTATTCACTGCTTTTACAATGCCAAAAGATTAATAATAATCACTTAGTGACGAAAAACCCAATAGGAGATTTTATGGCACAACAAAACTTACTGATGGAAAGTAATTTCAGGTGTTTTCCTACATGAGGAGTTGCCGCACAAAGGTGCACTACACTTCACCATTTTATTTTTGTACTTTTGGCTCTTAAATTTTATTAAATCGCAAAAATAAGCGAAAAGCAATCTCCTGTACGCCGCTTGATGACAAGTCTAGGACGCCATTTGTCGTTTATTTGTAGCTTACAATCCGACAAGTCGACATATGTCAAAAAGTGACAATTTGACAATTTTCCTGTTTAATAAAACTGACAGGTGACATAATTGTCATGGTGGGAAATTCACAAATATGTCGAATTGTCGCGACAATCCGACATTTTTCTGTTTTATAAAACTTTTTAAGCGACAGGTGACAGGTGACAATTTGTGGTGAAAAACTTGTCAAATCTGCTTTATAAAACATAAAATTGTCGTGACATATTGACATATTTGTAGAATTGTACGACATTTCTGACAGGAGCGTTACCCTCTGTCGCGAAATCATATTTTGAACTTTGAAGGTGTAAGAAAGTGTTTATTACAAAAAAATGGTACTTACGTCGAGCAGTGAGAGTAGTGATGATGAATACTTGGAACAAATACAAACGAGGAGGCAACGACGATCATTTAAAAGCAGAATTAATTTTTCATTCTCAATTACAGATTTCTGCTTTAAAGAAAAATTAAATAATGCTAATAATTGTTCGGCTATTTCTTTCCATTTTTTTATTTTTATATCATGGGGCAATTGGTCACTAAACTTCCCAAAGAGTATATCCCTGTTTTCATAAATAAGGCCCAAAATAGTAAGTTTTTTGTGCATTTCCATTTTACACGCGCTCAAAACGAACAATCGAAGATGCACCAGTGATTGATTTATATTTTTTCTATTTTACCATCATTAAGCTTCATAAAACAAAATAATTTGCAAATATGTCAAAAGTCGACATAATTGTCACGACAACCCGACAATTGTCACCGACAATTGTCAGAAATAATTTGACTGTGGTTTTTTGACATATGTCAAGGTTTATTATTTTCTTGTGTTATGGCTTCTGGAGTGTCTTTCCAACACACATAATTCCGCCAATGTCGAGTGATTAACGAGACACGTTATAATTTTTTAAACGCTTTTTCAATGACAAATATGTCAAGATTTCACCTGTCGATTTTTGACAAATTTGTAACTTTTATTAAACAGCCTAAGCGCGACAATTCTACAATTTTGTCGTTTTTTGACATATATGTCAAATTGTCGGCTTTATTAAACAGGGCCCAGGAGGCCGCTGTTACTTTTCATAATTTATGTATCTATAAGGATTTCCTCATATTTGTAAGGGATGATTATTAAGCAATAACAATATTTGGTGGCCCAATAACGTTAACGTGACCTTAAATGTTTTTTCCAAAAGTCGGGGATTTTTAAAGTAATGAGTACCTACTTTCATCATTTATTTTCTATTTTTTTCCTCTAATAACTATATTACCTATTATACAGAGCTTTGAAAAAAAAACAAAGTACCTAATGTTGAAAAACAATTTAATGTAATGTTTGAAGAAGAAAAAAATCCATTACAACTGTTAATATTAATTTAGACTCGAGCACTTCACCATTATTACGTTCTAAAGTACTATCAAATATTTCTCCTTTCCTAAAACAATACTTCCTGAATGAGAGCCGGGTTGTGTTTTTATGAAGTGAACCCATGTATTCTTCCATAATAGCTTCATAATATGCATTCAAATATGGGATGAAAACAGATCTTCCGAACCATACCCAAAGCATTACGAAAAAGAGTGTTAACAATATAACTTGGCAAAACATGTAGAAATAATATGGGAATATTATAGCATTTGGAGTAGTTAATCGGGTTATCTTGCAAACCACCCACTGTATGATCATCCAATATATCATGCACTGATTTGCGCCGGCGCATAATGATACACAACAATCCCAAAATCTTGTACATAAAATGTATGGATAGCAAAACACTTCCCACCAGTTGTGTTGGAAAACATCATCAGCTTGCGTTGCAGCAAATCTTTCTCCTTGTACTTGATCGCAACGAAATTTTTCAGAGATAGGTATCTTTTTTGGTTTCTTCGGAGGCATTGTTTGATTTTAAGTCTAATACTTTGGTATGCCTTGTTCAATTCAATTCAATTTCTTGAGAAATGGCTTTCGCTACGATTTAGCCAGTGTCTAGTTTTAGGGCAGGTTATTAGTGTTATGCCTTGTTATTTTATATTTTATTAAAATATTCAAAAAAAATAAACTACTTTACAAAATAATGTCATAATAACATGTCACAATATATTTTTAAATTTAACTTATAGTTTCCGACTTCGTCGGTTTGTATTCTATTTATAAGAAGGAGGTTTTTATTCAAAATTTGATGTCATACTCGTAGAATCTTTCTACATTGTTTTCTTAGATGGTAATACCACAGTCTATATAGTTTTTAACACTGTGGTAATACTGTGCTCATAAATGTTTAAGGTCCAGAGCCGTAAATAATTTTAAATTAAAAACAAAACAGTTTTGCGTAGCCATGCAGAGGTAGGTTGTGCAGTTTTTCGCGAAAAGTTATTGCGTCAATAGACTGCAATTTACTATGTTACAATCGTCGAAAATAACACACAGACTGCAGAATTTGCTGTAATCAATAATGGATCAAGGATTATCGGCAGGTAATTGGTTAACACCCGTTAAATATTAGTGAAAGTAAGTTTTATTTACTACGTACAAAGTTACGGATCCGCGCAACACTTTGTCAAAGAATAATAATCAATTAATGGGTAATTAAAGTATAATAGAGCTTGTAGGGTCACATAATAGTAATGTGTTTAATTACGTGATGCTTCAACTATATTATACGCACACATAACAGGTTTAGTTAACCTTCTAAAAAGTTTAAGTTTTTTTCATGGTATGTCACTTGACAAGGTTGCCTTGAAAATGATTTTATTTACTTTTTGCTGGTTACATTGAACGTTATTTATCACAATCTGTGTTTCAGTTTTGGGTTAGGGTGTCGCAAAGGGGGTGCAGGACTTAAAAAAAATTTCGAGCAAAAACTTAATTTTCACCAAAATGACGAAAATCATTTCTAACGAAAAACAATAAAAAAAAAAACAAATTTATTAAAAATGTTGTAAAAAAAGACTTAAAATTTTCAGATGGTTTTGTATGAAGCCGACACTTTTAGTGACATGTTTTAGTATGGGACTTATTTTTTAAGTGTCGGCTTCATACAAAACCATCTGAAAATTTTCTCGTTTTTTACATTTTTTTTTTCTTTTAAAAAAATATTGTGTAGGTATCTCTTTTTGAAACCTATGATTTTCGTCATTTTGTGAAAAAAAAGATTTTTTTTTTGTTATGTCATTTGCGATCGGTCAATTGGTTGAAGGAAAAATGATGTGTATAATGAAGCAGTCATTACCGCTCCTCCTAATTAAGTATGTGGCCTCTTTTCAACCTCTTCACCACCGTCGATGGGTCTAACAACTCAGTTATGAGAGGGTTGGAGTGACTGTTTAAGCGCTTGATATGTCTCTTTCGATAATTTTCAATCTCAGCCGTTATCGTTGGCATGTTTAAGTATGCATGAATCTCGTCGTTTTTCGTGAACCAGGGAGCATTTACTATTGCCCTCAGAATGCCATTCTGTACTCGCTGAAGACAGAGGATATTTGATTTGCTGGCCACACCCCACAACTGGATACTGTATGTCCAAATCGGTTTTAGAACTGTATTATATATTAATAATTTGTTGTCGACGGACAGCACCGAGTTTCTTCCCATAAGCCAGTACAAGCTGCGATGTTTAAAGTTGATTGCGTCTCTTCTGATCTTTATATGAGACTTCTAAGTAAGGCGTCGGTCAAGGTAGAAGCCGAGGTATTTAACATTGTCAGTGTGTGGTAGGACATCATTACCAAGTTTGACTGGGGCACAGTTCCCTTTTCTCAACGCAAACGTAATGTGATGCGATTTAGTAGCACCTGCGCGTATACGCCACTTAGAAAGCCTCAAGTTGTTGTTCTCGTCAAGTTGCTTTTGCAACTTATAGCTAGCCAAAAGTCGCAACAGTTATATTTTCCATTACTGGGAGATCATGCGTAAATATAGTGTATAGCACTGGTCCAAGCACCGACCCTTGGGGAACTCCAGCCAAGAGTTGAAGTTGTAGAGGTTTGATCTAGCTTCGCCTTGTTTAACTTGGAAAGAACGTCCAGTGAGATACGACTTGATGAGGAGGAAAATCGAGTGTGGCAACTTTTCTTTTACTTTAGCCAGCAGTCCTTTGTGCCAGACACGATCGAACGCCTGCTGTACGTCAAGAAATGCTGCTGAGCAATACAGCTTGCGCTCGAAACCCTGTCGTATCGTGTGATACACTCGGTGGACTTGTTCGATCGTTGAATGTGCCTTTCGAAAGCCAAACTGGTGAGCAGGTGTTAAATTGCATTCATTCATGGCTGGAAGAAGTCGCGACAGGAATATTCTTTCCCATAGTTTTGAGAGCACAGGAGTCAAGCTTATAGGTCGGTATGACGAAGCTTCGTGTTCGGACTTTCCCTGTTTGTGTATCATTATCACTTGCGAAACCTTCCAAAGAGTTGGAAAGCAGGATGTTCTGAGGATGGCATTAAACAAACAGGCAAGAAAAGTAATAGCCTTCTTGGGCAGATGCTTAAGTACCGACGGTGTGATAAGGTCAAAACCTGGAGCTTTCTTAGAGTCAAGGCTTCGTATTTCTCGATCTCAATCTGCCTTGGCGAGACTGGCTTAATTGGTAGGTGCATCTGTAGATCTCTGTTAAGGATTTCATCTACTTCTGTTTCATCTGACAATTGTTCGTTGGATTTGAAAACTCTATATAAGTGGTCAGCAAACGCTTCAGCTTTTTCCAAATCTGTCCTTGCCCAAGTTGCCGTTGTCGTTGAAAGTCTTAAAGGAGGATATGATAGTTGGGGCTTCTCTATGTTTTTGGTGGCTTTCCAGAGTGAATGCTCACCGCAACCTGTCGGCGATAATCTACGAATGTTTTCTGCGATAGATTCGTTCACGGAGTTCTTTATGATTTCCTTTAATTCTTTGGCAGCCTTATTAAGAATAGATTTATCCGAGGGTAAGCGCGATAAGTGCCAGTTTCTTCTGAGCCGTCTTTTCTCCAGGATCAGTTGCCTTATGTCTGAAGGACAAGCAGGACGTTTCCAAGTTGAAATTGACTTTGGGGTGTTAGTCCAGGCTGCTACTTGGATGAGATTGGTTACGTATCTGCATGCCTCTTCCACCTCATCGGGGTCTTTCAGAGAGATTTTAAGATCGATGTTTTCCTCAAGATAATTCTTAAAGCCCTCCCAATCTGTTCCATGGTTAGCTAGAAACTCCGTTCTCTCATGAGAAGTCGCATTGGAATTTAATGTTAGAATTACCGGTGTGTGATCCGATGATCCGTCTAGGCATGATTCCGTAACAGTTTGCAGATCGGCTATTCTATGGGTCACAAAGAAGTCTAGGAGATCAGGTAATTCTCTGTGATCGCTAGGCCAATAGGTGGGTTCACCTGTTGAGAGCATCTTAAGATGCTTGTTATCTGCATAGCGTTTAAGTTCGCGCCCTCTCGCCGTTGTGATACGGGAGCCCCTAAAATTGTGCTTTGCGTTCCAGTCACCACCTGCTATAAATCGGGGGCCTAAGGTTTGAAAGTAGGCCGCAAACATGTCCGCTGTAATTTTATGTTTTGGAGGGCAGTAAACTGAGGAAAGCGTGATGCTGCCGCGACGTGTTTGAAGCTGGATTGTGGTAGCTTGAAGATGCGCCGTGGAGAAGTGTTCTAAAGGCGTGTGCTTAAGATGTGCCCTAACAACTATAGCACCAGCATGAGCCCCACCGTCAGGATGAGGAGTGGAGTAAATGATGAATCCCTTGAAACGAAATGAGCTTCTCACTGTGGCATGTGCCTCCGAAATTAAAACTATATCTAGGTTATTGGTTTTAATCAGTACCTCTAGTTCATTAATGTTAGGAGATAATCCATTAATGTTCCACGTTGCAATCCGTATTGTGTCCTCTTTTACGGTGATAACTTGCTTATTACTGATGTCAGTAGGCCCAAAGGGTACTGATTTGTTGTAGGAGGGGATCGATTTTCTCATTCTGTTTTGTTAAAAGTCTTTCAAGTAAGGTGTTAGATTGATCAATAGGGTCGTCTTGTTGTTCCTGGTTGTTGGTAGATAGCTTTCTAGATCGGCCTGCAGTGACATCTGAGAAGGTGTATGGCTTTGTAGGCAAAGGATTCGTGGGATTTGAAGTGACGAGGTTCGTTTTAGTTTTTTCAGCTAAAGGTATGTAAATTAACACAAAAAAGATCTTGCTTAATGCTACCAAAAAAAAGTTAGAGTGTATTTTTGGTGCACCCCCTTTGCGACACCCGGACCGTTTAATTCAAAACAAACTTTATAGAAAGTATATTTAGATCATTAAAATCTAAGCCAAGGCTTGGTAAACCGTGGAGGTCTTGTGCTGAAAAAAAAAAGTTGCCAAAACCTCTAAAACCCCCTAGACCCTGTTACCGAATTCCTACTATATGTACCGGTAAGTAACGTTGTTTCTATAGGGGTAATTTGCTACCGGTAATGCAGGTAACGCTATCTAAAAAAGTATTGCTACTTTTTTTTGTTAAATATGGCGCTTTAGCTAATCCGCTTAGAGCGGTTAGTTGATTTACCAGTAAAAAGGTCACCCAAGTAACAATACCAAACTTATTGCTACTTTTTTTACTGTATCTCCGTTTGACAGAAGTATTGATACCAATATTTTAACAGTATTCATAGCCACTTTTCATTCATAGTCTAGATCACTAGGGCTAGTTTTCAAGTTAGTCTCATAATTCTAAGCAAGTAAAATATGGAAACTGCATTATCCAAAATCATAGCCTCAGTTTACCCAAAGTTTTATTTCTTCTCATATTTTGTTACAATAATTTAAATTGTTTTGTGTACAAACCTAATTATAAATAAATAAATAAACAATAAGATATTTATTATTATTATTATTTTCTTGTGTTATGGCTTCTGGAGTGTCTTTCCAACACACATAATTCCGCCAATGTCGAGTGATTTTTTTTTTTTATTTTTTTATTAGTGGCGTTCACATCTCTTGATGTTGAGATGTATTTTAACGAGACACGTTATAATTTTGAATATTGGTCGGTAGAAGTAAAAAATTTATTTAAAAATTGGTTTATATCAAGAGAAAACTCATTCAGTCAAAAATCAAATAACCACTAATTAATGCATATGTGTCAAAGATATGAGTAAACATACATAAAAAGATTTGTTCTGATATTAATTTTTTTTTTTAATATTTTACGGGTAAGCACACAGTAATTAATTTTATAATAATAAATAAACCAACAGTTTGAATGTATTTTAATGTTTGTCTGTTTCTTCCAGTTCAACCTACCATGCACAACTGGTGTATAATATTTCTCACACTGGCAATGCTTCCATGTCTGAACATGGAGTACGTACCACCAGGACCCACATACGCTTGCCCGAAGAACTCTGACAAGCTTTTAATTCATCCTTGTATATGTGAGAAGGGATCAGACTCAGGCTTGTATATAAGGTATATATATATATATAACTATTCTTCCTCCTTAAAGAGCTCGATGGTATGGTGGTAAACAAGCTCGGTCTGCGTTTACTGAAATTAAGCAACTTTCGCAAAAGCCGGCCACCCATCTGGTGACTGGTGAACTTAAGTTTATCATCTCTTTTTAAAAATATCTTGCGGGTAACACTTGGCCATTATCTGACCTGATGTTAAGTGGTAATAAGGCCCAAGGTACGCACTTCACTCGGAATCCTCATCTACTGAGGGTCTGCGTATCTTATCTTTGGCTGCCGGACCGGAACACAACAATGCTACAAACATATGTCGATAAAATATGTCGCCATAACATCAATGTTATGGCGACATATATTATTACGCTGATGATATGGTGTTGCTGAGCCCATCGATCAGCGCTCTTAGAAGGCTTCTAGCAATATGTGAGAGTTATGCGGAGGCCCTTGAGCTCAGATATAACGCGAGTAAAAGTGAGATGGTAGTCTTTAAAGCTGGATCAAAAACATATAGCGTAATCCCACCGGTCATGCTGGCAGGCAGTGAACTGAAAAGGGTAACGAAGTTCAAGTATCTGGGACATTGGGTCACCGAGACTCTCACTGATGATGTAGATGTGGAAAGGGAGTACAGGGCATTATCAGTTAGGGCTAATATGCTGGCTCGCAGATTTGCACGGTGCAGTAGGCCTGTTAAATTAACTCTATTCCGGGCGTACTGCCAATCATTCTATACGTGTAGTCTGTGGGTTCGTTATACACAGCGGTGCTGGAATGCCCTGCGCGTCCAGTATAATAACGCTTTTAGGGTGCTGATGGGGCTGCCGCGCTTCTGTAGCGCATCGGCAATGTTCGCAGAGGCACGCGTCGATGATTTTTATGCGATCATTCGCAACCGTACATCATCTTTGATGCGTCGGGTGCGTGGCGGCGCCAACAGCTACCTTAAAGTTATTGCAGGAAGGATGGACTTCGACTGCGTTTTTATGGAACATTGGACAAAAGTGCATACTATGCAGGGTTAATATTGTCATTGTTGTTCTTGTTATTATTTTATAGTTATATTTGTAATTATTTTATTATTATTATAATGATTGCTATTATTTGAATGTATTATTAGCTATTTTTTTTTAATTGTAATTTTTAATTTTATTGAACTTTATAATGATTTATATGGCTGTAAAGGCTGAAATAAATGAATTGAATTGAATTGAATTGAATTATCTTATCTAGATTTATAGAATATTTTATTGTTTCAAGAAATTAGATTCAGATTCAAACAATTTCAGATTCTTTATTTATGTTATGTGAGTACGATATTTCACATTTTACCATCATTGGATGTGCAAATATATATACTTATTTACTTACTTAACTGGGAAATAAATAAAAATAGAAAATTTCATAAAGTTGATTGTTAAACTAAAAATTAAATTGGCAGTAATGGTTGCTAACGTAAAAGTGACCCGGTTGCCATAAACAAAAGTTGAAGTTGAATGTAAGTAAAATCAAAGTATCAAATTAAAATAATAATAAAACCAATTAAATAATTAAATGCCAATAATAATAAAAAAAAACAAAATCAAAAACATACAAAAATAAAAATTAGTTAATAAAACTGAAACGCATTAAAAACAAGTTAAGTAATAGTAGAGTTTATCTTAAATTATTATAACCTGTTTAGAGTAATAACATTTATTGTATTATACAGGTTGTAGATTTGCATTCCCGCCATAAATTTACAGCTGATCGTAATTGGTACACTTAATGACTAAAAAATACTTTTAACACGGAGAAAGTAATAAGGAACCGATTGATTAATAAAATGATCTCAGTGTAAATTAGAATAGCGACCGTCGACTGACGAGAATAGGGGTGCAGACCGTAGTAGGTACATAAGAGCGCAGCGGGCGGACATTAAGTCGATGAACTTACGTAAACTTGTAGGTACTATTATGTATTCTGTAGTTAGTGCCTAAGTACTTACTGATCATGTTTAAGATACTCGCAGGTACTGCTCAAAGTGGGCACCTTCACGTTCTATGCACAAATGAGCACGGCGCCTTAAGTTTCTAGGTAACTTTTGCAGCACACTACCATTTGACCTTACACTCTCAAAAGCCATTAGAATATTTTGTTTTAACTGCACAACACTCGTGATTTCGTCTTTATAAACCATTCTTTTTATGTCTCCCCACAAATAAAAGTCACAAGGAGTCAAGTCTGGCGACCTCGGAGGCCAGGGCACTGGCCCACCTCGACCAATCCACTGGGTTCCGAACACTTCGTCCAAATAATCGCGCACTTGGCGTCCATAATGCGGAGGCGCCCCGTCCTGGTGGTAAAAGAGATTCCGGTGAAGAGCTAGTGGCACGTCGTCAAGCATTACGTCAACTACGTGCTGCAAAAGTTGCAAATACGAGTTGCTGTTGAGATAACCCTCGATGAAATAGGGCCCGAGTAAATGTCCACCAACAATGCCAGCCCACACATTGATGCTAAACCTATGCTGGAACGAATCTTTTTTGGTCTTATGCGGGTTCTGTTCGCGGTGAGCCCACCAATGTTCATTGTGGACGTTGTAAACACCGATGCGCGTAAACATACACTCGTCCGTCCATAGAATGCTGGCTTCTCGGTGTTCTAGTACCCAGTGACAAAAAGTGACCTGGGCGGCATGATCTTGCTCGTTCAATTCTTGAACTCTTTTGAAGTGGAACGGGTGCTGTTGCTCCGACTTAAGAAGCCGCCAGACTGTTGTGTGGTGGACATTGAAGTGGCGGCCAGCATCACGAGTACTGGCACGTGGTTCCCTCTCGAAGTATTCGAGTATTTGCTCTTGCAAATCGACTGAGAGGCTCACACTGCCGCGACCCTGCGCATGTCGAGGAACGTTGAACTGGCCATGATCCCTCAGTTGTTGCGTAGCAGCAAGCATTACCTCGCGCGATGGAGTTGGTCTGTTTGGAAACATTTCCACAAACATGACCACGGCTCGACGTAGACTGTTCCCACTAATTGCGTAAAATCGCACCATCTCCACAAGTTCTACGTTAGAATAATTTTCCGTCATTTTACTTTTTTTACACACACAAACAACACACCTAAGAACACGTTTCGCTCCAAATTCGCTAGGGCTAAGAAATGTGTCACTCGTTCGGGGTTGCGCGGCACACTGGCTTTGATGCGTGCGGCGTGCGCTCGCTGCCCGCCGGCCGCCGGCGCTCGCCGCGCCGACAAAGCTGCGGGCGCGCCGCGAAGCTCGAGCTTGTTGCTACCTACTCGTGGTCGGGTGAGCGGGCGTACGCGAACGAGCGTTTATTTTTTAGTGCTACGCAGACGTGCGATTCGTATTTACAGATTTTGAAAATATGATTATTATTTTTTCATATTTTTTTTATAATTTATTTGTAATAAGTATAAGCAATACGACTGCTGCTATGAATATGGCGTGAATGCAAATCAACAAGTTGTATAATAATTCGGTGACTTTTTTCATATATAAGACAAACTTAAATACATTACTATTACATGTAAAAATTAATATCTTAGCAATAGAGTCTAATAATCCATGACTTAATTCATTTAGCCTAAGTTTAATAGTATTAAGAAAAGTGTTTTTTTGGGCCCTTAGAAGGCCAAACCCACATTTAGCAACCCGGAGGTGGGAGAAGATAAATACTGCATTGTATGAATAACTCAAGCGGTTGAGTTAAACTATGTTAGTCTCCTACTAAACACGACGACGTTGGCGTTACTCAATTAGAGTGCACGCCGCCTTGGTAAAGTCGGCGCGCCCAGTCTGCAGTGATGCTGCCTATGTCGGCTGACTTAACTAAGCGACGGCGTGTCCTATGCCGGAAGTAGGCAATCCAGGTCACGTGATAATTGATTTGACGGATCCGATATTCGACCTTCGGAAATGAGGGATGGTTTAGGTAAAGTGAATAGCCTATAACAAAGGCCTCCGTCATTGTACGGATATCTTGATTTCAAGGCTATAATAACAATAATAATAATAAGTATTTATTTCAGAATAATTCCATAGATTGTTAGTAATTACAATAGACCTTATACACTAATGTTAGTTACATGACAAAAATTAAAATGCACTTTGAAATGAGCTTGGCGCACTGGATACGACCACCCACCGTTAGAGGACGGTGTGTAGTCGCACCCAATGTTTCAGCATCGGTGAGTCCTAGCGGTCAGACAACGCGTTCAGGATATGGTTCGGGCTGCCCCGCAGTCGCCCCATGAGAGAGGCGCAACGCTTCCTAATGATGGCGTGGAAACCATCAACCTGCCACTCAGCAAACATTGCTGAAGCGCTGCAATAGCGAGGCAGCCCAAACAGCTATGCATCGAAACATCCGAAACAACCTTTGCCCAACCTGGGAATTGGGAAGGCGGCGAAACCCAGGACCTTCGGGCGTCAGGCAGTGCGCTTCGCGACTCGCTACCAAGGCGTGGAATATAACGACTTAGTTGTTCTTAAACCAGACACAATAGAAATTCAATTGTTATATGGCACTGTGGTTACATTGGCCGTTCAAGTATCTACGAAAGTTTTTTGGTCAATAACAAATTATTTTTTAATATTTTTTTTACAGATGTGAAAACACAGGTCTGGCAATACTGGGTGTCGGGTTAGGCAACCTGGCGGGATTGGGGTTGCCAATTGAGAAACTGGAAATAAGAGAGGGGAGATTTAGTAAGTTCCTATCAAATTATTTAAAGCCAAAGAAATTTTGTTTTTATTTTTAAATAAACTAAAGAAAAGTGCTTTTGAATCTTCCAAAAATCGTCCATACATTTTTTACCTATTTACTACAAATAGATAATGTGTTGTTGTGCTTACAGCGCATCTCTTCGGCCCAATACTCCACCGGTCCACGGTAAGAGTGATTCACATAGTAGACACGCCTCTACGCACTATAGACGTGTACGCGTTCGCGGGTGTGAATAGGACCTTACAGGAGCTCAAGTTTATCAACACTGAAATAGTTGAGTTCCCTAAGGAGGCTTTTAAGGTACACAATTTTATGTATTGTTTTAAAAAAAATATATTGTTTAAAATATATATTTTTAAAATATAAAGCGGTAGCTACAGATAAGATAGCCAGTGCTTCAGTAGTTGAGAATTTTTTTTAAAATATTTATAGACAAATGACTCCATCCCACCTGATGTTAAGTGGAAATGGAGTCCAGACGCGAAGATAACTAGTGCAGCGTGAAAACAAACGTAGCATCAGTTAACCTCACTCTGTTCTTCACGCCTCTTTTGAAGGACCATAAAAGTCCGTAAAAGTTGTTTCATTTCTATTTATTATAATGTTTATATATAGAAATATATATTTTTTACAGATCTACTCGCGTTTATTTTACACATTAGTTTTAATTAATAAACGCAAATAGATAAAAAAAAAAATCAAAAAAAAATCAAAAATCATTTATTCGCCTATAACATGGTAATATAGCTGGTCATGATAATAGTATCTACAAACATGTTTTACCAAAACTGGCATGCAAATATTAATTGATTAATTTTAAATATTATTATTAAAATTACAAAAATATTATTTATTATATCACATATCAAATTCTAAAATATTATTTACTACGACCCGCCCCGGCTTCGCACGGGTGCAATGCTGATACACGCAACCGCTATGTCCCTGCATTTTAAATCTGTAATATCATCGAAAATATTCATTTAAATTACATGCTGTAAAGGACCATATTGATCTATATTAAATGCACAATGTATTTAAGGTACTTAATTGGATAAGGATTAATGCTGTATTGCTTAAAATCGCTTCGTAAATAAGCCATTATTTCTCGTAAAAAGTAAAGGATAAAAAATGATTATTGTGGGTTATCCCTAAGAGATAGATATATACCATCGCGGACTTTTTTGTAGACCTCTTTAAGGTGTACAATACTGTAGTACATTATTTTGATCTATCTTGTAGGGTTCAGCCAGCGTTTGCAATGTAAGTGCAAAAAAATGTGGAACCTCTAAAATTATCAGTGTTTCTCTACTATATTATGCATCATGCATGTATTTATACATAATATAAACCTTCCTCTTGAATCACTCTATCTATTAGAAAAGACCGCATCAAAATCCGTTGCGTAGTTTTAAAGATCTAAGCTTACATACATACATAGGGAAAGCGACTTTGTTTTATACTATGTAGTGATAATGCCATACATCAAATTCTAAAATATTATTTATTCTTATTATACATTAAATTCGAACAAACACAATAATAGTTATTACTACATCCTACTATACTTTATTTACTAAACTTTATTGAATAATCGCACATTATTGTATCATTTACATATTTAAAAACTCTGAAACACTATAGAAACAGTGTTCAATTAATAATTTCTTTAACCGAGACTTAAATATGAGAACAGATAGTGATTGTCTAACATCATTTGGTAACTTATTATAGAGTTTGATTGACATTGCTAGACAGCTTTTTTTGTATAGTGTGGTTTTAGGAATATGAGTCATTACTAATCTATTAACATTTCTGCTTGAACGTGGATATATGTCTTTAGCTGTTTTAAAAAGATGCATGTGTAGTTTCACAAAAACACATGATTCAAAAATGTACAGACAGGGTAGTGTCATAATTTTGAGGTCCTTAAAATACGGTTTACATGACACAAAAGGACTTATACCGACAATGCTACGGACACATCTTTTTTGAGCAATGAATGCTCTTATGGTTTCAGTTGAGTTACCCCATAGAAGCAATCCATATCGCTACACTGATGCCCCATAAGCATGGTATGCTGTAAGGGCAGTTTTTTCCGAAACAGTTTGCCGCAAGCGTCTGAGAGCATAAGCAAAACTGTTTATCTTACTTACTACCTTTTTGATTTGAGCTTTCCAGTTTAAGTGTTCGTCGATCGTTATATGTTATACCAAGAAAGGATGCTTGTTCCGTTTTTCGTATTAACTCATTCTGATATTTTATCTCTAGTTGTTGTTTACCTTTATTATAATTCTTCTTAAACAATAAATAGTTAGTCTTGGAGGCATTGAGCATTAAATTATTTTGATTTAGTCAATTAGCAACTCGTGATTTTGTGTAATTTATTTCTTTTTCTAAATCAGTTTCGTGTTTTTTTTTTGGAGTTACAATTATGGAAATGTCATCCGCAAACAATACTGTTTTATGAGATGTGACACCTGGCATATCATTGATGTAGAAAAGGATGCGTAAAAGTTGTTTTATTCCAATGTGTAGTGTTCGCGTAAACTTTAGAAAACAATATTATGATATATACTATATATAACACTTTTGTAACTACTGTAAAACAGCGCCATCTAGCCGAATCGCGGCTAAACGGCTTGCAATTTAAAACAGATGCAGCATGTTTGCTAGTATTACGCAACTATGTGGCCAGAGGGCGCTGTTGGGGCAATCTATACTAATATTATTATTATAAAGAGGAAACCTTTGTATCTCCTTTGTATTATGTATGTATGTATGTTAGCATCGAATAAACTCAAAAACTACTACAGGATCGATTTAAAAAAAATAGCGCTAAGTAACATAAGCAATAAAAAAAAAATTCCACCCGTGCGAAGCAGGGACGGGTCGCTAGTGCATTATAAAAGAGGCGGGTGACTGTCCGCGTGTCTTTTTTTGGTTTACTCATCCATACAATAAACATCTCAGAATCAAAGAAACCCACATTTTCATTTCGGCACTATTTTACAGATATACTCTTATAAACACACCACACCACACACCACAACTAGGGTTGGCTGGAAGAGATCTCTTCTAGAGATAAGCTCACCTTTGTATATGTCTAGTATAACGTCTGTCTGTTTTAATGTGTGTTTTATATGTGCAATAAAGTATTACATAAATTTAAAAAAAACACTATACTTTATAAAACACTTTTGTAGTTACATAAAGCACTGTGAATGCAAAAATTAGAATAATAAAAGAATTATACACACTCAATTTATACAATTTCCCTTTGTAGATCCTCAGCAACCTATCGATCCTTTCAATAGACGGCCACAAGATGGTCAAACTAGACAAAGACATATTCGCGGGCAGCGCCGCCATCGGGAAACTGGAGAAACTTCACATCGTTAACGGAATGATCTCTGATGTGCCCGTGGAGGCGTTTCAAGTAAGTTTTTTTATATATTACTAGATGACCCGGTGAACTTCGTATCACCTACATGTATTGGTGAAAAATATGGTCAAAACTTA
This sequence comes from Eudonia lacustrata, assembly GCA_947562085.1. Lineage (NCBI taxonomy): Eukaryota > Metazoa > Arthropoda > Insecta > Lepidoptera > Crambidae > Eudonia > Eudonia lacustrata. The sequence continues at coordinate 1,989,250 of OX387336.1, read as the reverse complement.
AACTACTCTAAACATTTCTTCGCCATCATCCAAAAATATAACAATTGCTTTCAAATGTCGTTTGGCGCAACGCATATTGTACAGGAAAATTTCATGCCCACTTTCAAGGTAGTATACCATAATTATTGTTTTTGAAAAATTATTAATTGTGGCAATTTTACTTTACCACCAACACAACATAATCTAGTAGATTCACCGCTGTATTTTAACGCTTTACAATATTGACAAATGGTTGTCATTTCCCCAATTGTTACGGCACAATAATCTATTTCCGGGTCGTAGTGGAATGCTACTCGTTCCAGGTTTACAGGAACACTGCGTCTGCGGAATCGCTCTATTTCATTGTGTCGTGCACTCGTGCTCGCTGTTGTTGTGTTTGGTGTGCCCTGACTCGTTCCATTCTAAGCCTATCTACTTCATTATTATTCACTACCGTTCCACAGAACGCAATTCTGCCATACAAACGAATGTTATCATTATCTGTCTCTCGCTGGTCGTCAGTGCGGTTTGCACGTAAGTTAGCTCGTCACACATTGATTGACAACGCGACGTAAGTCAGGTCCTCTTCTCCTTGGCATTTTAAAACAATAACAGTAATATAGTAAATAAAGTTTTCGCGCACTGACAAACTGATGATAGATTTTAATAATCGTCTTCAAATTTATTTATTTATTTTCTTTTTTCGGCTGCATTAGTAGTTGTTAACAACCACCAATCCGCACTGGGCCCGCGTGGTGGTTTATGGCCTGTTCTCCCTATCCATCCATAGGGAAGGCTCGTGATTTTCTTTTTACGACAACCAACTGACACTTTTACACATTTTTATTTCTGAAACAGAAATGTTTTGTGTTCCAACAAACCAGACCAAAGAGATCGGACCTCATACTACAGCTATGAAACATACACAATACACACCTATAAATATTTGACAACCAACTAAGTGACAAAAGACATCAAATGTTTCACAGCTAGGAACATTTTGTTGTACGTACCGCTTTGACAGTTTCCATGACAACGACATAAACAAATAATTTTGTATTAGAAAATTAAATTGTCGTTTTTAGTTTTTAGTATTTTCCGTTACTTATTATTTATGTTTCTCACCGCTTAAACCTTCTCTGAACATCCACAAATATTTCAAATCGAAATTAGCCAAATTGGTACAGCCATCCTCGAGTTTTAGCCCGACTAACGGACGGCAATTGATTTTTATATATATAGATGTAAGTTAGTAAGTGTATAATTTAATTCGATTTATAAATACAATCTATACTTCTATATATAAATCTAATATACTAGTAATAAAGAGGTAAATATTAGAATAAATATTATTACTGTACTTTACTGTCAGTACATCCGTGTTTATGACGCATGCAAATGTGCCGAAATATCGGATACTCAGACACAATAAAAATCATGGTAATAATCCCGTGAATAATATTTATTCTAATGTAAGTGACCAAGATAGTTTAATAAAAAAAAGGTTAAGTTTGTAGCTTGTTTGTTTGTTTGTTTGAGGAAGGCAATCTCTGGAACCAGAGGGGTGACCTTCCATACATTGAATAATTACAAAAATTGAATATACGGCGGCGCCATCTTGCGTAAGAGGAACCTCAAGTTACTAACTGGTTATCCATATAATGTCACTAGATGGCGGTAGTATAGATAGCATTTTAAATTAATAAGTTACGTTTAGTTATTTTCTAGTAACTTTCTTATAACTACAACTTTCGTCATCTTCTTAAAGAGCTTATTAGCCGAGCAGCTGCAACGACGCATCGTGCTATATAGGTAGTGATAGAGAAATCCTAGGTTCGAACCTTCGGAAATAATTTAAGAATTTTTCTGATTTTTATGTTCATTTTTAAGTTTTTAATATGTTTATCAATTTTACAATTAATATTATACACAAAAAAAAGTTAACTAGTTTTTTATAATTATTATATATATTTTTAGAGCCATCTATCGGGGCGAAGCGTAAACGCGCACGCAAACGTCTACTACCGCCATCTATTGTACAGGGAACCTAGTTTTCCATCTTTTTTTCTATGAGAGGCACATCTATACCCAATATTATATATAGTCTATGTCTAGAACTACAGGGCCAATTCCAAAATTTCTTTCCCTGATAGAATGCTACATTCCTTGCTTGTAACATAATGACCAATTTATAGTAATACCAACCATATTCTTAGCGAATAATGTTATAATATAGAATTTAATCTATGGTTTGTTGCTGGCTGTTATTCGATTTTAGATATTTAAAAGTAAAGTTTGTAAGGAATGTATTCAAAATGTTTTCATGGGATTGTCAAAAGGGAAATGGAGTATGGTAAAAGCTTTTTTTTTTTAAAAAACAATCTATATTATAACATCCCCTCTGAATTTTATCTTTATCACAATTAAAGAAACAACTTGTATAAAATTCTATATTTTTTAAAATTTTTAAATTTATTATTTGGACAGTCAACAAAATACATATACTAGCGAAAACAATGATACTGTCACAATCATAAGCCTAAGTATAGTTTTCAATTAAAGACATCCACGGCATGCGTTGTGGGCTTATTAAATCATTAATAAAACTAATCTAAAATCTAATAAAATATTAATTACAGTGAAACTATAGATAGGTACTAAAGATACTAAATGGGGTTCATGTGACGACCAATAACTATTTACGTGCATTTATTATTATAACAAATAAAAAATATTCTATCATGGGCTTTATTTTATTTTGATAAAAAATAGAGTTTATTTTTAATATCTCAAATCCAAAGGCGAGGTTGCGTGTAAAGTCCTAGTACAAAGAAATTACAATAAAAAAATATGAACATAAAAATATGAAGGTGATCCAAAATGGTTGACTAGCTTAGATTTGATATTGTTGCAGATATGACCGATTTGACCACCTCGGAGAAGTCTATCGGATCTAGTAGGGAACGGGGACACGTTTGTGTGATGCCACGCCCTCTAGAAACCCTTTGACGGTGTTTCTATAACACGGCACCCTTTAATGAACCCTTTAAGTTTCTCGCCGCCTCCAAAATTTTGTATTTTTGAATAAGGCCCCTTTAGCTTACAAAGAAAGAGTAGATAGTGTTGATTGATTTCGGCGGATTGGACAGAGGAGCCACGCTAGTATAGTTGGTAGTGCGACTGACTCGGCATGTCAAGGGTGCGGGTTCGAATCCCGCTCGAGGAAATTTATTCAACACTTTTTCAAATTATTGTAGTTTTACAAAATTTTCGTAAAACTATATATGAATTACACTAATATTATAAATGCGTAAGTTTGTGTGTATGTATGTGTTATGTTTATATATTGATTTATTTTATTTGGAAAACAATACAGTAACGAAAAACACAGATAAACATAAAAAAAAATAACAGAGTACACAATTACAATGTTTCCACATATGGAAACCTACTTAGCTCATTTGAAAATTATATTTATACAAAAAGAAAAAAAAATACGCTTGGGCCACTTCCCTAGTGACCCTATGTTAGGTAATACATAAATAAATAAAAATATAATCTTAATCGTTCATACTATACTTACATACATTCATGTACTTAAACAAAAATCAAACCTAGAAATATAATATTTGACAATACTACAATCACTATTGAAGTCTACAATACAATTCGACATCAACATCGACAGTCACCAGTCAAGGAATCACATTGAACCAATGTTTGGAAAGAATTTGTTTAGCACTGTTAGGTTTGCTAAACAAGAGATCTAAATCGGAAGCTTCTGCTATATTATTAACCTTTTTACCGCCAACAACTTCTATAGAAGTTCGAGATTTTCGTGCCGTCCACGCCATCACTTCTATAGAAGTTCTTCTTTGTACCTACTTTATTAAAATACATTTATACGTTGGCGCACAGCGGGACATCGCGTGCAGGATAGTTGGGCGGTGAAAAGGTTAAAAGAATTTGCTGATCGAATAAAAACGAATTTTGTCTATAGTTGGTGGCACTAGAGGGTACAGATGTGTATGGGTATGTGTGTATATTTGTTGCTTCTGCACGCTGCAATGGATGGATAGATTTAGATGAAATTCTGCGTACAGATAGTTTATAACCTGGATTAAAACATAGGATACTTTTTATCCTGATATCCCCACGGGAACGGGAACCACGCGGGTGAAACCGCGAGCGACCGCTATTATACAATATAATCAAATATATAGGTATTTTAGATTACTATCAATACTTTTTGTGATGGAGGAGCAGGACAGGCATTACTGCTTTTAGTAAACATTAACCTTTTTACCGCCAACAACTTCTATAGAAGTTCGAGATTTTCGTGCCGCCCACGCCAGCACTTCTATAGAAGTTCTTCTTTGTACCTATTTTATTAAAATACATTTATACGTTGGCGTACAGTGGGACATCGCGTGCAGGATAGTTGGGCGGTGAAAAGGTTAATATAGACTTACATAAATAGGTGTCATCATCATCAGCTCATTTTATGTCCCCACTGCTGGGGCACGAGCCTTCCCTATAGATGTATAGGGAGAATGGGAGATATGGGAGGGCCATAAACCACCACGCGGGCCCAGTGCGGATTGGTGGTTGTTAACGACTGCTAATGCAGCCGGGACCAACGGCTTTACGTGCCTTCCGAAGCACGGAGGAGCTCGAGATGATAAAGTTTTGGTCACCCATCCGATGACCGGCCTTTGCGAAAGTTACTTAACCTTAGCAACCGCAGACTGGGCGCGTTAAGCACTGCGCTATCGAGCTCCTCGAGCGATAAATAGGTGTAAAATTGATTAATCATTTCATTTATTACAGCAACTGAAAAAATTAAAAACCTTGGATCTTCACGGCAACAAATTAGCGACTTTGAAAAGAAATCAATTCAGAGGTCTTCGTGATACTGAAGTACTCGACATTAGGTGAGTAGGTATCTAATTTTCTTTAAGAGCGTTTACGACGCACACTAGCGCCGCCAATGAAAAAAAAAACATATCTAGTAATTAGAGATAGGAAATCAAATTATGCTCAACAAACTATTTGAATGAAGTAATTTAGCATTTTTACGTCACCTAATTAACATCTGACATGTTATGGTTTAGTTAAATACGGCGTTATAGTTCAAAGTGGTCGTTTTTAGTTTTGTTTTTTTTTTCATTGGCGGCGCTAGTGTGCGGCGTAAACGCTCTTAAGGGTCATAGCATAATGTTAAATAGCCTACAGTACTGTTCGAATTAATGTGAACACGTAATAGTTATCACAATTACCTACACTTTTGTTTTCTGCAGTTGGCAATACGTTTTATATCAAAATAGCCATCTATTTTGTGTTCGTGTTCTAACAGGCAGTAGGTTACAGTACACACGAAGCTATACAACCTTATTTTTAGTTTATACGAAAACCGAAACACGGGTCAAATATTTTCATTTAAAGAATCAGTACAAAAAAATTTAAAATAATTATCTTGAAAACTCACGAAATTACAAGCTTTTTGTGCTGCCCCGTTGTGTGTTTTTAGTAGAGTATAATTTATTTGAGATTTTGTAAATATTATTTGGTCAAAATGTAACATGGTATAAAAAATATTGAAATCGATTCTATTACTGATTCTGAACAAACAGTTTTCAGGTTTCGTATAAACTAAAAATAACATTGTATACAGACGCGTTAAATTTTGTTATTTTTTTAGAAATATCTATTTTAAATAACTAAAGCTTTTTTGGTTCTTATAGTGCGTTCAAACAAAAAACAAACTCTTCAGTCTTAATTATATTAGATATATTGCTATTTTTTTGGTGGTAAGGTTTGTTTTAACTTCGCCTGTCTAACTCCCACCATCTCATCTAAATATGTCATCAATGTTTGTAGCATTGTTGTGTTCCAACAGCTAGAGATAAGATAGCCAGTGCCTCACTAGTTGAGGATTCCGTGTGAAGTTCTCTTCCACCTTCAGCCTGATCATCACTTAACATCAGGTCAGATGAAGGCACTGTGCTTACCAGAAAGAAATTCAAAGTCAAAGTCAAAGTCAAAGTCAAATATTCTTTATTCAAATAAACTTTAGAAAAGTGCTTTTGAATCGTCCATAATTTTTTTACCTACTACCCATTCAGGACGTCTATATTTTAGCTGTGGAGAAGAATGGGCGCAAGAAACTCCACAGCTTTAATTCAATATGTAACGACATTTACAAAATTATATGCCGTTACGTTACCAAGTTATACAAGTTTAAAAAAAAAATCTTAACAATATTTTGGATAAGAAATAGATTGGAGCATTTTAAACCCATGCTGTTTTGTCTTCAATGTAATCAGACACTTTATAATAAGCTTTTTTATAAAGCTATTCTTTAATAGCGATTTTAAATTTATTAATATCTAGTTTTTGGATATTACTTGGAACTTTATTGTAAAAACGTACACACAGGCCTCTAAATGAATTATTTACTTTGTGGAGCCTAGTATTAGGTACTGCTAGTTTGTTTTTATTTCTAGTGTTTACATTGTGAGTATCACTGTTTTTAGAAAAAGTTTCAATATTTTTATATACATACATTAGGTTCTCGTAAATATATTGTGATGCAACTGTCATTATATTAATATCTTTAAATCTCTCCCTAAGAGAATTACCAGCTTTTAGATTATAAATTGCTCGAATAGCCCGCTTCTGCAGCACAAAGATAGTTTGAATATCGGCAGCATTGCCCCACAGTAAAATGCCGTACGACATTACGCTATGGAAATAACTAAAGTAAACAAGTCTAGCTGTTTCAATGTCAGTGATCTGACGAATTTTCATTACTGCATAAGCCGCAGAGCTCAGTCTACTTGACAATTTATCTATATGTGGGCCCCACTGTAGCTTTGCATCCAACGTAATGCCTAGAAACACTGGTGTCCACAAGGTCCACACTCTTATCTTTAATTCTTACACTGGTTTTTACCAACTTTGAGACAGCATTGTTCACATCGTCATCAATCGGCTGTCGTCGTTTCACTTTGAATAAAAGTGAGGTATCATCTGCAAACAATACTATCTCATGTTTGTCTTTTACAAAGTAAGGCAAGTCGTTAATATAAATTAAAAATAAGAAAGGACCAAGAATTGAACCCTGTGGAACTCCCATTGTAACCACCGATCCCGGAGATCTTTTACCGTTAACATCAACCCTCTGAACCCTATCACTCAAATATGAGATAAGAAGATTCAGTGATGCATCTCTAATTCCATAGTGGTAGAGCTTCCTGACCAGGGTTTCATGTAAAACACAATCAAAGGCCTTGGATAAATCACAAAAAACCCCTACGGCATCGTGTGAATCTTCCCAGGCATTAAATATTTGAAGTAAAAGCTCAACATCAGCGTCAGTAGTCGAGCGACCCCTAGTGAAACCATATTGTCTAGGATGTAAAAGTTTATTTCTATAAAAATGAACTTGAATTTGGTCTAGAATTATCTTTTCAAATATTTTACTAAATGTGGGTAACACAGAAATTGGTCTAAAGTTAGAGGGGTCACATTTGCTACCTGATTTGAATAATGGGATTACTTTACTGTGCTTCATTAGGTCAGGAAAAACACCACAGTCAATGCATTCATTAAATATGCAAGCTAAAACTGGAGCTATTGTCTCAATAACGGATTTAGTGACGTCGACGGAATTACCCCACAGATCAGCAGTCTTCTTTTTATTAAGAGTATTAAAAGTTTTAATTATATCTCTAAAATCAATTTTTTGAAAACTAAAATAGTTTTTACTAGGTTTGACATTTTCCTTTAGAACCGCTTCAGCTACAGTGGGGGAGGAGTCCAAAGCCTTTGTAGTTGAAACTGGAATATCAGTAAAAAACTTCTCAAAAGTTAAGGTTTGATTTTCGTAGCTCAATTTGTATTCATTGTTACGACTTTGACATTTCCGGTTTTACTATTTATAATATTTGCATGTCATTTTTATTTTGTTATCACTTAGCTTAATCTTTGAACTCAGGAACTTTGCCTTTGCTAATCGACATACTATTTTAAATAACTTAGAATATTTTTTGACATACAATTTAAAATCTTCACTGGTGTTAGTTGCGTTCATCATATAGCTCATAAAGTCGCTTTCTACTTTTGTGGATACCAATTGTAGCCCATTCACTAAAAGTAACAGTACCACTAACCGAGATCCTTTTTGGAATAAAAGTTTTATTAAATTCTGTACAATATTTATGAAAGAAATCATTATAAAATTCATTTGGGTTATCATTATACTTTAAAAAACATATATTATCATAAATATTGTTTTTAAACCGTTCTAGACGACCTGCAGTTTTTGGTACAACAGTGATATTCTGTTTCTTCACTTGCTTACACTGATGTGGAAGGCTGACCATTTGGCCACAATGATCAGAGTCCAGTTTATTAATAATGAGTTTAGACAGTGGTACTAGATCGGTATATATGTTATCAATACAAGTGGCCGAAGTGGCAGTTATTCTAGTTGGCTTCAAAAATAAATTATTTAAATTATATGATTGAAATAAATTTTTAATTTTGATAGAACCTGTAGACTTTTCTAACAAATTAATATTAAAATCACCGCAAATAACTATCTTTTTACCTACATTGCGGATTTTATATAATGCTTCATCCATTACTTTTTCAAAATAATCATACAATGCTGACGGAGGCCTGTATACACTTAATACAACAAGTCGCTCCAGCTCCACACAAGCTATTTCTATTGTTCGCTCAACCGAGAGGCTCACTATGTCTTTTCGTTCCTTTAATTTTAATTTCTTATTAACTATAATTAAGGAGCCACCATGAATTGAATTTACTCGACTGAACGAACTACCTACCAAATGATTATTAAAATTGAACATGAACTGATGATCTTTAAGCCAGTGTTCAGTAATACATAAAATATCAACTTTATTATCGTTCATGAACAATTCAATCTCCAGATCTTTGCCTGTCATCCCTTGAATGTTCTGGTGAACTATATTAATTGAGTGAACATTTTTAATAATTGTAGGTTGGGACGGGCTTTTCTTAGAATTAATTTTACATTTATTTAAAATATTACCAAACATTTTGCAAGAGAATTCCTCTTTTGTCTTATGATTTAATTTAAATTATTGATTGGAATGTCAGTAGAAACACTACTGACATTTATGTCTATTAAACATTGCTCAATAGGAGCAACTTGTTTAGCCAAGTTTTTGGCTGAGATGTGTAAAAAATATGATAGCGATGAAGCTATTTGTCGCTTGAAATAAATTGGCAGATAATAACTATCTTTTGTCAAATAAAAATTACTAACATAATTGTTAGTGTCAATTAAATGCAAATTTTCATTGTTGCAAAATGTATGTAATGTCAAATTAAGCTTATATCTAGTAGTATTTTCCTCCTGTGGCATTACATTACAATAGGGTAAAGTAAACAGTATAATTTTCCCTACATTTAAATGATTTAACTTATTTAAACTCTTAATCAAACTTGATTTGTTCAATTTACCCCTATTTCCAACAAAAATTAATACAGTACTATTAGGTTTATATTTATAATCAATTGCTTTTGTTAAAATATCTTGATAAGAAGCACCAGGCATACAGTAATTGGTAATTGAATGTCCTAAGTCAAATAACAAGCGGCCCATGTTTTTACCAAATTCATAGCTAAATATAACAGTGTCACTCTTATTATCTAAATTTAAATCCTCTTGATTGATATTTTTTACTAAGTGTGGTGTATTTATAATTTTACACTGGCTAGGGGAACCTTTAGGTAAATCAGTATTAATTAATTTTAATGGAGAGGAAGAATCACATGTCACCGATAAACGACCTGGTAATTGCTTACATTTACAAGTGTGGTTACAAGTAAATGAATTAAATCTATCATTGTTTTCATTACACGTTTCTACCAGCTCATTCATAGCCAACATGTGTTCTTTTATTTGTCCTTGTGAAAGTTCATATTTTTTGGTAATGGAAAGAAGAGAGTCCTGTAATTGCTCTATACTATTTTGTAAAAGTTGTGTGTCTTTTTTATATTGCAAATTTTTGTTATGCAGCTGTGATGAATAAGTATATAATTTGTCTATTAGGTATAATCTTTCTCTATTCAATTTTACATTTTTGATGAAAAATTTATGTTTTTAACTAACTTTTGTGTTTTTGTAATATATTTATTAATTTTTATATATTTTTTAAGTTTGTTTTTGCCACAGCCAGCAATCTTTACAAAGTTGTTGCTATTTCTACTTTCATCACATGTCAGATCTACTGTGACAGTGGGCTGACTGCTAGCTGTCGCAGAAACCAAGGAGGGGGCACAGACTACCAACTCATCGAACAGGCTTTGATTTAACGAGGCAGTTGTATTGTGTTAGGATGTTTCTAAGAACATTATTTTGTTGTTCGCCTCATGCAGTTGTTTCTTTAATTCTTGTAACGACACACCACCAAATGATGCCATAATCTCTTCAAATAAGGACTGAATATGTTCCTCTTCATGCTGCTGCTGCAACTCAACAAATTAGGAAATCTGGTGGTTGGCCGCACTGAGATCCCTTTCCAACTCGGTGATGCGGTCAAGTGCCCTTTCATAGGTGTTGTGCTGCTGCTCAAAATTGGAGATGACATCTTGCAGTTGGTCACGCTGGTGAAGCACATCCTGGTGTTGCATGTGCAGTTGGCCTAACTCATTCTTAAGCTGTGAGTCTCTGTCTATCATAGATTTTATTTCTATTTCACTGTCATCCCTCTCTTTTAGCAGTTGACTGCAGGACTCCTTGAGTGCTTTTAACTCCCCAAGTGCCTGTCTGAGCTTTAGTTCAGTACTTTGAGTAGCAGCCTTACGGGTCAGCATTGTGAAGTTGGTTTTATAAACACCTGAAAATTAAAGAATTATAGATTAAGATATATTAAGACTTATATGTTGCAAGTTAGGTTTATCTAACTTATTTTTAATTTTTATGTGCAGCTATTTAGATAATTTAAAAATGAGATTTTAAAATAATAAGTGGGGGGCAGATGTGACACACAAAAGATTTGGGTTTAAAATTAGAGTTTTTTATTGTAATTGCAAGTTATTACTAGGTAGGTACCTAATCTAGAAATTAAATTAATTTAGTTAGGAGCTTCAAATAAGCAGTCACGTTCTGGTTGTAATGTGTTGAAGTGTATGAATGTCTGTGGCAAAACAAAGTCACCATCAACTTCACTTCCACATATAGTCAAGTCAAGAGAGGTTAACCAAGCCAAATCGTATTTGAGGTGTGACGATACTCACAATATGTGAGATTTGTAAAGTAATGAGTGTGGTAGGTAGTATTGTTGTTATATAGAACATGTACCTAGTAATAGTATTTAGAAATAAGTTTTTCTCAATGTTAGTGGTAAAAAAAAATTAATTCAAAGTGTCTGATAACAATAAATTAGTGTTCTATTTCTTTCTAATCTTTTGATCTGATTACAAAGTAGAAAAATAACGATTAATTGGCTCAGTACATCGACACTTATACAAATTGAATGAAGTGTTTATTTAAGATTTACACTTAGGTTACTAGTATCTATAATAAATGGAATGAAAACAATACTCCCCCGGTTTATGTTGCAGCAGTCCACGGCAAAAGTAGTTATTTTAACAAATTTTTGTAAAATTTGTTCTAACAGTCAGCTGGCGATGACAGTTGGAAAATTACAATAGCAAATAATTTAAAAACTACACAATATTTGTCAGAAAAAACACTAGCAAATGTTATTTGTCACTTAATTTAATCACTGATTTACAAATTTAGTCTTAAATAAGCATAAAAACAATCTTTAACAAATTTTTAATAGGAGCTATTTATTTCGACTACTTAACCGGACAGTGTTGCCAGTCGATTATTATTCAAATAAAAAAAATATATATATATATTACTAGCTGTGCCCCGCGGTTTCACCCGCGTTCTATTAGTCATAGCGTGATGCAATATAGCATATAGCCTTCCTCAATAAATGGACTATTCAAAACAAAAATAATTTTTCAATTTAAGCCAGTAGCTCCTGAGATTAGCGCGTTCAACCAAACAAACAAACACACTCTTCAGCTTTATAATATTAAGTATCTACAGATGATTATTATTTTCCAGCCACAATTTTATACAGAAGCTCGACGGCAGCCATATTGGCGATTTGACTAAACTCGGGTGGTGCAACGCTAGCCACAATCAGATCGGCGAGATACCGAGGTTTGTATAAAAAAAAAGAATAAATATTTAATTAATTAATTTTTACTTTTTTTTTTAAGTGCTAATTGCTGCACTGAAGTTAAATTAAATATTTATAAAATTTATAAACTACAGTGAAAAAATTAAACGCCTACCCGACCCAGCCAGGAATCGAACCTGGGTCATCCGCAATCCGGGCGGCTGCACTGACCGCTATGCTACCATGTAGGCTGACGTAAGCGCTGAATTTTGTCACTGCTTAATTTTGTTACTGCTTTTTTTTAATTTTTGTGTGGCACAGTTTTTTTTCACTGTATTTTATTAATTTTTAATTTTTTTGTTTTTTTTTTGAAGAGGGTTTGCTGATTGCCTCACAGAGCATTTTCAGCTTTACCGGGCTCTTTTGGGGGCGGCGAGAAACTTAAAGGGTTCCTCAAGCCGTGTGAAACGAAGCACCGGCATAGGTTTTCTAGAGGGAACGGTATCACGCGCTAGTGCGTGTCCCCGTGTCCTACTAGATTCTTCAAAGGGATCAGATTTATTTGGTGCTATTAAATTTGATGATTAATTTTTCTTTAAAAATATCCTAATTAATAAGCTATTAAGACATTGATAACAGTTCTGTTACTTACAACGCTAACACGCTTGCGTCATTCACGGGCTCCCGTCAGTCGTGTATTGGCGCTATGGATTGAACCACGATAGCAAGCATTAAAACCCAGAATCTATCTGTTCGACTACCGACGACGCTTTAAATTATAAAGACTATCAAACACTTTATTTGTTTCTACTAGCATTTAAATATTTACAAAATACAGTGAAAAAATTAAATGCCTACCCGACCCAGCCGTGAGTCGAACCTGGGTCTTCCGCAATCCGGGCGGCTTTTTCACTGTATTTTATAAATATTGAATTTGAAAATAGTGCAGCAACTATTTATTTATTTATTTATTTATTTATTTATTCAACAATGTTTCAACAGCATTTAACTAAACACAAGGTACAGAAGATGTTACTTAAACATAAGCCAATTATAGAAACACTAGCTGTGCTCGCGACTTCGTCCGCGTGGAATAGTGACTTTCGGCAGCATTTTTAATTTTTTAGGCTCTTTTCCCGTTTTTGCAACATTTTTCACTGATGCTTCGCTCCTATTGGTCGCAGCGTGATGTTATATAGCCTAAAGCCTTCCTCGATAAATGGACTATCCAACACAAAAAGAATTATTCAATTCGAACCAGTAGTTCCTGAGATTAGCGCGTTCAAACAAACAAACAAACAAACAAACAAACAAACTCTTCAGCTTTATATATTAGTATAGATATTATGCTACTAAAAAATGTTGACATAATTAATTAACGCAGGTAGGTAGTCTAAAAAGAAAAATAAATTAGGTAAGTAGATGAAATTTTGTCGAATGATAACTTACAGAATAGGTGTGAATCTGATTGTGTTATGTCGATGTGTATAAATGCGTGTGAGTGTAATATTGTGGTTGGTTTACATGGGCGCTCGAATTGATTATGACCGTTGGTTATTAATTGTAGTATACATTAAAATATTTTAAAGATTCAATCACAAACACTCTTTTAACTTAATTTAAGCTTATGAACTGCAGTTTTGAACAAAGTTTTGGATGTTGTAAATATATCAATATCAAAATAAAACTTATTGTACGTTTTTGGTAATCTAATAGACATATCATTAGCCCCGTAGTTTGTGCGCGCTAATGGTATATGAAAAAGATGGGCGTGACGAGTTCTTTTACTAGGGGCGTTCAAGTTAAGTATTCTATTTGATAGTTTAACACAGTCTAGCTTTCCAGAACATATATCATGAAATACAGCCATGTCTTGTATCTCACGTCTGTCAGCCAGAGTTATGAGGCTGTACTTTTGACATGATTCAGTGTAGTCATCAATTTTTGATTTGCTTCTAAAATTTAAATATTTAACGAATTTAATTTGGAGGCGCTCAAGGGAATGACTGTGAGTCACGTACTGTGGATTCCAAACTGTACTGCAGTATTCGAGAATGCTTCTGATATAAGCATAGTAAAGCACTTTTATGCAAGAAATGTCAGTAATATCGCGCGTGACTCTTATTATGAAACCCAAGTTTTACCCAATTAACCCAATTAGCACTTAAAAATAAAAAAGTTAAAGGAGATGTTCCATTTTTGTACGGAGCCTGGGCCCCCTAATTCTTACAGTGATGAAATTATATTTTATGAAAAGAGCACAAAATAAGAAACCTTTCCATGTATTAATATATTTTTTAAACATACCCAAATATTGTATTATATTAATAAAAAAGGTCAGATAAAAGATAAAAGAGGTCATAAAATAGCAACCCTAAGCTTTTCTACCTTGGCAACTTCGTGAAGTGAACTGTCAGTGGCAGATGTCAAATCTTATTTTATAAATTAGTAATGCAATGGTACTATCCATTACAGCCAGCAACCGCATGGTTTCATTTTCAAAAAATTGCGTTGAAATCTAAAATACCTTTTAAAATGTATAAATAAGTTCAGCAATATATAATAAACACTTAAAACTTTAATTAGAATCCAAAAATAATAAGAAAAGCTTGATGAAGAAAACAAGATTTCAAATTTTTAAATATTTTTAAAATTATGTTGGGGCCTTTTTATATATTTTTCTTTTTGGAAACATCATCTCAGAAGGCTGATCTATAAGAAAAGCATCACTTCAAAACTGTAACTGTAACTTCGGGCCCAAAAACGAACATCTCCTTTACTATAGCGTTGTGTTATCAAAGGAGATGTTCGTTTTTAAGCCCTTATTTCATTACAGTTTTGAAGTGAAGCTTTTCTAATAGATCTGCCTTCTGAGATGATGTTTCCAAAAAGAAAAAAAAAATTAAAAAGGCCCCAACATAATTTAAAAATATTTAAAAACTTGAAATTTTATTTCTTCATCAAGCTTTTCTTATTATTTTTGGGTCTAATGAAAGTTTTAAGTGTTTATTATATATTGCTGATACATTCTTAAAGGTATTTTAAGTTTCAATGCAATTTCCTGAAAATGAAACCATGCGGTTGCTGGCTGTAATAGATAGTACCATTGCATTACTAATTTAAAAAGTAAGATTTGACATCTGACACTGACAGTTCACTTCACGAAGTTGTCAAGAAAAGCGAAGTTGCCAAGGTAGAAAAAGTTTAGGGTTGCTATGTTATGAATTTTTATTATATGACCTTTTTTATTATATAATACAGTGTTTGGGTATGTTTAAAAAATATATTAATACTTATAATGCTTTCTTATTTTGTGCTCTTTTCATAAAATATAATTTCATCACTGTAAGAATTAGGGGGCCCAGCCTCCATACAAAAATGGAACATCTCCTTTCCTCAATAGACTTTGAACTTAATGGTTGGATAATAACCGTTGGATAGATGGCACTGTGCCGCTAAACGCATTCAAACATTAAAAAGCAGTGTAAAAATTCAGTGCTTACGTCAGCCTTCCCGGTAGGAAGACCCAGATTCGATTCCTGGCTGGGTCGGGTAGGCATTTAATTTTTTCACTGTATTTTATAAATATTTAAATGCTAGTAGATTCAAATAAAGTGTTTGATAGTCTTTATAATTTAAAGCGTTGGCTGGGTCGGGTAGGCATTTAGTTTTTTTTTACTGTATTTCGGATTTTTAGAGGTTTGTGATCACCAACCCGCATTTCGCAAGCGTAGTGATTAAGCCAGTACCCATCAATTGTAGCGATGACTTGATTTCAATGATGGAGGCCTTTGCCCAGCAGTGGGACAGTATATATGCAAATTACTCTTTTTTATTTTTTTTATTTTTTATACTTAACTCGGCAAATGACTCCATCCCACCTGATGTTAAGTGGAAATGAAGTTCAGACGCGAAGACAACTGGTGCAGCGTGGAAACAAACGTAGCATCAGTCAACTTCACTCTGCCGGCCCACAAGGTGCTTCTTCACGCCTCTCTTGAAGGACCCCATATCATAGGAAGGAGGGAAAACGTGTGCTGGTAGACTATTCCATCTTTTGGAGGTGCGACAAAGAAACGAGTCACCAAATTTCTTTGTGCGCGATGGGATATTTGAGACAGTGAATCGGTGACTCCGAAGAGCAGCACGTGTACTCCTATGAAGAAAGGGAGAAGGTGGGATGAGGTCAAAGAGCTCTTCAGAGCACTCGCCATGGTATAAGTGGTAAAACACGCTGAGTGACGCAACATCTCTACGCAATTGCAGAGATTCGAGAGTATTTACCACTTCTGCATTGCCGATAATGCGTTCAGCGCGACGCTGCAATCTGTCCAAGGCATCGAGAAGGTACTTAGCGGAACCATCCCAGATGTGCGAGCAACACTCCACGCAAGACCGTACCTGTGTCTTGTACAAAAGGCACAACTGGTCCGGCGTAAAGAATCGCCGCACTCTGTTCAGAATTCCGAGTTTTCGTGAGGCTGTTTTGATCACGGCTTCGATGTAGTCCCTTTGGTTCAGATCGCAGCGTATCGTCATACCGAGCATGTTGATACTGCTCTGCAGGCGTAGAGATGTACCCTGAAGAGTTGGAAGGGGAAGGAATGGTGACTTTTTTTACCGTGAACGCGCACACCTGTGTTTTCTTGGCATTGAACTCAACCAGATTATTGGTGCCCCAATTAGATATGAGGTCCAATACCCGATTGTGCTCAATGACAAGATTAACTCGATTCACTTAGGTTTCGACCCGCCCAGCCGCTGGGTGACCGTTATATCCTTCATGGACCGTACTATCATCTGCATAGCAATGAATATTTCCAAGTGGAAGCATATCATTGATATGCAAAAGGAACAGCGTGGGGGATAGAACGGACCCCTGAGGGACACCAGCGTTCACTGACATGAGCCGCGAAGCGCATCCATCAGATATAACACGGATTCTGCGCTCATGCAGGAAGCCAGCGACCCAGTTGCAGAACTGAGCAGGCAGACCGTATGCCGGGAGCTTGGAGAGAAGAGCTTTGTGCCAGACCCGATCAAAAGCCTTGGCTATGTCAAGGCTAACAGCCACCGACTCACCACGCTTGTCAATAGCCTCACCCCAAAGATGTGCAACGTACGCTAGAAGATCACCCGTCGACCGTTTCGGCCGAAACCCGTATTGGCGATCGTGAATTATGGAGTGTTCTTCTAGGTAGTGGACAAGTTGTTTATTTAAAATGCGCTCCATTACTTTGCACAAAACTGAAGTTACGGCTATGGGGCGGTAATTCGATGGATCTGACCGATCTCCTTTTTTGGGGACCGGTTGCACATTAGCTTCTCTCCAAGATTCCGGCATACAACCTGAAGAGAGCGAGAGACGGTAAAGGCGCGTTAACACGGGGGACAACTCCGCTGCACACATTTTTAGGACTATTGGAGGGATGCCATCAGGACCATTAGCTTTCCGGACATCGATTGACTGCAGCTCCGCACGGACGTCACGCTGCCTGATTTTAAAATCGGGCATTGTGTGGCCACAGTGAGAAATAGTAGGTGGCTGTGCATTGCAGTCATCGACTCGGGAGTTAGCCGCAAAGAGTTTAGCCAGGAGATCGACTTTCTCCTGCGGCTTGTGAGCTAAAGTTCCGTCAGGACATCTCAATGGTGGCAGCGAGGGTTGGCAGAAGTTCGATTGCACGGCTTTGGCCAGACGCCAGTAGCTACGGCTGCCCGTAGGATGCGTCAGTAGTTCTTGGCCGACTCGTGCAACGCGCTGGGCATCCGCTCTAATGTAAGCTCTTTTGCAGGACTTGGTGGCATTATTATAGGCTACTTTCAGTGAGCGGGTTTCGGGATCCCCAAGAGCTTTACCTCTGATCCAAGCGCGGTATGCCGCCTGCTTGTTATCAGCAGCGTTGGCACACTCGCGGTTGAACTCAAATGCAAATGTAAATTGCGATGCGGAATCTTAATGTGATAGCCGAAGATACTGACCTTTTTGCTTGTTCGTTGTGTGAATTCACAAAGTGTGCGTTATTCGTGTTAAGTTATTATAAAGATATTGGTAAAAATTAAAATAATATATAATGTATGTCGATAATGGAATTATATGTATGATTGATATTGTAATTAGTAATTTTAATAATATAGTAATTTAATAATGTTAAAATTTAATAATATGTTATAATAATGTTTCACTATTTATTGCATTGGGTGAACCTGTAATAATAGTTGTAAGCTCATGTATATAAATAAATACCTTACATTAAATCATATTCTTTCTAGCAGCTACTTAAAAAGTTTTAAAAACATCTCTACATGTAAAAATACTGTTATGTGTTAAAAATAAAATATAATAAGCTGTTTTATGTTTATATATTTCAGAGGTATGTTCGCGAGAAACACAATTATAAAAGTGGTACATTTGGACAATAATAAAATTAAAAAATTGGACACCAACAGTTTTAAAGGAATGAGATTTCTAAGGTCAGTTTTGTATTAACATTTAAATATTATCTTTGTATTTTTTTGTTGTTTTTTTTTGACATTCACTGCTATAACTAGAAAATTTGAGCTATAACAAAGGCGCTTTAAAGGTTACTTTCCTTTGTTTAATGATCACCAGTGGTCGGAATGAAGGAGGCTAAAATAC
Organism: Eudonia lacustrata; assembly: GCA_947562085.1. NCBI lineage: Eukaryota > Metazoa > Arthropoda > Insecta > Lepidoptera > Crambidae > Eudonia > Eudonia lacustrata. The sequence goes on along the minus strand of OX387336.1, from coordinate 1,970,434 downwards.
GTGAAGTTTATTTATTTATATATTTATTTATTTAAAGGACAACCAACACGACAAACACAAATACAAGCAATAACTAAGTAGAACATTATTGTAGACTTAAAGCTAGGTGCCGTCTCAATTAGAGGCTGCCACGGCATGCATAGTGGATTACATTTTATGAATAAATAATAGGTATAATATTTTGCTTTAAACTATAAACTATAAACATTACCATATTCGATTATTTAATAATTGTTAAAAAAAATAAAATTTTAAAAAGTTATTAGTAACCAAAACATAACTAATAGTGGTTAAATTAAAACCATAAAAATCTAATAATTATTTTGATTAGCATTCATCGATCCATTACATTCGCACAGCGAAGCGGGCGGGTGACGGCTAGTAAATATATATAATTGGATAAGATATAATAATATAATAACGATTATAAAATGTTTTTTGTTTTGTTTATATAATTTTTAACGCAAATTTTGTTGCGAACAAATTACAAAAACACAAATGTTGAAAAAAAATCCACGAGCAGGATTTGAACCTGCACCTTTCTGACATACCGGGTCAGGTGCTCTTCCAATTGAGCTATCGTGGTTCTAACCTGGGGCCCGACCGCCTAACCGATCGCTTTGACTTCGTGTGTGGTTTATGACGTCATCTTGTCGTTTCGTGCCGCCTATGAAAGCTATAGCCTTTAGCTTTGATATAGCTTTCATAGGGCGAGGTGGCAAGATAAACATAAACATAAACTATACGCGTAGTCAAAGCGATCGGTTAGGCGGTCGGGGGGCAGCCCGCCGAAATTATTCAACACTATTTACTTTTTAATGTTGATTAAATATAATAATAATATATAATAATATAATGTCGATTGCTGGTTGCTGTCGACCACTGGCGCTGCTACCCTAGATTGGTGTTTTCGAAACCCTGTACCCCTTTTTGGGAGAAGGACGCAAGAGTACACACGCCTCAACAACATGCTAACAAACTGTCAATTTTCCGCAATAGATTTTGAATTTTATGTATATGAGACTAGCGGCCCATCCCGGCTTCGCACGGGTGGACATTTTTAATATAGCCTATATTACTCAGCGCTAATGTAGCATTCTAATGGTGAAAGAATTTTTTAAATCGGTCCAGTAGTTTTTGAGTTTACTCGTTGCAAACATACAAAAGTACAAAGCTTTCCTCTTTATAATATTGGTCTTTACCTATGAAATTGGAGATTTGTATGAAGATTTTTTATAAAATTTTATTTTTATACTAATGTTTTTTTAGTTTTCTAAGCATCTATTTATTTTAACACTTTAAAATTGTAGAATGTAGTGTATATGTTTCACTAGCTAAATATAGCAGTCATTAAAAAGAAAAAAATCAAGTCCCTTCAAAGCTACAATGAAACAAAAAATTTTAACAAAAAAAAAACCGACTCCAAAAAATTTGACTGATAAAATTGCACTAAAAAGTAAAAAATAAGCGTTAGACTTATACAGACAATAACTTTATTAAGAAAAAATATAGGTACAATTATTGTTATTTTTGGGGCCGGTGCCAGCCAATGAAGTTTTTGAAGCCGGTGCCAGTCCGCGTTTGTAGTTAAAATTTCATGCATAAGATTGAATGTACTATTATGATTATAATATAGTATGTTGTTAAATGTTTATGTTAAAGTTACCTTGGCTGGCACCGACTCCAAAAGTAACAATAATTGTACCTATATTTTTTCTTAATTAAGTTATTGTCTGTATAAGTCTAACGCTTATTTTTTACTTTTTAGTGCAATTTTATCAGTCAAATTTTTTTGAGTCGGTTTTTTTTTGTTAAAATTTTTGTTTATTTTTTGCTTTTTAGTGATTCGTTTCGATCTATTTATCAAAAGCGAATATGGGTAGATCTACTAAACACGCTGCTCGTATGAGACAGCGCCGTTTAAATGAGACAAGCGAAGAAAACGAGAAACGCCTATCTCAAAGTAGGAAATCAAAATCTGAGTTCCGGTGCCTGTCTTCTTTTGCTTCGTCATAGTCGCTTAACTATCTTAATCGAGATATTTTATCGCCACCCGTGAAATACTTATCATTGAGGAGTTCCGATGGCAATCTGTGGTCTTTTTCATCAGTTACACTTCATCAAATGATACTTTCTGAATGCAAATGCTTGACTTATTTCTGAAAATACCAAAATCGCGATAGGTATGCCTACAATATTCGAGGAGTTCCCTCAATTCCTCAAGGATCCCATCATCAGAACTGGACCAAATTAAAATGGGACCACATGGGAAGCACCAGCTTTCAAATAAAGAAAGAATCATCAAAATCGGTTCAATCAGTCAAAAGTTCTGAGGTAACAAACATAAAAAAAAAAAACAAAAAATACAGTCGAATTGATAACCTCTTCCTTTTTTTGAAGTCGGTTAAAAAGACAATTCCGCGAACAAAAAAGTTAGTCAAAATAAAAAAAAAAATTGGGTGATAAAAACACAATTAATAATCATTGTTATTGAAGCCTAAGTAACATAATCCTAATTAAAGGTGTATAATAATATTAACAACCGGTATTGACTTTTAGAAGTAATACACTACACCTATTAATAAGTGAGAAAAAAACTCCAATTTCATAGGTAAGGACCATTATTAGTATGTTATGGTTGAACATATTTTATTGAAGAAATTTGACATTTTCGGATAGTTTGACGTGCATGCGTCTCTACGTATGTATGTGTGTATGTATGTTTGTATGTTGAAATGGTCGTTCTACCCAGGCGGCTCTACCTCCAAGACAACCAGATCGCGGATATAGGCCGAGGCACCTTCTCAGCGGTCACTAGGATAGGAACTGTCGACCTGGCCAGGAACCAGATCACCAAAGTGGACTACCAGATGTTCCAGGCCGTCAAGTATGCGGAGGTATGTAGAAAGAGAGAGATTGCTTTTGGCTTCAAACGGCCTTTTCAGAGAGAGATATGACTAGGCTGAAGGTGGAAGCGCACTTCACCCAGGATCCTCAACTGCTGAGCACAGTGGCTGTTTTTATTTATTTATTTATTTCACAACCATAATTCACAATGTATGTACTTATAAATAGATACACAGGATAATTATGGACCCCGCAGGGGTACGAAAATTAAGTAGAAGAGAGGAAGCGCTTTTAGTTATTATAATAGAGTATTAAATATATATATACAATAATTTACTTTAACTTATCATTAAGATATTCATCTATATCATAATAGCTTTTAGAAGTTAATAGTTTCTTTACTTTATTCATAAATATATTGTCGTTTTTTTCTTCTATCCATTCCTTTGGAAGCTTATTATATATTTTTATTGATTGAATAAATGTGTTTGATGAGTTTATTTTAAGCCGGGTAGTTGGCAGTATTAATTTATTTTTATTTCGTAATGAATATTTACTCTGTACTTCTTCACGTTTTGTGTAAAAGTGTTTGTATTTACGGACAAATTTACATATCTCTAAAATATAAAGGCAAGACAATGTGAGTATTCTGTATTTCCGGAAATAGGGTCGGCAGCTGTCAGTTTGAGTTATATTAGCAATTATTCTGATTAATTTCTTTTGAAGAGTGAATAAAGCAGGAGCATCCGTGCTATTTCCCCACAGAATAATGCCGTTTGCTGTTTCTACACTTGTGGTTTTTTTAGTCTCTCAACTTTGATTTAATTTTTTGTGTGTGTGCTTTCCAGTTAATATGGGTGTCTATAACAATACCGAGCAAAGTGAATTCATTGACGTTTTCTAATTTAATGTTTTTATACTTATAATTTAAATTAAGGACGGATTTTTGATATGGATGAAAAGTTATTAATTTAGTTTTTTCAAAATTAATTTTAAGGTGGTGTTCATTTAACCAGTCTGATGTTTTTGAAAGTACTGAGTCGAGTTTTAGATGGACATTATTATTATTATTATTATTTTGACATGAAGTTAATAAAGATATATCATCAGCAAATAATACGCATGGTTCCTCAATGACTTTAGGAAGGTCATTGATGTAAATCAAAAATAATAAGCACCCAACGACGCTTCCTTGAGGAATGGATGCGTTTATAATTTTGCAATCTGATCGCACACATGATATTGTCCTTGTGGCATCATCAAAGTGCTCGATGTCAACGTATTGTTGCCTGTCCTTTGGGTACGACGTAAACCACTCGTGGGCAGCACCGCGGATGCCTATTCCGTAAAGTTTCTTTAAAAGAATATCATGTTAGACCCTGTCATAGGCCTTTGTCATGTCTAATAGGATACCAATACCATATTGTTTATTATCTAACACCTTAATAATCTCTTTGATGTATTTGTACACTGTCAACAGTAGACCTATCCTTGCGAAAACCATTTTGGCAATCGTCGAGAATATTATATTTTTCGCAAAATTTTGTTACGCGGTTGCATATCGCTTTTTCGAATATTTTTGACGCTGACGGCAGAAGAGCGATTGGGCGATAGTTGGTTGGGTCTAATTTGTCGCTTTTCTTGTGGATCGGTTTAACTATTGTTCTTTTTAGTAAAGTTGGGAACGTTGCCTCCTCAAAAGATTGGTTTATTAGTATAGTAAAGGGATACGTTAGTTCTATAGCAAAATACCGGGGGGTACCTACACCTCCAGTGAGGCTGCCCTACGTATTCTGGGGAGGGCAAAAGTCCGCTCGTATCAGCACATGCTGCAGGCAGGAGTAAGGCAAGACATTCGGCACCCCCTTCTACGCTTCGCGTGGACTTCTGCAACATCAGGGGAATTCACTCCAACTTAAGCGCCGTCCATTACCACCTTGAGACGGAGAAGCCGGCCTTGCTTTTCCTTACTGAAACGCAGATATCCCCCCCTCCTGACGTCTCCTACTTGCGCTACCCGGGATACAATCTGGAGCATTCGTTTGTACCACGCGCCGGTGTTTGTGCTTACGTCAGGGAGGATATGTGCGTTCGTCGCCTCGGCAATCTTGAAGTTAGGGACCTCTCCATCTTATGGCTGCACGTCGACTGCGGACACCACCCTCTCGTCTACGCGTGCCTGTATAGGTCCCACAGCGGTATCATTGAGACTGACCAACTTGTCGAGAGCGTCCAAACGGCCATAGATTCCCTTCTCCAACGGATCCCCTCTGCCGAGATCGTGATGCTGGGAGACTTTAATGCCCACCACGTCGAATGGCTTGGTTCACGCACTACTGACCACGCGGGTAGAGCCGTTCATGACTTCGCTTTGGCCTACAGTCTGTCCCAACTGGTTGCCGAGCCTACGCGGGTACCAGATGTGGAGGGCCATACACCTTCCTTACTGGACCTCTTGTTGACCTCGCACCCAGACGGCTATCAAGTGTCCGTTGATGCACCACTAGGCTCATCAGATCATTGCCTGATTCGGAGCACAGTGCCTCTCACGGAAACTTTAAAATCGCAACGTGCGGTTAGCCGTCGGGTCTGGCATTATAGGTCAGCGGACTGGGATGGGATGCGAAGTTTCTTTGCGTCGTATCCATGGTGGCGAGTTTGCTTCTCGCTGGATGATCCTGATGTCGCCGCCGATTCTGTCGTTGATGTGATACTGCAGGGAATGGAACTTTCCATTCCAAACTCTATGGTTCCCGTTGGCGGCAGATCCCAACCATGGTTTGATCGATGTTGCAAAATAACATCTCGCCAGAAGCGCGAGCATTACCAAGCTTGGGCTAATGCGGTGTCATCAAAGGATCCAAGTACCAGTGTGCTCAAAAAGAAGTACAACTTTGCTGCCAGGTCTTTTAAGAAGGACATTGCCAAGGCGAAGTCATCATTTATAGGTAGAATTGGGGAGAGGCTAGTGCGTCTTCCTTCGGGTACGCGTGCATTCTGGTCTCTCGCCAAGGCTGTCTTGGGGAATTTCTGTCGACCGTCACTTCCACCACTGCACAAGACCGATGATTGCCTTGCCCATACTGCAAAAGAGAAAGCCGATCTCTTGGGTACTCTTTTCGCATCAAACTCGACCTTGGACGATGGGGAAAACTCGCCACCAACAATACCGCATTGCGCTTGTTCTATGCCAAACGTTCGGTTCCTGCAAAGGTCAGTTCGTAAAGCTCTTTTTTCCCTTGACATTCATAAATCGAGTGGGCCTGATGCAGTCCCTCCCATTGTGCTTCGGGCGTGTGCTCCTGAGTTGGCGCCGGTTCTAACGCGCCTCTTCCGGCTCTCTTACACGACTGGCGTTGTCCCGAGTTCTTGGAAGACAGCCCTTGTCCACCCGATTCCCAAAAAAGGTGATCGCTCAGATCCGTCCAACTACAGGCCTATAGCCATCACCTCTTTGCTCTCCAAAGTAATGGAGTCCATTACAAACTGCCAGCTCTTGAGGTACCTAGAAGAGAATCAGCTACTAAGCGATCGCCAGTACGGTTTTCGCCGCGGTCGTTCGGCTGGTGATCTTTTAGTGTATCTCACTCACCGATGGGCGGAGGCAGTCGAGAGGAAAGGGGAGGTACTGGCAGTTAGCTTGGACATAGCGAAAGCCTTCGACAGGGTATGGCACAGGGCTCTTCTCTCGAAACTTCCATCATACGGGCTCCCTGAGAAATTGTGTGCGTGGGTCGCCAGCTTTCTTTCTGGGCGTAGCATCAAAGTCGTAGTTGACGGATCATGCTCTGACCTGAAGCCCGTGAATGCTGGAGTCCCGCAGGGGTGTGTGCTGTCGCCTACACTGTTTCTTCTGCATATCAATGACATGTTGCATAACAACAGCATTCATTGCTATGCAGACGACAGTACTGGGGATACGCTTTACACCGGACGTACTAATATTTCTCTGGAAAGCGTCATCGAGAACCGGAATAAACTTGTGACTGACACTGAGAACATGTCAAGTCATCTTTGGGCTGGAGCGCCCCAGTACCAACTCCTCCCATTTGACCGCATTCAACGCAGAGCTGCTCCAGTTGTCGGCGACGTGGTAACCTCTGGTCGGCTCGATCCACTGGCCCTTCGGAGAGACGTTGCATCTCTCTGTATATTTTATCGCCTTTATCATGGGGAGTGCTCTGAGGAATTGTTCGGTTTGATCCCTGCCGCTGATTTCCTTCACCGCACTACACGCAATCGACTGTCTTTCCATCCACACCATCTTGATGGATGGCGATCTACTACTGTGCGTTTCTCACGTAATTTTTTACCACGAACTACAGTGCTGTGGAACCAGCTCTCAGCGGCGGTATTTCCGGACCAATATGACTTAGGAATCTTCAAGAAACGAGCCTATTCCTTCCTTAAAGGCCGGCAACGCATCTGTGATTCCTCTGGTTTTGCGGGTGTCCATGGGCGGCGGTGATTGCTTTCCATCAGGTGACCCGCCTGCTCGTTTGCCTCCTTCTAATATATAAAAAAAAAAAAAACAATATTTTATTTAATTTGGTGGTATTTCATCAATGCCATGACTTTTTTTATTGTTTAAGTTTTTTATAATTTTAACTACTTCGTGACTGTCTACTGGGCTAAGGAACATGGTATTTTCAGTTGGGTTTAATACAGGATGGCCGCCGCCGGGGTCGACGTCCTTAAGCTCTACAATTGATGCAAAGTAATTGTTAAATGAGTTAGCTACTTCTTTTGGATCTGAGATAAGCATATTATTTATTTTTATTTTAACGTTTGACTTTTCCTTAATATTTATTTTATTTGTTCTCTGATTTATTATATTCCACATGGTTTTTACTTTGTTATTTGATTTTTTTATTCTATTAACGTAGTATAGTTTTTTTGAGCGTATTATTGCCTTTTTTAATATTTTTTCATATTGTTTATAATGCATTTTTAGGACATGATTTTTTGATTTTGTGGCGAGTATTTTTAGCAACCTTTTGTTTTTGCATGATATTTTTAAACCTTTAGTCAGCCAATATTTATTCATTGTAAATTTAAATCTGATTCGTCGTTTGGGTATATACTGGTTTAGTAATGTATTTATAAAATTGTTAAATGCTTCATAGTTGTCATTTATATTTTTTCATGGATCTATTACATTTTGCCAATCTATTAATTGTAATTGTAATTTAAATTTTGACATTGTTGAATCATGAAAAAAGCGTTTTTCTATAAACCATCTTTGTTTTGGTTCTATTTTTTTGTGTATTTTTAAGTGTATTGTTGTTCCCGCGTGATCTGAGAAGCCTAGTTCTTCAACAACAGTACTATGTATAAAATAGTTTCCAAAATTTGTGAAAATATGATCTAGACAAGTAGATGTCGTTGCTGTTATGTGAGTTGGTGTTTTTATTTGTTGGTAAAAATTGTACTCTGACATTAAATTCAAGTATTCAGTAGTTTTTGTATTACATTCTAATATGTTAACATTAAAATCTCCCCCAATTACGATATTAAATTTAAAGTATTTATGATTTATACAATCCAATATTAATCTCAATTTTTTAAAGAATAATTCTTCCTCTCTCCTATTCCAATACATAACAATTATTATAATATTTAAACTACTTAATTCAATCGCACACACTTCTAATATATATTCAAGGGACATATTCGTGATATCGCGCCTCTCTATGAATTGGATATTCTCTTTCAGTAGAATACAGACACCTCCTCCAGTGCGGTGTTTTCTACAAAATGATGCTGCAGTCTTGTAGCCGCTTTCTATGTAACATGTTCCTACCTACTAAAAAATTGCATGCCCGACTAGGGTAAATTGTTTGTTCCCAATTATAATATGCTTAACACCTGCTGCTGCTGTATTTACACAATTTTATGGCAATAAAAATTATCTTATCTTACTTATCTTATCTTATCTTATCATATCTGTCTATCTGGGACCTCTGGGTAGAAACCGGTGGTCTTAACCACTAGACCATAGAGGCGGTTAAATTAATTAATTAATTTTAGAATGTTTCTTTCGTGTGCTTAGTGTACATAATATATTTGTAAACTTTTTTCTATTCATTTCAGCTCATAAATTTAGCAGAAAACAAAATTGCCATGATAGAGTCTCAAGCGTTCACCGACTTATACTTAGCGGTAGTGAATATATCCCACAACGCTCTGTCGAGCATCGAAGCCGGCGCCTTCCAGAACTGTAACAACATGACCCTCTTGGACCTCAGCCACAATCAGCTGACTGATATCAATCCAAAGGCTTTTGATGAAAACACATATGCTACGGAATTGCAAGTCTCTTATAATGGATTGACAGATTTTGGGCAGGTAAGGTGAAAAGTTTTGTACAGACGCGCCAGCACTTCAACCTTTGCAAAACCTGTCAAATATAAATAAAATATATAAAAAAAAACACAATTTTGAAAAAATTTCCACAAGCAGGATTTGAACCAACCACCCTTCATATAACTTTTTCCACATTTGTGTTTTTGTAATATGTTCGCAACAAAATGTGCGTTAAAAATTATATAAACATTTTATAGATAAAATATGTTCTACCAGATGCCCATATACAACGTTTATCAAAAAAGTGTCGTCAAATGGAAAGATCCAACGTGTATCCGATCTAGAACTTGTGTTGTGTTGCTATTAAGACAATTATCTATACAACCTTATTTTTAGTTTATACGAAAATCAAAACACGGGTCAAATATTTTCATTTAAAGAATCAGTACAAAAAAAAAAAATTGAAAACTCACGAAGTTTCAAGCTTTTTGTGCTGTCCCGTTGTCCTCATGCGAACATGGTCACAAACAGGACGCGACGCTGCACTAATTGATTACCATAGATCGGAGTAGGTAGAGCTATTTTATGTACTTGCCATATGATAGAATAATATGGATATTCCCCGAATTAATGTGAAAGCATACACTTCCTATAAATTTAAGGACGGGTTTAAGGATAGTTGAATAAAAAGATAGAAACTTGATTAATTAAATCACATATATTTTTTTATGTAACAATTTCTTATATTTATACAAGAATCAAATAATCGAATCCCGGAGTATTAGTCGGAATCTCGTGAAATATCCATATTAACATCAATGTTTGCGGTCAATGAACCTAAATAGCTCTACCTACTCCGATCACTGTTGATTACGTATCGGTAACGTCGCCCTGCCGCGGAAATATTATCACCACACACACAGCTATCGTTCGTACCATTTATGTGTACTGAGCGTTGGTGTATACCTATATAAAAATAAAATACGAATTGATATATAAATGATTTGATTTTTACTTTAGCTAATATCTTCTTTATTTATTTTTTTTATTTCGATGCACACTCCGGCTTTCTGATCACCAACCCCCATTTGGCAAGCGTGGTGATAGAGCCAATACCTATCAATTGTAGTAATCACTTGATTTCAACGAAGCCTTTGCCCAGCAGTGGGACAGTCGTGGGCATTTACTTTACTACTCTTCTTATATAATATATTCGCAGATCCCGATCCACAACATGACCGGTATAAAAGTGCTGAACGCGTCTCACAACAGCATCGCTCGCATCCCCAGAGGCGCTTTCCCCAAGCTATACGAATTGCACACGGTCGATATATCCCATAACAACTTGTCGGAGATATTCAATGCGGTGTTCCAGAATCTGTTCTCGATAAGGTATTATTTATTGAAAAAAAAGTCAGTGTTGAAAAAATTCCAAGAGCGGGATTCGAACCCGCACCCCATGACATGCAGGGTCAGGTGCACTGCCAACTATGCTATCGTGGCTCAATCCAACTCGCCGAAATTAATCAACACTATCTACTTTTACCTTATAAGCCAAAGGAGCCTTTTTCAATTTTCATCATCATCATCATCTCAGCCAAAAGACGTCCACTGCTGGACAAAGGCCTCCCCCAAGGATCTCCACAACGACCGGTTTTGTGGTGCTCGCATCCAGCAGCTTCCCGCGACCTTCACCAGATCGTCGGTCCACCTTGTTGGAGGCCTGCCCACACTGCGCTTTCCGGTACGCGGTCGCCACTCCAGGACTATCCCGCCCCAGCGGCCATCAGTCCTGCGAGCAATGTGCCCTGCCCACTGCCACTTAAGCTTAGCAACTCTTCGGGCTATGTCGGTTACCTTAGTTCTTCTGCGGATCTCCTCATTTCTGATTCGATCACGCAGAGAAACCCCGAGCCCTAGTTTTCAATTTTATTCTATTGTAATTTGTTCGCAACAATATTTGCGTAAAATTATATGTAAATATTCGATTTTTTTTATCCTTAATGTCCAGAAACATGTATTGTAAATTAATATTGCATGCAAATTTTTATACATTTATATAAAACTAATTTAATGAATATCTTTGCCTCGATGGCGCAGCGGTTAACGCGCCCGGTCTGAGATTGCTGAGGTTAACCTTTCGAAAGGGCCGGTCATCGGACCAAAAATGTATCATCTCGAGCTCCTGCGTGCTTCGAAAGACACGTCAAACCGTTGGTTCCGGCTGCATTAGCAATCGTAACAACCACCAATCCGCATTAGACCCGCGTGGTGGTTTATGGCCCGTTCTCCCTATCCATCCATAGGGAAGGCTCGTGCCCCAGCAGTGGGGACATAAAAAATGAGCAGATGACGATGATAATGATTATGCATTTAATGAATAAAATTAAAACATTATTATTTAAAATAATAAATTATTGTAATAACCACGATCCATTTACGAGTATTTGCTATCAAAAAAATCCTTAACATCATAGAAATTATTTTCGTGAAGCCAACTATAAAGTTGTTCCCAACTATAATGTTGCTGATAAATTATATTCTTTTAATAATAATTAGATAAATTAATTAATTAGTAATTGATATTATTTTATTTAAACAAAAAAAAAAGCATTACCCATCAATTGTAGCGATGACTTGGTTTCAATGATGAAGGCCTTTGCCGAGCAGTGGGACTGTGTGCGTAAGTAAATATAAAGCAAATAAACTTACTTACATACTTACTTACTATAAAATAAAAAAATAAAAAAAAGTTGTTTATTTGATTCAAACATACAATAAAAACAAAAAAAAATTACAACGCACTTTGACCTAAGACTTTGACCAACATAACTTGACGTTACTACTTAAGTTTTTTATTAATATATATATAAAACTTTTAGATTCGTGAATTTAAGCCACAACTCCATGCAGCAGATCAAACCTTCCACCTTCGGCACAATCCCGACAATACTAGAACTGGATCTGTCTCACAACCAGTTGACTGATGTGTCTCGCGGAAGCCTGTCGAAACTAGCCAGCTGTCGACTGCTGGATATCAGCTACAACCACCTGGATAGGATCTTCCAGATACCCATCAGCTTGGGGTGAGTATCTTGACTGCCTAGATTGTGTACGAAAAAAAGAAAAGTGTGTAAGTGAGAGAGAAAGTGTGCGAGCGAGACAGACAGTGTCAGCGTGAAGTAGAAAGTGACGAAATGGAATGTGCGAGCGAGACATTTGGTGTTTTTGTGTGAGTGAGATAGAAAGTGTCCAAGAAAGATATACAATATGGTGTGTGAGTGGGATAGAAAGAGTGCGAGCGAGATAGTGACATTGAGTAAATTGTCTAACTGCAGCCTAGGCTTAGCGTATTTGCTATACCTATGTGTGTTTTCTGTTTCACAACGGTGAATGTAATAAAAAATATCTTATTTTTTTTAAATTGTGTTTGTTGTTAATGAAATAATAAAATATTATTTATTCGCATAAAAGCATGTTGCGTGCGTCAATTACCAAACTCATTTTAATAATAAATGTTAAACCTCGTTTTCATTCATTCGTTTATTCGTTCGTTCATTAATTCAATCTTAAATCATTCAATAATTAATGTTTTTTCTCTTTTCTCTCGTTACAGTGAACTGAACTTAGCCCACAACAATTTATCCGAGGTTCGTGCGAACACTTGGCCTTCAATGAACGCTCTCCTTCGCCTGAACCTCTCCCACAACAGTCTGGCTGACAACATGAACACCGGCAGCTTCACCCCGTTACTAACCTTACAGTCGTTGGATTTGTCCAATAACGAAGTCACTAAGCCACCGTGGGAGGCGTTGAATACACTGACGAGTTTGCAGTACGTCTACTTGCAAGTAAGTTTAACCTTTTCAAGTAAGTTTTTTTGAAGAGGCTTATGTCCAGCTGTGGACTAGTCTATACTACTACTAGTCCACCAGCTGATGATGGTGATGATGAAGTTTTTTGAACTAGTTTAGTTTAACTAGTAGGTACTTTTACTTTTTCACGTTTTTGACAAACACTCAGCATTTAATTTTCGTATTCATATTATGTTTAATCATCATCATCGTCATCATCATCATCATTATCATTATCATCATCATCATCATCATCATCATCACCATCATCATCATCAGCCCCTCCTGACCCACTGCTGGGCATAGGCCTCTCTTTGCTTCTGCCATTCGCCTCGATCCTGCGCTACTCTGGGCCACGTGCAACCTACGGTCTTGGTTATATCGTCGACCCATCTCGCCGGTGGACGTCCTATTTTTCTGTATTAGTCTCTCGGCCACATTCTATCTTTTTTAATTTTTAATTGCTTAAGGGTGCGCCGTCCGTAAGTGACAAGTGTCCTATGTTTTATTTGAAATGTCATCGTCCATATTTATTTGATGCCGCTCGGCCATATTAATTTTGTATGGGGAATTTAAGGTGCTTAATAAAAAATAATTATTTAAATAACCACTTGATGAATCGAAAATGTAGGCTAGCAATTTGTAGTTTATCCATTGATGATTGTTTAGACAAAATCAGAGGTACAATAATTTATATAAACTATAAGAAATCTACTAAACGCCGCTACTCGTTTTCATGATTTTTGCCCAACTTTAAATGATATTGTAGAAAAAACTATAGCGTGTTATGACATTATGGTTCTGACAAATTGTAAACACGTTCCCTATGATACTAAATATATATTTTGTTAATTTAATACGATAGTATTTTCAATTATATTAACTTAACCGCCTTAAGATACAATCCGTGCAGCCTTAATAAATTACGGTCGAATTTCGACCACTGGGCGACCGCTAGTGTAAATAAAAACACCAAATTTGTTTTACAGGACAACAACCTAACCTCCCTTTCCCGGCAAGCGTTCGGCAACCTTCCAACTACCTTCAACCTGGACCTGTCTCGCAACCAGTTGGTTTCCATAGAGCCCCGGTCTTTCGCGGGTCTGCAGCAGCTGCAGAACCTCTCGTTAAGCGGAAACCAGCTTGAGAGGATACCCAACGAGGCTTTTAAAGGACTGGTGGCTTTGAGGTCAGTTTCTATACATTGTTACTTTGTTTTAAGTTGCTGTAAGTGTCTGCAGACGATTGTGACGCATGCGTTACCGACCCCTAAACTTCATTTGGTTTTTTAGGTTTTAAGTTACTAAAGCGCCTGCAGATGCTTGCCACAACAACGGATCCAGCGCGCGTTACCAACCCCCAAAGTGTTTTTACGAAGTTTATTTATGTTGACAGCTTTTTATCATAAAACAGTCGGTTTATTATATAAGTCTACTGGATGAACCTTGACATTTGCGTTACCGACCCTGAACCTTTTGTGTCATTACACATTTGATATATCATCATCATAAGCACGAGGCTCAGGGCTTCGCCCACCTCCCATAGGCCGACCCGAGTGCCTGCTCCAGCTGTTTCCATATAGCCTGGATCCTTCGTGGGCCTGCAATAACGAGCTTTTAAAGGACTGGTGGCTTCGAGGTCAGTTTCTATACACTGTTACTTTGTTTTAAGGTGCTGAAAGCGCCTACAGACGATTGCGACTCATGCGTTACCGACCCCTAAGCTTTTTAGTTTTTTTTTAGGTTTTTTACATGTTTGTGTAACATTAAATATTTTTTTATAAAAATAATAAATAAATCTTCTGTGCGTGTGTTTATTGAACTCGATGAGAGAGACGAGAGACGAGACTTCGATGAAATTTTCTGTGTGTGTTCAAGTGGATTCGAGAATGGTTTAGATTTACAATTGGAGCCGGTAGGTGGCGCTGCTATAAGGGGTCCATCATGGGATACGGCCCGTATCATACGGGTGTTCTTAACCGGACGACGTCGTGAGCGGTCCACTAGTCCTACTAATATTATAAATGCGAAAGTTTGTGTGTATGTATGTTCGTATATTTGTTACTTCTTCACGCTGCACCGGATGGATGGATTTTATTTTATTTTATTAAGGAACAGCAAACAGTCACATTACATCTTATAACATAAAGATAAAGCTAAATCTATATTAACAGTAATGTAACCCACAACGCTATTCTCAGAGTGATACAAATAATAGTTATAAAACGTTAGAGGGTGCTGAAGTGCAAATACAATTTATTTAAGTTAATTTAAACATTTACACCTAAGTAAGTAATAATAGTAAGAACTTAAGATAAAATATAAAACAAGCAAAATATAGATATATTATAGAACATAATAATAAATGTGACAATTAATTATAATACATTGAAGAGTTTTTGGAAGATCAGTGATTTAAATTTAACTCCATCATACAAAAATTATCAATGATTGAATGATCAAGGATTTGGATGAAATTCGGCATACAGATAGTTTATAACCTGGAATAACGCATAGGATAGTTTTTATCCAGATAATCTCACGGGAATCTATAAATATACTAAAAACGAAAATTTTTTCCAATACAAAATGATTTGTTTCTGTTGTTGTCATGGAAACCAAAGAGAATTTAATCACTTGATGGAAACTGTCAAAGCTTTACGAAGTCCGCCGGGTCTACTAGTATTTTATAAAGTTACTATAAAAAAACAAAGAGCATTTATAATCATGTTTTATTCGTGATTTTACATTTCTTTATTATATGTTTTTTTTTACAGGAGGCTGGATCTATCACATAACCTTTTGGATAAAATCGACAATAAAACTAATGGATTGTTGGACGATTGCCTTTCTCTAGAAATGGTAAGTTACCTAAAGGGAAACTTATTACTTGCTTCAAATAGCACTCGAACGCATGACCCTTTTTGTCGGCTCGATAAACACCAAAAGCATCAATAGGAAAGTTGATATACAATTAAACTTCACAGGACATCACGTGACAGTTCTTTAAAACATGACCTATTTATATTTACTTTTTATTTTCAAGTGCTAATTGCTGCACTGAAGCTAAATTAAATATTTATAAAATTTATAAGTAGGCGCATTTGTTCCGTTTGCGGTGAAAACAATGGGTCCATGGGGGCCGGAGGCAAAGCATCTAGTTAAAGAGTTAAGTGCTCGCCTTATCGAGGCCTCCGGTGACAAGAAGGCTGGCAGCTACCTCTGCCAGCGTATTAGTTTGGCAATCCAAAGGGGCAATGTTGCCAGCATTCTTGGGACAGTTCCCATGAGCCCACAGTTGGAGGACATCTTTTATTTATAGGTCTTTAGTTTTTAATTTTCTAATTATTTTTCTGTTTCATTTTTTCAAGTTAAGTTATGTACTTAATGTTTCTTTTTATTCAGTTATTAATTGAAGATAATTGTTTGGGTAGGCGTTTAATTTATTCATTTTTTTTATAAATTTTATAAATAATTATAACCTATTTTTTATTTGATCTAAGCATGAATTTATGTAACCTAAAAAGTTAATAACACACAATTGACGGAACACAATAGTGACGTCATAGCTGTCTATTCCCACACAATTGGGTAAGCGCTAACCTAAATGTTATAGATACCTAAGACACAGGCATCTTTTTGCTTAGCATAAGTATTGCATAATTAATTTATTGATATTTACTTTTTATTTTCAAGTGCTAATTGCTGCACTGAAGCTAAATTAAATATTTATAAAATTTATAAATAGGCGTAATAGGGTAGGCGTTTAATTTTTTCACTATTTTATAAATTTTATAAATAATTAACCTATTTTTTATTTGATCTAAGCAATACAATTTAGTAAGCGCTAACCTAAATGTTATAGATAGGAACTTAACATGCGTCTTTTTGCTTAGCATTTAAGTATTGCATAATTAATTTATTGTATACCCTTAAATTAGTGATATAGCTTAAGTTTTCTTTTTGTAGGCTAAGTTTTATATAGCAATGTTAAAAAAATAAAATTAACAAAATTTGCGTTAAAAATCATATAAACATTTTAATGTTTAAAAAAAATAAAATATATATATATATATATATATATATATATATATATATATATATATATATATATATATAATATATATATAATAGCAGAGTGAGGGTAACTGATGCTGCGTTGTTTTCACGCTGCACCAGTTGTCGTCGCATCTACTACGTATTTATATATATATATATATATAGATGTTGCAAATAAACAGGCATTTATTTTTGTTAGAAATAAAACTTTGATTTATATTATGGACGAATCGATTATCGAGATTCAATTTTGTTTGGTGGCATAATGGCCCCATCACTAGTTGTTCTTTTTTATTCTCTTGTCTCTGGAAAGCAAATATGGCTGGATCATAGTTATCGTGTGTTAATAATTAAATAGTTTTGTGTAGTAATAAGGGCATTTGGAGCCGTATTATTCTACTTAAGTGGATAGTGCAAATTGTGTGTGCGTCGTAAACTAATTGTTTCGGGAAAACAATTAGCCGGGATGTCGGCCACACCGCGGCTGAAATAAAAGGTATTTTTCAGGGGGAAGTGCACTTTGGGGTAGTTTGGGTGTGTTTAGGGGACCCTAGAAGACCCGGAGCCGGATTCGGGCCCCGTCGGATCATATGGATCCCGTTCAGGACGGCGGGAGCGGCATGGAACTGTGAGTGGACTTTGTTAATTTTAATGTGTAATTTTAGTGTCTGTTGTGGGTTTCCCCAACATTTTGGTAGCAGAGCGTAGTTAATACCGGACCTCTAGGTTAATCGGTGTAATTTTGTGTATTTTTTGTTAGTTCGTAATAGGTTAAGCTCATTTCGTGTAAAATCGCACTTCCGGGACAGGTGCGGTTAAATTGTAAGGTTGGTAGTACCGTTGTTTTGTTCGTTCATTCATTTGGGCTGGGACATTTCTCAGAACGTTAATTTAATTTAATTTCGTTCAATTGAAAGCATCGAGTCGATTCGGATAATCGATTCCGTGTTTTCATTGACTCGTTTTAATTTTGTGTTTAGGTTTATTTAGTTTAAATTATTTATAATGACAGCGTCACGGCAGGAGTTGGCTCAGCAGCTCCGGTGGTTCACCGGGCTGCTTGCATTAGTAGATCGGCCTAACCGGGAGGACGCCTTGGAGACGCGTTCGAGGGAAATGCAGGCTCGTTTCTTGTTGGCCGAGCGGTCGGTAACCGCCCTATTGTCAACCGACCCGGTCGGGGAGAAGGAGCTGGCCCTCCACGCCCAATATGTCAAGGATCTGGAGCACATCCAAGACATCTACGACGAGGTCCTTCAGCGGGTGAAGGACATCGAGCGACTGCGGGAGGGGAAGCCTGTTGCGCGCCCCGCTTCGCTCCACACCCCTGGACCCAGCGCCATGGGAAGATTGGGTGCCCTGGAGGTCCCGCATTTCACCGGATGTATGCGGGACTGGGCTGGATTCCGGAACATGTTTTTGGCCTTGGTGGATACTCGGAAGGATTTCACCAAGGCCGAAAAGCTGGCATATCTCCGTTCCTTCCTAGACGGAGAACCCAGACAGCTCGTACAGCATCTGGAGCTGCAGGATGCGAGCTACGACACCGCCATGCAGCTGCTGGAGAAGCGGTACGAAAAGCCGCGTCTTCAGGCGGACGCGCACGTGACCCATCTGCTGGGATTGCCGAGGGTCAACCATAGGGCTCAGCTGAGGACGCAGCTGATCACCCCGCTCACAGTGTCCTTAAACGGGTTAAGGACGCTCGGACTGCCCGTCGACCAGTGGTCCTTCCTTCTTCTGCACATAGTTCTGGCCAAGTTGTCGCAGGAGATGAGGGACAAGTTCGAGCGGAATCGACTGGTCCACAAGGATCTCGGCAGCGTTCTGCCCTCGATAGGGGAACTTCTGGAGTTCCTGGAAGAGGAGGCTGGCCTGCTGGAAAACCAGCTAGCCTCCCAGGAGGCTCCGACAAGTGCGCCGGCCCGCACTTCCGGAGTCTACGGCGCCCAGCCGCCACGCAACCCAGGGAAGGGTCGCGGCAGGCTGGTGGCTGCGGCCGCCATCAACCCCGGCTCTGGATGCCGGATTTGCGGGCAGCAGCACTTGGAGCAGCTATGTCCAGCAATTCTCGGGCTGCCCACAAAAGAGCGCCGAAACCTCGTTCGGACACGAGGATTGTGTTATGCCTGCCTGGGAGGACATAGGTACAATGAGTGTCCCCAGGCGAGGCCTTGCGATGTGTGCGGCGGACCGCACCATCGCTTACTGTGCACCCGTAGTGCTGAGGGCTCAGCACCGGTTCGGGAGAGGGGATCTCCCACGGGTGGCGGTTTGGGGCCGGGGTCAACTCCGCCTCCGGAAAGACGGAGTCCGCCACGGCCGCCACACTACAACCCCTCGCACACCCCGGCTCAGGTGAGTTGGGGACCGCCGGAACGGAGCCAGGTTCTGGCTACAACCCGGCACCCGGCGCGACCAACACCAGGAGTTGGTGCCTCTAAGGGCCACTGGGTACAGGGAGCCCCACCTCCGGACCCAACACCCGGATACTCGTACGCGTATCCTCCGCCGCCGTTACCGGAACAACAACGACGTGAGAACCGTCAACAGTTCTCACCGGTACTGCACGAGTACCCGAGGTTGGAATACCACCCACCCTATCACCGGTATGGTAGGGCACCTGGATTCGCACCACCCCGGATGGTGGCCTGCACGCGTCCGACTTACTGGCCGAGTCATCACGGTTCGACAGGGTCGGCTGCTGGCTCTGACGCGTGACTAGCCTATGGTCGGGCTACGTCGGAACCGAGGACGGTTCTTTTGCCCATCGCGCAGGTACGCGTTTGGGGACCTAGGGGGGACTTCGTCCGGATACGAGCCCTCCTAGACACTGGGGCACAGGGCTGCTTAATTACTACAAGGGTAGCGAGGCGCCTACGTCTGGAGTGCGCGCCTCCCTCAGTTCCGATTCGGGGAGTCGGAGATACAGAAGTGGGGGGTCTGTCCGGTCAGACCCACATTTCCTTCTCTCCTGTGCATTCCGCTTCGATACGGATTGCGGCGGCCGCGATCGTACTCGACAATCTGCTGGGTTGGCATCCACCGACAGACATTCCGCGGGACGCAATGCCTGACACATCAGGTCTCATGCTGGCAGACCCTCATTTCGAGGAGCCGGCTCCGGTGGACCTCATATTGGGAGCGGATGTACTAGGCTGGATCCTTTTAGGGCCTCAGCGGAGTCTGGGCCGCTCTTCGTTGGTAGCTATACCTACCATCTTTGGACACGTTTTAATGGGACCGGTTTTCGACCAGGAGACGCGGGACGTCTCACCTGTCGTCGCTACTACCTCCATCGCTAGGACGATGCAAAAATTCTGGGAACTGGAAGAGCCTCCCATGGTCTCCCGTCTGGATCCGGAGCATGTGGAGTGCGAAACCTTTTATAAGGATCACACACGCCGGATGGCGTCGGGTAGGATCGAAACTCGACTGCCCTTTATCGACTGTCCCCCTCTCTTGGGAAAATCGAGGGCGTTGGCAGAGAAACGACTCTTGTCCATGGAGCGTCGTATGTCTCGCGATCCGGTACTTCGGGAAAAGTATATCGAGTTCATGCGAGAATACGAGGCCTTGGGGCATATGTCGCGGGCGACTGTCGACTGGACAACGACAGATCATTTTTTCTTGCCTCACCACGCGGTGTTGAAGGCCTCATCTGGAAAACTACGGACTGTTTTTGACGGATCGGCACCGTCGTCGACTGGAGTTTCATTGAACCAATGTCTCCATTCTGGTCCGAAGTTACATCGGGACATTGTCGACATCATTCTAAATTTCCGAAGACACCAGGTGGTGATCGGTGCGGACATCCGGATGATGTTTCGCCAAACAGTAATACATCCTGCGGACAGGAGGTTTCAGTTAATACTCTGGAGGGAACATTCGGAGGATCCCATAACCGTCTACGAGCTCAACACCAACACGTACGGCCTGAAGTCGAGTCCCTTCATTGCCATCCGGTCACTGCTGGAACTGGCGGAGCAGGAACGGGCTCGCTTTCCCCGGGCAGCCGCTGTACTGACACGTGACGTGTTCGTAGATGATATCTGCACAGGGGCAGCCTCTCTGGAGGAGGCGCTCATCATCAGGAATGAACTTATCGGACTCCTCGCGGCTGGTGGTTATGAGTTGAGAAAATGGTTATCCAACGAGCCACAGCTTCTGGTTGGGATTCCGGAAGATCACCAACAGAATCCTCAGCTATTCGAGGACGCAGGAGACCCGAACTCTATCGCCGTTTTGGGAATTAAATATCAGCCGGTTCACGATATTTTCACATTCCGGGTAGAACTGGAAACTACAAGAGTTTGGTCGAAAAGGACGGTCCTTTCCACCATCGCTCGGATGTTTGATCCAAATGGATGGATCAGCCCGTGCATTTTTATGGCGAAGTGTTTATTGCAAACACTGTGGACACTCGGAGTCTCGTGGGATGAGCCACTGGTAGGGCTCTCACTCGACACTTGGCTCGCTCTGATCTCTACGATCGAGGCGATCAATCAGGTGGCGTTGCCGCGGCGGATCTTGCCGCGGGGCAAATACAGGGCAAGCCTACATGGCTTCTGCGATGCGTCAGAACGAGGGTATGCCGCAGTGGTGTATCTGCGAACGGTGGACTCGAAGGGTCGAGTCGCCGTCTCCTTGCTTCTGGCTAAAAGCAAGGTGGCTCCCCTCAAAACTAGGCTGACAATCCCGAAGCTGGAGCTTTGCGGGGCGCATCTATTGGCCAAACTGTTGTGCCACGTGCACAAGGAACTGACGTCTACGGTGGACATCCGGAATGTCTACGCCTGGTCTGACAGTCAGGTAGCTCTGGCATGGCTACGCGGGGCACCCCACGTATTGGAAACGTTTGTGGCCAATCGGGTATCTCAGGTACAGAACTCGGGCATCGAAATTTGTTGGAGGCACGTTCCCGGCCCCTGGAATCCTGCCGATTGTGCCTCTCGGGGCTGCACCGCGCCGGAATTGGTGCAGCATGCCCTCTGGTGGGGTCCAGAGTGGTTAAAGGAGGGTGAGTCATCATGGCCGGTCACCATGATCGATGGCTCTCTAGGGATGCTCCCTGGAGTAAAAGTTTTGGTGACAACAAACGAGTCAAGGCCAGATCCGAACTGGTTGACGGCTCGATACAGCAAACTGGACAAATTGCTAGGAGTAACTTGCTGGATCCGGAGATTTCTACATAACTGCCGCCATCCAGACAAGAGGCAGTTATCACCCGTGGCGGGTGCTGAGGAACGCAGGAGTTCACTGTTGGCCCTGATACGGCTGGTTCAAGCTGACCGGTTCGAGGACGAACTGAAGATTTTGCGCGTCGGTCGCGCCAAGCTCAAGGGAGCGATCTCTCGGCTCAACCCATTTCTGGATGCAGATGGACTGTTACGCGTTGGAGGTCGCCTCAAAAATGCCGACCTGCCCTTCGGTAGCCGTCATCCTCTGCTACTCCCCAAAGGAGGACCTTTGGTAGAACTGGTGGTCTCGGATAGACACCTGAAAAACGCTCACGCGGGGTGTAATGCGTTACTGGCGATATTACAGAGGGAGTTCTGGATTTTGTCCTCTCGGAGAGTGGTTCGCAGCGTGTTATTTAAGTGTGTGGCTTGTTATCGGATGAAGGCCTCCACTATGCAGCCACAGATGGGGGATCTCCCTTCTGACCGGGTTTGTCAGACAACTAGGCCGTTCGACGGGGTCGGTACGGATTTTGCTGGACCGTTTCTGGTGAAAACCACAGCCTATCGTAACACTAGGGTCACGAAAGCATACCTGTGCGTTTTTGTCTGCCTGGCCACTAAGGCCGTCCACCTGGAAGTGGTTTCGGCTCTGTCTACGGAAGCCTTTGTCGCCACGCTGGATCGTTTTGTTTCGCGACGGGGTTTACCTTCTCTCATTCGGTCCGACAACGGTACCAACTACAGAGGCACTGCCAACTACTTAAAAGATGTGAACGATTTTCTGGATAAAAATTGTAATAGCATAAGTCAAGCTCTCGCACAGCGGGGAATCACATGGCGATTTAGTGTGCCAGCCTGTCCCCACTGGGGCGGGATATTTGAAGCCGCGGTAAAATCGGCAAAAACCCACTTGCGCCGGGTAGTCGGGGAAACTACCCTCACGTATGAGGAACTTACAACTGTGTTTTGTAAGGTTGAGGCGGTTCTCAACTCGCGTCCGCTTTGTCCACTCTCCTCTGACGCAAATGACATGGAAGTCCTGACCCCTGGTAATTTTTTGGTCGGTCAGCCACTCACTGCCCTGCCCGAGTATCCCTGGAAGGATGAACGCAGACACCGGATGTCTCGTTTTCAAATGATACAACAAATGAGTCAGGACTTGTGGCGTCGTTGGTCACTGGAGTATCTGCATTTATTGCAGCAGCGTGTAAAGTGGACAGACCGGACGTCGCCCCCTTCGGAGGGGGATCTGGTTTTATTAAAAGAGGCTAATTTGCCATCGTTATTTTGGAGACGAGGTCGCATTTTAAAGTTAATCTGGGGCGCGGACGGGACTCCGCGTGTGGCGCAAGTGTTGGTTGATGGATCGGTGCTAAATCGCGCGGTCGCGACCTTAGCTCGATTACCGGTTGACTAGTTTAAGATTTCAGGCTAGAAAGCGGTACGTCCGCTTTGGGTGGCGGGATGTTGCAAATAAACAGGCATTTATTTTTGTTAGAAATAAAACTTTGATTTATATTATGGACGAATCGATTATCGAGATTCAATTTTGTTTGGTGGCATAATGGCCCCATCACTAGTTGTTCTTTTTTATTCTCTTGTCTCTGGAAAGCAAATATGGCTGGATCATAGTTATCGTGTGTTAATAATTAAATAGTTTTGTGTAGTAATAAGGGCATTTGGAGCCGTATTATTCTACTTAAGTGGATAGTGCAAATTGTGTGTGCGTCGTAAACTAATTGTTTCGGGAAAACAATTAGCCGGGATGTCGGCCACACCGCGGCTGAAATAAAAGGTATTTTTCAGGGGGAAGTGCACTTTGGGGTAGTTTGGGTGTGTTTAGGGGACCCTAGAAGACCCGGAGCCGGATTCGGGCCCCGTCGGATCATATGGATCCCGTTCAGGACGGCGGGAGCGGCATGGAACTGTGAGTGGACTTTGTTAATTTTAATGTGTAATTTTAGTGTCTGTTGTGGGTTTCCCCAACAATATATATATATATATATATATATATATATATAAATACGTAGCACGGCCAATGACTCCATTTCACCTGATGTTAAGTGAATATGGAATCCAGATGCGACGACAACTGGTGCAGCGTGAAAACAACGCAGCATCAGTTACCCTCACTCTGCCGGCCCACAAGGTGCCTCTTCACGCCTCGTTTGAAGGACCTCATATCATAGGAAGGAGGGAAAACGTGTGCTGGCAAATTATTCCATGTTTTGGAAGTGCGAAAAGAAATGAGTCACCAAATTTCTTAGTGCGCGATGGAATGTTTGAGACAGTGAAGCGATGACTCCGGAGAGCAGCACGTGTACTCCTATGGAGGAAGGGAGAAGGTGGGATGAGGTCAAAGAGCTCTTCAGAGCTTTCGCCATAGTATAAGCGGAAAAACACGCTAAGTGACGCATTACTTATCTTATCTTATCTAATTTCCATCGAAAAAATCGTTTTATCAGTTGCTTAATAGTTTTCTATTGATTAACGAGTCTAACGCGCCTCTCAAGGCTCGGACCTCGGCTTAGGTTGACCGGGTCGTAGGAGGTAGGAGTCAGTTGCAGAATCTTGAGGCGACGCACCGCTAAACAATTAATCTAATACGGAGCGTTTGCCCCGTACCATAAGAAAAACTGTTTTTTTTCCTTCAAATTAAAACAACAAATAATTAAAAAAAATTAACTAGCATATTGAAGTGTGTGTTAAGAGTAATCTACTAAGGAAATTTAGATGCTTAAGTCGGTCTAGTTTGCCTGTAAAATGAAAATCTATGTTTAAAAAGAGGTTACTTTGATATTTTTTCTGTGTTATAAAAGCTGACAAATCGTGTTTCTGCAACTAGCAAAATGAAGTCAATTAACTGAAAAATCATATAATTAAATATCACTTTCATATGTTTTGCAATTGTTGGGAAAAACAAGATCCCCGCCACGTAAATTTCCAATGCGTCGCCTTAACAAACTTCTTTCAGGGTGTGCGTTTACTATTCCTAGGTTCGGTTCTAGCGGGAGTACATGTTGTGTATTCGGTTTGGTTAGTAGGGTTTGTTTGTCCGCCTGGCTAGCTGCCACCATCTTATCTAAATGTGTCGCCATAACATCAATGTTTGTAGCATTGTTGTGTTCCGGCAGCTAGAGATAAGATAGCCAGTGCCTCAGTAGTTGAGGGTTCCGGGTGAAGTGCTCTTCCACTTTCGACCTTATAATCACTTAACTTATGATGTGATGAAGGCCCCAAGAGCCTATCTATATAAATCTATAGATTTTATTATATTTTCAGGTCAACTTGAGTTACAACCGAATAGGTTTCCTCACAAAGAAGATGTTTCCCTACAGCCCATGGATCCCGTACAGACTGTTCGAAGTAGACTTGAGTCACAACGAGATACCGGTGATCACCTTCGACCTGACCTTTGGCACCGGCAGGTTGAAGAAACTCGACCTTTCCGGCAATATCATTAACGATATTAGGGGCTGTAAGTGTTTGCAATTTTATTTAGAGAGTTACACACACACACACACACACGCACGCACGCACGCACGCACGCACGCACGCACGCACGCACGCACGCACGCACGCACGCACGCACGCACGCACATATTAAGTATTATTATATATTATTGTATATTATTGGGGAAACAAAAAACTATTTTATTTAAGTATGTATTTAACAATAATACTTATATTAAAAAAAATATAAAATACAGTGAAAAAAAATAATTAAACGCCTACCCGACCCAGCCAGGAATCGAACCTGGGTCTTCCGTAATCCGGGCGGCTGCACTGACTACTATGCTACTGGGAAGGCTGACGAATTTTGTCACTGCTTTAATTTTTTCACTGTATTTTATAAATTTATAAATATTTAATTTAGCTTCAGTGCAGCAATTGTAATAATACTTATATTTTGTCACTTTTATTTGAATCTTAAAAACGATCTTTGTTGTTTCAGATGTATTGGGAAATCTGACTTCTTTGAAAATTCTGGATCTGTCCAATAACCATTTGAAGGATTTGGTATCCGTAACATGTAAGTATACATAACTGATAATAATAAAAAAAAAGTTATTGAAAATAATAATAATCAGAATTGTATAATTCTGATTCTGAAAAGCTCGACAGCAGCGACTCGCAGTGGTTAACGCGTCCGGTTAGCGATTGCTGAGGTTAAGCAACTTTCGCAAAGGCCGGTCATCGGATGGGTGACCAAAACTTATCATCTCTCGCTCCTCCATGCTTCGGCACGTGTTGCCGTTGGTCCCGGCTGCATTAGCAGTCGTTAACAACCACCAATCCGCACTGGGCCCGCGTGGTGGTTTATGGCTCGTTCTCTCTATCCATCCATAGGGAAGGCTCGTGCCCCAGCAGTGGGGACATAAATGAGCTGATGATGATGATGGTATAATTAATAATCGTAATTTTAATATATTTTTGGTATGCTCTTGAGAAACTTGAGAAGACGAAATTGTTTGACCAGTGTGTGTTGTCAGTGATGACATACGGGACTGAGACGTGGTCGCTCATTATGGGCCTTATAAAAAGGCTCAAGGTCACTCAAAGAGCAATGTAGAGGGCTATGCTCGGGGTTTCTCTGCGTGATCGAATCAGAAATGAGGAGATACGCAGATGAACAAAGGTAACCGACATAGCCCGAAGAGTTGCTAAGCTCAAGTGGCAGTGGGCAGGGCACATTGCTCGCAGGACTGATGGCCGCTGGGGCGGGATAGTCCTGGAGTGGCGACCGCGTACCGGAAAGCGCAGTGTGGGCAGGCCTCCAACAAGGTGGACCGACGATCTGGTGAAGGTCGCGGGAAGCCGCTGGATGCGAGCACCACAAAACCGGTCGTTGTGGAGATCCTTGGGGGAGGCAGACGGCCAGCAGTGGACGTCTTTTGGCTGAGATGATGACGATGATGATGATGCTCTTGAGGCAGATCATAGAGACTCTGATTTGATTGTGTAAGACGGCATATCAGCTGTTTCACAAATTAAAGAACTTCATTTTTTTTATTTGAATTTAAACTTTTGCTGCTAACGTTTCTACTGACGCCTCGGTGGCCGCGTGGCGCGGCGCTCGGCTCGATACCCGAAGCCTCGGGTTCAATTCGCAAGTCGGGCTAAGTGTGTTTTCGGATTTTCCCCCGGGTTTGTGATCAACAACCCGCATTTGGCGTTGGTGATTAAGCCATTACCCACCAATTGTAGCGATGACTTGATTTCTATGATGCAGGTCTTTGCCCAGCAGTGGGATAGTAATAGGCTGTTTACTGCTTACTTACTTATTAACTTAATAAGTAACAAAAACACAAATGTTAAAAAAAATATATCCACGAGCAGGATTTTAACCTGCACCCTTCTGACATACCGGGTCAGGTGCTCTCCCAATTGAGCTATCGTGGTCCTAACCAGCCCGCCGAAATTATTCAACACTATTTACTTTTTAATTTCAACATTTTTGTGTTTTTGTAATTTGTTCGCAACAAAATTTGTATAAACAAAACAAAAACATTTAATAAGTAATGTTTTTAAATTTTTTACGTTAACCCATCACCTCTCTTCTAGCCCAAGCTAAGTTTTCCTTACCAGCCAATCTGACGGAGCTTTACCTACAGAATAATATTCTGGAATCCTTACCCACCGAAGCTATAGCGAACGCTACGTTACTGACCCTGCTAGATGTTAGAGATAACAAGCTAAACGCGCTCGAACCGAAGATTATAAGCAGAATCAAAAGCGGACTGACCGTTAAGTATCATGGTAAGGCATCTATATATTAATACGTGAAGCAAAAACTTTGTACCCCTTTTTACGAAAATTGCGCGGACGGAG
This sequence comes from Eudonia lacustrata, assembly GCA_947562085.1. NCBI lineage: Eukaryota > Metazoa > Arthropoda > Insecta > Lepidoptera > Crambidae > Eudonia > Eudonia lacustrata. The sequence goes on along the minus strand of OX387336.1, from coordinate 1,942,354 downwards.
GAGTATGAAATTTCGCCCACTTATAGTTTATATAGAGAAGGTTATCCGAATGTTAATATTTTCTTTCAAATTATGCATAAAATTACATTAAATCAATAAAACAAACATTACACACACTACCATGTATTTGACACACACGTATATCTCTGTCTATGAAAAGAGTTTACTTTCAAAAATTTCAAAAATGGAAGAGGAGCGGCCGAAATCAGTCAATGCCAATCCAAACTCACATTCTATTTTTTTTAATTTTTCATTGCTTAGGATACAATCCGTGCAGCCTTAATAAAAATACGAAATTCGACCACTGGGCGACCACTGTATATAATAAACCTCCACATGTAATCATTTTATATACAGGGTGGAAACTTTCAGCGGGGCAGTAAGGGGAAGTACCTTATCCGTTGCAGCTACACGAAAATGGTCTTAGGAGGCCATCCATAATTTTTTATGAAATTTTGATCACCATTCAAAGATTTTCAAAAAAATGTGCAGTTAGCAAGAAAATAGCAATTTTACACAAAAACATGTTTTGATGCCAATCAATCCTGTTTCTAATACTGATCAAAAACTTCTATGGGACCAACCATCGCTGGAGTACTCAAAAAGTCACAAATAGCAAAAAACTTTTCCCGTACATTTTGTATGAAAATTTTTCGCAAAAGCTTTTTTAGTGACGGTTGAGATCTTTTTGTTTGACTGAATAAAAAGATAAGTTTAAAAACAATTCAAATTTGGAACAAAATGGAATTGAATTTTTTATCCAAATGGCGGTCACTTCGTGCACTTGATATCGTAGTAGGGCAAGAAACAGCAAGATTTTAAATAAGAATAACATTATCAAGTTATGTTAGTTAATAAAAAAAGAAAATTAATACGCCTTCTTTTTGATATCTGTAAAATTCTACGTGATCATTTGTCTTTTATTTTATTTTTTGTATTTCAGTTACACAAATTCTTTACAAAATGTAAGGGAAAAGTTTTTTGCAATTTGTGACTTTTTGAGTACTCCAACGATGGTTGGTCACATAGAAGTTTTTGATCAGTATTTGAAACAGGATCGATTGGCATCAAAAAATGTTTTTGTGTAAAATGGCTATTTTCTTGCTAACTGTAATTTTTTTTGAAAATCTTTGAATGGGGCTCAAAATTCCATAAAAAAATATGGATAGTCTCCTAAGACCATTTTCGTGTAGCTGCAAAGGATAAGGTACTTCCCCTTACTGCCCCGCTGAAAGTTTCCACCCTGTATAAATAAAAAAGTAACATACAATTAGGTAATTAATTGTTATTTAACTACCTCTGTGGTCTAGTGGTGAAGATCACCGGTCTTACAGCCAGAGGTCCTTTGTTCGATTCCCAGCGAGCGTACATGTTTGTGTAAAAGGAGATTCCCAACCCTTATATTTTACTATAAGGCAAATAAAATTAATTTTGTAATTTTTTGTATTTGTACTCGCTTTGGTTGGTGGTACGGCTTGTCTGCCTGGCTAGCTACCACCATCTTATCTAAATATGTCGCCGTAACATCAATGTTTGTAGCATTGTTGTGTTCCGGAAGCTACAGATAAGATAGCCAGTGGCTCACTAGTTGAGGATCCCGGGTGAAGTGCGCTTCCATCATTGGCCTTATCATCACTTAACATCAGGTGAGATCAAGGCACTGCATCCGTAAGATATTAAAACAAAATTAAAGAATAACAAATTACATGTACTGACTGTTTTTAATTATATATTTTTATTTTTTTACTTTTTATTTTCAAGTGCTAATTGCTGCACTGAAGCTAAATTAAATATTTATAAAATACAGTGAAAAAATTAAACGCCTACCCGACCCAGCCAGGAATTGAACCTGGTTCTTCCGTAATCCGGGCGGTTGCACTGACCGCTATGCTACCGGGAAGGCTGACGTTAGCGCTGAATTTTGTCACTGCTTTTTATTTTTTTGAGTGCTAATAGCGGCACAGTGCGCCATCTATCCAACGGTCATCGCAACCGTTGGCTATGCAGATTCATCTTTGCAGATGAAATACCACAAATTTGATAACACAACGCTATAGTAAATTTTTACTTATTATTTTCAAGTGCTAATTGCTGCACTGAAGCTAAATTAAATATTTATAAAATTTATAAAAGCCTTCCCGGTAGCTGCCGCCCTGATTGCGGAAGGCCCAGGTTCGATTCCTGGCTGGGTCGGTAGGCGTTTAATTTTTTCACTGTATTTTATAAATTTTATAAATATTTAATTTAGCTTCAGTGCAGCAATTAGCACTTGAAAATAATAAGTAAAAATTTATATTAAATCAAAATTAAAGAATGACAACTTACATTAAGTGACTGTTTTTAATTATATATTTTTCAATAACAAACTCTTTTCAGGCAACGGCTTAACATGTGACTGTTTCATACGACCCTTAAAGCACTATTTGCATAGACTTAAACCCTCTACACTCATCTCCAACCCATACAACTTGACATGCACTGAACCACCGAGTATAGAAGGCGAAACTCTCTTGTCTGTGGACGAAGAGAGGTTACTGTGCACCGGCAGTGTTGCCAGCGACAAAAAGAAAGTGGAGTATAGCAACACTGAGGGGGAAGTTGTCTATGACTTCGATTCGGAACCGGATTTGGTGTTTAGGGATATACAGTAGTAAGTAAATCTTATTATCTAGTCCAAGTCTTATTTATTAAATCTTAAACACAAATGTTGAAAAAATTTCCACGAGCAGGGTTTGAACCTGCACCCTTCTGACATACCGGGTCAGGTGCTCTTCCAATTGAGCTATCGTGGTTCTAACCAGCCCGCCGAAATTATTCAACACTATTTACTTTTTACTTTGAAACCCAAAGGCGCCCATTCAATGAATGAATGAATGATTTTGTAATTATGTTTTTGAAATTTGTTCGCAACAAAATTTACGTTAAAAATTATATAAACATTTATAAATAGCTTGCCTACTTCTTAACTGATCTTTAGTATTTGTAAAAATATTATGATCGGATGTTAATGACGGTAGTTGTTAACATTGAATGGGCGCCTTTGGCTTTCAAAGTAAAAAGTAAATAGTGTTGAATAATTTCGGCGGGCTGGTTAGAACCACGATAGCTCAATTGGAAGAGCACCTGACCCGGTATGTCAGAAGGGTGCAGGTCCAAACCCTGCTCGTGGAAAAAAAAAAAAAATTGTTTTCAACATTTGTGTTTTTGTAATTTGTTCGCAACAAAATTTGCGTTAAAAATTATATAAACATTTATTAAATCTTGTGAGTAAATCTAATTATCTAATCTTATATAAATCTTATTAGTTTATAAAATGTAACAAAACAAAGTTTAACAAACTAACCGCCTGTGTGATCTAGTGATTTAGACCACCGGTTTTGGACCCAGAGGTCCCGTGTTCGATTCCCAGCGCATGGTACCCGCTGGGAATCGAACCCGGGACCTACTTCATAAACTATTATTACAATACGAAAAAAAACCTGTCTATAAGGTATTTTATACAGGTTTTTTTATTTAAAGACAAATAAATTATTTTATTATTATTAAAATGAATAATACGAGTATATGTTTATTTACAGTTCACAAGAAGCTATATACGTCTACTGGTATGTATCAAGCGTTGAGGACATAGCAGACTTCTATCTCTACGTTAGAGACGACAAAAACAATTTGCTGTCCAGCGATGAGGTCGCGTACACCCTCCGTTCAAAGACAATCACCATAGACAACGACTTTAAGACCGCTCTACAAAATGGCGGACGTTTCGACATCTGCATGCAGGCGAAAGCGTCGAGCGGACTCCCGCGCAAATGGTTTGACAGCCAGTGTCAACAGTTGCCAGCTGATTTTGACAGTTGGCAGAAAAAATTGACCGTAGATAAAAGGAGGTTGACCAAAAAGAAGGTTAGGAAAGGTTGGTTTTCGAGAAATAACGTTTTAGGTCTGGTTAGCGATTCTATATTGATCACTTTATGTATTTTCTTGGGAGTCTGTTTGAAGTTATCGGATTTACACATGTGATAGTATTATTACTTTTTAGAAATTGTGTTTTTTTTTTACATGTTTTTTTTATTATGGCTATGAAGTCTGACTGTAATAGTTTGCATTGTAGCAACGAGTTACCCTTTTTTTGCCTACTAGTAAGTAAGTGTAATTTTTTTAAATATTTTTCTTTTGTATTTGCAAATGGCTACTAGCTACTAGGTATAGTCGACAACAAAAATTGACTTAAACAGTGATGTGACGATGAAATGAAAATCAAGTAAATTCTTAAAAAATAGTTTTTTTAATACAATTATTGAATAGGTATTAATAATTATTGATTTTATCGTAATATTTATAATGTATAATTCAGTGATTGAAAGGAAAAGTGTTAAATACAAATTCGTAGATACTCACTTAATTCTACTGTTAGTGTATAATATAAGTACAACAGATTTTGTTATAATTTTTTTTATAACAGTTTTTTGTTGCCGACTGTACTGCGAATGGTGCTATGTTTAAATGATTCCTATAATTTAAAAAAAAAACTTGCTAGTCGCCATTGGAATCGAATTTATTAATCGGAGATACTGAAGTTTTTTTTTTACAATTAAAAGGATTTTTACCAGAAAGTGTTCTTGACTTGTATTAACAAGCTATTGTAAGAGTGTTAAACCATTTGCATTTTACCTCAATTTTGTCTGCTGCCGGGTTCGAATCTCAGCGAGTATATATTGACTCAGTTTGCTTGAGCGCTTATCTAAAGTTCGCCTGGCTAGCTACCACCATCTTATCTAAGTGGGTCGCTATAATTTAAATGTTAGTGGGAGTGGTGGCAGTGTTCACATGTTAATGCTTGTGACTGTACCACCGAAGTGTCATTTGCAGACATCAGTGGATGTTTCTAAAAGCTACGGCTATCTCGTAATTTTTGTGGTTAGAACTTACATCTGTCGATCTTTTTCGAATCACTAATTCACTCATTCATTCAAACATGGGATATCAACGAAAGTACAGGCAGATTGAACGAGAGTGCGGCAACAGTGCCGTGATCTTGAATTGACGTACGAGCTGTGGCTACCGGCTAGGGTTGACTGAGCCACACATAGTTAATTTATTATTGTGTGAATTCGGGTGTCTTATATATTATAAATGAAACACAATTTAGGTGTACACTATAAAATACTTACATCATTATAAAGTACAATCGTAATCAAATATTAATTTACAAATTGGACACAGCAAAATATTTACGCCTCGCTCGGCCAGTTTTGAAAGCTGCGTTATTAAATTTAATAACGTAATATATCCGCATGCGAATGTATATTTTTTTTAAATATATTATTGGAAAGCATTTACATGGAGGTACATATTTAAGGTCGGACATATTATCAAAAATAGTTTTGGCTAGTTTTGAATATGTAATAAATTTTTCTATTTCCAATAAACAACCAATAAAGAAACAAGGTTTAAATAAGATCGGCAGCGCTCAGTGACATACTTGTTATTCTCCGTTACTACAGCAACATACGCTGGCCGATCCGCGTTTGCGATGACAGCCGCGTCATCGGGTACTCCTTTCCCATGCTTTTTTCCGTGTGCTAATGTAGGTAAACTACGAGCTAATGTGCGTGCGTTTCGGAGCGCTTGTGTGAAGTTGCCGCACTCTCGTTCACTCTGGTACAGGTGTACGTGTCACAAAGTCAATAATACATACATACATACATATATACATACAAAAGGCTTGTAACTTTGTGAGTTTTCAAAATATTTTTTTTATTTTTTTTGTACTAATTCTTTAAATGAAAATATTTGACCCGTGTTTTGATTTTCGTATAAACTAAAAATAAGGTTGTATACATACATGCATACATACATAGTACATACGTACATACATACATAAAGTCACGCCTGTACAGAGATAATGCCCATAGGGGTAGACAATCCCGCTATATGCGATTTCGAGTTTTTGAGTTACCCCGTGGACACGTATATAGTCCACTACCTAATATCCAGATAGGTTACCGGAGCTGTAAGCTTCTCGTTGCACTAAGAGTACAACTCGCAGTGTCCACTGCTCGGGTCGTCAAGTCTAAAGTCGACTACCAAAATTAAATGTTCTCTTTTGTGGCGGATTTGTAAGCCCACTCACTTCTCAGTACCCATCCAGGTACCTCGCCAGTTTCATAGGGGTAGGTAGAGATTACTTCTTGCCCCTTACTACGATTCTTACGTACCTCTTTCGCTTCATCTACTCTCATTAACTTCTTCATACATGCTCGCCGGTATTCTTATATGTAAAGAACATCATATTAATCTACCGGCTAGTTACTTGTATTTTATAGATACCTACCGCTGGATGCGTTTAGCACAAAACCGGTCGTTGTGGAGATCCTTGGGGGAGGCCTTTGTCCAGCAGTGGACGTCTTTTGGCTGAGATGATGATAATGACGATATATATTACAGCTTACATTCTCAAAATTCCTTCATACCTTCTATTAGTCCATTCATTCTCTTTCATTCAATTCATTCATTCATTCATCAATGTTTCCATTAGTAATAATACGAGTATAACAAGACCATCACAATATGTTGGCTTTAATTTTGTTTTGTAATACCGTGTGTAATGGGTAGGTATTCGTTGTACAATCTAAAATCCTCTTTTATATGGAATTATGGTATATTGTTTTGGATATCGTCGTACGTCAGTGTTAAATTGGAACGTTAAAACTAAAACCAATTTAAATGTATGTTTAACTAATATATACAATGTTATTTTTAGTTTATACGAAACCTGAAAACTGTTTGTTCAGAAATCAGTAATAGAATCGATTTCAATATTTTTTATACCATGTTACATTTTGACCAAATAATATTTACAAAATCTCAAATAAAGTATACCCTACTAAAAACACGCAACGGGACAGCACAAAAAGCTTGTATCCTGGTGAGTTTTCAAGATATTATTTTAATTATTTTTGTACTGATTCTTTAAATGAAAATATTTGACCCGTGTTTCGATTTTCGTATAAACTAAAAATAAGGTTGTATATAAAAAAGTAATAAAAAAAACAGTTTTTGAAAACTACCTTTTATGTTGAGGAGTTCAATGGCGCAGTGGTTAACGCGCCCGGTCTGCGATTGCTGCAGCGACTTTCGCAAAGGCCGGTCATCGGATGGGTGACCAAAAATTTATCATCGCTCGCTCCTCTGTGCTTCGAAAGGCACGTAAAGCCGTTGGTCCCTGCATTAGCAGTCTAACAATTATCACTAGGCCCACGTGGTGGTTTAGGGCCCGTTCTCCCTATCCATCAAAGCTCGTGCCCCAGCAGTGGGAACATGTTGATACCAGAAGTATCAATTAACGTATGGGACATTTTGGCCAAAATGAGTTTTATATATATTAGGAATCAGAATTTTCCGCTCTATCGATTGGCATACTTAGAATTGCTCTATCGTTCAAAAAAGGTCCCTTACGTTAACCATGTTCAGGCAATCTAGAACGATTTTTGCAAAAATATTTGATTATTATTCACTTATATTAAATTTTATCCTTAAAGTAAATTAACGTATATTTTTCGAAAGCTTCTAGCCGCTTACATTATTTTTCATCATTTATTTTTAATTTACACCATAAATTTCAGTAACGTAAGAAGCATGTTAACATTTATTTTTAATATAAGGGACATGCTATCTTTGAAACTGCAAAGTTTTATGAAACTTAACAACAATGATAAGAAAGAGAAGATATAACTAAGAAACTTTGTCCTGCACGTCAATAAAATAGGATAAAACGCTAAAAAGTTACAGACAGATATCGAAAAAAAATCGTGCCTCTCCTGTAAAATCGTGGTTTGTCCTTTACATTAAATGATACTTCCGGTATCGAATAATGAGCTGGTAATGATGATGAACGTTTGTGTATGTATGACTGATTTTACTTTAGTGTAAAGAGATGTCGAATAATTTAATTGCTTCGATCAATTTGGCTCTGTCTGTACGTATATGTATTTGAATACCAATTGTTAGACGTATATTGTACATAAGTGTTGAGAATCTCATTTTTTATATACACATATATACTGGATGTTTGGTAATAGGTGTATAATCCCGAAAAGGCTATGCAACCAAATAAAAAGAACGCAGTGATTATATGTAAAAGCATACTTACGTAGATTTGCTTTATCATACAAATTCAATGTTTTTAATTCAACACGAACTTTTACAAGTATTGTTTGAACGGCAAATCAAAGTCATTTTATAGAATAACAATAGAGATGTTTATAGAAACCATTAGCTTATTGCAATGTATACTTATTCTACTGACAATTAGGTAAAGCCAATTACAGGTTTCTGCATTTACGATTATATGTGTTTTTATCCTTGGGTAATAAAATAGTCAGAAAATAGAAATTTTAAAATAAAAACGCTATAGAAGGAACACTAACCGTCTTCTTTCAGACTGTTTGCGTAACGGTAATAAAGACTGCACAAAGTTTCAAATAATGATAAGAACCTAGAATTTAATGAATTACTGAACTTAAGTTTTATTTAACCCTGTCATGTTGGACTTCTATTTTCTTTTGGACCATTAGGTTGGCGACCAAGAACAAAGTATCAGCTGGATCTAGGGTTGTCACTTTGCAATGTTCCTTTGAATAGAATAGAATATTTTTTGAATATGGTTGGTATTACAAGAAGTTGGTCATATTATTATAGTGTCGCATATTTTGCCATGTAACAGACAACCTCAATATGTCGGTCATGTGGTGCTTTTCAGGCATGTTCACAATTTTCCAGGGGTTCTATACACGAGACTTTATATACCACATTCGGGATTATACAGGTATTACTAAACACCCTGTATATGTAAAATATTATCTCAAATAATTGTCTTTTTTTAATACATTTACAATTGAATAATTATAAAATGTAGTGAAAAAATTAAATGCATACCCGACCCAGCCAGTAATCGAACCTGGGTCTTCCGCAATCCGGGCCGCCGCACTGACCATTATGCTACCGGGAAGGCTGACGTAAGCACTGAATTTTTTCACTACTTTGATTTTGACTGCTTTTAGCGGCAGTAGTGACATCTATCCAACGGTTATTGCAACCGATTGGCTGTGCAGATTCATCTGTACAGATGAAAAACCCGATTCCTGGCTGGGTCGGGTAGGCATTTAGTTTTTCACTATATTTTATAGTTATTTAATTCAGCTTTAATAAAAGATAACATTTACAATTGTATTATATTTTTGTACCTGCGTTGTAAGTTAAATGTGTAATTTTATAAATGAATATTGTATTTTGAAATTATATTTACAAGGTAAATTAAACTAAAAAATAAACTTTAATTAAACTCCGTCCATTATTAGTGATATTTTTTTATTATTTGAAATTGTTAAAAAATATACGTGTTTTTATACATTTTGTACTTATTAAATATTTATTTTTATAAAAAAGTGTTTTATTTGTATCCTATTCGAACGGTATTAACAAAAATCTATTAATAGTTATTTTAAAAAAAACATATTATTACGTTAATTAGTTGCAGTTTTGTAAAATAAAATTAAAACAATTTTTAAAACAGAATCTAATAATATAAGGTTGTGTAAATCGGAACAATTTATTTTAAAAACTAAAAGCCGTATTTAACATAAATAATAACGTGGATAACAAATATCAGTTCGTATATAACAATACTAATTATAAAATACAATAAATTAATAGATCTAATTGAATAAATTATTAAAAGTAATGACTAACTACAAACGTCATTAAATGACATCTGTTAATTCTAAATACAATTAATTAACTACTTACATAACTTCATAAAACAAGTGCGAATACATTGAAGTATGTTTCTCGATTTAAAAATTAATCATGACTCTTTTATTTAGTTAATATTTAGTTAAGCCGAAGAAAGCACGTGCGAATTTATTTCAATAGAAGCGCAATTTAATGAAAGATTAGTGCTGAACAATTTTTTCTGGATTTCAGTAATGTGGGTTGTAAATTTCGTTGTAAAAATTAGCTTATGTATAAATCATCACTTATTTTAGTGCAGGTTTTTATAAACTTTTAACAAATAACAAAATATTCGCATTTAGTTCTATGCCTCCTTATTTACTTATTCTATACGAAAATATTAAACAGAATCTGGTAAACAAATTATAAAAGTAATTACAACTTTTTTTGTATTTTTAGCATCGGCCATTTTCTGAATCCGGCTGAATGAAGTTTCGTGTCGTTAGCCAGATTCTGTTATGCTTGTTACAAAGTTTTTAAACTATAACTTTGTGTACTTGAATTAGAATATTCTTTTACGGGATTATTACCATTAGTACACAAGGCGGCAGATCAACCTACCCAAACCTGTCAAATTTGTCCAATTAATATTGATCCTTATAACCAAACAATAAAGTTCAAAATTGATTGTAGAAATTTGACAGTTATGGTTAGGGTAAAATCGCCAAACTTTTTAATATTTTTTGTTCATGTTTATGTTTCATAGTGTTGCAATAAAAGTACCATCTATCTGTCTATCTAACAACCCGAGGACGCTTCTAAAGGCGCGAGTTGACTGGGTCGTGGAATCTAAACGATATTTCGGCACAGTTGCTTGTGCGACGAGTCGAAAGCAACAAAAACTTAATATATGGTAATAGTTTCCGGTAATAATTATGTTCTATTGTGATACGAGTGTTATCATAATATCAGCTTGTTTAAACTAGGTATAGACGTCTTGTCCCTTTCACTTTTCGAGCGTGTTAGAAAACCAGCTTTGTGTAGCATTGAAGCACCGCCATTTTTTTATGACATACGAAAGTAATGATACGAATATGTAGATTTGATAATATTATTTTATAAATTATGCATAAAAAATACATTAAATTAAATAAACATTATTTGAATACATTTTTCAAATAATGTTTATTCAATCAAGTCAATGCCAATCCAAACTCATATTCTATCTTTTTAAATCTTTCATTGCTTAGGATACAATCCGTGCAGCCTTAATAAAATATTGTTTAGTGAACAGCTTTTTATAAAAATTACGGTAGAATTTCGATCACTGGGCGACCACTAGTTTATATTAAAGAAAATGGAGGCCTATGCCCAGCAGTGGTCCGAGTGGGGCTGATGATGATGATGATGATGATGATGAATTTATATTCGTAACTAGTTCAGAATCCCTTAGACATGCATTTACCTAAATTGTATATCATATTAAAATTACGTTTTCTTCTCATTCTTGGCGTAACTGAACGGTTCCGTTTCCCGTGTATAGCTTGTGATTGATTTTCCAGTGTAGTGTGGTGATGAGTCTGGGGTCCACTCGGGGTATGATGGTTCGTCGTGGGATGGTGGGTGGTCCACGTAGGTAGGGGCGTGGTCCAGAATAGTGGGATAGTGGTCTGTAAAAGAAAATTATGAAAATATAAACTCAATGATATATAATAACTGCCTTTGAGCAACGTGCGTCGGTAAAATAATGTAATCATTTAGAGACCGGCTCGACTTCTTTTTACATAACTCAAGTCTAAAAATAAGTACTCTTTAGCTCTTTAGTATAAGACTCAGTCTTAACATTAAGAAACTAAAAGCCTAATGGCCCTCATTTACGGGCACTTCATCGCTTCACTACATCGCTCCAAAGGAGATGTTCCATGAAAACAAGATTTCAAGATTTCAAACATTTTTTAAATTATGTTGGGAGGTTTTTATATTTTTTTTCTTTTTGGAAACATCATCTCAGAAGTCAGATCTATCAGAAAAGCATCACTTCAACACTGTAATAAAATAAGGGCCCAAAAACGTACATCTTCTTTATTCATATAACTTCGTGGATTGCGAAGCATCGCGCTGAGCGTTGGTTTTCCAAACATTTCATAATCCATCTCTAATTTGGTGATGGAATGGCGTGAATAGAGTGCCCGTAAATAGGGGCCATTAGGCTTTTAGCCTTTTAGTGTTAAGTCTGAGTCATAAATACTATAGAGTCTTAGTTTTAGACTTTGTAAAAAGAAGTCGAGCCGTTTTTAAAAGCCTTAAAGGACTGAGAGTCTATGGCATAACTATTAGTAGGTGGGTACAACAGAATTGAATGTGTTAAAAGCGAATTAATATTAATCTTTAAAAACTGACTCTCATGCATAATAAAATAAAAAATGTAGAGTAAAAAAAATTTCAACTTCAGAGATGAAAATAGAATAACTAAAGTGAAATAGCCTTTATCTACACTAATGTTGTAACATTCTACTTATGTTTCCAATACTTGACTTATAATTACTACTGTTATAGCGCAGACAACAAAACACTCAATTTAAGCAATTTCACATGATGGTATAATATCCACATCGATATCGTAAAATCTCATTATAACATCAATAAAACGCGACCAATTAACCTGGCGAGCCTTATGTCAAAATCCTCATACAAGTTGTATAAAATTTTGATATAAGGCTGGCTTTTGAAAACAGTTGGGTTATACGTGAAAACTTCGTCGAAACTACTAAACTTACATACACAAAACTCTTTGGTAAGATCTTGCCAATTAAAGCCAATTAAATAAAAAAAGAACAGCGCGCGCTCGCTCCTGATTGGCCCTGCGCGCGCAGCTGCGCTCTCATTGGTTAGATTTTAATGGCGGCAAGTTCACTGTGACAATACACGTACGCGTGAATTTAATGTTTCGCAATGTGTTTTGTTTTTAAAATACAAATTAAAAGTTAAAAATGGACAGTTCGATGAAGTCTCTAACATAGACGACAGTACAATCATGGTGAAAGTTTCGAAAACAAAAACGAAAATAGATCGTTCTTTCCTTGTGACGGGCAACTGCTATGCCGTATGTAAAAAATACATGGAACTTCGACCCACCCCCTGTCGAAACCCTGCCTTTTTCTTGAGCTATAGATCGGGGAAGTGCGTCGATCAAAGAACTGGTATTAATAAATTTGGTGCTCTGGGAAAAACTATCGCAAGTTTTTTGAATATGCCTAACCCAGCGTTGTACACGGGGCATTGCTTCCGGCGCACCTCGGCGACCTTTCTCATAGATAGCGGTGGTGATTTGACCGCACTGAAACGACACGGGGGGTGGAAGTCTTCTATTGTGGCTGAAAGCTACATTGATGAGTCTTTAATGAATAAAATTCAAGTCTCAAATACGATCTTGAACAGTATAGAAAACAAGACGAATGAAGTAATTATAAAAATTCCAACTCTGTCTACGAGCTCTACTGCTTGCCCCGCGACCGCTACAGCTGCTTGATCAATAATTAACATTAACTTTCAAAATTGTACCATCCAAAATTTGAACAATTATTATAAATAAACTATTGTCAGCTTTTACTCTTGTTGTTTGACTAATTGCATTAGTGAAGATAAAGTAGTGTATGCAACTGCATATAACACGGGTATTAAAACACTCGTTACTATTATGAAACTCGCTGCGCTCGTTTCATAAACTCACACTCGTGTTTTAATACCCTTCATTATATGACAGTTGCATAAACTACTATTATACAGGCAAAAGCTTTATAGGCCTCAAATGCCTATTCATTGGAAACTATTTCTTCTGAAAAAGTATTAAGATAGAATGTTGATAACGTGGTTATCGATAATGAATTAGGCTCTTTAGGCTTACAAAGTCAGAGTAGATAGTGCTGATTAATTTCGGCGAGTTGGACAGAATTAATTAATTAATTTATTTATTTATTACGTAACGATAGCATAGTTGGTAGTGCACCTGACCCATCATGTCAGAGGGTGCAGGTTCAAATCCCGCTCGTGGTTTTTTCAACACTCGTTTTTCATATAATATAATAATTTATATGCATACTAGCGGCCCGTCCCAGCTTCGCACGGGTGGACATTTCTTTTTTAATATAGCCTACGTTACTCAGCGCTAATGTAGCATTCTAATGGTGAAATAAATTTTTAAATCGGTCCAGTAGTTTTTGAGTTTATTCGTTGCAAACATAAAAAAAACAAAGCTTTCCTCTTTCCAATATTAGTAGGTAACATAACTATTAATTACTTCATCAAGCTCTACGTTTAAGCGTCTACCACCACAACTGTAGACATATTTCATTAGCTATGCTAAAACTAAACTACTTAAATGTTGATACCTACTAACAAAATCTCATTTATCAAACCATAATAATCTTACCTTCTGAAAAGCTTCGGTCATGACCTGTAAACAAAAACAGATCGTGGTTTTATAAAACTATAATGTAGGTAGGTATATAGAGAAAACAAGATTTTGTTAGTTTTGCGAAAAAAAATAATTATAGTGTATAGGGAAGTGAAGGGAGGCCTTTGTCCAGCAGTGGACGTCTTTTGGCTGAGATGATGATGATGATGATGATGATAGGGAAGTGGGACCAGTGCTCGACAGGAGCCAGTTATCGACACGTCATCAATAGGGTTGCCAACCCTACTTAGGCTTCAGTAATAACAATGATTATTAATTTTGTGTTTTTATCGCCCAATTTTTTTTAAATTGACTAACTTTTTTGTTGAATTGAATTGTTCTTTTGTTTCATTGTAGCTTTGAAGGAACTTGATTTTTTTTTATATTTAGCTAGTGAAACAAACACACTACTCTACAATTTTGTTAGTGTTAAATTAAATAGATGCTAAGAAAATTAAAAAAAAACGTTAGTATGAAAAATAAAATTTTATAAAAAATCTTCATACAAAACTCCAATTTCATAGGTAAGGACCTATTAGTATCCTACTATTTTAGGCGTCTAACTACTATTATTTTAAAAATATATTACAGTAGGCGAAACTACTATATTTTTACAATAGTTTTCTATGATGAACACAAAGTGGATAGATAAGCGCAACAGAGCCAGTATCGGTCTGATAAAAGCAGACTTAATAGTTAAAAATAAAAACCTGTTAATAAAAGCTCAAAGCAGCAAAAAATATTTATTTAAGAAATCAAAATAAATATTTTTAATATACTATATTTTTTTAATTAAATCTTTATTTACTACTACTTACTACTTACTATATTTTTATGGGTACTGAATCCAAAAATACTACTTATATTTGGTCTAAAAAAAGTTGGGAACCCTAATCATCAACCAATTTTAGTCTGTAGCAGCAATTAAATACAGCCAACCTGCTTTCTAGCTGTCAACCCGTAAAATATCAATGATAATCTATGTTATTTTTTGGTGATGAAAATTGTGTCGAAAACTGGGCTTTAAAGTGTCGAACTAGGTACACAACATGTAATGTGTAGCAACAGATGGCGCTGCCGTCCCATAAACAGTGAGCTCTGTACTTTTAATTAATCTAAAAATAGTAGATCATCGTATAAAGTCTCAAGAATACGATTAAGTGAAAAGTGTTTCATAAATACGACGCACAAATGTTATCAGCGGAAAAAACAACAAATTAACACCAAAAATCAGTGAGAAAAGTGACAGTGAATAACTACGTAAATACACTACAAAACCTATATTTAGACAGCACCTCATATAAACAAATAGTCTCCAGATCAGTGTAACCTTAAAATAATAAGAGATTACGTGGTTAAAAGTTTTAAAAGAGATATTTTCCGTAAAACAGACTTAAGCAAACGGTTGATTTTATTTAAATGTGATCCAGTGTACACGATTATAAGCCTTAAATGCGAGAAGATAAAACCGATTTCGTTGTGCAGACTGACTGTGAACAGTGAAGTGACAATCAGCTGTGACTCAGCTGACTTTCTCGGTAGCTACAAACGATTCCGCACGACAACTACCGAGCAAGCCCGACATAAAACTAGCAGATATTATTACCTTATTTTGACACTTTTCACAAGCACTCATTTGCCGCAACGCTACCAAGCAATACTTGAGCAGATGGACTCCGCATATCAAGTTCAAATCCAATAGAAATCACCGGACGATATTTTTCCTTTTTGTATGCTATCCCTTTTTTAAAATATTTTTCTTTTATAAGGGGGAACAATATAAACATAAAACGAGCCTTACGTTAAAAATGGACAATTCGCAAAATAACATTACACAAAGACGCCGAGTATTAAGATCACATTCAACAGACAGATCAAGATTCCACGATTCTACCCTTTTAGATAATAATTTAAATGAAACTACTATTTTTGATACAACCATGAAGAGTATAACAAATGATTCATCTTTGGACGAAAGTAGTACAAGTGAATTAAAGGGACAAATAGAAGATTTAAGAAAACAACTTTTCTCAGCGATTAAAGAAATTGAAAAATTAAAATTAGACAATAACAGCCTGAGAATGGAGCTACAGAAATATCTACAAACAAAAAAAACTTATATTCATACGGAAAACGATTCGCACTCGCCACCAGGAAACACATCATTCCCTAAAAATGACAGGCATTCAGAGCCATCTATCGACGAAAGCATCGCTCAAGAGGACCTACCAATAAATACCAAGGAAAAAGCTGCAGAACATCATAGTGAACGTTTTGAGAGTATCAACGCATCATCACTAGATGGCGCTTCTCAACAACTATCGCATAAGAATAACTTAGTAAAAAATAATTGTAGTAATTCCATAAATAAAATTTGCTCTTTTGATAAATATGATTGTTATACTAAAACTAGCAAAAAAACAAACAGGATACTAATTCTGGGTGATCAACAGGCTCTTCATTTATCAAAACTATTGAATAAAAAATGTAAAAATCGGAATCTCAAGATTACCTCATTTACTAAGCCAAATGCAAAAACTCACGAAATCCTTAACACAAAACTGCATAAGACTTTAAACAATGATGATTTTTTGATCCTATTAATTGGTGCAAATGACAAAATACCAACGAAGATATTTTGTGAATTATCTGTATTCTTAGCTCAATGTCAAAACACACAGATACTTTTAATCCAAACAACAAATAACACACATTTAAACGTAACAATGCTAAATAAACAAATAAAATTAATAAGTCAAAACTATAATAACTGTAAATATATATCATTGACCGAAAACGAACATGATGTGACATTACAAAATATTTGTTATAAAATTAAATTGGAAATTGACACTATTGATTACAACAAAAGATCATTACTAAAGATAAAACAAAATATTTCAAAAGAAAATATGTATAAAAATAAAATGAATTTATTGAGCCAAACAAAAGGAACAATTCCTTATTATTTTAATAAACAATATCAAAAGTCGCTTAATATTGCCGATCAGCAAATATTACACACTAAAAAAAACTTACAAAAACAAAAAAAAGGAACGATCCCTTATTACTTCAAAAATAAAAATCTTTCGGCAGATATGAACAAAAACACTTTTTTTCGAGACAAGCGACAATCATAATCTATACTGTTTTCATCAAAATATATGCAGTATACTAAAAAAAAAGGATCAACTTGAAATTGCACTTTCTAACGAATTTAAAGCTAGTAAGAGAACCATGGATATAATATGTCTGTCAGAAACTTTTATCCTAAGAGGTCACGAACAAAATTTAAAATTACCAAATTATAAAATAGGATCCATATGGTCTCGTGAACACGAAAAAAGAGGAGGCTCTTGTATTTTAGTTGCAAATCACATATGCTGCACGAAACTGCAAATAGCAGACCAATTATCAGAAAACAAAAATTTTGAGTGTTGCGGTTTAACTATTAAAGATTTGAACTTAATTGTAATTTGTGTGTATAGAACCCCTGATTCTAATTTATTCATATTTTTTGACAAACTAGACAAATTATTGCACAAAATAAACAATAAACAAAAAAATATAATAATATGTGGGGATTGGAACATTAACACCCTAAAAAGTAACAAAAATACCGAGACTTTAATCAGTATCATGCAAAATTATAACCTACAGATACATATTACAACACCTACCAGAAAAAAAGCCTGCTTAGACTTGATAGCTAGCAATTTAAAAGGAGCCACAGGATATAATAAAGAAATATCATTGTCTGATCATACAAAATGTCAAATTCTATCAGTTTACCTAGAAAACTACAATAAAAAGCTGTATTGGTATGAACTGCAAAGAGATTTTAGTACTGAGAATGAAGAACAGTTTCTTAGACATATAAATTCCCTGACATTTAATAATGTGTTTGAGGAAACAGAGCCTAATGAGGCCTTTAACGCATTTCATGAAGTCTTCTCTCTTTTTTATTATCTTTGCTTTCCCATCACAAGAATAAAGAAAGATCTCAATTTAAAAAAATTAAAATGGGTTACAAAAGGACTCAAAAAAAGCTGTGTAATAAAACGCAAATTATACTACAACTATATATATTCAAATAAAAAAAATAAAGAAAATAATAAGAGACTATATCAGAACTACACTAAATTACTACACAAATGTACGAACGCTGCGCAAAGAATTAATAATTCTAAATACATATTTAATGCAAAAAACAAATGCATAGCGTCCTGGAATATAATAAATAATAATATAAACAAAAATCCTAAGCACAATGAATTAAAATCAATCAAATATAAAAATAATATAATTAATAATATAAATGACATAGCTGAACTTTTTAATGACTATTTTATTGACATTGCACAAAATACGGGTAATAAATTAGTAAATACGAATAAAAATAGATTAAATAATAGTATGTTTTTGTACCCTACAACTGAAAGTGAGGTACAAAAAATCATTAGGAGCCTGAAACCCACAAAATCAGTGGGTTATGATGAAATTCGAACTGATATTCTTAAAATGTGCTCATCAAAAATCTGTGTTCCCTTGGCATACATAATCAACTTGTGTATGGAAAAAGGAAGTTTTCCAGAAAAACTAAAATTATCAGTAGTTAAACCTCTATTTAAAAAAGGAGATGATAGTGATATGGGTAACTATAGGCCCATCACACTTATACCTGTGATATCAAAAATATTTGAAAAAGTAATGGCGACACGCCTTTACTCTTTTATTACCAAGCAAAACATTTTATTCAAACAACAATACGGGTTTCAGGAAGGTAAATCGACTTCACTAGCTTGCTTCTCATTAATCAAAAATGTTACAGAAGGAATTAATGACAAGATACCAACAATAGCAGTATTTCTTGACATGTCAAAAGCTTTTGATCACGTAAATCATGAGATACTGTTACAAAAGCTTTATGACTATGGTGTAAGAGGAATAGCACATCAATGGTTCGCTAACTATTTGTCCAACAGACAACAATGTACTGAAACAACATGGATTGAAAACCAAACACGAGTAAATGCTAGATCAAAATACCGACAAATAAGTAACGGAGTTCCCCAAGGTAGCATCTTGGGGCCATTACTATTCATTCTATATATCAACGATCTTCCCGATATAACTAAAAATGATTGCTTTTTATTTGCAGATGACTGCACACTTCTATTTAAAAACAAAAATATCGATCAACTTGAATATGACATTAATAAAACACTTTGTGACATAATTAATTGGATGAATAAAAATGACCTTAAAATCAATATATTAAAAACTAAAGCTATACAATTTCATACATACAAAGCAAAAAAACTTAATATTGACATACACTACAATAATAATAAAGTTGACATCGTAGACAGCACAGTATTCTTAGGTATACATTTAGATGAACACTGCAGTTGGAAAAAGCACATAGATACAGTCTGCACTAAAGTAAACAAGTTTGTATTTGCACTAAATAGAATCAAAAATATTGCGTCTTTTCAAGTAGCTTTACAAGCATATCACGGATACGTTTCTTCCTTACTGCGTTACGGTATAGTAATGTGGGGTAACAGCGTAGATTTCGAAAGAGCTTTTAGATCACAAAAAAAGTGTATTCGTGCCTTATGCGGGATAAAAAAGGAAGAATCTTGTTCACCTTTATTTCAAAAACATAGAATATTACCTCTACCGTGCATGTATATACTGGAAATATGTCTGTTAGTAAGGAAACACCCAGAATACTTTCCAAAATGTAACACTAGTGTGTTCGTAGAGTGTAGATCAAATATACGAGGTTCGAGAAAGAATAAATTGGCCATACCCAAATGTAAATTAACTTTATTTCAAAAAAATGCTTACTATATGGCTATCAAAATATTTAATAAACTACCGTTGGACATTATTGATCTGCCACTAGACAAAAATGTATTTAAAAAAAAGTTATTTCAATGGCTCTTACAGCACAACTTTTACTCCATTAGTGAGTACATGAATAAAAAATTATAATTGTAGTCTATTTATTTCTAATTACTTCATTGCAATACTAATTTACAAATTTTAGTATCTACTTAGATTAATAATTTTTATTTCTATTGACATTTTATTATATAATTTATTAAGCTAAAAATTTGCATTTATGTAGTTATGTATAGGTTTTATAATATTTTATACTGTGTTGACATTTGCATGCCTACAAAATTAAGGCAGAATATTGTTGACCCTGCTCAACATTGTCGCTCATCTCAATGTATTGTACACAATATTGTGCAAATAAATGTTTGAATTTGAATTTGAATTTAACATAATAAAAGCAGAGGATGGAGTGTATGTTCATTTAAAAAAGCCTCCATGCTTTGTCTTACTTTATTAGCGCGCACAGATTAAATTAATAGGTCCAAATGTATTTTTTTTAAAGGTATGTTACCTTAGTTTTAGGTTTAAACTCTATTCAGTAGCCAATTCTTAATGACTTAAATACTTTGCTTTATAATGTTACATGTCGTAAATATACACAAATTTCTAATAACTAAAAGCTTAAAGCATAGAAATGCGAGCTAAATTGTTTTAAATCGACGTCTTCTTACTTCGATGTTTTGTTACATCGAAAAACTGTACTGCGAACGATTTTACTGCGAAACTATCATACTGCGAAGCCTTGTTCAATCGACGGCTTGTTACTGCGATGTTATGTTAGTTCGTTGATTATCTTCATTTCCTTTATTTATTTAGTGTTTGATCCTTTAGTTTGCCGTTAATTAATTAATAATAAGGAACAACTTCTATGTTAATGTGTTTACCTAAAATTTAATAATTTAAACATCGCAGTAACAAGACGTCCGTCCGAATGAGCAATAAGTAAACCTTCCGACCTTTTTTTTGTCAAAGCCATTTGTTTTAGTTCATTGTTAAAGCATAAATAGAAATTCATGTCTTTCTTAAGATTCCTAATGGTAGATATCCAGAAAATTTGTCAAAAACTAAAGAGGTGGGTATAGCCACTGACCCCTGCACAGAAATATCGCCCCAATGGTGGATATCCAGAAAATTTGTACCTACCAACACGAAAACAAGAATATGTATGGCATTTCAACTCTTCTCGTATGTCGCCAGGAGGCGCTGTTTGTGACATACTCACACACTCACACGCTCAAACACTGCTCGGTGCGTACCTGTTTTTACTGCTTTTCTGTTTTATTATTATTATTTTTTTTGTATTTAATCCTGCCTCTTTAATTTTAAATTGTTTTGCCGTTTCTAAATTATTGTGTTGTCTGTCTGTTTTGCTTTCTAATTCGTTATTAAATATATAGTTTTACAAAGTAGGGATCTGTAATTGGCAGTAGGTTACAATGTAATAACTTAGTTAAGAAAGTGCATAAATAAATAAAAATAAAATAAAAAAATTAATAGCCATACTAGTTTTCGTTTTCGTAAACGTAGGTAATCGAATGAATATGGATAGTAAACAAATATCACACTAGGCACCCAGACCTGGATATGACGTAGTTTGCAATTATTATTTAATCTGTGGTAGCTGTCACATACCGTGGTGCTCGTAGTGCGGCGTCCAACCGTGATGATGTTTCGATTTCAGCGCCGTGAAGAAGGATGCCACCTGGAATGATAAATCCAATTTAAACATATGTATCAACCTGCATTTCGAAGACACTGTTTACTGATCGGAGTAATAAAGCGCTGGTCATATGAATGTGTTATAAAGATACAAAGTCGAAAGTAGCAAAATACTCTCACATTTTTTTTTAATATTGTTACGTCATAGTGACTACATCCTGCCTGATGGTAAGCAGCCGATGCAGTTCAAAATAATGAGAGCGCTCCCCACCGTGGAACAAGCATGGTAACAAGCGCACCCATCCATGACGGCCTGCATAAATGCCGTTTCACGCCCCGCTTAAAAGACCCGGGACTATAGGAACTGTGAAACACATGCGCCGGCAAAGAATTCCAAAGCCGAATAGTCTAACAGATAACGACACCTTACATACATAGTAACACTACTTCTAAAAAAAATCTTTCGACATAACATCAATGTTTGTAGATTTGTTGTGTTTCGGCAGTTAGAGATAAGATAGCCAGTGCCTCAGTAGTTGTGGATTCCGTCCGGGTGTGGTCCGCTTCCACCATTTGGTCTTATCGTCACTTAACTTCAGGTGAGATGAAACTAGTGCTAAAGAACAGAATCTCAGCGCTAGGTAATTTAACTTCTGAATGCAAAACAAATAAAGTTACACGCTAGGTATGTACTGTAAGGAGTTTATATGCAGCTCGCAGCTCATTAATCGGATCCCAAAAACCATTAGAGATTTACGATTGAGTTCTTTTAAAAGTCAACTCTCAAAGTCATTTCAGTAATCATTTCAGTAATCATTTATTCAATATCTTTTACAAAATAAAACAAAAGGTACGTACAAATTCTTACTATCTAGGAAAAATACAAATTGTCATGCCTGAACTAGGAAATCCTGTTTTTCAGGCGAGAAAATAGGGCTAAACATTTTAAAATAAGTATAATTGTAAATAATTAATAGGTATTTTACATATGCATTATGTGAACAATAAAATCAAAACATTAATCAAATAAAAGAAAAAAGAAGCGTTAAATTATACATATACATAGCAAGTTTTTTTTTTTAAATTATAAAACAAAATCTACGAAATAAAATAAAATAAAAATGAAATAAGTAGGTATACGTATACCAATGTTTACTTATCTACAGTCAACAATTTCTCTGTATCGTCATAGGACATTATTTGCAGGGCGTCCTTTAAAGCTATCTTACACTTATTGTAATTAAGGGAATATATATTTGCTATCGCATTAAGTCTATTATAGAGAAGTGGTCCTAGGTACATATAAAATTTGGAGGTATAAGCATGTTTTGTGCCAATTCTATCTGTACAAACTATGTCTTTTCGTCTTTTATTAGTAACTTCAGAGTTAAAAGGAAGGGCAACGTGCTGCTTTAGTACTATACTCAATATAAATAGCTGACGGACTGTTAGTACTTTACATGATTTATATAGAAGGTTAGTAGGAAAAAGGAAAGGGCGGAAAGTGGACACCTTGAGAATTGCTCTCTGTGCTCTCTCTATTGTTAACAACAACGATTTACCTGCTCCACCCCATGAGCTAATACAGTATGTTAGTATGGACTGGCATAGAGCTAGGTACACTTGCCTGATTATTGTAGAGTCTGCAATATAGCGTAATTTTTTGAACGCAAATATCATTTTACGTATCCTATTACTTAAGGCTTCTATGTGAGGTTTAAAAGAAAGAGATTTATCTATTATAACGCCCAAATATTTTATTTTATTCGTATTTTTAATACTGGGACACATACAATGGTTGCCATTGGGGACTCTACAACAATGAGCATATAAAGTTAAGTTAGTTTGAATTGGCATTAGTTTGCGCATTGAGAATTTGATATAGTTAGTTTTATCGGCATTTAGTGTTAGTAAATGATGCTGTAGCCAATTATTAACAATATTGAAACCATGTTGCGTATGTTTGTAAACTTCTTCTTCTGAATCAGTTGAAAAAAGAAGCGCAGTGTCGTCAGCGTTCGTACGCTGACGACACTGCGCTTCTTTTCAAGTTTCGGTTCAAATTTTATCGTTAAAATTATGCCATGCTCCAGCTTGAGATTACAAAGGTCATTAATGTAAATCAAAAACAGGGAAGGTCCTAGGATACTTCCTTGAGGAACGCCAAAGGATGTATTTCTCTTCTCAGCACTGAGGACGCTGCCAATCCTTACGCATTGGGTACGTTCTTCCAGATAGCTTGTAAATAGTTTTAGCTGAGTTCCTCTTATACCTAAAGTTTCAAGTTTGCGCAACAGAATAGGGATTGAAACTGTATCAAAAGCTTTGGCAAGGTCTAGGAAAATGCCTATTGTGTGTCTTCCTTTATCAAGTTCGTGTATTAAATAGTCAGTTAAATGATGTACGGCATCGGCAGTAGATACTTTAGGTTTAAATCCAAACTGTGTCTTAGATAATATTGATTTATCCTCCAAATATTTAATTAATCTTTTATTTATAATTTTTTCTAATACTTTAGACAGAGACGGCAATAAGGATTTAGGTCTATAATTTGACACTTGATCTTTACTCCCAGATTTGTACACAGGTACAACAATGGCTTTTTTGAGACACTTGGGAAAGCTTCCTGTTGATAGACATTTGCGGAAAATATAAGTCAGTGGCGAAACTAAGATATGTCTAAATTGTTTGATAATTGTATTAGGAATATTATCCCACCCAATTGCACAGTCATCTTTTAAACTTATAATTATGCTTTCTACTTCGGTTTCGTCAGTATCAAGCAACGCAAAGGATGTTAAGGATGTGCTACACACAGAAGTAGTGCTTGTCAGGTATTGTGATTGGCTTTGAACTTTTTCTGCTAGACACTGACCCACATTAACAAAAAAGTTATTTGCAATGATAGCAGTTGTCAAATTTGATGGGTGTGCCTGTAATAAACCTGAAGATGACTCATGTTGCTTTGAAGTGTATGTTACATTTTTTATATGTTTCCAGATCTTTTTACTATTTGAACCAGCCTTTTCCAGTGCAGTTTTGTCATAGTGGCTTTTTACTTTTTTTAATAGATCATTACAAAAATTTCGATATCTTTTGTAAGTTAATTGTAAAATTGAATCATCTGGATGACATTTGGCTTTTATATGCAGTTTATCTCTGTGTTTCATACAGCGAATGAAACCTGGGGTAATCCATGGCTTTATATTATAATTTTTGTTACTAAGTCGAGTATTGATCGTGTTTATTTGAATCGCATGTTGCACATTTTCTATTAGGTATAACATACAAAACTGCTCATAGATAAGTGTTTCTACACAGTTTAAGAGTTCTTAGGCTAGGTATTTATTGATATGTATTGCTATTGGAAAATTATTAATTCACATTATTCTTGTTGACATAGTAATTAATTATTTTATCTATTTAATTCGAATGTGTTTTAATTTTTTTTTTTAATTTTGTTTTAATTAATTTATAAAATTGTCAACGGATTTTTGCATGCTGAATATTCAGCGAAACATGTGGATCAAATTATCATTTATCATCTTTAATGTACCGTGTTTCCTGCACAATAAATATTTCTTATTTCTTCATAGTAAAAGCTGGTTTAATTTATTTGTATGTAAACCTCTTTTGTTTGGATGAGTATTGGAATCATCGATAAGTAATTAAAAAGGTTTGCATTGGTTTGACGTAGTCGCGGACAGGAGTAGTCAGGAGCTAAACAGCCCGGCTAAGAGCCGAGGTGCTCGGAGATCAGTAATGTTGTAATATAGCAGTTTGATTATTAATACACGAAGTTAAAGTGAAAGTCGTGTTATCATTTTTCGAGAAATTGACTACATTTAATTAAGTTAACTTAAGATTAGGCCATTAGATAATGAATAAATGAGGAGCCCGATGGCGCAATGGTTAACGCGCCCGGTCTGCGAGTGCTGAGGTTAAGCAACTTTCGCAAAGGCCGGTCATCGGATGGGTGACCAAAAATACCTAGTCGTGCCATAAATTCTGTCCCTCATATAAACATGTCCAGTGTAGAAAAAAAAATTTAGAGAAATTTTAAAAGCATGTATTTTAAACGTTTAATTATATAGATTATTATAAATGTTAAAACTATTCAAAATGACCACCTTTGGCTTTTACACATTTCTCCAAACGTCCTGGCCATTCATCTATGGCCGCACGTACCATATATAATGGTATCGAGGCAGCCGCCTTCACTAAATCTGCCTTTAGCGACTCGATATTTGGATGGGGTTTTGAGTAGGCCTTCTCCTCTAAAATATTCCATAAGCAATAATCCAAAGGATTAAGATCAGGACTGGCAGGGGGCCAATCTTCAAAGGCGATGAAATCCGTTAAATTCAGGTCTAACCAGCGCTGGGTTGATTCCCTTTGTGCGCTGGTGCTGAGTCTTGTTGAAATATCCATTGTTTACCAGCAAATACAGTGTTACTTAGTGGCTTAACTACCTTCTCTAAAACATCGCTTTGGTAGTTAATTGCTCGTGTCTTCACCCCTTGTTCACAAAAATGGAGCTTTGTCACCCCTTCGTATGACACGCCCCACCAAACCATCACAGATGCTGGATGGTGGCCTCTTTCGACCTTCGGAATTATCTGGTTAGCTTCTTGGGAGCTGTGTGCATAGGCCCTGTTGTTATGACGATTAAATTTCTCTTCAACCGTGAAAATTTTCTCATCAGTAAAAAGAATTTTCCGATGGCCACCATCTGCGTGTCTTTGCAACAACTTCTTCGCTTTCGTAGTTCGTTTGAAACGAAGGGCTGCAGTCAACAGCTGACCTGTCCTCCTTCGATAAGCCCTAAGCTTATCGTCTTCTTTTAAGATACGAGACATAGACCTAGGGGAATTTTCATTTCCCTAGCCATGATTTTCTGCTTACGGGTCGGGTTTCTTCGGATTCTCTCTCTGACGGCTTTGATAGCTGCTGATTTCCTTGTTGTTCGAGGTCGACCGGCCCTTGGCCTATCATTGACAGAAGAAAACTCATTGTAACGCTTGATGGTCCGGTAAACAAATTTCTGCGTTATTTTCAATGGTTTTAACAAGTTGAAAATCTTGACTGATGTTTTGTTACATTTGTGTAAGGCAATCACTGCGATTCGATTCTCTGTGATACTCCACTCCATGTTTACACAGCTATGTGTTATATTGAAATGAATAGTATAAAACTTACTTATTAAAATGACATCAAATAATAGTAATAAATTCATATTACTTTTTTTTAAATACCCTTGTATAAGTTGGGACAGAACTTATGGCAAGACTATGTATATCATCTCGAGCTCCTCCGTGCTTCGGAAGGCACGTAAAGCTGTTTGTCCCGCCTGCATAAGCAGTCGTTAACAACCACCAATCCGCTCTGGGCCCGCGTGGTGGTTTATGGCCTGTTCTCCCTATCCATCCATAGGGAAGGCTCGTGCTCCAGTAGTGTGGACATAGAATGAGCTGATAATGATGAGGCCATTAAATAATAATCTAAAATGTCTAGGAAAGCGCTTCCATTTTCGGCCATTTTTTTTAAATCCATTAGAATAATTATCTAAAAAAGACTTATAAATTATGATTAAAATAATGGTATTGTGGCACTATGGCCCATCCAGGCACCTGATCAATTCCAAAGTCCGGCGCGGCTGATTCAACCGGAGGCTTTTGCATCTTTCTACTAGTTCTCCAGACACTAGTTCCAGTTGGAACTAGTGTCTGGAGAACTATGGCAGTTGCCATACCCTACCTATCAGGGTCATTAGAGTATTAGAGTTTCATTAGAGGCCACTCAAGTTGATCGTAAATTATGTTTTAGTACGCGCCGCGCGGTCTCGCCCATGTCTCGCCGAGCGGATGGTGTCAAATTTCAATGTGACAGTACGAACCTGTCACAGCTCGACCGGGCGTTGCAGCAGATTATCCACAAGGAATGGAAGAGTGGCTCTTTCATCAGAATTGTTTCTGTTTTTGTTTCTGTGCTGTCACCTGTTACACTACAGTAGTACAGCTGCTACTTGCACTTAAAAGAAAAACTAACCTCGTATTGTGGTAATTTTCAATACGGTAATAAGACTAACAGCTAAATAGGTAGGTAAATATTTAATTACAATTAAATAAAAAGGGCGGTATGTTTTTTTTATATTAGAAGGAGGCAAACGAGCAGGCGGGTCACCTGATGGGAAGCAATCACCGCCGCCCATGGACACCAAAACAAAACAAAACCAAAGGAATCGCAGATGCGTTGCCGACCTTTAAAATGTTATGAAAATAACATTAATAAGTGCCATTAGCAGAAATGCTCGCGTGACCTTATTAGCCGCACACCTGAGACACGCACCGCTTCGCAGCAGTCGTGATATAAAAAAACCACAATAAAAAACATAATTTAAAAGCCGCGAGACGTTCCGTCTATTAGCGATAGTAGACTCACAAAAAAAGGAGACCTTGTTATGAAGATCTCGAGATTTAGTCTGTGATTTAGTGTCATTATACACTACACTCACGTGTAACCTGAATAGTGCATCCGGCAATGATTACTTAGGTACACTGAGC
The DNA here is from genome assembly GCA_947562085.1 of Eudonia lacustrata. NCBI lineage: Eukaryota > Metazoa > Arthropoda > Insecta > Lepidoptera > Crambidae > Eudonia > Eudonia lacustrata. The sequence goes on along the minus strand of OX387336.1, from coordinate 1,914,037 downwards.
ACAGAAAGTCTTTAATCACTTTCGCTCTACGTCAAATTAAGTCAATGTCAAAGTCAAATCATTCATTCAATATATAAGCCTTCACAGTAATGCACATGCAGTGGTAAGTCAAATCATTCATTCAATATAATGGTGGCACTTCACATGGCTATTTGTATTCGCGTATTTGCCATATTTGGCAAATAATTGCCATGTGTTGTAGGGCAATTATTTGCCAAATATGGCAAATACGCGAATACAAATAGCCATGTGAAGTGCCACCATTACACATCGTCGCTTAGCTAACAATACCGCGCAAGTCAGATTTGCTTTGTTTTCAGGAGAGACAAAAAACTGCATTACATATACATTTTTTACATTACATGTTTGCTAAATATATTATGTATTGTGTTAAGATAAGAGGAGCTCGATGGCGCAGTGGTTAACGCGCCCGGTCTGCGAGTGCTGAGGTTAAGCTACTTTCGCAAAGGCCGGTCATCGGATGGGTGATCAAAAATGTGTCATCTCGAGCTCCTCCGAAGGCACGTAAAGCCGTTGGTCCCGGCTGCATTAGCAGTCGTGAACAACCACCAAAACGCACTGGGCCCGCGTGGTGGTTTATGGCCCGTTCTCCCTATCCATCCATAGGGAAGGCTCGTGCCCCAGCAGTGGGGACATAAAAATGAGCTGATGATGATGATGATGATTGGGTTAAGTTATGATAAGTATTAACAAAATAAATAAATATGGTCTGGATTGGTCATTTTCAAGACTTACGCGGTTTTGTTCCAACAAAATAAAGACATAATAAGATTTTACAGTCACTTACAGGCAGTGGTTAACGCGCCCGGCCTGCAAATACTGAAGTTAACTAACTTTCGCAAAGATGGGTGACCAAAAAGGTATCAACTCTAGCCCCTACGTGTCTCGGAAGGCACGTTAGGTTAAGCAACTTTAGAAAAGACCTTTATCATTTATCATTATTTTGTCAGACTTATATCAAAAACACAAATGTTGAAAAAATTTTAACGAGCAGGATTTGAACCCGCACCCTTCTGACATACCGGGTCAGGTGCTCTCCCAATTGAGCTATCGTGGTTCTAACAAAATTTGCGTTAAAAATGATATAAACATTTTATAAATAGCTTGCCTACTTCTTAACTGATCTTTAATATTTGTAAAAATATTATGATCAGATGTTAATGACGGTAGTTGTTGACATTGGGCGCCTTTGGCTTTCAAAGTAAAAAGTAAATAGTGGTGAATAATTTCGGCGGGCTGGTTAGAACCACGATAGTTCAATTGGGAGAGCACCTGACCCGGTATGTCAGAAAGGTGCGGGTTTCGAATCCTGCTCGTGGAAATTTTTTCAATATTTGTGTTTTTAAAAGGAGGCTGGCGAACTTCTATGTATTTTCAGACCTCGATTTATATGTCCCGTTCATGGATGAAATCAAATGGTACTTTAAGAACCATGCTAGACTAACAAAAAAGTTCATTGTTTCTATGTTTTTAAAGTTGGGACAACAGAGATATGTTAAATAACCAAAAAATATAGAAGTCAGGGTAAAAATCATTTATTTTATAACTTTTTATTTTAAAACAACGCAAATAATTATTAAATGATAAAATAGATGAATAGGTAGGTAATAAATAACAAAGACAAATAACGAAAGTAACCATTATTCTATCAGAGACATAGTAGGTATCTACCTACTCGGAGACTCAGAGGGTTAACATACGGTACATAATTTGCAAATCAAAATCCAGGGGGCAATACGGCAAGAATCTTAAGTCCATAAAACACGCGAAAATCCAATGAAAAAAAACACTTTTAGAGCGTCGTTTACGCCGCACACTAGCGCCACTAATGAAAAAAAACATATCTAGAATTAGAGATATAAAATCAAATTATGCTCAACAAACTATCTGAATGAAGTAATTTAGCATTTTTACGTCACCTAATGAACACCTGACATGATATGGTTTAGTTAAATATGGCGTTATAGTTAAAAGTGGCCGTAACGTCTTCTCGTAATTACTAGATATGTTTTTTTTTATTGGTGTGCGGCGTAATCGCTCTTAATACAACGAACAACTTATCACAGAAAGAAACTGAAAATGTGTCAAGTCAAATGACGTGACGTGACTGACAGCCACGTCACTCATTGGTCAATGTCTGTCTCTAAATAAGAAAAGCAAATGAATTTATGTTTATACAGTCAATTCATCAGCAGCTCATGCTTTATACTTCATTTAAAATGCGGACCTACCGCGTTCTATCAAAATATTAATTAGTTTTTAGTATTATGATATGTACCTTCTTTGATGTATCTAATAAGTAAATAAAAATGGCCTTGGTTTACATGACTACTGCGTCAAATGAAACGTATTTACGAGTATAAAGTGTTTAAATCGTTTAGATATTACACTATAGAAAGCGTCTTGTTCAGTCAATTATTTGCGATTTGAAAATAATTTAATAAATCAGACGTTCGTAAAAGTAAATTGTAGGAATTTAATTTTATTTAATTTCCATGTTTCCGAAAGTGTACTATTTCGTAAAATATTAGGGCGACTCTCGCCGGTCTTCTTTGTTCGCTACAAAATTTGCGTCAAAAATTATATAAACATTTTAGACTTATATCATTCAAGAGATTTATATTCTCGAGCTCCTCCGTGCTTCGGAAGGCACGTAAAGCCGTTGGTCTTGGTTGCATTAGCAGTCGTTAACAACCACCGCACCGCACTGGGTCCACCACCACGTTTACGGCCCCGTTCTTCCTGTGGTGTTTCCAAGGCTCGTGCCCCAGCAGTGGGGACATAAAATGCTGATAATAATAAACTAAAATGTAGTTTAAACTTAACTTCTGAATATACGAACTGTTGGGATGTTAATGATGTCACACTAACATCGCTGTGTAGTGCCGGGGATAAAGAATTACACCACCCCATCTCTTTCCGTGGGTGTCGTAAAAGCCGACTCAGGGACCATTCCAGAGGATAGGCAGCAGCATCACTCTGAGGTTACCCTCAACCTATAGCGATCAACCCGCCTGCCAAGCGTGGCGATTACGGCAAATACCCTCATAACCGGTCGTTGTGGAGATCTTTGGGGGAGGCCTTTGTCCAGCAGTGAACGTCTTTTGGCTGAGACGATGATGATGATGATGATGACACTAACTTTGCTAGCAGCTGATTGTCGTTGTTATTTTTTTTTGTTGCTCTGGCATTGCACACACGCATGCAGACATCTACCACAAACTGCCAAATCTCCAAAATAGACTTTGAACTATAGACACTCGTATATGGCTTAAGGTTGAATATTTAATATATAATTTTGACAGTTTTAGATGAGGTATTTCATGAAGCACACCCAAACATAACCAACCCAAAAATACATGAATTAAAAAAAAATATCCGGGAAATTCTCGGCTCGGCATCTCTCACTTATTAAGAAAATCTTCATAAAGTTGTCAACATTAACTTAGAATAAGTTTTCAATGTGTTATATTTTTATTTTACATATATTTTTTTTCACCATACTATGTATATAATTAGTTTTTAATTGGATATAGTTGTAGACTAGGTAAACTTTAACATGGACGCTTATTATTAATCGTGTTGTGTACAAATGTTTTAGATAGGAATTTACTCTTATACAATTTATCATGCATTTTTGTTATTTTTTAATTTCTATCTGTTTTGTGTACTTTATAAATAAATAAATAAATAAACGGAGCACACCCAGACGAAGCACACCTATAGTATTTCACTTAGCACACCCATAGGTGGGCTTCAAATAAAATTTTAATGGGGGAATTTAAGTTGATGTGCAGACGAGGCATGAAGAGGCACCTTGTGGGCCGGCGGGGTGAGGGTGACTGATGCTGCGTTGTTTTCACGCTGCACCAGTTGTCCTTGCGTCAGGACTCCGTTTCCACTTAACATCAGGTGGAGTGGAGTCATTTGCCGAGCTATGTATAAAAAAAGACGTCCGTCTGTACTAAATTCAGAGGCTTTTGTTGATGACTGTACTATGTGTGTATTCGATGGTGAATAAACCATTCGATCTTGTCAACGAAAACGAAAGTTTATAATGCCAATGAAGCAGCGCCTTCAGGTTGCCTACTGCGTGTTTTATCCGATCACGTTAACGAAAACGAAAATTTGTATGGCAAGTTTTTAACTTTTTTTAAAATTTGATTTTAAATTTTAGATTTTGACGACCTACTTGTTCGAGTGGTTTGTACACCGGTTTACACGGTGTCGCCATCTCTGAGGTCCCGGGTTCGATCCCCGGTCGGGTCAATTTAGAAATCATTGTTTTTCTAAATTGTCTCGGGTCTGGGTGTTTTCTATGTATAATTAATAAGTGTTGAAGTATGGCAATGTAATTATTGTATCATGGCAACATTGTATTGCGGATGTAGTTTGTCTATTATGTTTTTCATTCGTTTATTGATTATTGTAAAAGACAGAGTCGTCAAATAATGATTAAATACATTTCGTTCTAACAGTGCCTTATTATTCTAAATTATCATCATATGTATTTAAGTATTTTAAGTACCTATGTTTATCCGTTGTCTAGTAACCATTTAACGAGTTTCATAACGAAGCTTCTTTTGGGCTAGATAATTGGTGTGAGTGTAGGAAAGTTTATTTATTTATTTATTTAACTCCTCTCGTATGTTTTGTTATCACGAAAAACTAAAGATGTGGCTGTATGAGCCAGATTCCTTTCCATTTCCTACATGAGAAAAGAAAATAAAGCAACAAAATATTCAATAAAATATTATAAAAAACAAACAAACAAAATTAGAATAGAGACGGTTCGTCGACCAATTTATGGGCTGAATGAAAATTCACTACAAATAATAGCCAACTAGTGTCACAAAAAACCCATTCAGACTGAGGCCTACTTAAAGTGTATTGAGAAAAAAATATTGCTGTACGGTACAGTCAACAGCAAAGTTTATTTATTTATTTATTTATTGAGTTAACTGATGATTGGTCAAGTTTCAAAATATGAAATCAGTATGAAAATCAAATCTTTTTAAACGCATATCGAAAAATATACGAGTGTCTACTAGTACCTGCAGACTTTGACTGTAGTTATATAGAAAATACTGAATTACACTATCGACCCTTAATTTTGAAATCTAGTAAACCTCATAAAAATGCTCAAGGTCACTCAAAGAGCAATAGAGAGGGCTATGCTCGGGGTTTCTCTGCGTGATCGTATCAGAAATGAGGAGATCCGCAGAAGAACAAAGGTAACCGACATAGCCCGAAGAGTTGCTAAGCTCAAGTGGCAGTGGGCAGGGCACATTGCTCGCAGGACTGATGGCCGCTGGGGCGGGATAGCCCTGGAGTGGCAACCGCGTACCGGAAAGCGCAGTGTGGGCAGGCCTCCAACAAGGTGGACCGACGATCTGGTGAAGGTAGCGGGAAGCCGCTGTATGCGAGCAGCACAAAACCGGTCGTTGTGGAGATCCTCGGGGGAGGCCTTTGTCCAGCAGTGGACGTCTTTTGGCTGAGATGATGATGAGTAAACATCATCTACTTTCGCTGTTGACTGTACACACGTCTGCACAAACTAACACAAACTGTAACTTTTCCTTGATAGACGTTGAACTTTACGTATATTGGCATATGGTTGAACATTCATTGAAGAAATTTGACAGATTTTGGGAGGTAGATGTGCAGTACAAAACTACGAGCTACAAATATTATTTTTTGTAGAGAGTTTGCTGATTGCCTCAAACGGCATTTACAGCTTCACCGGGCTTGTTTGGGGGCGGCGAGCAACTTAAAGGGCTCCTCAAGCCGTGTGAAACGAATCACCGTCGGAGGTTTCTAGAGGGAACGGCATCACGCACTAAGCGTGTCCCCGTGCCCTACTAGATTCTCCGAGGGGATTGGATCGGTGCTACAAGTATAGCAAAAAAAAGTTAATTGAAATGTCTGTAACCATTACCACTCGTGCATGTGTATGGACATACTATAGTAAGGGTGGAAGAATACATCTACTTGGGGCAGACCTTGAACCTTGTCAAATTCGGACAAAATAGTGAGATTGAGTGCCGTATCCGTCTAGGCTGGGGTGCTTTTGAAAAATTGTCTGAAGTGTTCAAGGATACCAATATTCCTATCAACCTCAAACGTCATAGATTTGAGCAATGCGTCCTCCCAGTCATGGTCTACGGAGCCGAGACATGGACACTGACAAAGCAGATGGTGCACAAGCTGCAAGTCAGCCAGAGGGCCATGGAACGGGCTATGCTAGGTATTTCCCTCCGTGATCGAACTAGGAACGCAGATATCCGGAGGAGAACGAAGCTGATTGACATAGCCCAGATGATAGCCAGCAGAAAGTAGAAGTGGGCAGGCCATATATGCCGTAGACAGGACCACAGATGGGGGAGAAGAGTGCTGGAGTGGAGACCTAGAGTTGGGCACAGGAACGTAGGCAGGCAACCAATGCGATGGACCGACGACCTTGTCAAGGTAGCGGGGAAGAGTTGGATGAGGAAGGCACAAGATCGAAGGAAATGGAGTGCATTAGAAGATACCTTCACTCAACATTGGGTGGATAACGGTTGAGAAAGAGAGAAGAGATTACTACTCGAATCCCAGCGACCAAACCGAGTAGGACATGATTGTACTCGGTTTGATTTGTGTAAGTGCTTGAATTAGTCCGCAATAAAGACCAACATTTTTTAATAATAATATTGTTTGCAAAAGTTTTGAAAATTTTCCACGAGCAGGATTTTAACCCGCATCCTCTGAAAAACAGGGTTAGGTACACTTCCAACTATGCTATCGTGGCTCTATCTTCAACATCCGGATCCCAATTTTAGATTTTGTTCGCAACCTAATTTTGCGTTAGTTTTTTTGATTAAGGCGGTTAAGATTATATTTCGTACCAATGCCAATTAAACATTAGTTAGTGAAATAAAAAAATCGACTCAACGGCTTAGTACGAGCTGCGCCAACGCAATTATTTGTGATCGTCTAATCCATTACTAATGTAATTAGAAAGTGCTAATGCGTTATATTAATCAGTATACATACATACATATATCTATCAATCAAAGTGATTATAACTAATAAGCGCGCCGATGATTATTTGCGCTTATTAGAGCGCAAAGATGTTTGTTTAGTAATTTGAACTTGTAGTTTTGTCAATGTTAATGTCGAGAAAAATTGCGAAAGGCGAGAATCCTACCTAATATTATAAACGCGAAAGTTTGTAAGTATGGATGGATGTTTGGTACTCTTTCACGTAAAAACTACTGAATGGATTTGGACGAAATTCGGCATACAGATAGTTTATAACCTGGATTAACACATGGGATACTTTTTATCCCGATATTCCCACGGGAACGGGAACTACGCGGGTGAAACCGCGACCGTCCGCTAGTTTTGTTATAAAGTATGATAGAATAATATTGTATACAAAAGACAGGATAAAACGGTTGAATGAAAGGTAAGCCTTCATCGAACAGTGGGATACATAAGGCTCACCGCCGCAAAGTTGCCTGCTTGTCGGTCTTTTACAGGCTATACTTCGGAGAGTGTGCTATTGAGCTGCATGAGCTCATTCCACCTTCCCCATTTTACCATCGAGAATCCAGACGTACGGCTGGCTACTACCCTTACCTGGTCGATATTCCACTTCTGCGCACCCTAAAGTTTTTAAAGCCCGAGTGAATAGGCTATTTCTGGGCAAGCTTGTTCCATCGTCGGCCTCTTCTTAGCCCTAGGGATTAGAATGAGGCCAAGAGCAAGCCCATCTTACAATAAAAAATAATAAAAAAAGGCTTATATTAGCTATTCAAATCTACGAAGTGGTTTTATTTTTCAAAAAAAATATCATAGTGGCACCAATGGTCGACATAGTGGTCCAGTGGTCGACATAGTGATCCAGTGGTCGACATAGTGGTCCAGTGGTCGACATAGTGGTCCAGTGGTCAACATAGTGATCCAGTGGTCGACATAGTGATCCAGTGGTCGACATAGTGATCCAGTGGTCGACATAGTGATCCAGTGGTCGACATAGTGATCTAGTGGTCGACATAGTGATCCAGTGGTCGACATAGTGATCCAGTGGTCAACATAGTGATCCAGTGGTCGACATAGTGGTCCAGTGGTCGACATAGTGATCCAGCGGTCGATATAGTGATCCAGTGGTCGACATAGTGATCCAGTGTTCGACATAGTGATCCAGTGGTCGACAACTTCAGCGTTACTGTGTTTACTGTGTTTTTACGAAGGTTACTGTGTTTTTTCCTTTAAACGTTCTAATACTCAATACTCAATACTTTTTTGCATTCCATAATGTTTACGCAATAAGGTGGTAGGTTTTTGTAATGGATTAATTATGGACACGGTCGGGCACAGCATAGCTTAGTAGGAGAGAGGAAGATAGGTCGTTATTATTTTAATTATACTTATATTATCATATTTATTTGTAATTTAATGTATCATTGATTAAAAAATAATTTTTAATGTTATATTGGAATATTATACCTATGTATTTTTATGTCATTTGCCCAGCGGTACATAGAATATTTACTTATTTTATTTATAAGTTATTAACTGTTAAAAAAAAATATACAACGTAAATATATACACCGATACATTTTAATGGTTGTTTTCCCGCAGGTGGGTAGATTAGACCATGAAACTGAACCACTTTCCCCAAGAAACATAGGTCAAAAAACGAGATAATTTTTTCACTTTTCTTTAAAAAGCCTCTCTCTATTGACCGAGCATGATTTGTATGGAAAGTTAAAAAATTATCTCGTTTTTTGACCTATGTTTCTTGGGGAATGTGGTTCAGTTTCATGGTCTAATTTACTCACCTGCGGGAAAACTACCACTAAATTGTCTCGGTGTATATACGTTAAAATGAGTCCACATTATATAACATAATAATAAAACTTGGCAATGGCTCGGACATGTTGAGCGAATGGGGGAAGATCGGGCGGACAAAGCGTACTTATAGGTCCCTAGGGGGCGACGACCAGCTGGACGCACAGTACCGCTGGATGCTCGAAGTCGCCAAGGACCTACATGAGCTCCTGGAAACCAGCGCCTGGCAAGAGATCGCGCTAAACAGGGAGCAGTGGCGTCACCTTGCATCGGAGGCTAAGATTCACTTTGGGTCGCTGAGCCATCGGAGTAAGTAAGTAAGTAATAAAACTTATGCTATATGACATGTTTAGTGTTGCCAGATCCGATTTTCTAAATACCTAGACCTCAACGTAAAAAAGGCGGGACTAAGACAAAAAAATCGGGACAGAAAAAAAAATCGTAAGTATCTACTTATACTTTACTAGCGGTCCGTCCCGGCTTTGCAAAGGTGAACATATTTTTTTCTTTTTTTTTTAAATAAAGCCTATGTTACTCAGCGCTAATGTAGCATTCTAATGGTGATAGATTTTTTTAAATCAGTCCAGTAGTTTTTGAGTTTATTTGTTACAAACATACAAAAATACAAAGCTACTTACCTACTGTGCTGAATTGGCTACTATCAATACTATAATGAAAAACGGGATTTTGGGCGTCCCGCTCAGGGAACTGGCGGGGCGCGTCCTGAGAGGGCCAAAAAACGGGACGTCCCGCCAAAAGCGGGACATCTGGCAACACTAGACATGTTACAAAACTGAATGTATTAGGTTGTTATATTGACACATAACGTCCATACTAAAAAAACATGCTATATAAAATGGTTGGTCATATAATCTGGGCGCACCTTTATTTATAATATTATTCGATCAATTTATTTACTAATTATTTATTTTAATTTTATAATTTAAATTGTACAATCCGTTGATGCATGGAACAACTCGTAGTAATGCAACTCGGCCTCCGTCTGAAAATCATCGTCGTGGGTGGCTTTGCTATTAATGCCGTGCGTGACTAAGGCTACTAGCCTAGTTGGAGGGCGTCCGGGGAGCGTCCGGGCGGGGTTTCTAAAAAGTGTCCAGGTGAATCCCGGGCACTTTTTATGTCAGGGGAAATAAAATTAACTTGACAGAATGGAATGATTAGCAATAAATTACAGCATTTGATAGTTAACAATCGGTGCGTCTCGTGAGTCGTGAGATTTTCTATAAATATATAAAAATATGATAACTAGGTATGTTTGTAAGTTATTGTAATTTTTTTCCAGGGAGTCCGGGGATAAATTTTTATTTGAAATGAAATGTAATGAAATGAAATGTTTATTTACTAAAACTTAATAGTAAGCCGTGTTACAGGAGTGTACAATGACTCCCACACTAGGCTAGGCCTGGCTTGTGGGGGTCAATTCTAGGGTAAGCAGGGTAACAATGTGGCTATTCGTAACAAACAATTATGATTCACAGAATGATTCTGATAATAACAAATGATAAATTAATTAAGTATTGGACGGTGCAATGCGCAAATGTGGAGTGTATGTATGTAAGAATGAGTTAAGTGCGTGTGTGGCTCAGGGTAGCCCTGCGATGCACTCTTGGGATCGGACAGCATTGATAAGCACCAATGCCGTCCATTACCTGATGGAAGGCCAAATTAAGCCGTAACTTTTAATTTTTTTTTTTAAATTTTACCCAAATGTCTTAGGTTTTCGAAGTTTTTGTCCTGGGTCCGTAATTTAGCTGATGGCAGCCCTATGCGTGACACATGCTGAGGCGGAGACTTTTTGCCACTGTTTCACTGCTCACCTTAATATATTTATGCTTTTTTTACCCTTATCTATGTAACAGTGTGCAAAATAAATTATTTGATTTGATTAGACTTTAGGAGATTTACCTAGAACAACGACTACAAAAGTTATATTTATTATGATATTTCGATCTATTTGAAGGTCGCGGGAAGCCGCTGGATGCGAGCAGCACAAAACCGGTCGTTGTGGAGATCCTTGTGGGAGGCAGACGTCCATCAGTGGACGTCTTTTGGCTGAGATGATAATAATGACGATCTATTTGATGCCAACTAAACTTTCTGTCCAGATATATGTGACTCGAAACTTGTTTAAATACTAAAAAACCAATTACACCGTATCCTTTGTAATGTCTGACAGATTGACACATCTAACTCCCAGCATCAACCACTCTCTCTGATTAATCTGTATGGATCTATTTGATGATTGCATTGTAAATAACTGTCATAAAGACGTCGGGCCGGCAAAATTTCCAGCTGTCTGTCAATCAGTGTCACTTAAAACAATTGCTTTAAACTAGTAGCTTCGAATAGTTATTCCGTGTTTTGTCTCTTTTACTCAAATTTGAAACGACGTTTACATGACAGGAACAAAACACGGAATAACTATTCGACCGGACTTCTTTGCGGGAAAGTAAAGAGTCAAGTCTGCGGTTTTGTTTTATTTTCTAAAATTTGTGTTATGTCGAATATTAATGTGAAATAATGGTGGATTACTAACCGTTAAGTGTTCGTGAGTGTGCATAAGTGTTGGCAAATGAAACAAAACAGTGCAACGTCACTTTTCAAATTCTCTCAAGAAGCTCGCGTGAGGACTTAGTAAAGCCCCACATCTTTACTGAGATACTCGAGGGGTTGGGGGGTATATCATTTCACACATCTAATTTCTATTATCATTCATCATTATCATACAGGAAGGAAATATTGTTTATTTATGTATTACTTGTAAGAAAGAAGTAAAATTACTTTGACACTGGCTAAATGTGCTAATCGGACGAAGCCATCAATTAAAAAAAAAAAACTATTCGACCTTATTCAATATCGGTGCATACTCAATATCGGATACTCAAACACAACAAAAAACATGGTAATAATCCTGATAATAACATAATTTCTTTATAGCCTATTTAAACTCTATGCAGAGAGAGCAACTATGATATCCGTATTGTGGCAACAGGCAACTCGCACGCAACACGCCGTTTCCATATCATCATCATCATCAGCTCATTTTGATGTCCCCACTGCTGGGGCACGAGCTTTCCCTATGGATGGATAGGGAGAACGGGCCATAAGCCACCACGCGGGCCCAGTGCGGATTGGTGGTTTTTAACGGCTGCTGATGCAGCCGGGACAAACGGCTTTACGTGCCTTCCGAAGCACGGAGGAGCTCGAGATGATGTTTTTTTGGCCACAAGCAGACCCGCAGGCTTTATCGAAAAGAAGCAACCGGTTGCTAATTGCGCAATCGCAACGCGACTGTTACTAGTTGCGTTTGCTACAATCGGTCTATTTAATCTACAGCGCCGTCGCGGCTCTCAGGAATTTCTTATTAATTTAATTTTGTACGATTCGAGTTAATGACCTGACCATCAGTGACCTAGATTTTTTGTCTATGCTCTCTCGTTGTCTATGCAGCCTGTAGACGGATGAATGTAAATAAACAAAAGTGTGACAATTACCCAGATTTTTTAAGTGCGCTAATGTCTTTATCGTGTGATTAGAGTCTAACGAATTTGAGTTGTTATCGTGAAAGTTAAGCGTTATTTCCGTTTTACAGTGAGTTCACAGATGGGTAACCAAAAATTAAATTAATATTTAAGATAAAAATTCAATATTATATAAGCTATCCTCTTGCTCATTACGTTAGCATTGCTGTTTAGTCTGTGGGGTGGGAACCTAGTGATTTGTAAAACGGGTTTTTGTCTTGTTCAAACACCAGTCTCTCACTAATGATTCTTACCTGTATCACAATTTTGTCTTTCATAAATCTAAACGTGCAATCATTTGTGAAGAGAAAATAAATGCCTTTATTATTGTTATTTATTATTATTATTGATTAAAATAGGTAGAGTTTTTTGTAGTACTTGCATCATAACGTTATCAAAGTATGGATAAGCTTCCGGAATTTGGAATGAAAGCCATTCCGGAAGTTGGCGCAGATGGTTAGCGCCTGCGGGCGCTATTGTGGTGGTTAAGCTACTTTCGCAATGGTTGGTCATTGGATGGGTGTCCAAAAATTTATTAACTCGAGTTCCTACGTGCTTCGGAAGGCACGTTAAGCGGCTGGTCCCGGCTGCATTAGCAGTCGTTAATACCCACCAATCCACATTGAGCCCGCGTGGTGGGTTATGGCCTAGTCTACCTATACCTATATATTCTGTGTCCATCCATAGGGAAGGCCTGTACCCCAGCAGTGGGGGCATTAATAGGCTGTTAAAGCGAAGAAGTGAAAATATTAAATAAATATATTAAGTTTACCGGATACCGGAAATAGCAAAATCTATAAGGGCATATCCATGTTCTGCAAACGTTGCAAAAGTACATGAAAATACCTTTTAGACAAATGTGTTTATTTATTATTTGATTAAGATTTATGACATATTTATGATATTTGAAGGAATTAAATGTATCGTAGAGACACCAGTATTCGACGCATTTCTTTGGAGAGTCTGTTAATTGCCTCAGACGGCATTTTCAGCTTCACCGGGCTTGTTTGGGGGCGGCGAGAAACTTAAAGGGTTCCTCAAGCCGTGTGAAACGGATCACCTTCGGAGGTTTTCTAGAGGGAATACGTGTCTGTGCCCTACTAGATTCGATTCCGAAGGGTTCGGATCGGAACGGGGGTATTCGACACAGTGCAACTAAGTGTACGAAACCAGTTTTCGTCATCAAAAAAGAATAATAGAATTTAATTGTATGAGAAATTGATAACCGTATGATAAATATGTCAAACAGACGTATGTTACATTTTGCCTCGCTTTTATTTGTCAAAAATAAATAACCACTATATCTATATGAGAAACTAACTTTCTCTAAATCACATATTAGATTTGCAATACGTCTGATTGGCTCCCTACATAGAACGGCGGCTTTTCATGGAAGTTTTCGGTATGCTGCAACGGAGTGTTGGAACAATTTACCGCCACCACTCCTTAACTCTGTTTCAGTGGGTTCCTTTAAGAGCGTTTACGCCGCACACTAGCGCCACTAATGAAAAAAAAACATATCTAGTAATTAGAGATAGAAAATCAAATTATGCTCAACAAACTATTTGAATGAAGTAATTTAGCATTTTTACGGCACCTAATGAACACCTCACATGTTATGGTTTAGTTAAATAAGACGTTACGGCCACTTTTAACTATAACGCTTTGTTGAGCATAATTTGATTTTCTATCTCTAATTACTAGATATGTTTTTTTTTCATTGGCGGCGCTAGTGTGCGGCGTAAACGCTCTTAAGGTTAACACAGAGATTTTGCTAGGTTTTAAATTAATCTTACTTTAGTTGTATTCAACTGAAATTGTTGGGATATCTCCAATAACAGTAACGAGTATTAAAACTAGTAACTATGTGCTCATATTGATGTTTATGTTACTGTCTTATTAAATAATTTATATGTACAGCGCAGCGCGACGCCGCGCACATTCACACAAAACTGGGGTCTCCACGGTTGATCAGTATTGTAGTTTTTGTCCACTGCAACAAATGCTGAGTGGAGTCCTTTTAGAACACACTTTTAATTCAATCCAAGTCCAATAAAATTTCAATGAAACTCTACTAGTATATTATTTTTTAGTGACGAAAACTGTAGTCGAAAGCCGGTGTCGACAACTGGGCAACTCGACAATTGCTTCTCATTTGTACAACCAAAACGTGCATCTGCTCTGTAATTCACTTTCATCAAAGATAATAATCTAATAGCACAGATAAAACAACTAAGTTACCTACGCAATTCGCGATCTTGACCGAGATACTTACTTTTTTTATCTGTGTAACAATAAAGCAAAGGCCTCTACAGCTAGGGTTGCCAACCATACTCTAAAATAACGTATCCTACGTTATTTTCCATCCCCATACTCTATTCTTTTTATAAAAAATAAAGTATGGATAATACTTTATTTCCGATTAATGCGTGCGTTTGAACGAAATATTCCTGTTGACTTAATTTCTGAACTACTGAATGATACTCAGACTCAGGTGAAGTGAAACGAAACGCAACGCTTTACTAAATAAATTTGGAAAATACTTTATTTTTTCTTCAAATCCTTTTTTTATACTAGTTAGTGATAGATCTACTTTAATTTCCTGAAAAATGGTTGGCAACCCTATCTACAGCCTAAAGGTGTTCAAACACGGTGTTAACAGTGGGTGGTACAACGTAATTAAACAATTAACAATGGTGTATTGAAAAGAGTTTTGTTAGCGAAGAAACCGTTTAAAAAGGTTTCATGTAACCTTTTTGGAGGATCGTTATTAAGACAAAATTAAAAGTAAGAGCTTAGATGACCTTTTTTTTCATTTTGGATTTTGAAATGTAATTACGATATAGTCTACCTAATCACAGTATCAAAGTGGATTATTAACCGTTAAGTGTTCGTGAGCGTGCATGAGTATTGGCAAATGAAACAAAACAGTGCAACGTCACTATTCAAATACTCTCGAGGTCCGCAAGTCTTCTGGGCGGGAAAGTGAAGTCATGACTCCAGTTCTGTTTTATTTTTAAGAATTTGTGTGTTTAATGGTGGATTATTAACCGATAAGTGTTCGTGAACATGCATGAGTGTTGGCAAATAGAACAAAAACGGCAACGTCACTTTTCAAACTCACGCAAGAAGACTTTTGATCTTCAAAATTGGTGATTTCGATGCTCTACCCCTATATGGGAGAAAGACGTGACAGTATATATGTATGTATAATGTGTATGTATGTATTAATTAAATTAGGGTAACAAAACAACAATTGTGAATGCATAATTGAAAGTTACTTTCGTTTCAGTCTGCGTGAAGCGACTCGGTCAATGGCGGGTCAAGAGATTGACGTGTTGAATTGGAGAGACAGCTTCAGTCTAGCTCGGAATAATTACTAAATGAAGGTTAATACGTAGAGAGTTATAGCGACGCTCCAGTAGCCATTCACTTGCGGCGCAGGGTGCCAATTGCGAGTTGAATGAAATGATCTATCATGATACGTGGTAGAATGGCAAATGACGAAAAAAAGAATTTATATTACAAAAAAACAAATGTTGAAAAAATTTCCACGAGCACGATTTGAACCTACACCCCGGGTCAGGTGCTCTCCCATGAGCTATCGTGGTTCTAACCAGCCCGCCGAAATTATTCGACACTATTTACTTTTTAATTTGAAAGCCAAAGGCGCCCATTCCATTGCCATTTTTGTTCGCAACAAAATTTGCGTTAAATATTATATAAACAAAAAAAAACATTTTAATAATTTGTATGTCAAAATCTTAACTCTCCTCGTATGTCGCCAGGAGGCGCTGCTTCAATGCCATACTAATTTTCGTTTTCGTAAACGTAATCTAATGAATACGGATAGAATACAAAACTCGCACTAGGCACTCAGGTAGCCTTGCATGGCAATTAAAACTTGCACTATGCAAGTTGCAAAGTGCAAGTTTAAATTTGCTATCCGATCAGGGGCTCTATTTTTGACTCCTTCGCCTCGAGTCGAGCGCTGGTTTTTACTGATTTTAGTTCGACATTTGACTTTCCATATTTTTGAATCGCTCGACCGCAATGAGTGCCAACCTCCTCACCCACTCGTTGCAGTCAAGCGACACAAAGCGAATGATATAATCTCAGAATAATAACTAAAGCTATAGAAACCGGACTAAAATAGCAAAGATGTCACCAGATTTGTGACGTCATATTTGAGGTAATGACTTTATAAAGGACTCAAGATTTTTTTTGATCACCGATTATCTGATGACCGTTTGACATAACAATACAAAAAATAAAAACTAAGTGTCAACCATTTGTCGCACTCCAACCTCCTTTTCTAGCCATAAGATAGAACAGAACTAAACATAGTTAACATCCAACGTTTCGTTTTATGTTGGCAGTACCGGAAACGAACGATTCAAAAATACGGAAAAACGGCGTCATGCTACTTGGAAGACGAGTGTGACTTAAGTTGCATGCAACAATTCAATGTCATACGTGTGATTCAAAAATAGATCCCCAGTAGGCTTAACCAAAGTAACATTAAGAAAACGATAGCGAAGTTCGAAAAGAATAAAATGTATGGGATTGACATAAGCCGCGCTAAATCACGTGCTCAATCTTATGTCAATCCCATACATTTTATTCTTTTCGAACTTCGCTATCGTTTTCTTAATGTTACTTTGGCTACTGCCACTGGTTATCGAAAACGTAAAAATACGAAAACGAATATGTTTGTTAACTCTCAGATACAACGGGTACTTACTTAATCACCACGTTTGCCTATGCGAGATGGTGATCACAACTCCAGGATGTATCGGATAATCCGAGACATGCTTTACCTGACCTACGAATTGAAGCCAGGTCTGGTTATCGGGCCACTAGGCCACCGCGGCGTTAGGACATTGTAGGTCATCACAGGCTCATGTTTATGTGCCCACTGCTGGGGCACAACTCTTCCCTATGGAAAAACCACAGTAAAAATGGCCCGTAATCACTGAGGCCCAGTGCGGGCGGTGGTTCCAAAAAATGTCAAAAATGCAGTCACGGTTATGTTGATATAATTGAAAATAGTATCGTAGTAAACAAACAAAATATATATTCAGTATCAAAGGGAACGTGTTTACAATTAGTCCAATCCATAAATTCATAACACACTATAGTTTTTTCTACAATATCATTTTAAGTTGGGCAAAAATCATGAAAACGAGTGGCGGCGTTTAGTTGATATCTTATAGTTTAATTTTGTCCGAACAATCAAAAAAATCAAAAATCAAATCAAAAATATTTTTATTATTAACTACATGTAGATTTTACAAATGTGTGGATCTCTTCTGTTAAGTTTGAAAAAACCTTACCTTGTCTGAACAATCACCAATGGTCAAATCTACAAATCAAATCGTCCGTCTCACATTTTAGGCTTTTTAAATTATTATTAGCGGTTTTTTTAATTATTATATGTTGGTTACCCGACACCGTTTTAATAACTGTGTGAATAAAGGTATCTTTCCCGATCTTATGAAGTTTAGTAAGATCATACCTTTGTTCAAATCGGGAAACAAAGAAGACCCCAGTAACTATCGTCCCATTTCAATACTACCAACTCTAAGCAAAATTTATGAAAAAGTTATATTGGAACAGTTGATGTCGTATTTTAACATAAACAACCTTTTACATAATAAACAATATGGGTTTACAAAGGGTCGTTCTACTACTGATGCAGGTGTTGCTCTATTAAAACATATATTTGATGCCTGGGAGAAGTCTCAAAACGCCCTTGGAGTGTTTTGCGACTTGTCCAAGGCTTTCGATTGCGTTGAGCACAAGACTGGTGATGAAGCTAAATTACTACGGTCTCAAAGATTTCGCACTAAATTTAATTCAGTCGTATCTTAGCTCTAGAACACAAACTGTCGATATTAATGGAACTAAATCATCTGGTTCTCATGTAAAAATGGGAGTTCCACAAGGGTCCATTTTTGGTCCTTTTCTGTTTTTGATTTATATTAATGACCTGCCATTCTTTGTAGAGAACTTCTGTGAAATCGTATTATTAGCAGATGATACTTCACTCATTTTTAATGTAAGTAGGTGTAAGAATAATTACGACGATGTAAACAAAGCACTCTCAGATGTACTCAGTTGGTTTACTATTAATAATGTGCAGCTTAATGCTAAAAAAACAAAATGTATTAATTTTAAATGACCAAATGTCAAAAATGAACCAACCGATATAAGAATAAACGGTGATCGATTAGATTTGGTAGACTCAACAGTTTTCTTAGGTATAACCCTTGACTCAAAACTTCAATGGAATCCTCACATTTCGAAATTGGCCGGCAAACTCAGTTCTGCTGCTTATGCCATTAGAAAAATAAGGCAGTTAACAGACGTTGAAACTGCTAGAACAGTTTACTTTAGTTATTTTCATAGTGTCATGTCGTATGGCCTCTTACTGTGGGGAACAGCGGCTGATATTGAAACTATATTCATTTTACAGAAACGAGCAGTAAGATCAATCTATAGACTAGGTTCACGAACTTCTTTAAGAAATCTTTTTAAAGAAATTGGTGTCTTGACAGTGGCGTCTCAATTTATTTATAATTGTATAGTTCTTGTACGTTGTAATATCAATTCATTTACTAAACACAGTGATGTACACAATTTTAATACTAGAAGTAAGTCAAAACTTGTAATGCCACTGTTCAGGTTACAGAAGGTGCTTGGTTCTTTCTTGGGGCAAGGTATACACTATTACAATAAAATACCAAATACTGTACTAGATTTACCTTTAGATAAGTTTAAAAAACATGTAAAGTCTTCTTTACTTAAAAAAGGTTATTATACAGTCAAAGAATATGTAGCGTCACAGGAGGCTACACTAAGATGATGCAGTGATAAGATGATAAGGGTAAAGTGATAAGGAGTGATACCAAACGACTGTACCGTATGATTGCGTTTATTGCAGTGACTTAAATTATAATGAATTGCATATTTACAATTTGTGTCTTGTAAGGCATTTACATTAAAACGATATATTATGCTTACGTACGGTAAACCGTACAGAATATTTAGAAGATAAAACAGCCTGGCTATAATAAAAAACATATACATAATACTACTTATAAACAGTGTCCTGCAGATAACAAAATAGCGTTGCATTGAACATTACAATTAGTTTTATTTTTATTATTATTAACTATAGTTTTTTTTTACTTTTACTAGTACTGTATGATATTGTAAAAAATTAAACTGGTAAATTATGTTTTTGCTGACTTAAATATTTTATTTAGTTATTTTTTATTTTTTTTGTGTTTTTTTACATGTTGTGATTGTCCTTTACATTTTGTGTTTTTATTTGTGATGGAAAGTGTCCTTTTATGATAGGGCATTTTCCAATATTAATGACGCTGTAAGGGAGAAAAGAGCTGGACACTTGCTGAGTTTCTTGCCGGTTCTTCTCAGTACAAGATCTCCCGCCCAGGGTAGATAGACTTACGAACCGATGGCATAAAATGACGTTCATAAGAGCTATTTGTAGCCTAAACTGAATAAATGATTTTGAATTTTGAATTTTGTTTTTTTTTGAATTTTGACTTCAAGCTCCTCAACATTATAGGTGGTGATACTTGATAACATGAACTTTAGCTAGAAAGTTTACTGACCTTAGCCGAGCTGACTGCGATCTTGAAGACCAACAGCATAAGTCCAATGGCGACGGACTTGGCGGCGAGTATGGTGGTCACTACCATCCAGGTCGACGTCACCCCCACGTGGAAGATCAGAGGGATCAGCGCCATACCCATCTTCTTCATGTTACGGCTCTCTGGAAAGGGGATAGAGATATTCTTAATAACAATAATCCTGAGTAATATTATAAATGCGATTGTTTGTTTGTTTGTTTGTTTGTTACGCTTGCACGCGTAAACTATTCAACCGATCATCATGAAATTTTGTACACATATTCTCAAGACTATAATCAAAGACGTAGGATACTTATTATCAAAAAAAGAGAGGTATTTTTTTAGATAGCTCCCCAAATGCCGCCAGGAGGCGCTGCTTCAATGCCATATTAATTTTCGTTTTCGTAAACGTAATCAAATATATACGGATAGTAAGCAAAGCTCACACAGGCACCCAGCAGCGCTATTCCCTAAGTAAAACAGTCGAACTCGACGTTGAACTCGCTCACAACTTGCAAACGAATTTCAACCTACTTGTGAATAGTAATAAAGTCTACATTCGTTTGCAAGTCTGCCGTCATAAGGAAAAAGGGCACAACTAACATTTTTTTAAAATTTGAGTTAGATACACATTTGGAATCAGGAGAAAAAGGCCTATCTTTTCAAACCCGTTTTTCTACTGATTTGCAAAATGTTAGATGTGCCTTTTTTAATTATGACGGCAGAAGTTATGAGCGAGTTCAATGTCGAGGTCGACGCTGTTTTGCTTAGAGATAGACAGATGGATAGATAGATAAACACTTTATTGCTTACACAAATATACACAAAACAAATAATAGGAAATTTTAAAATAATAGTAGGCAAAGGCGGTCTTATCGCTTAAAGCGATCTCTTCCAGACAACCTTTGTGGCATAGGACAGATTAGGAGACAATGAGAGGTAGTGTACCGGCAACTAGCGAAAATACAACAAAAAAAAATTATATTAATAAAATAGGTAATATAAGATATATACATAATACCTATTAATATATAATGTTATGATAAACTACATATACCTACATACGATACAGTTGTCGCAGATTAGTCTGCGACAACTGGTCTTAGGTCTTAGGTCTTAGGTCTTAGGACCTAGCTAAAAGAAAAGAATGAAGTTTAATCTTAAATGTAGCAAGTGACTTGGAGTGACGAACATCAGGCGGAAGGTTATTCCAAAGGCTGGTAGCCTTAACTGTAAAAGAGAATAGCACTGCAGATCAACCGTACCTATACGGTTGGATGGAACTTCGTTCGAACGACATTTAAATTGGATGTTAGTATGAAAATAGTTTGAACGACTATGACCATGATTTGGATTTATATGCTGACCACTTTGGGCAGCTATGTAACACGGTCAGAAAACATCTATATATGTGATAGACACCTATTATGTTGCTGTAAGTACCTACCTAGTGTTATGTTTATATCTTTTATTGCTTTGACATTTTTCCATTTGTAATTATAGGTTGAACTTTTTTTAAAATATGGAATATAATTTATATTTGTTTTAATTTATTTAGCATTATTAGACATTTTAACTTCGTAACATTTTAATTATTTTTGTATTTTATGCGTAGGTAATTTTTTTAATTTTTTTAATTTTTTTTGACATTTTTGCATTTGGTAATTTAAATAAGTTGACTGTTTCGTAATTATCCGAAATGCATTATTGTTTATATTAATTTTAATTGAAATTTTGTATAATTAGTAAAAAAAAATATTTCAACACTGTAAATACTGTATTTAAGTGTAATAATTAGTTTGCTGGCGTCTTGGTCCAAGCTGTAAGCCTAGCATGCTTATAAATAAATAAATAAATGTCGCTACGATATCGTTACGGTTTTTGATATGGGAATCGGAGGACTTGGTCCATTGCTTGTGCGCTTTTTCCCGAACCCAATGCTTTCCATTGGTGATCGCGAGCCACTCCGTGGCAGAGAAAGATACTAGGTTTTTTCGTAGGAATACCTCTTCTCCCCTTGTCGAGCTTTTACTAGCTGGACGAGGGAGTGAAGGAGAGGTCCCACGAATTCCAGAGTAGCCCCAGTGTATGAAAAAGCATTTTAACTAGTTAATTGCTTGTCACAAGCCCACAACAAGGTCAACCCGAGCCGACATCGGCCTTTAGGGGTCTGGCCAATCTCGTCAACCGTTTCTAATGCTTCCGAGAGGAAGGTGCGTGGATACGCTTGGAGGAAGAAAGTGAATGGATGGGGTTGCACAAAAGATCCCGATGGGTCGAAGTGTTACTGACAGAGGGAAACCTCAGCAGGCCCCACTAAGATAAGATAAGATAGAATAGAATAGAAAACATTTATTAGTGACACAACACACATCATCACATCAAACATTAAAAAAAATAAGTGTCACTAACAGGTGCCCGCTCAGCATGATGTCAGGCCTCCTAGTTTATAGGAAAACCTGACGCTGGTCTTCCGCGAACACCTTAGTGTGGGAGGGAGCATTACCACAAAGCAACAACAATCACACTTATACATATTACATACACGTATACACAAAAACTTACACTTACACACTACTTATACGCTACATCAACGACCATATCCAATACCAATGGTCGCCCAGCAGACGAAATTCAACCGTTTCACAAAAAACAACGATAAGATAAGATGCCAGCTTCTAGAAATCCTCCAAGGACTGTTCGTTCAATACGTATTACAATACTATACTGTATTGTCTATAAAAAGAAAGATGAGCCTCTAATGTCCTGTTTTTATTTTCTTTCATGCAACATTTATTATTATATTTTTTTTTAAATGAGTCTGAATTGTAATTTTTATTTGGTTTGTTTTCCATTTATATGTTCTATTGATGATGATGATGATCATTCCGACCGTTTTCGGCCATGGCGACCACTTCGACTCCTAGTCGGTTTGGTGGCGCTGATGCGCCCGAAGATGGCTTATGTAGCCGATCTTGGCAGTAAACTCTCGTGTACAATGAGGGCACGTGAGCACACCGCTTACATAGTTATGTTCTATCATGCTTGGTATAGATTTAGGAATGTTTATTACTTATTGCATGCAGTGTTCACTTCAAGAAGGTTCTACACTATACATGTTCGGTGCATTACATGTTACCGAACACCGTTATTGACGTCACTAGAAGCGTCGCCGCCGAGCGCGTGCGTTTGTGAACCACATCATTAAATTAGTGCATAATCATTTATCGTCGCGATCGGTTGCATTCATTTATCAGTTATCATTATCATCAATAGTTATAGATTTTAGCAATAAAGTAAATATCTTAATAATAATAATATATATATATTTTAAAGATACTATGTAATGCTTTATGTAAGTTTTGTGTGTAAAGCCAGTTAGGTGAACCAATTAAAATAAAAATAATAAGGTTTTATGTTTTTTTATATATTTTTAAATGTTTGTTTTTTTTTTAGAAAATATTTAAAAATGTAAATTGATATGTAAAAAAATAAATAAAGGAAATAATAATAATAAAAAGATACGGTTTGAGGAACCATTGTGTCTCCCCATCTGCAAACCCGGTTACATCTGTAAAGACTGAAGGAGGCCAACTATGATTGCTTTTTAATCAGAATGGTCCTACAACAGCATTCAGATGGCACTTGCGTGTGTAGTTAATCACCTCACGATATTTCAATTGCTTAATTTAAAGAAAAAAGTGTCTAGTTATTTCGAAGGAAAATGCAGTTACGCCGCACACTATTTTATTTTTTTATTTATTTATTTATCAACAAAAATATAATTACAAATATAGGTTAGTAGTATCTTAAAGCCTATGTTAGGTTTGTCTAGATACTAAGTTCTCAATATAATAATAAGTAATTGAATAATAATAACATGACGGTAAAAGACAAAAATGCAAAACATTAGTGAGCTAACGCGCTCAGCGATAACCATTCCATCGAATCGATGCAGAACTGACAGCGTTGCACAGCGTCACTGCGTGCGCGCGTGTACACAGAAACAACTTACGTGTGCGTGCGCACTCGTACAGGACGCTCCGTTTTAACTGGCGCTTAAAATATTTAAATATGTTACTAGCGCCGCCAATGAAAAAAAAACACATCTAGTAATTAGAGATAGAAAATCAAATGATGCTCAACAAACTATCTGAATGAAGTAATTTAGCATTTTTACGTCACCTAATGAACATCTGACATGTTATGATTTAGTTAAATAAGACATTTCAGCTAAAAACGGCTTGAATTTTGAATTTTTTGAACAAACACACAGAGAAGACCTACCTTTGACGGCGGCGGATCGAAGGGAACCCCGAGAAATGTGCCGCTGTGTACTTTCATCGGGGTCGCGACGAATCCTGCCGTCCGATTCGCTTATTTGACCGCCCTATCCCATGGGCTAGGCAGGTGAAATATCTCGGTGTCACCCTCGATAGGAAGCTTACGTTTGCACCCCATCTCAAGATCGTCCGTAACAGGGCCGCGTTCTTTTTAGGTCGGTTATTCCACCTTGTAGGCAGGCAGAGTAAAATGTCTCTTAGAAATAAGACGACAATTTACAAAGCCTGCATCCGCCCAGTCATGACCTACGCTAGCGTAGTTTTCGCGCACTCTGCGCCCTCCCACTTGTACCCCCTACAAACCCTACAAAACCGCTTCATGCGAGGCGCGACGGGTTGTCCGCATTACGTTCGTAATGTTGACCTCCATCGCGACCTCGACCTCCCCACAATCAAAGACTTTATCAAGGACGCCTCCCGACGTTACTTCGATAACGCCCCCCACCACCCTAACCCGCTTGTTGTGGCGGCCGCCAACTACAAAGTTGAAGGCCTTCCCGCAACAAAACGGTACGCGTCTAGGCGTCCTAAGCACGTCCTAAACGACCCCGACGACCCAATTACAGTTGCGAACGCCCCCCCGCCCGATCCTCCAAATGACAGCACACATTTACAGAATACACTAAACATGCACACTACTTTAGGCCCAAGTCACCGTACTCGTAAAACAAGGGTACGAAGAACCGGTTCACACGCGCTCTATGCCAGGCATAGTCATGTGCCTGGGAGCTCCTCTCCTCCTCCACGGCCCGGTCTACCCGAGGCGAGGTCCGTGCCTTTAGAGGCGCCCTCGGGTGGTTCTGCTCCCCGATCCGATCCGAACCCTTCGGAGACTCTGGAAGGGCACGGGGACGCGCACTTTTAAGTGTGCGATGCCGTACCCCTCTAGAAATCCTCTGAAGGTGATTCGTTTCAACACGGCTTGAGGTACCCTTTACGTACCTCGCCGCCCCTAAAACAAGCCCGGTGAAGCTGGAAATGCCCCTCGGCAACCAGCAGTCTCTCTCCAAAAAAAAAAAAAACCTTTGACGGCCGCGGAACGGAATCTCGCTCGCTACAGCCACAGAGTAGATAAAACTCATGTGCTACAGCTGCGCGGACTGCTCCGAGCGGTTCCGAGCTCAGAATAATAACTAAAGCTATAGAAACCGGACTAAAATAGCAAAGGTGTCACCAGATTTGTGACGTCATATTTGAGGTAATGTAGTGAGTGACTTTATAAAGGACTCAAAGATTTTTTTTGATCACCGATTATCTGATGACCGTTTGACATAACAATACAAAAAATAAAAACTAAGTGTCAACCATTTGTCGCACTCCAACCTCCTTTTCTAGCCATAAGATAGAACGGAACTAAACATAGTTGCAAGATTTTTATTTTAGCCATCCTTCTATAGCTTTAGTTATTGTTCTGAGGTTCCGAGATCCGTGTCTATGTGTACGTTTCTCAAGCGCGGCATACCCGGCGTATAATCAACCTTCCGAACGAGCAGTAGAATCGCATTACATATATGTATTGTTTATTAAATTATATATTTTAATAATTATTGTGTGTACTTGTGCTTATATTATTTTTTAATATGCTTTTGTGTTTTTTTACGTCACTACCTACTTGACGTTCGTAAGTGCAATTTATATGCCTAAATTGAATAAAGATTTTTCATTTCATTTCATTATAAAGCTTACACTCTAGATCTCTTTATTATGTCACCAGCTGTGCTCGCGACTTCGTCCGCGTGGAATAGTGACTTTCGGCAGCATTTTTAATTTTTTTAGGCTCTTTTCCCGTTTTTGCAACATTTTTCACTGATGCTTCGCTCCTATTGGTCGCAGCGTGATGTTATATAGCCTAAAGCCTTCCTCGATGAATGGACTATCCAACACAAAAAGAATTATTCAATTCGAACCAGTAGTTCCTGAGATTAGCGCGTTCAAACAAACAAACAAACAAACAAACAAACAAACAAACTCTTCAGCTTTATATATTAGTATAGATTAAGTAGAGTTGACGCTGCTCAGACAGAGCAACTTTAATCTCCGTGTTGCGGCAACAGGCAACTCGCAACTAGCTGTTTCCACATAACAGTACCTGGATGACCGAGCTTTGATCGTTATTTTTTTATACAATGTTTTCTAAAAATGAAACCTAGCTAGATCGATTTATCGCCCCCGGAACACTGCATACTAAATTTCATGAAAATTGTTGGAGCCGTACAACGTTAGTCGAAACGGGGTACTAAGCTGAAAGAGGGTAAAGTATACATGTTGATAAATAACTTTTAAAAAAACTTTTTTTTCTTACTGTTTTTGTTTTTTTTTTATTATTTGCATTTGATTGGTCTACAAAAAGGTTACGGTTAGGCTACGGTTTTGACGTAGGTTCTCAGCAAATAGGTTTACCTCTAATGTCAATGTACGGGCATTGTAAAGAGTCGAGTTTTCTCTCATAATTGGACTAATGTATCCAATAATATTAACTTTTAATTGTTTTTTTGTGACCGCCAGGGCTACCACAGCGTAGTTTCTTTTGAAATCTTAAAAAAGCTGTTAATCTAAAATTATCCATTTTTAAGGAAATGTTCTTAGACAAAAGTTATTCACTATCATGTATACTTTACCCTCCTTACGGCTTAGTACCCCCGTTCCGACTAACGTTGTATCTATACCTACAAGAATTACTCGTTTAAAGGTATTATAGATGAAGAAACTGCGCAGACGTAGACACTCTAGACGCGACTTGCGATGATCTATAACAGTTTACAATTGCTGTATTAGATGATGTAGAATTAGTTTCGAATTGCCGCAACTAGCAACTGTCACTACCTAGTTATGTCAAGTTGCTGGTTACTGGTTTCCTTAACACGCAGTCACAGACTGTTGACACAAAATAAGGAACACAATATTCAAAAAAATCAAAATAAAATTTAAAATCACTTATTTAGTTTAGGCTTCAAATAGCTCTTGTGAATGTCACTATGCCATCGGTTCGTAAGTCTACGTTATTCTAAGTTATTCTGCAGTCTCAGTATTTTGTGCTGTTTAGCATGCAATTAAGGCGAGGGTTTCCAAAAAAACGGTGTTTTTAAATGAGTTTTATTCGAAATCTATAAAGATTTTAAATCCAAATAAAAATGTTATGCATTGGCCTTTTATCTAGTAATTTCGGCTGGTATTTTTACGATATTTCACAATTTCCTGCATCGAATGTAATATCAAACATACGTCTTATTAATAAACTAAATATCATTTTATTCAGGCTATACACCGTTTCAGACGAAGAAAAATGTACCAAACCAATTGTCTTTGAATATGTAATAGTTGTCGGCCATTATAATTTTAATAATAAGTTAACGTTCAATAAAATCCACATTATTGCCTAATTCAACGGTCGCGCCATCATTCAGTCCCGAGCGGAACGCCTTAAAAAGTTACTTTAGAATCGCGGCAACCATAAATTAGACGTTTTTACATTGCAACTGGCAATCTAAGTTAAAAAGTTGATAGTTTCCGAAACTAAAGTTGCTATGTCTGCGTTCCGCTTATTGTAGTAAATAAGTGTATAGTTATTTCCTGGGCTGACATTAAGGTAGATTTAGCCAATTAGTTGTATTAAAAATAGCACGCTACTACAAAAGACATAAAGCACAAATTGGATAAACAAATTGCCTTTTTTCAAATTGGCAGACCAATTAGCAAATATCTATTTTAGAAAGAAAACTTCTTTTCATTAGTGAACGTTATTATAGTAACTACCATATAATTGCGAGTAGGTATGTTGGATTATTTTTGTATGAACTAATCTCACTGTGTTAGGTATTTTATTTTCTTTGATAGCTTTCTTTTTAGGGTTCCGTAGTCAACAAGGAACCCTTATAGTTTCGCCATGTTGACGACCTCCTTGGTCGAGTGGTTTGTACACCGGTTTTCATGGTGTCGCCATCTCTGAGGTCCCGGGTTCGATCCCCGGTCGGGTCAATTTAGAAATTATTGTTTTTCTAAATTTTCTCGGGTCTGGGTGTACTGACTTCACTAGTGACTTAGTCGATTTTTACATAAAATACTAATAATAAACATAAAAAATAGCCTATCTCCACACCTTGATGGTCCATTCTAAATATTAGTTAAGATTTTTTTTTAAATCGGATAAACTGTTTTAAAGATTACGTCATAAATTCAAATTAATAACTTTTGTAGTTTACAAAAATATGAATCATGTGTCTGCAATAAAGATAGTATCTTTATATTATTATTATCTCTTTATTTTTTTTTTTCTTAGCCTAGGTTTGTTATAATATTAATATAAAAGTAAAATACAAAAGCACATACAAAACATAAAAATATTATAAAAAACCTAGCCTAGGGTGCCGCCGGCAACGGGGCAGGGCTCATGCTGCCGGTGGTTAGGGCTGCAGAGACAGGAACCTTCGGACTATCCGCGCCGTGTCCAAGAGTACCGCCTTCTGTATCTGACCCTTGATCCAACCATTGACCGAGAGTTTCTTAACCCGGCGAGAGTGTGGCAGGGTATGTCATACCCACCATGTTCATTATTTGCGTATATTTTTTGTGCGTGACCTTCAAACGTGTTGTCCTTTTGAGTAGCTGGAATTACAGGGATGCGGGAGGGGATAGTGGCGTGATCACATTGTCGCGGCCGCCTGCGCTCGAGTTACACGCTTGCAAACTGCGTTCGGGTATGTGACACCCTGCCACATAGCAGGTGTATGTATTTCATGACAAAAACTTTCATTGCTTTTACTAATATTTCTACTTATTTTCTTTGTTTAATTGCAGTTTTAAATAAATAATAACTTTCCTGGTCGTTATATAAGATGTGGAGATTGCCCAAACAAAAAGGATCAGAAGACAAGATACTCATGTGCAAGCTGTGCAAAGGCTATTTGTATGGAGCATGTAACGTTTCTTTGCAAAAATTGCGCTGATTTCAACTCCAGTTCCTAAGATGTTCCTATGATTTTTTGCTATATTTTTTTAGTTTATAATGTTAAGTATTTCATATTCTATCGTAATATTGAGATTTTTTTTCATAAAACTTGTTTTCTTTTCGTCACTTTTAGTTTTTGTGAGACTGAAAATTTTTGTTTGAAATTTAGACTGAATTATTTCCATTTAAGAAAAGAAGTAAAAATTTTAAAAAATTCGCAATTTCTTTATTCTCATTGCGTTGTAATATGATTTTCTTATTAAAAAAATAAATAAATAATATAAAACTTTTTATTATACAAGTTTTATAGGCAATTTTGCATATGGGTACGTCATGCCCTGCCACATAGTTCTTGTTACATTTTCTCACCACACTCTCGCCGGGTTAAGGTGTTGGTCGAGACTCTTCGCTACCAGACCGTTCGCAGTCACGACTATCGGCACAATGATTGTCGAGTCAATATCCCACATGGCGGTTACCTCTATTGTTATAGATAAAGAGGATAGAAAAATAGGTTAGGCGACTTACGTTTCTGACTACCGCAAATTGGGATCAAACTCAAGACCTGTCCGTCTGAGAGCGGTGGGCAACCACTAGACTACAGGCAGTTTAAATTACACTTTCATATTTTGTTTCACAAATCTTTCACTTTCATTACGCTCTTCACACCTTAGCGTATGTCTGTCTGTCTTAAAATGCTAATATTCGCCGACTAATAGCATATTTTTCATATACTTACCTACAATGTACATATAAATATAATGTGATACAAATTAGAATTAAATATTTATAAGTAATATATAGAGTTAGTCTTTGCATTAAAGTATGTACAGTCGGCGGCAGATCAACCTACCCAAATCTGTCAAATTTCTCCAATGAATATTGATCCTTATAACCAAACACTAAAGTTCAAAATTGATTGTAGAAATTTGACAGTTTTGGGTAGGTTGATCTGCCGCCGTGTGTACTTTTATGTTAAGTATCTCTGCAAAGATCTCCATTGTTAAGCTACCTTGGGTATTACCACCTCAGTGGACTAATAATAATAATAATAACAAAAAACACAACCAAGTAGCCAGAATAATTCACCAGCAACTTGCTCTTGGATATAGCCTTGTTGAATCGGAGGTGCCGTACTATAAATACGCACCTGCGCCAGTACTCGAAAATGGTCATGCAACGCTCTACTGGGATCGCTCTATCATTACGGACAGGACTATTGTCGCCAATAAGCTTGATATCGTGGTGGATGTGTATTCAACCATTATTGTACCGATAGTCGTTTCGGCAAACGGTTTTTTAGCCAAGAGCCTCGATCAACACCTTGAGAGGCTCTCGCTGAAAGGTTGGGTCAAGGGTCAGATGCAAAAGGCAGTAATCCTTGACACGGCACGTATTGTCAGGAGGTTCCTCACTCTGCAGCCCTGACACCGGTAGCTTGGGCCCTGCCTCGCTGCTGGCGGTACTCTAGGATTAGGTTTTTATAATGTTTTATTGCTTTTATATTAAAATATTGTAAAAATCTAGTTTTAAGGAAAAAAATGAATAAAGAGTATAATAATAATAATAATAAAGTCTGTACAACTATGGACGAAGTTATGCTAACGAATAACTACCGGAAATATATTATGAAGGACGGGACGGTTGACATATGTCGGGCATGTCCCCGTCCGGGTGAGTCTATCAGACATATTATTTCTGGCTGTTCTCGTCTGGCTAACTGCGAGTACTTGCACAGGCATAATCAAGTGGCCAGGATTATCCACCAGCAACTTGCTTTGAAATACAAACTTGTGGATTCTGAGGTACCGTACTACAAGTATGTGCCCGACCAAGTTCTCGAAAATGATCCTGTCACGTTTTACTGGGATCGATCTATCATCACCGACAGGACTATTGTAGCTAATAAGCCAGACATTGTGGTGATAGATCGATAAGCGCGCCGCACGATGATTGTCGATATCACTATTCCCCATGACAAGAACCTCGTGAAAGCTGAGAAAGAGAAACAAATCAAATATCTCGACTTAGCACATGATGAGGTTGTCGACATGTGGAATGTGGACTCGGCTGACATCGTGCCGATTGTTGTTACGGCCAACGGCCTGATGGCCAAGAGCCTCGTTTAACATCTAATGAGGCTCTCGTTAGGCGGCTGGATCAAGGGCCTGATTCAGAAGGCAGTTCTACTCGATACGGCACGCATTGTGAGGAGGTTCCTGTCTCTGGAGCCCTAATCACCGGTAGTTTGGACCCTGGTCCCGATGCCGGTGGGCCCCTATTTTTTATATTTTTAGATGTTTGTTTTGTTTTTTAGAAAATATTTAAAAATGTAGATAGATAGATAGATAGATAGATAATACTTTTATTGCAACACTATAAAACATAATCATGAACAGAAAAAAAATTAAAAATTACAAAGTTACAATTTGGCGGTCTTATCGCTTTTAAGCGATTTCTTCCAGACAACCAGTAATTAAAATGTAAATATAAATGTAAAATGTAAATGTAAAATGTAAATTAATATGTAAAAAATAAATAAAGAGATAATAATAATAATAATCTAATAATAATCTTTCCTACACTCACACCAATTATCTAGCCCAAGAGAAGCTTCGTTATGAAACTCGTTATATGGTTACTAGACAACAGATAAACATACTTAAAATACTTAATACATTCTTATTATACATAGAAAACACACGAAGGCCCGAGACAATTTAGAAAAACAATAATTTCTAAATTGGCCCGACCGGGGATCGAACCCGGGACCTCAGAGATGGCGACTCCATGAAAACCGGTGTACAAACCATCACTCGACCAAGGAGGTCGTCAAGTCGTCTAATGGTTAGACCATCGGTCACACTCGGTTCGATTCAGGTAGGAGTAGGTAAATGTTTTGACTCGTTTTGTCTGGTGGCGGGGCTTGTTAAGGCGACAATTGAGAAAAGGCACCAACTTTCGTTGAATAGTTTAAAACTTTAATATGACTAAAGAAACTGAAATGTAAGTAAAAGTAAACAGCCTATATAATTGTCCCACTGCTGGGCAAAGGCCTCCACATCAATGAAATCAAGTCATCGCTACAATGGATGGGTAATGGCTTAAAATCACCACGCTTGCCAAATGCGGGTTGGTGATCCAAACCCGGGCTATGTATCGGAAACAATCCGAGATAATACATATTTTTTTGCCCGACCTGGGAATTGAACCCGAGACCTTCGGTATTGGGCCGAGCGCTATGCCACTCGGCCACCAAGGCGTTTCTGAAACTGAAATGTTGATATAGGTAAATTCATGTCTTTGTCTTGAATTTGCTAACTTAAATACACGATTGTTTGATATTGACGCCAGATTTTCCGCTGTGTGTCCCAAATTTGACGAGATTATATAAAAAAAGCAAAGCATAGGGACACAGCCAAAGCTTTTCTTTAATTTATAATGAAAAAGTGACTAAATCAGTCCAGTTTTGGAGGAAGAATCAGAGGACTACGAAACGTTGATTGTGTCTAGTTTTCATACATATTTTTCAATTCAGTCGTCGACCTTAGTATTTCCTCTTAATCGCCGGTAGCTTGAGTCCTGCTCCGCTGCTGGCGGCGTTCTAGGTTAAGGTTTTTATAAAAAATTTATTTTTGTATGATATTTTGTTATATTTTACTTTTCATATAATTTTTATAAAAAACCTAAATTTAAGATTTAAAATAAATAAAGAGTATATAATAATAATTTATGTCGGCATAATTTCATCGTTCGTAAGTGGCATTGTTGTGGTCCGTCAAGTAGTTTTTCTTTTTGTGAGAGATTGCTGGTTACCTTAAACGGCATTTTCAGCGTCACCGGGCTTTTTTGGGGGCGGCGAGGTGCGTAAAGAGTACCTCAAGCCGTGTTGAAACGAATCACCTTCGGAGGTTTTCTAGAGGGGACGGCATCGCACACTTATAAGTGCGCGTACCCGTGCCCTACTAGATTCTCCGAAGGGTTCGGATCGGATCGGACCGTCAGATGAGGACTGCGGGTGAAGTGTGCTTCCATCTTCCTACTTATCATCACATAACGTTTGTTGCAGAGATACTTAACATAAAAAATACATACCTTAATGCATAGACTAACTTAATTATTAATATTTAATTCTCATTTGTATCACATTATAATATATTTTTGTTTCTATTTGCAAAGCATTATATTTGTAGGCGATATTAGCATTTTAAGACAGACAGACAAATGTTAAGGCGCTAAGCAAAGTGCTGACGACAAGGTAAAGTTTGTGGACTGGGGTTTAAGTTCATTTTGACCTGAAAAATGTTGACAGTGCCTAACTAAAACATACTCTATTCGTTTGGTTGTAAGGTTCATTGGTCACCAGCGTTGCGAACTCGATGGCGCAGTGGTTGACGCGCCCGGTCTGCGATTGGTAAGGTTAAGCAAGTTTCGCCAAAGGCCGGCCATCGGATGGGTGACCAAAATTTATCATCTCAAGCTCCTTAGTGCATCGAAAGGCACGTAAAGCCGTTGGTCCCGGCTGTATTAGCAGTCGTTAACAACCACCAATCCGCGCTGGGCCCGCGTGGTGGTTTGTGGCCCGTTCTCCCTATCCAAAGGGAAGGCTCGTGCCCAAGCAGTGGGGAAATAAAATGAGCTGATGATGATGATGATGATGATGTTGCGAACTTGCAAGATTGCAAGCCGAACGTGTAAGTCACTAGCTCGAAGCAGTTAGTTAAGTGCTGCTTAAATACCATTTGACAAGTTATTTTTTACAACTATTTTCTTTGTAATTTTTAATTATTTAATTTAAAGTCTAATTTCATTATACTCTCTCTTTTGAGGTGTTATTATACAATGATTGCTAAGTGTTTTTGCCAAGCGTGTAGTAGTAAGTTTCACTTGTTATTAATAATTG
Organism: Eudonia lacustrata; assembly: GCA_947562085.1. Taxonomy (NCBI): domain Eukaryota; kingdom Metazoa; phylum Arthropoda; class Insecta; order Lepidoptera; family Crambidae; genus Eudonia; species Eudonia lacustrata. The sequence goes on along the minus strand of OX387336.1, from coordinate 1,879,784 downwards.
TTTTCATATGATAGTTATGTTTAAAAACCACATAGATAATTAATTAACCAATTATTTGAACTCGTTAACTGAGCTTTTTAAACAATTAACACTTTGTACACTACCACAACCACAAACACGTGTAACGCTAATTAATTATCTTCCTAATTGTACGTAATTATGTTAATAAGTAATATGTAGATTTTTTTATAATTGGTGCAAACAATTTTTTATGTGAAAACGAGTTGCAGATATTTTGTAAGGTTTATAAGATAAGTATTTTTTTACATAACATCGGGTAAAACACTTGGTCCTCATCTTATCTGATGGTAAGATGGTAAGGCCGAAGGTAAAAACACATTTTACCTACATTTAAATTGAAGCTGAAGGTTTGGTTGTTAAAAAACTCATTTTACAGTTCAGTTGAATATTGTGATTCCAAAAAGAATTAATTAAATAAACTAACTATGCAATGTTTTTGTTTTGTTTATATAATTTTTAACGCAAATTAACAAAATTTGCGTTAAAAATTATACAAATTACAAAAACACAAATGTTGAAAAAATTTCCACTATAGGTACCCTTCTGACATACCGGGTCAGGTGCTCTCCCAATGGAGCTATCGTGGTTCTAAACAGCCCGCTGAAATTATGAAGTATGTCAGAAGGGTGCAGGTTCAAATCCTGCTCGTGGAATTTTTTTCAACATTTGTGTTTTTGTAAACTAACTATGGGTCATGTAATTTTGTATTTTAGTATTATCCGTTATGGTTTTTTCTGTTTTTTCTATATTGTTTTTAAATGGAGGTCGATGGCGCAGTGGTTTTCGCGCCCGGTCTGCAAGTGCTGAGGTTAAGCAACTTTCGCAAAGGCCGGTCATCGGATGGGTGACCAAAAACGTATCATCTCTCGCTCTTCCTTGCTTCGGAAGGCACGTAAAGCATGGTCCCGGCTGCATCAGCAGTCTTTAACTAAGGCTCGCGGCACAGCAGTGTGGGAAAAAAAAATTAAAAAAAATATATACAAAAACAAACCAAAAAGAAACTGCCAAAAAAAATAAACAAAGAAAAATAAGAAACAGAAAAGAGCATCTGTACCCCTGCCGTGCCCCCAAGGAGACCCGGTTCGACCGATGTCGACCGAGACGACGACCCGGGTAAAGAAACCAGACCTCGACGCCCGAACCGGCCCCAAAGCAGGGGCCGAAGAAAACAACCAACCAACCAACAACTGGGCCCGCGTGGTGGTTTATGGCGCATTCTCCCTATTCATTCATAGGGAAGCCCCAGCGGTGGGGACATAAAACGAACTGAGGATAATGTTTTTTATGCATAATCATTTGCTCAATTTGTACACAGTATCGGCAAAGAATGATATTTCTATTTACTTATATCTATTTCAATATTTGCAGTTTGCACATGCTCACTGTTGACCGTTATATTTAATTATTTATTGGATTACTAGCCGACCGGCGGACTTCGTACCGCTTTGACAGTTTCCATGACAACAAAACAAACAAATCATTCGTCCGCTTAAGAACACCCGTATCCCATGATGGACCCCTATAGCAGCCACCTACGGGGTCCACTTGTAAATCTAAACCATTCTCGAATCCACTTGAGCACACACAGAAAATTTCACCCAAATCGGTCCAGCCGTTTAGAAGGAGTTCAGTGACATACACACGCACAGAAGATTTATATACAACGTTAGTCGGAACGGGGGTGCTAAGCCGAAAGGAGGGTAGTATACATGATAGTGAATAACTTTTGTTTAAGAACTTTAGATTAACAGCTTTTTAAGATTTCAAAGAAATTACGCTGTGGTAGCCCTGGCGGGCACTAAAGAAACAAATTAAAAGTTAATATTATTGGATACATTAGTCCAAAGGCAATTATGGAGAGAAAAATCGACTCTTTACAATGCTACGGGCAATTACGTTGACATTAGAGGTAAACCTATTTGCTGAGAACCTACGTCAAAACCGTAGCCTACTAGATTTTTGTAGACCAATCAAATGTAAATAAAAAAAAACAAAAAAACAAAAAAAATATTATTTACTATCTTTGATAAGGACTTTACCCTCCTTTCGGCTTCGTACCCCCGTTCAGACTTACATTGTTTTATAAAGATTAGGAATATTTTCAAAAGTTTGTTTGGTAAAGTTTAATCGTATTACATGAACAAGATATTTTTTAAAATTCTGAATTTAATGAAATCCGAGAAGAGAATCTAGTTTATTACCCTATTTTAAAGTTATTTAAAAAAATATGTATATTTCAGACTCACAGGTCCCGGGTTCGATTCCCAGCACATGTTTCTACTCGGTTTGGTTGGTCGATGTAAAGCTTGATTTAAGTCAACACGCCTCGTTGGCCGAGTAGCAAAGCGTTCGGCCCGATTTCCGAAGGTCCCGTTCAATTCCCAGTTCGGGCATGGTGTGTTTCGGATATTTCGTTGCATAGCCCGGGTTTGCGGTCACCAACCCTCATTTGGCAAGCTTGGTGATTAATCAATTGTAGTGATGACTTAATTTCAATGATGGAGGCATTTGCCCAGCAGTGGGGCAGCTATAGTCACTTCACTTATGTCACCAATAAGCAATGTTATTATTAGTTGTGTGTTTGAGCTCGTAGAGTACATGCGAGTGAAGTCCAAGGCCACTCTAAAGCCCGGGCACGACCGCGAAATGAGCGAGGTCATTAATGAGCCCTCTTAACTCGCAACGATAATTTTCATAGTTGAGGCTTTCCGCTAGCCTCTTTCAAGGTTTAAGGCGACGCATTGGAAATTTACGTGTCGGGGATCTTGATTTTTCCCAACAATTACAAAACATATGAAAGTGATATTTGATGACATGATTTTTCATTTAATTGACTTCATTTTGCTAGTTGCAGAAACACGATTTGTCAACTTTTATAACAGAGAAAAAGATATCAAAGTGACCTCTTTTAAAACATAGATTTGCATTTACACGCTAACCAGACCAGATTTAAGCATCTAAATTTTTTTAGTAGATTAGTCTGAACACATACTTCAATATTGTAGTTCATTTTTTTTAAATAATTTGTAGTTTTAATTTGAAGGAAAAAGAAACAGTTTTTCTTATGGTACGGGGCGCAAACGCTCCGTATGAGATTTATTGTTTAGCGGTGCGTCGCCTTAATGAAAATTATCGTAACGAGTTAAGAGGGCTCATTAATGGCCTGGCTCATTTCGCGGTCGAGCCCGGGCTTAAGGGTCGAGCGGTTGGAGTCCCGCCACAATGTGAATTTTAATTCATTTGTGGTGATTACCGACCTACCATCTGTCGACCTTCATGAAAGAGGACTATTGGCCGAAAGGTGTCATATTCCGGCGGTTCCGAGGCCGGCTACCGGACACCACGCTGCGTCGTACGTCGCCGTCTTTATGTAGCATAGTTTTTAAATTATTTATATTATTTGTATGTATGTTAGTCTGTAAGGTATCTATTCTATGGGCATCTCTGTGTTTTACCATCTTTTACACTGTTTTGTTGTTAGATCATGGTAGTGATTTATATGACTATATTAATTTCATTAAGTTTTCAGAATATTGGGAATTTATTTATATTTTGTTATGTGTAAAATGTATAAGGATCACAATCTGGTACCTATAGGGGAAGGTGATTTTTGATGCAGTGATTAATTCTCACGGTAGTGCTCTTTTTTCTCTTACTCAAGGTGACTTATTTTTGTCACTGAAACTTCTCTAATGATAATAAATATATTATAATAGCACAAATTATTACATTTCATGGTGTGTTTCATCTCTCTTTTAACTTCAAGATCACCTGTGAGATTAATAAATCATAGCCCAGAACTTTATAAGTTACTCGACTCTTTACAATGCCCGTACATTGACATTAGAGGTAAACCTATTTGCTGAGAACCTACGTCAAAACCGTAGCCTACTAGATTTTTGTAGACCAATCAAATGTAATAAAATAATATGTAGAAATGTTATTGATTGTAATCTGTTTTGTTGTACGTATAAGAAATATATTTAGAAAACTGATGTCCGAAAGCTACGTAAACCCTACGTAATTCTTACTAGCATTTGAAATGAGTTGTATATTTTTCGATCTTATTTATATTGTTAAGTTTGTTATTACTAATTACTTAGAAAATTGGTGTGGTTTATCCTCTTTTACAATGTTCACAAACTCTCCACATTTGCATGCCGTGGCGGTCAATAATAGAAGGCTGTACTTAGCATTTAAGATGTTATTGTATGTTACATAGTATTTTTTATTTAGTACAAGTTTTCGCTGACTGTCCTTAATAAATAACCCCCTTATTCATAAAAACTATATAAGCATTATTTAGTTAAATATTGTTTTTTCAACGTCACACAGACGTCATTTTGAATTTGAGAAAAGGAGACAAGACAATGGTTAACTAAATAACGCTATAATAGTTTTTTTATGAATAAGGGGGTAAATAAATAAATAAATAAAATAAATAGAGAATTCAAGAAAAAACTGCGTATATATCCACCTTCGGCATTATCATCATTCATCATCAGGTGATTTGAAGGCCAAGTAATTACGCGTAAAGAAATAAAAAATCGTTCGAACTACGATCGTCTTTACAAACTTCCATGACTAAGTTTTTTGTAAAAAAAAGTAATTTCTTTGTATATGCCTAGGTATACTTACTTATTTTTTATATAGTTTTTATGAAGCCTATTAAATTATTGACTTACTTACATACTATATATGAAAAAATATGATATTTCACTCACGTCGCACGGTATCCTCAATTTTCGGTTTCAGTTCTTTGTAGTGCAGAAATCGTCCGACTTCACTGTTCCCTATGTGCTCGTCGTTGAAGTTTTCCAGCCATCCAACAAAGGAGTTCGTGTACCCGCATAGTGTGCCCTCCAGTGTATCCTCCAACTTAGATAAAAGCCCCACGTCCTCGATCCCTTCGCCCGCGTCGACCGAAGTGACAATTAAAAAGGAAAAAGTCAAAAATGCCGCGCGAAAATGCATTTTTTCTTTCGTAATGTTTTTTTGACGCGTTCGTGAGCTGCCGTTTCGAAAATGGAACTGTTTAAATTGTAGTTCGTACATCGAAAGTATTATATGGATTCGACAAATGCTATGTGCGGGCGGCGAAATTTGGAACTCCCAATTTTTAGTACTGTTTAAAATATTCTGCGAAGACAGTGGCGCCCTCGATAGCTGTATAAACACGCTTGTCTAATGCGAGTACGCAAACTTGGGTATAGTAACCATTTTGTCTTGACCTCTGACGGCTGTTATCAATGCCGTGTTCTTTAGAAACTTGTTTCGCGGTACAGATCTAGTTAGGATGGTCGCATTGCCCATTTGAACATTTTTGAATTCTTTTTTTCTCTATGTAGGTAATCAACTTTTTCTAGAAACTGGTTCAAATATTTCATTGAGAATCGCAATGTAGTTATTTTATAGTGTCCTAAGTGGTCGATATTGATAGCAAATTTATCTGATCGGTGAATAATTAATTTTGAAGTTTTAACCCTCTAATGTGCACAGCGTGTATTGACTTTTTTGTTTGTTTTGTTTCCGAGTAGTTATATACGGTTAGGTTACTAATATTGTGTTCGCTGTAGTATTTTATCTTATCTTATCTTATCTTAGTGGGGCCTTCTGAGGTTTCCCTCTGTCAATAACACTTTGACCCATCGGGATCTTTTGTGCAACCCCATTCTTTCACTCTTCGTCCTCTGTAAAGATAGATGCCATAAGTTTGGCAACGTCCTTAAGAGCAAAGAGCCTGAAGTCCTCCGGTTTCGGATAGGCCGACCCCAAGAGTCCCATTCTTTTCCTAGCCAGAGAGTCGCAGTCACACAGTAGGTGCTGCATTGACTCCGTTTCCTCTCCACACGCCCTACATAGGCTATCTGTTGAGATGTGCATTCTGTTAAGCACTTGCTTTGTGGCATAGTGCCCTGTCAAGGCCCCGATGGTTAATCGGGCCTGCCTTCTGCTGCCTCCGCATATGAACTTACTCCGTTTCCTAAGGCGTTTTCGCCTAGGAACGATTTGGAGTGTTTCATACCCTGTTCGCTATAGTAAGTAAGAAAGTTTATTAATTTGCTAGACTACAGTATGACGTAATATTTTTTACTACCTATAGCACAAATGTCTTGATATTTTTTGTAAGGCTTGCATCTCACCTGATGTTAAGTGACGATAAGGCCGAACGCACTTCAACCGGAATCCTCAACTATTGAGGAACTGGAAACTGCTGCAACAACAATGCTAGTTTGTTGTTACGGCGACAGGCTTAGATAAGATGGTGGTAGATAGCCAGGTGGACTTGTAACAAGCATTAATATCACTAACCAAACCGAGTTCAATAATAATGTACCCCAGCTGTAAATCGAACCCGGAACCACTGGGTCTTTGACCGATGGTCTAACCACTCGTTCAAAGAGGCAGTTAAATTGATGCGGTTTAAAAAAAACTTAATTTTTGTTTTTATTAGCAAAAAGTTTGGTCACGGCACTTTCTACTTTTTTTTTGTTTATCATATAGCATAGGCTTGTGAAGGGTTAAATTTGTAATGGGTTCCGGTGATTCAAAAATTTCATGAAAGTATAAGAAAATAGCCATTTTCTTATTTTAATGGAAATCTAGCCAACTAATGGATGGTATTGGTTTATTGGTTTAATAAATGTTAGTGGTAGAAAAGATGGAGAAAAAGAAATAAGCCTCCTGGGTTTCTTGCCAGTTCTTCTCGGTCGGAGGCTCTCCCAAACTCCAAGGGTGGTAAATTCAGTAGATTAGTCCATACGGTCGAGCGGTTGGAGTCCCGCCACAATGTGAATTTTAATTATGATAATTTATTGTTCGTTTGTATTTTAAATACTCATATACCTCTATTGGTGAAACATACATGGTTCTAAATCAACACCAACATCACTCAATAATATGTACCTATGTTTATGAATAAATGATTCTGATTCTGATTCTGATTCTGAATTCATTTGTGGTGATTACCGACCGACCATCTGTCGACCTTCATGAAAGAGGACTATTGGCCGAAAGGTGTCATGTTAAGGCGGTTCCGAGGCCGGCTACCGGCTACCACGCTGCGTCGCACGTCGCCGTCTTTTTTTTTTTTATGTTAAAAGGAGGCAAACGAGCAGGCGGGTCACCTGATGGAAAGTAATCACCGCTGCCCATGGACACCCGCAAAACCAAAGTTATCGCAGATGCGTTGCCAACCTTGGAAAGAAGTTGGATCTTGAGGAGGGAGTAGGAATTGGGAGGGGGGAGGGGTGAGAGATGAGCCTCCAGTACTTTCACTCACCGGACGAAACACAACAGCAACGAGTGCCATTGTTTCACGCCGATATTCTGTGAGAGGGTGGTGTTACGCCGGGCGAGCCGGCCCATTTCGTGCTGCAACGCAGCGTGGCTCTACCACTCACACAGTGTTACTCATTTAGCACCACCCAGGGGTCACGTGTAGGGTCTCAAGGGTAAACCTACGGACGCGAGTAACTTTCACCCCCAAAAACGTCTTTACGTGTAGCATATTTTTTAATTTATATATTATTTGTATGTATGTTAGTCTGTAAGGTATCTATTCTATGGGCCTCTTTGTATTTTACCACCTTGTTTTTTTAGTTTTTATTATTTGTATTTTATAGTTTTGACGTCAATAAGTGTCTTAGAAGGCTTATGTTGTATAAATGATTTGACTTTGTCTATGACTTTGATTCAACACCATTGCCAAATGTGTTTTGCGCATCGAAAAGTCCGATGTAAGTTTTTGCCTGCCTGGGAATTGAACTTGGACCTTCGGCTATCGGACCGAGAGCCATTCGGCCACCGAGTCAAAAAGAGGTTTTTTAAATCATCATCATCATCAGCTCATTTTTATGTCCCCACTGCTGGGGCACGAGTTTCCCTATGGATAGGGAGAACGGGCCGTAAACCAACACGCGTGCCCAGTGCGGATTGGTGGTTGTTTACGACTGCTAATGCAGCCGGGACCTACTGCTTTACGTGCCTTTCGAAGCACGGAGGAGCTCAAAATGATACATTTTTGGTCACCCATCCGATGACCGGCCTTTGCGAAATTTGCTTAACCTCGGCACTCGCAGACCGGGCGCGTTAACCGCTACGCCATCGAGCTCCTCAACTGGACCAGAACTGAACCAGTTTTTATAAATAACACCCTTGTTATATGAAGTTATATTGTAGTATAGTAGTAGATATGTTATCTACTAGCCTATAATAATCTACGAGTATTAATTAAGTATCTGGATGACTGAGCTTTGCTCGTTATTTTTTTATAATGTTTTCTAAAAATGAAACCTAGATAAATCGATTTATCGCCCCCGAAACCCCCTGCATACGTCATGAAAATCTTTGGAGCCGTTTCCGAGATTCAGATTATATAATACAAGAATTGCTCGTTTAAAGGTATTAGATATAGTTGTAATTTTGTCATACAAATTAATTTTAAGCACGCAGGAGTTCGAGATGGTACAGTTTTGGTCACCCATCTGATGGCCGGCCTTTGCGAAAGCTGCTAAACTCAGCAATCGCAGACCTGAGATTAATAAGAGCAGAATGATAATAGGTAAGTCATGTGTTTGTGACATGTTTATCGCGTACTCAATAAAGCTGTGTCATGCAGCCGTAAAGGACATCAATAACAGACATTTATTCAGAGACGAGAATAGAGCTACCATATACAATACTAGTTGTCGCCCGCGACTTTCAATCTCAATCTCAACACCTGTGTTGGTCGTCTCATAATTAATTTGTAAACTTGCATTCTTTTGCAAAATTGCTTGTGTTATTTCTTCGGGTGAGTCTTGCGTTTTACGCAAAGCATGGATTATCTTATGGTCTTGCAGTCTGGGGTTGGGGCTGGGATTCGGGTCAGTGTCGCTTGATAACATGTAGGTATTATAGGATCCCGGCCAACTGGTTTTTTTTTACTTAGCTCGGCATACAACTCCACTCCACCTGATTTTAAATTTTCCTAAATGGAAATGGAGTTCAAACGGGAAGACAACTGGTGCAGCGTGAAAACAACACAGCATCAGTGACCGTCACCCTGCCGGCCCACAGGGCGCCTCTTCACGCCTCGTTTGAAAGACGGAAAAGGAGGGAAAACGTGAAGGTTCCGTTTTCAACTTGACGATCTCTGGTAGCCGAGTGGCTTGCACGCCGGACTGGGCGGCGCTAACTCTGAGATCCCGGGTTTGATTCTCGGTCGGGTCAATGTCGAAAAACAAACTTTTGGATATTGTGTCGGGTCTGAGTGGTTGTGGTACCGTCGTCGATTCTGATTTCCATAATACAAGTGCTTAAGCTACTTACTTGGGATCAGAACAATGTATGTGATGTTGTCTAATTTAATTTAATCACACTAATATTATAAATGCGAAAGTTTGTGTGTATGTATGTGTGTATATTTGTTGCTTCACGCTGCAACGGATGGACGGATTTGAATGAAATTCGGCATACAGATAGTTTATAACCTGGATTAGAACATAGGATACTTTTTATCCCGATATTCCTACGGGAACGGGAACCACGCGGGTGAAACCGCGAACGGCCGCTAGTATATATAAGTAATTAACTTAAAAAAGGTTTTTTGACTTGCCACTGAACCCCCAAAATGAAAATTCAACCGTTCGTAACAACACGTCGTAGGCTTGTCAAAATGTTGCCAAACCACATTCTGTATCGGTCGAGTGATCTAAAGTAGCTTCCGTGAAATTCAAAACACAAGTTAATCGTTTTTTTTTTAAAAATCTGTTTCACTTTTTATTCGGCGCCAGTTTTATGACGCAGTATATAGGAATCAATAAAAACGTTAGGCCTATTGAAACTAGAATCTTTGTGGTGTTTCTGTTTTTTCTTTTATTATTTTTTGACAGTAAGTTTTTTTTTAATAATCTGTCTCACTTTTTGTTCGGCAGACAGTTTTATGACGCAGAGGAATCAATAAAAACGTTAGGCCTATTGAGACTAGATTCTTTGTATTTTTTCTTTTTTTCTTTCATTCTTTTTTAACAGTAAATTGGACCGCCTTTGTGGTACCCTGGTAAGAATACGAGTAGCACGTAGCACCTAGTTATAGAGAATCGTCTACTAGAGATGTCTAAAAGGTTTCTTTGTATCGATACAACTTTATTTTTGTTGTTGACATTAAATAAGGCATCAGTCAAGCTATGTAACGTAGCATGATATATGATTTTTAAGGAGCTCGATGTGTACCACCAGTTCTGCGATTGCTAAGGTTAAGTAACTTTCGTCAAGGCCGTCATCTTGAGCTCGTCCGTGCTTCGGAAGGCACGTAAAGAAGTTGCATCAGGCTGCTGCTGCGTCAGGAAAAAAATAAAAATAAAAATAATTTATTTCAGACCGGGGAACATTATTTAACTTAAAAACCTATGTTAGTGCATATTATTTATTGTACAAAGTTATTATAATTAATTTTAGTGTCTTTGACTAGGTGGACGCAGGTCCAGGGCTGCATAATGGTACTGTCTACGTCCAGTCTCGCCGCGACTGTCTTCAGGATGCTGTTGGCGCTGACCCGCACCCGATGCATCAGTGGCGCGATGCGCTTTCTAATGATAGCTGAGAGGCTATCAACTTCAGCTGCTGCTAGCATCCCTGATGCACGGCAATGTCGGGGCAGCGCCATCAGCTCTCTGAATGCATTGTTATATTGAGTCCGCAGGGTTAGAAACCACCAATCCGCATTGGGCCCGCGTGGTGGTTGGTCCGTTCTCTCAGTCCATCCGTAGGGAAGGCTCGTTCAACAGCAATGGGGACATTAAAATAAGCTGGTGATGAGGTGTGTCACCATCACCACCGCCAGCACCGCCAGTCACCATCACCTCTTAATATATAAAAAAATCAGCCAATCTATATGCATAAATATGGGCATGATATATTTAATAATAATACTGTAATAGTTAATATTAACTTTTTATTTTCAAGTGCTAATTGCTGCACTGAAGGTAAATTAAATATTTGGCTGGGTCGGGTAGGCGTTTAATTTTTTCACTTTATTTTATAAATTTTATAAATATTTAATTTACCTTCAGTGCAGCAATTAGCACTTGAAAATAAAAAGTTAATATTTACTATAGCGTTGTGTTATCAGATTTGTGGTATTTCATCTGCAAAGATGAATCTGCATAGCCATCGGTTGGAATTACCGTTGGATAGATGGCGCACTGTGCCGCTATTAGCACTCAAAAACATTAAAAAGCAGTAACAAAATTCAGCGCTTACGTCAGCCTTCCCGGTAGCATAGCGGTCAGTGCAGCCGCCCGGATTGCGGAAGACCCAGGTTCGATACCTGGCTGGGTCGGGTAGGCGTTTAATTTTTTCACTGTATTTTATAAATTTTATAAACTATAATAGTTTTAAGCAATTATATGAAAAAAAATACAATTATTTGGAAAAGTATTTAAATCATTTTCCACGAACGGATTTTGAACCCACAACTTTTGATACACTATCCAATAAGGCTCCTTGCTTTACAAAGTAGATAGTGTTGATAAATATCACGGGTTGGATAGAGCCACGGGAAGATGGCGGTGGCGGGTAGAACTGGATAATATTTAACCAAAATTGGAATCAATTAGCTTTAGGACTGCAAGTGGAAGAAATGGAGGAAAGCCTTTGCCCAGCTGTGGGACAGTGAGGGACAATAATTAAAAAAAAATCTATATTGTAACTAGTTGCCGTTTGCGGTTTTACCCGCGTGGTTCCCGGTCACCGTTCCCGTGGGAATATCGGGATAAAAAGTATCCTATGTGTTATTCCAGGTTATAAACTATCTGTATGCCGAATTTCATCCAAATCCATTCAGTAGTTTTTACGTGAAAGAGTAACAAACATCCATACAAACTTTCGCGTTTATAATAAGTATTAGTAGGATTTGTTCGCAACATAATTTGAGTACTTACCTAATTGTCCATAAAAATAATGGTCCATTATTATAAAAATAATAATGAAATACTTATGGGTGCGCCGACCAAAAAATGCCAAAAATGCAGTTACGGTTAAGTAAATATAATTGAAAATACTGTCGTATGAAATGAACAAAATATATATTTAGTATCATAGGGAACGTGTTTACAATTTGTCAGAACCATAATGTCATAACACGCTATAGTTTTTTCTACAATATCATTTAAAGTTGGCCAAAATCATGAAAACGAGTGCCGGCGTTTAGTAGATTTCTTATAGTTTATAAAAATGTCTAGTTGCTGCTATGCTTTATCTATACTCGTTGAAACCACTTCAGTACAAGTAGCACGAGCTTCATATTTTGGTCAAGTTTACCCACTCCTGACATACGGTATTATTTTTTGGGGTAACTCTGTAGATGTTGAGTCAGCATTTATTTTGCAGAAAAGATGTTTGCGCATTATATATAGCTTGTTTTCCGATGAAACTGTTCGAAATATTTTTAGAGAAAAAGGTTATCTTACTTTAGTCAGTATTTATATTCTGGAAATATCTTGCTTTATTAAGAATAATATGGAGTATTTTAAAAATAAGGTATCTGATCGTCCGAATGTTCGTAGCAGATATAGACATAACTTATGTATACCAATGATCAATAACAATATGTATTACAAAAGTGCATTTGTTACAGGAATAAAAGTTTTTAATCATCTACCCTTAGAACTGAAAGGATTAAACTCCAAATTTTTTAAAATCAGATTAAAAACCTGGTTGATGGGAAAAGCCTTCTATAATTTAACAGAATATTTTAACCCATATTTTTCATAATTTGAATTGTTAATATTAATTTAAGTGAATTGCAAATACCTGAAAAGGGTAATTAAGTTTATAAGCCACCTACATTTTACCTAGAATAAGATCTTTATATACACTTAATAAGCAATAAATATATTTCTAAATATATTTCTATTGTACCTCTGATTTTGTCTAAACAACCACCAATGGATAAACTACAAATTGCTAGACTACATTTTCGATTCATCAAGTGGTTATTTAAATAAATTTTTTTTATTAAGCACCTTAAATTCCCCATACAAAATGAGTATGGCCGCGCGGAATCAAATAAATATGGACGACGACATTTCAAATAAAACATATGACACTTGTCAATTACGGACGGCGCACCCTTATGTACCTAATATGATTTCGCAAAGCGCTCGACCCGATACCGGAAGGTCCTGAATTATATTCTCAGGTCGGTTAAAGTGTGAAATTTTACAATCTATACTTACCCCCAGGTTTGCGATCACCAACCCGCATTTGGCAAGCGTGGTGATTAAGCCATTACCCATCATTTGTAGTGATGACTTGATTTCAATGATGGAGGCCTTTGCCCAGCAGTGGGACAGTATATAGGATATTTACTAATAAGATTTCATTCATATCCGATTATTGGTTGTTTACGACACTCTCCTTGCCTCATCATCATCGTCATCAGCTCATTTTATGTCCCAACTGCTGGGGCACGAGCCTTCCCTATGGATGGATAGGGAGAACGGACCATAAACCACCACGCGGGCCCAGTGAAGATTGGTGGTTGTTAACGACTGCTGATGCAGCCGGGACCAACAGCATTCCCGCCCGCTCCAAGATTTTGTTCCCAAGCGCTCCAAGATTAAAATTATTTATTAATATTATTTTGTAAAATCGTTCCCAAGAGCTAATAAAATGAAAATCAATGGAGCTCTTGGGAATAAATGTATAGAAGTTTAATTTTGAAGAAAAGATTTGGAGCGCATGGGAATAAGCTCTTTACGTGCCTTCCGAAGCACGGAGGAGCACTAGATGATACATTTTTGGTCACCCATCCGATGACCGGCCTTTGTGAAAGTTGCTTAACCTCAGCACTCGCAGACTGGGCGCGTTAACCGCTGCGCCATTGAGTTCCTCTCCCCTCCAGCCCTCAAAAACAGGCGTTACTCAGATTTTCCGAAAGTGTAGGTTCTAGCTTGAATAAATTAACATTTTTAATTAGGAAAGTGATTTTATTGATTCCAATTAACTGAGACTGGTATCGAAAGTTCTGGTTACATTATTTGACATCATTTTTTTCGTAACTGGACAGCGAACTGGTAAGATAGGCTTAAGCTGGTTATTAGGAGCTAATGATAAGGCGACATATACTTTCACTGTTTTTGAGTTGCGTCTTTTGCATACAGCTAAAGTGTAACTTTTTGCACTCTATCTCAGGGCGCCAGTGTAAGTTTAATTTGACATTCGTTCAGGCGACGCATTGGAAATTTACGTGGTGGGGATCTTGATTTTTCCCAACAATTACAAAACATATGAAAAAGATATTTGATGACATGATTTTTCATTTAATTGACTTCATTTTGCTAGTTGCAGAAACACGATTTGTCAACTTTTATAACAGAGAAAATAATATCAAAGTAACCTCTTTTAAAACATATTGATTTGCATTTTACACGGGTAAACGAGACCGATTTAAAAATTCAAATTTTCTTAGTAGATTAGTTCAATATGCTAGTTAATTTTTTTTTAATAATTTGTTGTTTTAATTTGAAGGAAAAAAAACAGTTTTTATGGTACGGGGCGCAAACGCTCCGTATTAGATTCTCCGTTTAGCGGTGCGTCGTCGCTTTGACGACACCTCGATTTATGAACATTCAAAAAGGCTGATCCTTACTGACGCTGGCATAAGGTCGACAATACGTAGCGCCTGCGGCAATATAGACCGCAAATTAACAGTTAACCCTAAAAAATATTTAAGAAAAAATATGATTTAGTTATCAAAATATGCAGAAACTAAATTACGAATGTTATCAATATATTTGAGTGGTTTCCAAGCATATAAATTAAGTAATTTTGTTGTAATTTCAACAATAGAGAGTTTTTAGTGGTGTTTTCAAAAATAATTATGATCGAGCCAAAATTATACAATCGTATAATTTTTTTTGCTAGCAAACTCAAGATAAACACATGAATATTTACCTATATCAACATTTCAGATTCGTAAGTCATATTATAGTCTTACTAGCGGCCGCTCGCGGTTTCACCCGTGTGGTTCCCGTTCCCGTGGGAATATTGGGATAAAAAGTATCCTATGTTTTAATCCAGGTTTTAAACTATCTGTATGCCAAATTTCATCCAAATCCATTCAGTAGTTTTTACGTGAAAGAGTAACAAACATACATCCATACTTACAAACTTTAGCGTTTATAATATTACTAGCTGTGCTCGCGACTTCGTCCGCGTGGAATAGTGACTTTCGGCAGCATTTTTAATTTTTTAGGCTCTTTTCCCGTTTTTGCAACATTTTTCACTGATGCTTCGCTCCTATTGGTCGCAGCGTGATGTTATATAGCCTAAAGCCTTCCTCGATAAATGGACTATCCAACACAAAAAGAATTATTCAATTCGAACCAGTAGTTCCTGAGATTAGCGCGTTCAAACAAACAAACAAACAAACAAACAAACAAACAAACTCTTCAGCTTTATAATATTAGTATAGATTAGGATACTATTCGACGAAAGTTGGTGCATTTTTTCAGTGTGTCGCCTTAACGGAACCGGAAATTAGTATGGCGTTGAAGCAGCGCCTCCTGGCGGCATACGAGAAGAGTTAAAGTTTTGCCATACCAATTTTCGTTTTCGTAAATGTAATAAAAAAAAAATATATAAATAAAATAAAATGAAATAAAATAAAATAAAATAAAAAAATAAAATACTTTTATTTCAGACCATGGTCCATATTCACAATTAACAAAATTCAAAAACAACAAAATTAAAAATTACATTATATTATTAAAATTACATTATAATTAAAATCCATTACATAAATAAAATAAAATAAAGTAGAGTATGTTAGTAACAAAAAGGAAAGTAAAAGTAATGTAGGACGCCCTCAGACTAGGTGGAGCGACGATCTTCGCAAGGTGGCTGGCAAGGGCTGGATGAGAGTAGCCGCGGATCGTGCTCGGTGGCGGGCACTTGGAGAGGCCTATGTCCAGCAGTGGACTAGTATAGGCTGATGATGATGATGATGATGATGATAATGATGATGATGGTGATGATGATGATGATGATGATGATGATGATGATGATGATGATG
The DNA here is from genome assembly GCA_947562085.1 of Eudonia lacustrata. NCBI lineage: Eukaryota > Metazoa > Arthropoda > Insecta > Lepidoptera > Crambidae > Eudonia > Eudonia lacustrata. Next base: position 1,863,703 of record OX387336.1, on the reverse strand, counting down.
ATGATGATGATGAAACGTAATGAATGAATACGGATAAGTAGTAACAAAACTCATACTAACAAATCAAACTAACAAATCTAACAAATCCTACATAGTACCTAGTATGTATTTCGCGAACTCATTATTCAGTTGCAGCGAATTTTAGAATCGCATTTTTAGTAAATCAATTTTTCATGTTAGATATATTTTGTTATATTTAAAGGTATTTCAAAGTTTTTTTTTTGTTAGAGATCCTTGGGGAGGCCTTTGTCCAGCAGTGGACGTCTTTTGGCTGAGATGATGATAATGATAATGATGATATATTTTGCGAACGCCTCATTTACTTGCAGCGGATTTCAGTGTCGCATTTTTTAGCGAATCAACATTTCATGTTGGATAATTTTATTTAGCTTTCTAGCTAAAAAATGCTCCTCTGAAATTTACTGTAACTAAAAAAGGAGATCGCGAAGTTCATCTAATAATAAATTATAGGAACATTTAAATAAAGCTTTCGCTAAAAAATGCGACCCTAGAGTGAAGTGGAGTTTATGGAAAGTGGACGTTTTGGAAAGTGGACGTTTTATAATAGAATAGAATAGAATAGAAATCATTTAATTCAGGCAACAAATTATGTACAGATGGTAAATTACATAGAGGCCCATATTATAAATACCTTACAGACTAACATACATACAATTTATATATAAAACTAAAACTATGCTATACGTAAGGACGGCGACGTGCGACGCAGCGTGGTGTCCGATAGCCGGCCTAAGTGGACCATTTAGGAAGTGGTCCTTATGAGTAAAAAGGGAATTAGCTGCTACTGAATAATGCGTTCGCGAAATTCATCTAACAAAACCTATGTAGTAGTATTGTCATAGGTATATTTAGGTAGGTAAATTACTTTTTTACGATATAGATAGTCGCACGAGTGTCCGACAAGAACCAGTTATCGACATTGTTCCTTTAATCAATAAAAATAGGGGTCAGTAACTGATTTTAGTCTTAGCGACAATTGGTTACAGACCCCTGCTGTAAAGTGCTGTAAAACTTCATTAAAAATTCTTATTTTTTTAGTATTGACACGTCATAGTGACCACATCCTACCTGATGGTAAGCAGCCGATGCAGCCCAAGGTAATGAGAGCGCTCCCCACCGTGGAACAAGCACGGTAAAGCGCACCCATTCATGACGGCCTGCATAAATTCCGTTTCACGTCCCGCTTAAAAGACCCGGGACTATAGGAACTGGGAAACATATGCGTCGGAAAAGAATTCCAAAGCCGAATGGTCTTACAGAGGAACGACTTGCCAAATAAATTATTGGGATTTTCTGCCGATACAATAATAATTTAAGGGCTTGTCTTAAGTCCGCCTGAATAGCTACCACCATTTTATCTATGTCTTCAGTGCCTCAGTAGTTGAGGATTCCGGGTGAGGTGCACTTCCGCCTTCAGCCTCATCATCATTTAACATCAGATGACGTGAAAGCCAAGAGCTTACCCAAAATAATAATTGAAAAATTAAATTATTAATATATATAAATATTAGACAACATCACATACATTGTTCTGATCCCAAGGTAAGTAGCTAAAGCACTCGTTTCATGGAAATCAGAAACAACGACGGTACCACAACCACCCAGACCCGACACAATATCGAAAAGTTCGTTTATGATTACAAAATTAATGATTACACTCTTATAATAACTACGTAGATTAAATCTAAGGAGCGAAAGTAATTAACTTCAATTTTCCACAGTTCTCAATAATCGCCACATTTTAGCACAACATACGGACATTGCAGAAGGTAAACTTTATACCTTTAATTTATACCTATAAAGCGCTCAAGTAACGCACCCAAAAAAAACATATACGAAAATAAATTAGTAATGAAATATTTTTTTTTTAGCTATCACTTTAACCTGCGTCCTGTGTCCTGCAACAATCTGTCTGTGTTAATTGATTGTGGAATCTTTACTGTCTATTATTGTAAAAACTAAACGTATTTTTATATTGTTTGATTCCCAAATAAAAAAAACACATATCATCGCTGTAGAACCTTGTATGTCAGAAAATCATTTATTTTTTATTTTTGTAAAAAATCAAATGAAAACCACGTATTTTTATAATACAGCAAATCAGTGTACCATGAAAAAAAAAAATTGAGACAAAAGCACTTAAGAATATTTTAAACATATTGACGAAATGAGCCATTTTTTTTATTTCCTGTAAAGTTTGGATGTCTGGACTTACGAGGTTATCATTCTACAGCGACGATATACACCTCTCACGGACATGGGACACGGAAAGGCTGCGCTTGGACTGTTGCGAGTAGGGTAGCCACCTATATTTTGTGTAAATAAAGTAAGTACTACATTGGTTATTAAAAGGTAGAAAAAAAGTGTACCTAAATTGTGTCAAAATAAAGTACAATAACTTATTTCCAGCCAGTAAGTAGGTACTAAGTTAAAAACGCTTATTTTTCATACGATCACCTTATCAGAAACTTTTAAATAGGTTATCGAATGTATGTTTTGCAAGTTTACATTTTCTATACATGTATTTTACGACTAGGGTGACGTCGACCTTTTTCTTGTGCAAATAAAGTAAGTACATTGGTTATTAAAAGGTAGTAATTAAAAAGTACCTACATTGTGTCAAAATAAAGTACGATTACTTATTTCGCTTAAAATCATACTTCTCATTGCTTTTAGCAACTTTTAACAAATAATTGTCACTGCTAAATATAGCTGCACACCAACTTTTTAGTGTGTTATATATAAAAAGAATCCCAGAGAAATAAAATATGTGAAATAAAGTATTTTTGCGTACTTTTTTGTTCTCAAAAAGTATAGAGTACCTACAGTTATCCAAAATAACGTACAATAAATTTTTACTTTTTATTTTCAAGTGCTAATTGCTGCACTGAAGCTAAATTAAATATTTATAAAATTTACAAAATACAGTGAAAAAATTAAACGCCTACCCGACCCAGCCAGGAATCGAACCTGGGTCTTCCGCAATCCGGGCGGCTGCACTGACCGCTATGCTACCGGGAAGGCTGACGTAGACGCTGAATTTTGTCACTGCTTTTGTAATCTTTAGTGCTAATAGCGGCACAGCGCGCCATCTATCCAACGGCCATTGCAACCGTTGGCTATGCAGATTCATCTTTGCTGATGAAATACTACAAATTTGATAACACAACGCTATAGTAAATTTTTACTTTTTATTTTCAAGTGCTAATTGCTGCACTGAAGCTAAATTAAATATTTATAAAATTTACAAAATACAGTGAAAAAATTAAAATTATTTAATTCAGCGTCTACGGCAGCTTTCCCGGTAGCATAGCGGTCAGTGCAGCCGCCCGGATTGCGGAAAACCCAGGTTCGATTCCTGGCTGGGTCGGGTAGGCGTTTAATTTTTTCACTGTATTTTGTAAATTTTATAAATATTTAACGTACAATACTTTAGAATAAAGTACGGGGGGCAAACTGGCAACCCTAGTTGCGAGCGTGTCTAGTGTGAGTATAATTTAATTTTGACATTCGAACATGTTAACGAAAACTTCAAAATCAACAAAAAAAATTTCAAATCCAACCAAAAAAAAAAGTTTTCTTAATCGAATGAATACGGATTGTTAACAAAACTCACATTAGGTTGCAAGATTCCGTGCCCGTTAAAGGTTGTCTACGCGTGCGTTGCGAGTAGTGTTTGTGTGTGTGTAGGTCCAGTGTGTCAAATTTCGGGATGGAAGGTAAATAATCGGGATTTGGGATTTCAAATCGGGACAGTACTTACAATTGCTAAAAAATGCAGGTTTTTGTGAATCGCCATGGTTGGATGAAAACAATGAAACTAAAACTAGATAAACTTCTACAACAACATGAATTCTCTCTGCCGTTTTTGCTGTCAAAATTATCACTTACTATTATTACTACTCACAAAGGAGGTAAGTGAAAAATAGGGACATTTGGCGTCCCGATCAAGGGTAAATCGGGACCTGTCACCAGACCCCTGAAAATCGGGACGTCCCGCACAAATCGAGACACCTGGCAACGCAAGTTGCGAGCGCGTTTGAAGCTTGTCTACTGCAGTATACCTATTTTGCGGTCGAAACCTTAATACCTACGACCCTTTGTGAATGCTTGCGGCTCTGTAATGTCCTTTGTCATATTACCGTTAAAGTTGATAGGTTTTTAACTGGTTGCCTTTGTAGTGAGACGCATTGAATTCGGTATATTTGTTATTAAAGTAATTATGGTTAACGTGGGAAGTGTGTTGTAAAAGTAGACTGTTTCTCTGAGTTTGATTTCAAATTTATTTTGAGTGTTTTGATTTTTTAATAATGTATATTGTGTTGTGTGTATAAGGTCTGAGGAGCTCGTTGTCGCAGTGGGTAATGTACTTGGCTGAGCCGCCATCGCCAATGAAATAACGATATTAACTATGAATGTAATTAAGAACAAGATGGAAAAATAAAAACTATTACTAGCAGTTTATAATTCATCCTGCTTTTCTAAAATTACAAAATACTTAATACAATAATTGAAATTCAGTTAACGCACCCGATCTGAGATTGCTAAGGTTTAGCAACTTTCGCAAAGGCTGGTCATCGGATGGGTGACCAAAAAATCATATCTCGCTCCTCCGTGCTTCGGAAGGCACGTAAAGCCGGTCCCGGCTGCATTAGCAGTCGTTACCAACCACCAATCCGCACTGGCCCGCGTGGTGGTTTATGGCGCGTTTATCAATCCATAGGGAAAGCTCGTGCCTCAGCCTAGAGACATACGAGTATATTGAGCTGCTTGTAATGATATAACATAAAAAAAAAAATGTTTATTTCCATTAACAAATTTTGGCGTTACAAAACTTTGGGTTGGAGCTTCTCTTTAAGCTTTAAGGCCTGTTTTGAGAAGCCCCGCTCCTCCTTAATGATTTTACATACATACAAATTTATAAAACATTCATATAAAAGTAGCAAAAACATGATTAACTCAATGTAGACTTACTTTTATTGAGCAATAGTGGCTATTTTCTTAAAGCATTTTTGCGCCGGCTCCCGTATTATTGATCGAAGCATTTACCTTACTTGACACTTGACGTTGTTTAATCGGAAACAATTTGATTGAAATCAGTGTAATCAATTGATTCCACTATCAACATAATTTAAAATTAATTGGCCTTTAATGTGACATATTAGTTGTCATCTACGATTTTGTATTAATTATAATCAATCACTTCATTTGTATAAATGTTGCGTGCTTCTGAGCAGGTTATGTTAATTTGTACTGTACAATGTAATTGTAATCATTAATTACGTATTAATACGTATTATAATATCTGTAATGATTATTTCAATATGATTTTGAAAAAAACGCTTTTTAATATGTAAGTCTAGTGCAAGTTATATTACCATTGAATTGTCAGCATAAAGAAAGAAAGAATTAAAGAAAGATATACATTTATTGGCACACTGTTGCACAACAAAAACTGATTACATTTACAAAAAAATAAAATAAAATAAAGAAGTCTTTGATTAAGTTATATGTGATCACACCTCATATTTCATTAGAGCAAAAAAAAAAAACAAAACTACGCATTTTGTCGCTCAGTTTGATATTCAAAATGGCGTACGTTTTTATCTTCACTTACCATCAAATGAAAACGAAAGCTAGAGCTAGCCTAGCTCTACGTAATACGACGATAAAAAAAACAATAAAACATAATTATATTATATTATTTAAAAGTTAGACAGCCTCACTTAGTTCTGTTTGAGGTAACACATTTTATACATAATTAATTTTAACTATTGCCTAGACTGAATGGTTGGTTGAACAGAGAAAATGCATTCAATGTAATAACGATTTTCTGAAAGTCTTATATTAAAAATATCTAATACCTTTAAACGAGCAATTCTTGTATATATCACACTAATATTATAAATGCGAATGTGTGTATGTATGTGTGTATATTTGTTGCTTCTTCACGCTGCAACGGATGAATGGATTTGGATGAAATTCGGCATACAGATAGTTTATAACCTGGATTAAAACATAGGATACTTTTTATCCGGATATTACTACGGGAACCACGCGGGTGAAACCGCGAGGGGCCGCTAGTGTATATATTATATAATCAGAATCTCGGAAACGGCTTCAACGATTTTCATGAAATTTGGTATGCAGGGGGTTTCGGGGGCGATAAATCGATCTAGCTAGGTTTCATTTGTAAAAATTACCAAAAAAAAATACCGGTCATCCAGGTACTTACAATATCGGCTCAATGAGAGAAGGTCTTAGGTTCAATTCCTTGATTGGGCAAAGATTGTTTCAGATTAACCGATGCATTTCCCTGGTTTGTGATACCAACCCGCATTTGGCAAGTGTGGTGATTAGGCGGACTATAAATTGTAGTTATTTATGACTTGATTTCAAGATGGAGGTCCAATGGCTTGCCTGGGCAAACAGCCTACGTTCTTTTTAACCGACTTCAAAAAAGGAGGTTTCTCAATTCGACTCGTATACTTGTATATTTTTTTATGTGTTTGCGGATAATTTCGCCGTTTATGAACCGATTTTGATGATTCTTTTTTTGTTGGAAAGGAGATATCCCAAGGGTAGCACCATGATAAGGAAACCAGGATCTGATGATAGCATCCCAGAGAAGTCGAGGGGAACTTTCGAAAATCGTAGTGGCGACTAGTGCGTTTGTTAATGTTTTCATTAAGAGCGTTTACGCCGCACACTAGCGCCGCCAATGAAAAAAAAACATATCTAGTAATTAGAGATAGAAAATCAAATTATGCTCAACAAACTATCTGAATGAAGTAATTTAGCATTTTTACGTCACCTAATGAACATCTCACATGTTATGGTTTAGTTAAATATGGCGTTATAGTTAAAAGTGGCCGTAACGTTTTTTTTTTTCATTAGTGGCGCTAGTGTGCTGCGTAAACGCTCTTAACTGTTAACCCATACACCATACACCATACAACACATACACAAAGTAAATATGTTTGTGTCAGGCAAGGGTCCACGTCAGTAGAGTAATGTAAAAGGGAATTGAAACACCAGTAGGTTTAGCCAAAGTAACATTAAGAAAACGATAGCGAAGTTCGAAAAGTATAAAATGTATGAGATTGACACTTATGTCAATCCCATACATTTTATTCTTTCGGCTTACCGCGCTAAATCACGTGGTCAATCATAAGTCAATCCCAAGACTTTACTATTTTCGAACTTCGTTATCGTTTTCTTAATGTTACTTTGGCTACCGCCACTGTTCTCGCATTCCACCCGAGGATCTGTCCGTTCGACTATCGACGCTACACTTTTGAATTAATAGAAAGACCTAGACAGATATCTTATGACAGTTTAGACCAGGGATTCCCAAACTATTTTGGGCAAGAGACCCCTTTTCCAAAATGAACTGATATCTCAAACCCATAGCCAAATTACTTTACAAATGCTATCTCTAGTTTTTTTTATTGATACAAAATACTTACCAATTTAAAAACTTTGCGGTAGGACTATTAAAATATTAGTCATTCTTATAATAAGTTGGTACAGAAACACAAATGTTGCCAAAATTTCCACGAGCAGGATTTGAACCTGCACCCTTCTGGCATACCGGGTCAGGTGCTCTCCCAATTGCATCTGACCCGGTATGCCAGAAGGGTGCAGGTTCAAATCCTGCTCGTGTATTTTTTTTTTAACATTTGTGTTTTTGTAATTTATTCGCAACAAAATTTGCGTTAAAAATTATATAAACAAAACAAAATCATTTAAAATTTGTACACAAAACTTATACAGTAACAAAACTTATACAGTACCTTGAACGTTTCAAATAACAACTTGTGTTAATTGATAGGGGACGATTTTTAGACCTCGTCGACCCCCAAAATCAGTTTTCGTTTATGTCGACTCCTGGGAAACCGATCTTGACCCCGATTTCGACTAGGGTAGACCACATGGCCTTCCCGCGGCGCTAGATTTGGCGCCAACTTTCGACGGTTGTATATCCAGTGCGGATATCTAGTCTATGCTTAGGTCGAATGTCCTGTATCCGGTCAAATTACTATCCGTTGCATTTCTAATGCATATTTAAATTAAAAAACATTTATACAACGTGTGTGCAAAATGTGTGGTCAAAATGAAAAGATCGAAAGTGTGTCCCATCTAGAACTTGTATGTGTTGTTATTAAAACATAATTATTAACTTTAATTTGTCATGCAATTGTAAATTTGACGACCTCCTTGGTCGAGTGGTTTGTACACCGGTTTTCATGGTGTCGCCATCTCTGAGGTCCCGGGTTCGAACCCCGGTCGGGTCAATTTAGAAATAATTGTTTTTCTAAATTGTCTCGGGTCTGGGTGTTTTCTATGTATAATAAGTATTTATTTAAGTATTTTAAATATGTTTATCCGTTGTCTAGTAACCATTTAACGAGTTTCATAACGAAGCTTCTTTTGGGCTAGATAATTGGTGTGAGTGTAGGATTTTCTTTTTTTTTTTTAAATAAAATGTTTATATCAGTTAAGTTATGCCCGTCAGGCGCGTTTAAGCAAGCAGCACTGATCATAAATGTAAGTACACAGGTTACTAAACCGCTAGGGCTGTGATTTGTTTATTTTGATGTGACGTCACAATAGAAATATTTAATTAAAAATTGCATAACAAATCATAGTTAATAATGATGCCTCAGTAACTCTGCATACAAGATCTAGATCAGATACACTCTGGATGTTTTCATTTTGATTTCACAGAAAGGTGTGGTTTCTGTTACACGCTGTATATAAGATCGCCTTCGTATGCTAGGCCTCGGTGGCGAAGTGGTAAGCGCTCGTCGCGTTCCCCGAATGTCCTGGGTTTAAATTCCAGGTCGGGCAAAGTGTGTGTTTCGGATTTTTCGATGCATAACCCGGGCTTGTGATCGCCAACCCGCATTTCGCAATTCATCAACCATTCATCATCATCATATATTAACAAAAGAAATATTACAAAAACATAAATGTTAAAAAAAAAATCCTCTAGCAGGATTTGAACCTGACATACCGGGTCAGGTGCTCTCCCAATTGAGCTATCGTGGTTCTAACACTTACTTTAACTAAAAATTACTTTAACACTGGCTAAATGTGTTAATCGCAAAAAACCACCAAGGAAACAAAAAACTAAAGAAAAACTCAACGCTTAGAGACGTAAAAATCTGCTAACGAATGAATGACTTTTCAAAATTATGATTTCTCGCAAATTCACGATTCTACGCAAGCTTATTAACGAGGTAGGCAGTTAGCAATAAACAAAACTATAAAAAATGCCAAAATAATATTTGCGAAAAATAAATTTGGCCTTTAATGGCCATAACATTCAATTAATAATCACATTAATGTACGATGTTGTATGACTGAGAGAGGTGTTTGTGAATTTAATGTAGCGTTTACCACTTGTGGGCGCGATCCAGTTTTTGTATTCACGATTTTTTTATGTGCAAACTGGTCTGACGGTTTACTGAGTTAGCTTAGGAGTCGAAAGGCGTTTCGAAAAACTGCCATTCGTATACACTCGTATATATTTTTTTTATAAAATATTTATTTATATATTTTATTTATTTATTTATTTCACACATATTACCATTACAGGATGTTTTCCCTACGGCAAAGTAGCAAGCAACACAACATATTATTTAATTATTTTGTTTATAACTTAGAAGGCCGATCTTGTGAACTCACTCAAATTACATGAAAAAAGGTCGATAATTTCTGCAAGTAGATTCAGTGTGCGCAGTGCCCGCGTTAAAGGCGATTTGTTCAGTAAATGTGTTCTGCCAGACGGCACCGGCAATAATATTATTAATGCGCTATTAATTGACACATTGACAATAGCGCTCAGGACGACTTTGTCATTTTCTTAAACTTGACACTTTCCCAACTCGTCTCATTTTTAACTCGGCTTTCTTAGTTGGTCTCTTTTGCAAAGTTGACACTTTCATAATAGTCATGTTAGCCCATCTGGAAAGCTACATACGTTTGAAAATTATAAAAAAATATAACTCAATAAAATTGCAAAACCCTTGCAGGGTAAATTGTTTTAGAGAAAGTTTCCAAAAAAAAACCTTCAAGAGCGTTTACGCCGCACAGTAGCGCCCCGCCAATGAAAAAAAAAACATATCTAGTAATTAGAGATAGAAAATCAAATTATGCTCAACAAACTATCTGAATGAAGTAATTTAGCATTTTTACGTCACCTAATGAATACCTGACATGTTATGGTTTAGTTAAATATGGCGTTATAGTTAAAAGTGGCCGTAACGTTTTATTTAATTAAACCATAACATGTCAGGTGTTCATTAGGTGACGTAAAAATGCTAAATTACTTCATTCAAATAGTTGTTGAGCATAATTTGATTTTCTATCTCTAATTACTAGATGTGTTTTTTTTCATTGTTTCACCATGTTGTGGTTTAGTTTAATAAGACGTTACGGCCACTTTTAACTATAACGCCATATTTAACTAAATCATAACATGTGAGGTGTTCATTAGGTGACGTAAAAATGCTAAATTACTTCATTCAGATAGTTTGTTGAGCATAATTTGATTTTCTATCTCTAATTACTAGATGTGTTTTTTTTTTCATTGGTGGCGCCTAGTGTGCGGCGTAAACGCTCTTAATAATAGTGTATTGTGAATAATGACTATTATCTCTGTTTTGTTGATATTGCAAAATGTCTTTTGATTTGAACCGACTCTGTGGTGTAGTGGTTGGACTAACGGTTTTAGACGCAGAGTTCCTAGGTTCATTTTCCAGCTGGAGGTATATATTAATTTTAGTTGGTACTAGGTTTTGATACTTTTAGTAGCGAATGTTATTTTTGTACTGAACCGTTTTCCAAAGGCAAAACTGTAGATTAATGGTTTACGATAAGGAACTGTTGTACGTTTATGTGACAATTATTTTTCAAAGTGACATCATCATCATCAGCTCATTTTGATGTTCCCACTGCTGGGGCACGAGCCTTCCCTATGGATGGATAGGGAGAACGAGCCATAAACCACCACGCGGGCCCAGTGCGGTGGTTGTTAACGACTGCTAATGCAGCCGGGACCAATGGCTTTACTTGCTTTCCGAAGCACAGAGGAGTTCGAAATGATAAATTTTTGGTCACCCATCCGATGACCGGCCTTTGCGTAAGTTGCTTAACCTCAGCAATCGCAGACCGGAGGCGTTAACCACTGCGCCACCGAGCTCCTCAAAGTGACATCAATTTATGTTTAAATGAAAATGTGCGTATTCAGTAACAGTCCACCGCAAAGGTAACTGATGATGGTCAAGTTTCAAAATATGAAAAAAATATGAAAATCAAAACTTTTTAAACGCATATCGAAAAACCTTCGAGTGTCTACTAATACCTGCAGACTTTGACTGTAGTTATATAGAAAATACCGACTTACACTATCGAAACTTAATTTTGAAATCTAGTAAACATCATCTACTTTTGCTGTTGACTGTACTATGATTTAGCGCTATTACGATAAATACCATATTATATTAGTTTAGATGGCTGATTCATATGTCATACTCGTGAACGAGTGTCGCCTGTGCAGGCTGGTCTGCTCTTGCGTGCTTGTCTTATTTTTATTATTATTAACTATAGTTTAACTTTGTTTTTTCTTATACAGGTTTTGACTTTTACTAGTACTGTATGACATTGTAAAAAATTAAACTGGTAAATGATGTTTTTGCAAACTTAAATATTTAATTATTTTTTTTTGTGTGTTTTTTTACATGTTGTGACTGTCCTTTATATTTTGTGTTTTTATGACGTTGTAGGGAGTAAAGAGCTGGACACTTGCTGAGTTTCTTGCCGGTTCTTCTCAGTACAAGATCTCCCGCCCAGAGTAGATAGACTTACGAACCGATGGCATAATGACATCCATAAGAGCTGAATAAATGATTTTGAATTTTTAATTAAATAATAATCTCAACTTTTGATGCCTGGCCGAGTAGCAAAGCACTTGGCTTAATATCCAGGGCTCTGAGTTTAATTCTCAGGTCGTGCTAAGGTGTTTTAGATTATGTGATGCACTCTTTGTTACCCATCAATTGTAGCGATGACTTGTTATAATAATGGATGCCTTTGCCCAGCGTTGGGCTATTATACTTATGTACAAGCTATTACTTTAATTTTTTTTGACATCAATCATACCCATTAATAGTTTTGGAATTTGACAAAAACAAAGTTTTTTTAGACTTACAATGTCAGTGTGATTTTATTTTATTTTTATTTTATTTTAATCGGTAAATAAACAGCCAAGGCCAATATAAATGTACACAGCTAGCTTATGTTGATAACAAAAAATGGTGCTTAAACACTACAACTAATAATAATCAAAAACACAAATGTTGAAAAAATTTCCACGAGCAGGGTTTGAACCTGCACCCTTCTGACATACCGGGTCAGGTGCTCTTCCAAATGAGCTATCGTGGTTCTAACCAGCCCGCCGAAATTATTCAACACTATTTACTTTTTACTTTGAAAGCCAAAGGCGCCCATTCAATGTTAACAACTACCGTCATTAACGTTAACTACGAAAAAATATAAAAATAGTTACTGTATAAGTAGATAATATTAACAAATAATAGTCTAAATGATAATGTTTTATTTTTGTTTCTACTTCTAAGATACTTAAATAAATACTAAAATTATGCAAACAAATACATGGAGTGGATAAGGGGAGAAAAGGCTTAATTTTAACTTATCTTTAAAGTTTTTTTTGATAGTGATGATAAAGCACGCGTTGGACATAGCCACGATAGCATAGTCGGAAGTGCACCTGACCCGGTAAGTCAGTGAGTGCGGGTTCAAATCCCGCTCATGGAAAATCTTGGAATTATAATTTTTTCGCAAGCATGAAATTAATTATAATCTATACAATTTCGTTTTTTTTTTGTGTGTTTTACTTCAAGGTACCCACACTAAGGTAAACCCAGTTATCTATTAACGGAACCCTTTAGTAAAAGGCGCGGTTCTATCGTTTTTTGCAGTTCCAAAATGCAACTTTCCATTTTTGGTTTCAAAACGAAAGTGGTCGGCCTCTCTAAAGCATGCGGTGTGCCCGCCATTTCCGAATTGATACACATATCACAATATAAGGACATTCAGAAGGCAAACATAATAAATACAGGGTTATTGGTAATACGCAGCGATCCATTTAAGGCGACGCATTGGTAATTTACGTGGCGGGGGGATCTTGATTTTTCCCAACAATTACAAAACATATGAAAGTGATATTTGATGACATGGTTTTTCATTTAATTGACTTCATTTTGATAGTTGCAGAAACACGATTTGTCAACTTTTATAACAGAGAGAAAAATATCAAAGTAACCTCTTTTTAAATATAGATTTGCATTTTACAAGCAAACCAGACCGATTTAAGCATCTAAATTTTCTTAGTAGATTAGTCTTAACACACACTTCAAAATTTTATTGTAGTTAATTTTTAAATAATTTGAAGTTTTAATTTGAAGGAAAAAAAACCAAATTCTCTTATGGTACGGGGCGCAAACGCTCGTATCAAAACGTATGAGATTTATTGTTTAGCGATGCGTCGCCTTAACAGGGATAGGCAAACTTTTTCATTCGCGTGACAATATTTACTCACAAAATCTATAGCGGGCCAGGCTATTGAATTTTTTGCTGTATATTTTCAATAAATACTAAACTTTTTTTTGTGAAATAAAAATATTGATAGTTATGCATTTTCTGAAAACACACGCACTTGAATTTTTGTTTGATGGTCGCGGGCCGGACTTCGATCATTCACGGGCCGGTTATAGCCCGCGGGCCGTAGTTTGCCCATCCCTGGGTTATAGTAAAGATCATTAGCTATCAAATTGCCCTTGGGTAGATGGGACAAAAATGTAACGATTTCGAAATAAAATTATTTTTCTCTTTTCTTTTGTTTTGGTCTTTTTGTATTATTATTACGTATTAGAGTGTTAGCAAACTAAAAACAACCATTAAATATGTAAGTTCTTTTTTAAATCCACTTTAAAGTAGCGTGACTCACTTATATTTGAAAAAAATAATATAATTATTATTTATTTATTTATTTTTAAATCGGTACATTTTAGCCCCATCTACCCGAGGGTAAATTGATAGCTAACGAAAGATCATTTGCTATCAATTTCCCGGTCCCTTTAGGGGTCCCTTTAGGGGCGCACTATTGCGTGATGCCGTGTCTTACCAAATTCTCCGAGTGGTTCGGATCGGATCGGGCCTTCATACTAACTCGCTACAGCTGCGTTCGGAGTGTTCCGAGCTGTTCCGAGATCCGTGTCCGTGAGGGTCTATGTGTGCATTGCTCTAACGCGTTATGTATTAAGCATATCTTCTGTAGTCTCATTATTATGTGTCGGAACAATCCGAACGCAGCTGTTTTTTTCCCTTTAGTTGATGGCTTCGTGCGATTAGCACATTTAGCCAGTGTCAAAGTAATTTTTCTTACAAGTAATACATAAATATACAATTCCTTCCAGTACATAAGGATGATGAATGTTATAGAAGTGAGAAATGATATACCCTCCAAACCCTCGAGTATCTCAGTAACGATGTGGGGCTTTACTAAGTCCTCGGGCACTTGCACTGTTTTGTTTCATTTGCCAACACTCATGTGCACTAACGAACACTTAACGGTTAACAATCCACCATTATTTCACATTAATATTCGACATAACACAAATTTTAGAAAATAAAATTAAACCGCAGACATGACTCTTCACTTTCCCGCCAAGAAGTCATTTTGAAACACAAAATCATAGGGTTGCTAGAAATGAAAATAAAATTTAATCGTGCAGGTTCGAATTAAAATAATCAAGTAACTAAATACAATTAAAAAAATTGCAGTTATTTTAAGCACCTTTTTACGGCGTTTTCTAAGCTTAACATATATAAAGAACATTTTTTTGTAATTAATAATATCATAACAATGAGTATTTATTATTATAAATATGTACACAACAAAAAGAAACATTACTCACTTATCTTAACTTAAAAAAAATAGAAAAATTATTAGAAAATTAAAAACTAAAGACCGACCGACCTCATGGGAACGGTCCCAAGAATGCTGGCAACATTGCCCCTTTTTTAGTTAAGTATTAGCAACTTTGACGGACGAGTGACGTTTGCAATTTTCACAATATGGCGACTTCATCATCTTGCTTGCGTACACGCTGTACTGGTTGTTGTAAGCTATTGAAACCGTTTTGTTCTAGTAAACTTTTGTAACACTCGAAATTTCGTTAAATTTTATTCAATTCCTGTAGATTGAAATAAAAAACAAATTATCGAGCTTTACAAGAGTTAACTAGAACAAAACTGTTTCAATAGCCGACAGCCGGTATGCATACAAGAAATATATGTAGGTACGTATCTATAGATAGGTGCTTAGTTTCGGAACGATAACAGAGATGGCGGTGTCAAATTGGTTTGCAAGCACCACGAGAGGGCTCTCTATTTATCTTTAATTTAATCTTCTGTGCGTGTGTGTATGTTATTAAACTCTTTCTAAGCGGCTGGACCGATTTGAATGATTTTTTTGTGTGTTCAAGTGGATTCGAAAATGGTTTAGATTTACAATTGGACCCGGTAAGTGGAGCTGCTATAGGGGTTCATCATGGGATACGGGTGTTCTTAAGCGGACGAATGATTTGCTTGTTTTGTTGTCATGGATTTCTCTACGGTGAGAAGTTGTCTGTGGGCGATGCGCGATCGCGTTTGTATGGCACATACTTTCTGCAATCTCGTTATTTTGCGCACACATCTCTTTTTGTACCTCTCACTTTTTGATTTAAAACATTGAAATAAAAAACAATGTGTGCGCAATTTCGGATAATTAAGTAACACCAACAATGTTAATAAAAAAACTAGAAAGGATTATTATGTGAGGGGCGATAAAAGGCGGCAACGAAATCGCTTGTTACGTTGAATTAGATTAGAAATTGCTAAATTGTTTATTTATTTAATTAAAACTTTTGCAACATTATAGTATTTAGATGGCGTACTTTATGCCTGTGGCTAAACTTTAAATCTATTTAGCATCTTCGCCATTTGCGAGTTGCTGCCTAGTGCCTACGTAGCGTAGCAAGCAACCACTTTTTCGAATTTGATTTGCAGTGAAAGCCGCTCGCGGTATGCGAGTCTATAAAACGGAAGCGACTTTTTTGTAAGTTCGTTCACTCTTACTTTGCTGGCCATTTTGAAATTAGGTACATTTTTTTGCATTTTTTTTTTGCTTCTCTCAGTAGGCAGACCTCTTTTTGTTATGACGGTGTTTACTGTTGGTGGCTTTATATCGGAATTGTGTTTATAGGTGGCGTGAAATTTATGGTCCCACAAGCTGTAGTCACAAATGAGGAGACCCTGAAAATAAGCTTAAGCGGACGGAATTGAAAAATATGACAAAATCAAAGTTTCGTAGTCCCCTGATTCCTCCTCCAAAACTGTACCGATTAAAATTACTATTTTCATTAAAAAATAAAGAAAGACTTTGGATGTTTTGCTTTTTTATATATAATCTCGTCAAATTTGAATCTGCCAATTATTAAGGTTTTTAATATCTAAATAGTAGTATAGTTTTTTTAATAATTAATTTATGAAAAAAAAGGAAAATATAGGGACACAGCCAAAGCCTTTCTGTAATTCTTAATGAAAAAAATAATTAAATCAGTCTAGTTTTGGTGGAGGAGTCAGGGGACTACGCAACGTTGATTTTGTCTACTTATCATACACATTTTTCAATTCAGTCGACCTTAGTGTTTGCCTGTACCTTCCATAAAGACCGGCAACGCATCTGCGATTCCTCTGGTTTTCCTCCTACCGCCGCCCATGGACACCCGTCCATGGGCGGCGGTGATTGCTTCCTATCAGGTGACCCACCTGCTCGTTTGCCTCTTTCTAATATATAAAAAAAAACCACAGCAGCGGCGGGCGGTCAGAAACTATATTATTTGTAATGTACAAACTTAAAGCACTATAAAAGTCATTTACGGTTCAAAATGGAAATCTGTAAATAACACAGAAATACTTTCATTTTCACTAAAGTAGACCTTACCTACTTATCCTTTTTTTTCGTTTATTCACGAGTTGAATAGCATTAAAATTGTAGGTACTTACATACAACATGAGTTATTATTGGTAATTGCTAAGATCCGGTTGGTAATAAGTCTCTCGTGGCTACAGACTCATTGATTAATATTCAATATTATCATAACACTATTAGATTTTGGTCATTTCATTGACGGGGCATTATTTTCATTTGTATATGACGATAGTAGTAGTTTTGTTGTATTGTATATGTCATAGACACACACCTATATTCATAGACATTTTTTAAGATAACAAGCCGTCTTTAAGAGCGTTTACGCAGCACAATAGCGCCACTAATGAAAAAAAAACATATCTAGTAATTAGAGATAGAAATCAAATTATGCTCAACAAACTATTTGAATGAAGTAAATTAGCATTTTTACGTCACCTAATGAACACCTCCCATGTTATGGTTTAGTTAAATAAGACGTTACGGCCACTTTTAACTATAACGCCATATTTAACTAAACCATAACATGTCAGGTGTTCATTAGGTGACGTAAAAATGCTAAAATACTTCATTTAGATAGTTTGTTGAGTATAATTTGATTTTCTATCTCTAATTACTAGATACGTTTTTTTTTCATTGGCGGCGCTAGTGTGCGGCGTAAACGCTCTTAAGTAAGTAAAGCAAATAGCTATTATTGTCCCACTGTTGGGCAAAGGCCTCCATCATTAAAATCAAGTCATCGCTACAATTGATGGGCTTAATCACCACGCTTGCCAAATGCGTGTTGGTGATCACAAACCCGGGATATGCATCGGAAAATACGAACATACTTTGTACGACCTGGGAATTGAACCCGGTACCTGAGGGTATCGGGTCAAGCGTTTTGCCACTCGGCCACCGAGGCGAGGCTTTGGCGCAGTAACGTATTGGCAGTTCTCGACAGGAACCCAGTGATCAACAATTTTTCATTTCAACATAATTATAATATATACTTACCTCCTCCGACCTCCTTGGTCGAGTGGTTTGTACACCGGTTTTCATGGTGTCGCCATCTCTGAGGTCCCGGGTTCGATCCCCGGTCGGGTTAATTTAGAAATTATTGTTTTTCTAAATTGTCTCGGGTCTGGGTGTTTTCTATGTGTAATAAGTATGTATTTAAGTATTTTAAGTATGTTTATCCGTTGTAACCATTTAACGAGTTTCATAACGAAGCTTCTCTTGGGCTAGATAATAGGTGTGAGTGTAGGAAAGTTTATTTAGTTTATTAGTTTACCTATATAAGTTAAAAAAAAATTGGCCTTTGTCCAACAGTCGTCGTCTTTTGGCTAAAATGATGATGACAATGAAAAAAGGTTTTTTTATTGACAACGTCACATACTTTGTTCTGATTCCAACGTAAGTAGCTAAAGCACTCGTTTCATGGAAATCGGAAACAACGACGGTACCACAACCACCCAGACCCGACGCAACGTCGAAATGGTCGTTTTCGACATTGACCCGACCGGAAATCGAATCCGGGACCTCACGAGTTAGCGCCACCCAAAGCAAGCATGAGGTTCAACTGTCAGCAAGCTGAAGATATCGGTGTCCAGTCAGGTCAGCCTGCTGTCATTACTGGAGTCCAGTTAGGTCAGCATGCTGTCATTACTGGAGTCCAGTTAGGTCAGCATTCTGTCATTACTGGAGTCCAATTAGGTCAGCATGCTGTCATTACTGGAGTCCAGTTAGGTCAGCATGCTGTCATTACTGGAGTCAAGTTAGGACAGCATGCTGTCAATACTGGAGTCCAGTTAGGTCCGCATGCTGTCATTACTGGAGTCTAGTTAGGTCAGCCTGCTGCCATTACTGGAGTCCAGTTAGATCAGTTTTTTCTGTCACACCATCTTGATGGATGGCGATCTACTACTGTGCGTTTCTCACGTAATTTTTTACCACGAACTACAGTGCTGTGGAACCAGCTCTCAGCGGCGGTATTTCCGGACCAATACGACTTAGGGATCTTCAAGAAACGAGCCTATTCCTTCCTTAAAGGCCGGCAACGCATCTGTGATTCCTTTGGTTTTGCGGGTGTCCATGAGCGGCGGTGATTGCTTCCCATCAGGCGAATCGGCTGCTCGTTTGCCTCCTTCTAATATAAAAAAAAATTGTTCCATTTAGGTCATCTATGACCTAAATGGAACAATTTTTTTTCTGACCCAAGTGGCAGCTGACGTAAGTGGAATAAACTCAAGCCACTCTGCTACGGAGGTCGTCGATTATAAACGCAAAGAATTTATCACACTGTGCCTTTTTGGAACGTCAAAATTTTTCATTTTAGCCCTTATATAACTTACTTTCCCTGTGTGGTGCCGGGGATAAAGAATTGCACCACCCCCTCTCTTCCCGTGGGTGTCGTAAAAGCCGACTAAGGGACTATTCCAGAGGATGGGCAGCAGCATCTCTCTGAGGTTACCCTCAACCTACTGCGATCGCCAACCCGCCTGCCAAGCGTGGCGATTACGGCAAATACCCCTCATATCCTTGGGGGAGGCCTTTGTCCATCAGTGGACGTCTTTTGGCTGAGATGATGATGATAACTTACCTACACAGGACCCATCAAACACGTTACAGCTTTAAATAAAGACAACAAGAAAAATAACGAGCAACTTATAAAACAATATTATTTATTAAAGTTAAAACAACATGAAACATAGCGACGCAAACACAACCAGTTGCAGCGTCAACCGGGCTTCGGAGCCGGCACCTCGCTGGGGGGCGAACAAAGCGGCGTCGTGGTAGTTTGAGGTCCATCCTATCAGCTGCTCATCACGATTTTGAACGCGAAGCCAGAGCTCTAAAGGACGGAAGTACCTAAAACAAATAAAAAACAATATGTTAAGGAAGTCTTTCATCATCAGCTCATTTTCCCTTTGGATGGATAGGGAGAACGGGTCATAAACCACCACGCGGGCCCAGTGCGGTGCGGTGGTTGTTAACGACTGCTGATGCAGCCGGGACCAACAGATTTACGTGTCTTCCGAAGCACGGAGGAGCGAGATGATAAACTTTTGATCACCCATCCGATGACCGGCCTTCGCAAAAGTTGCTTAACTTCAGCAATCGCTGACCTAGCGCGTTTACCACTGCGCCATCGAACTCTTTTCCCACTGACATTGAGTTTGAATTATTCGGATTTAAACCCGCCATGTCAGACGGTTTTAAATCTTGCTAACAAATTAATTTCAACTATTTTCCGAATTCCGAACGCGTCTGATGCCGCGCCCGGCCCGATATCCGGATGTCTTGAGTTCAATTCCGAGACCGGACCAAGTATGTTTCGTATTTGTTTGATAACCCGGGTTTGCGATCACCAACCCGCACTTGGCAAGCGTGGTGATTAAGGGTGCGCCGTCCATAAGTGACAAGTGTCATATGTTTTATTTGAAATGTCGTCGTCCATATTTATTTGATGCCGCGCGGCCATACTAATTTTGTATGGGGAATTTAAGGTGCTTAATAAAAAATAATTATTTCAATAACCACTTGATGAATCGAAAATGTAGTCTAGCAATTTGTAGTTTATCCATTGATGATTGTTTAGACAAAATCAGAGGTACAATAATTTAGATAAACTATAAGAAATCTACTAAACGCCGCCACTCGTTTTCATGATTTTTGCCCAACTTTAAATGATATTGTAGAAAAAACTATAGCGTGTTATGAATTTATGGTTCTGACAAATTGTAAACACGTTCCCTATGATACTAAATATATATTTTGTTCATTTAATACGATAGTATTTTCAATTATATCTACTTAACCGTAACTGCATTTTTGGCATTTTTTTGTCGGCGCACCCTTAAGCCATTACCCATCAATAGGGTATTTGACTACAATGAAAATATTGATCAAACTGTTGTTCACTAGTAAAAATGTTTTTGAACTAATTTAGCCAGCACATAATTTTAAAATAAGTATAATTTAAAAAAAAATCATTAATAACATAATAATTTTTTTATGATTGACCACGTGATCAAAAACGCACGGGATGACGCTGAATCTGGAGTGACGCTACCAGCTTGAAACAATGTCAATTAAAGTTTTGTACGTTTGATTTGACAGCTAAAAGTTTGCTTACAAGCAGGTGACGTCACGACATCACGTGACCTGCATGCATGGCGTCTTCAGCGTTTTGGCGGCTATTTTAATAATTTGAATTTTAATGGCGATTTTCATAAAAAATAAAGAAATTCATAACGTATTAATCAAATTGCAAATATATTGTGCTATAATGAACCATTAGACATATTTTTCTAAAACCTGTCAAATACCCCATTCTAATTTGTTTGTTGAATAGACTTTAAAGTAGGGTTTACCTGACGAGTGACTCCGGTGATATCCTGTTGGTCTTGCCTTTCGTCATGGATCTGATGATTTCGGAGGCCGCCTTCGAAGATCCGGATTGCATGATTTCACTGGAAAACGGATACTTTTTGTTTGACAGCCAGTAAGTGTACCTACTTATATCCTACTGTACCTACTTATAATAAAATAAAAAAAATAAAATAAAAAGCAATTTATTTCTCTGTCACAATAGTCACACATAATCAGTAAGCTTACAATTTTGGTAGTATACATAAAGACATTGTGAGAGAGCAGAACCTGCGCTAGGATAACCTGGGTTACATAGTTCTGGCCCCCCACTTTGGACTTGACCTATGATCTTAAAAGCTATTTCGTAAGTGTGTGTGTGTGTGTGATCGAGGGTGTGTGTGTGTGTGTGTGTGTGAGCGTGTGTGTGTGAGTGCGTGCGTTCGTGTGTGTGTGTGTGTGTGTGTGTGTGTGTGTGTGCGTGCGTGCGTGCGTGCGTGCGTGCGTGCGTGCGTGCGTGCGTGCGTGCGTGCGTGCGTGCGTGCGTGCGTGCGTGCGTGCGTGCGTGCGAGCATGCGTGCGTGGGCGCGTGGGTGCGTGCTTGCGTGCGTGTGTTTGTGTAGGTGACAATCAAACGTTTGCGCTAATACTTTTACGGCTTATTTTAGCGTCTGAAGCAGATCTTCAACCTCATCGTAGGTTTTCGAACGTAGAAATTTCGAGACTGATTGTTTGCATTTAAACCGAGTCATAGGATATATATTAAGGATACGGTTTAACTTATTATATAAATATTTACCAAGAAATATTTGGTAGTGTTGTGCGAATGTAGAAAACATTTTGCTATTTTTGAAAACTTTGTCTTTTCTTCTGGTGTTCTCAAATAAATCAGGGTTATAAGTAGTCTTAGAATGGGTATATAGGATAGTATTCAATACAAACAATTGCCTCACCGTGAGTACTTCTAATTCGGAATATAGCTGTAAGGTTGGATATCTATAGGGCTTATACGTCATCACTTTAAGCACAGCTCTTTGCGCCCTCTCGGTGCCCATCATATAATTTTTAAACGTACCACCCCATGATGTGATACAGTATGTTGTTATAGACTGGCATAAGGCAAAGTAAGTGGTTTTGAGCATTTTTAAGTCAACTGAGGATCTTAACCTTTTAAAAATGAAAATTAATTTACGGATTCTCTTGGTGAGTATTTCGGTATGTTGTTTCCAAGAAAGTGTAGAGTCTATATAGACACCAAGGTATTTTATTGCAGTTAATCGTTCTAGTGTGATGCAAGAACAGGTTCTGGAGTAAGTCTGCAATGGACAACTATGGGCTATTACTTGAAAATGTGTGGGTTGGGTACGACTTTGCTTAGTAAAGGTAAGATATTTAGATTTATTTATATTGAGTGTGAGTAAATTTAGCTGAAGGCTTAGCATCACTTTACGGAGTCCATGTTCAGCTACTTGCTCTAGTTCTTCCCAACATGAACTACGAAAGACAAGGGCTGTGTCATCAGCGAACGCATACAGTTGTCCATTATCAAAATGCAGATTGCATAAGTCATTCATATAGACCAGAAATAAGGTATGTCCTAGTATGCTTCCTTGCGGAACTCCGTAGGATATTGGATAAAGATCGCTAATTAAGTTACCTATTTTTACCCGTTGGTTTCTGTTATTTAAGTAGCTGCAGAATAATTTAAGAGCTGTACCGCGAATACCTATTTTTTCCAATTTATTTAACAGCAGGGGGACAGAGACAGTGTCAAACGCCTTCGCAAGGTCCAAAAATATTGCCAAACATTTATTATTTTTTTCTAGTTGTTGAATAATATGTGAAGTTAAGTTATCGACAGCTTGTTCAGTTGATTTGCCCTTAGTAAATCCATACGGATTATCCGAAATAATTTTAAATTTATGTAAATAGTTAGTTAGCCTTTTGTTTATTAACCGTTCTAGTACTTTGGATATAGAAGGTAAGATTGATATGGGTTTATAATTGCCGATACTGTCTCTATCCCCAGTTTTATATATCGGCTTGATGAGGGCAGTTTTGAGACAGTCAGGAAAGATTCCTTCGCTAAAGCTTCGATTACATATGTGTGTAATCGCGGGCACAATGATGTGTATAGCCATTTTGAGGACATTGGCAGGTATGTTATCAATACCAACAGCAGGACTGTTCCCTAGCTCTCTAATAGTAGCATAAACTTCATTACAGTCAATGTCTGCTAGTATGAAAGACCCCAGGGAACATTTTTCCGATTCAGAAGAGAGAGAAGTACTGTTTGTCATTGGAATCTTCTCCGCCAGCTCTTTTCCTATGTTGGCAAAGTACTCATTTATAGTATTAATCGATGCTACCGGGTTTCCTTTCAACTGTAGGAGGTTACTGAGGTCGTCATGGTTTTTATTGCTTATCTTAGCTATGTCTCTAATTGCATTCCATGTTTTTTTCGAGTTTTTCCTAACATTGTCTAATTTCTCTTTATTATAATCGCTTTCGACTTTTTTTAGAAGGTCATTGCAAAAGTTTCTGTAACGTCTATATGTTGTCATTAGTATTGTGTTTTGTGGATATTTGTTACTTTGCGCGTGCAATTTGTCACGATTTCTAATGCACCGCAATAGACCGGGAGTGACCCATGGTTTCATGATTCTTTTCCTGTTTGGGATAGTTTTTATTGTTGTATTTTTATTTATAATGTCTGTTATTTTCGTGACCAACAATTCGGTAGCTGTATTTGTATCATTAATTTCTAGAATGGGGTTAAAATCTGTTTGTTGTAGGCTTATTAGTATAGCATCGTAATCCATGGTTTTATATGTGGGCGCAGGTTTAGGGGTCTTATTTGAGTTAATTACAGTAAACATAGTTGAAAAGTGGTCAGTTACTGTAGTGCGAATAACTGCAGTTGATGTTTGAAGGTTTGATTTTACAATGATATGGTCGAGACAGTTTTTATTTCGGGTGGGAATCATGTGTCCAGGAAGAAAACCATGGTAAGCTAGTAGATTTTCGTATTCATTTGAATGGTGGTCGTTATCTAAAATATTGATATTTATATCTCCCGCTATATATATGTTTTTGTAATCTTTCACGGACTCAATTGTATGGTTTAATGATTTTAAAAAGTTGTCTATGTTTTGGTATGACGGTGGGCGATAGATAGCAATAATGCAGGTGCTGTTTGGTAACTTTATTATTAAACAGTTAGCATCAACAAAAGATGGTTCTGTAACATCTGCAGTAATTGAATCCCTAACATATACGACGACTCCCTCGTTTTGCGTGTTGCAGTTTTTTGTGTAAAAATTATTATAATATAAAAGAGATGTTGGGTTGCCGGTATTTTTAAGCCAACATTCTGAGAGTACAATAATGTCAATACCAAGGTAAAGGCTAGAGATCAGGACTTCTAAATGACTCATGTTACAGTGGATACTTCGTATATTCTGTGATAATACTAATAAGTGATTATTGTGTGGTAATTTGTCTCTCACCTCTCCGACATCACAAATATAGCTAGTGGCTGGACAGTACGAATCAAGGTCATTTGCAACCTCCTCATCAAGCTCTGTGCCGATAGAAGTTTAAGGGGCTGTTCAGTGATAAGTACCTTAAGTACAGATATGTAAAGCATATTTGCATTATTGTATATTGCATAGTATATTGAACGTATATTACAACTGAGTTAATTTTGTAAATAGTTACTAGATATGCGCGCCCGCTGTATAAAGTTATATATAGTGTTTGTGTGTGTAAGAGCATTTTGTGATGTATGAAGTTATATGTGATGTTTGTATACAACTACGCCTGCCTGTGGTAGTTGTACGACGAGAGGTTTTCTTGACGAGGTTGGTTAGAGAAACAACAGGTAAAATGACTGCGTATAATGTTGCTTGTTTCACAGTTGTACAGCGAGTGTTAAACAAGATTTATATCGAAATAAAGACTGCGTTACTATGACTAAAGTATTACAAATTAGGGAATGGTGCGGAGTGCAAATCATGATGCAATACATTAGTAAGATTAATATTGACCTAAATATATGATACACATAAAACTTGAGTCTAATGCAATAAAGGATGATGCAATAATATTATGTAGTACAAGTAGGCACATCACTTCCCCTCTTTTTAAAAAAAAAATGTACACTTCTGTTTACAAATAAAAAGTAAATAATCAAGTAAAATAAGTTTAAAATGTATAAAAAAATTTAAATGTATAACATAAATAAAATTTAAAAAAATTAAATTCAGTAAAAAAAATAGTAGGTAAAAGAATAACCGGAAAGGCTTTTAACTACGGGCGATAACACATTTCATTACACATTGCTTTTCACTGATGCAAGAACACTTTACACTGATGCAAGAACACTTATGGCGTCAGCTGCCCTCATCAGGCAACGGAGTAGGCAGGGGCGCGAGGCTGTGCTGGCTGCTCGCGGCCCCTGCGGCTGGCTCGTGTACCTCCAAACTCTCGTCTCAGCATCTCAATGTACCGATTTTTACAGCATCGATAAACCAGGACACCGATCGTTATCAGTAACGTTCCTATGATGATTGCCGCTAACAAGTCCAACTTGCTATGCGTCATTTCGTGAAAGAAGCTGGTGTCTGCTTTGTTTTCAGCGCCATTTTGCGCTATTATAACTTGCTCACGGCTCTGACTTTTTCCCATTTTTATTTATTACTTTTAAAATGTTGTAAAAAGTTGCTCGATGTTTGACAGAATAAAACGTAATGAGCACGTTTGATTGATTTATTCATCACGGCATAAATCGCACCGTAGGCTTAATAAGGCGTCCGGATCGGGTTCTAATGTAATTGTTTTGATTACTACTTGCTCTTTGACTACTAGTATATGATTCTGAGTCTGGTATGCGCGGACTGGACTTATTTGACTGGACGGGT
The DNA here is from genome assembly GCA_947562085.1 of Eudonia lacustrata. NCBI lineage: Eukaryota > Metazoa > Arthropoda > Insecta > Lepidoptera > Crambidae > Eudonia > Eudonia lacustrata. The sequence continues at coordinate 1,837,348 of OX387336.1, read as the reverse complement.
TGAATTTCTATGTCACTGTGTACTAAAAATGCGGGTTTTAGACGATCGATTGATATCGATTTAACTGTCTCTGATATCATAACTTTAAAAACTTTGTTCCCGTGCTCTACAACTTTGTAAGGTCCACAATAAGGTGGTGTTAGAGGCTTTGTCACATGGTCACAGCGAACGAAAACATGTGTACATGACTGCAATGATGGATGAACAAAAATTTTATTTTGTCTGTTTGATTTTCTCGGAACAGAAGATAAATTGCGTAAATGCTCTCTTAAGTTGTGCAACAAAGTTTCGTTATCAGGGATGTTCGGCGTTGACGGCTCGAAAAAATCACCTGGAAGCTTGAGAGTTGTACCGTAGACGAGTTCGGCTGCGGATATATGAGTATCATCGCGTAAGCTGGTTCTCAAACCCAATAGTGCGGTAGGCAGCTCGTGTAACCAATTTTCGGTATTTCCACGAGCCATCAATGCGGACTTAAGCGTTCTATGCCACCTTTCGACCATCCCGTTCGCTTGTGGGTGGTAGGCTGTAGTGTGAATTTTAGATATTCCCAGCCGTTTAGCTAAATCACTAAATAAACGAGACTCGAACTGACGGCCTTGATCAGTTGTTATTCTAAGTGGGCAACCGAATCTTGTAATCCACTGACTGTATACTGTTTCCGCGACACTTTCGGCCGTAATATCTTTTAAGGGTACTGCTTCTGGCCAGCCTGTGGCCCTATCGATCATGGTTAATATGTACTTGTAACCATGACAGTACGTCAGCGGACCAACGATGTCCACGTGCAAATGTTGAAAACGATCACTATGCGGAAAAGTGGTGAAAGGCGCTATGGTATGGCGATGAATTTTAGATTTTTGGCAATCCAAACATGTTCGTGTCCAATCATTAACGTCTTTATTCATAGATTTCCAAAAAAATCTATTTGTAATCATCTTTTTCGTGGAACGAGTACCAGCGTGACTCATTCCGTGAATTGTTTTAAATGCTGTAACTCGAAACTGTTTCGGTAAGAAAGGACGCGCTGATTGCTTAGATATTTCACAATAAATAGGTCCATTGCAGTTTGGGTAGTAAAAAGCTTTAAACTTTAAATTTTCAGATTTAAGTAATTCTTGCAGCTCTTCGTCATTTTGCTGCACAGTGGATAATTCATTGTAGTTCAATGGCGATGGCATTTCTATTTCTTCTATGCGAGAAAGAGTGTCTGCGACGATGTTCTGAGATCCTTGGATGTGTTCGATTGATGTGCAGAATTGTCCAATATAATCCAGGTGTCGACATCGCCTCGGGGTATCACTGCTGCTCGTAGCTTTTTTATGTAACGCAAAAACGAGCGGCTTGTGATCCGTATAAACTGTGACATGTTGGCCTTCAATCATATAGCGAAAATGTTTGACCGCCATGTATATAGCCAGTAATTCTCTATCATAAGCACTGTAGCGTTGCTGTGCTTCGCTGAATTTGCAGGAGAAAAAACTTAAAGGCTGCCACTCTTGACCCACTTTTTGTTGCAGAACTGCGCCTGCACATGTGCTGGAGGCATCTGTCATGAGCGCGATGGGTGCGCAATTGACCGGATGTGATAATAGCACTGCTTCACGTAGATTATTCTTGCAGTTCTGGAAAGCGTCTTCAGCCTGTTTAGTCCAAACAATTTGGGTTTTATCCTTACGTTTAGTGTTATGTAAATAGCTGTTTAAAATTGCTTGTTCTCGAGCGGCGTTTGGCAAATGACTTCGGTAAAAATTAATCATCCCCAAGAAACGTCGTAATTCTTCGATGGTGTTTGGTTTGGGGAACTCGGAAATAATTTTAACTCTATCTTCCAGCGGCCTTATTCCCTTAGTTGAAACTCGATATCCCAAAAAATCAATTTCAGTTTTTCCAAATTCGCACTTAGCCTGATTAATAGTTACGCCGTATTTATTTAAGCGTTCGAAAACTATTTTTAGGTGCTCCCGATGTTCTGAGGCCGTTTTTGAGGCCACTACGGTGTCATCGATATAATTGAATAAAAAGTCTAAGCCTTCAAAAACGACATGATTCATGAAACGCTGGAAGGTTTGCGCAGCGTTTGGTAATCCAAAGCTCATACGCGGGAATTCGAAAAGTCCGAACGGTGTTATTATAGCCGTCTTCTCGATATCTTCGGGAGCGATTGGAATAAAATGGTAAGATCGATGAAGGTCAATTTTTGAAAATATCTTCCTTCCCGTTAAAAAATAAGTAAAATCGGTAATCCGCGGGATAGGATATCTATCTGCTTTTGTTATTGCATTTAAGCTGCGGTAGTCGCCGCATGGACGTATTTCTCCATTCTTTTTGTTCACTACATGTAAAGCACTCGACCAGCAACTTTTAGAGGGTTGACAAATGCCTATCTGCTGCATGTAAGCAAATTCTTTTTTGACTTTTTCATATTTTTCGGGTGGTAGTGGACGAGCGCGTGCAAATACTGGTGAGCCTGTAGTCTCTATATGATGCAAAACGCTATGTTTGGGAGTATCTTTGTAACACACCGGTTTCGTGATGTCTGGATACGCTGATAAGAGATCGTAGTATGGACTTGTGACGTCTATTGTTTTGATTGAAGCGTTGCCGTAATCCACTATAGAGCCAACAACGTTTAGACTTGTAATAGAGTCAATAAGTTGACGCCCGTTGACATCCACCAGAAGTTTGTGATGGTTCAGGAAATCAGCACCAAGAATCGGTTGCTTTACGTCTGCCAATATAAATGTCCAAGAGTATGGTCTTCTTAATTTCAAATTTAATACTAAGTTTTTAGTCCCATACGTTCTAATTTCGCTGCCATTTGCTGCATATAGTCGGTAATTATTATCAATTTCATAGTGCGTGTAAGGCTTCTTTCTTGCAGGTAATACCGAAACATTAGCTCCTGTGTCCACCAAAAAACGTGAACCACTTTGACAGTCGGTAACGCACAGGCGGTGGGAAGGCGAAATGGTGCAGACATCCGCCACTGACTGCACCGAGTTTAGTTTTCCTGCTTAATGACTTTATTCTTATTCCATGTACACGGTTCTACACATTTTCTAGCTCTGTGGTGAAATCGGCTGTGATAAAAACATAACCCGTGTGAGTCATTTACCGGGCGCTGCATCGAATTATTACGACCGCGTGACGTCGATCGAGCGTTGTACCGTTGTCGTTTAAAGTTAAAATTTTGATGTCTTGGTCTTGATCGTTGGAGCTCCATCACTTGCAGGGTTAGTTGGGCTATCTGTGCTTGTAGATTTGTGTATGGATCTGACGTTGACGGTTTGTCGCTGGAAACCTCGGCCAATTGTTGAGGTCGAACGTTCTCCAAAATCTTATCTGCGATAGCTGCCAGATTCTCCAAGTCTTTTACTTCAGTTACCGCGAGAACGCCACGGATTGATGATGGTAAATGCCCTTGCCACATTATGTTTAGTGTTTCATCCGGTATTTTTCCTCTTGCAAGGTCACGCATGTAACGTAAAAGCTGGGAAGGTTTCTGATCTCCCAACTTGATCTCACTTAGTAGCTTCTGTAGCTGCCGGTTTTCTGATTCCTCGTACACCGAAAAGAGTCTAGCTTTTAAAGTTTCGAATTTCTTAGACTGAGGCGGAGAGAGCAGGATATCACTGACTTGTTTAATGACTTCCTTTCCTAGCTTGGTGACGACTAAATTAAATTTAGCCTCGTCGCTGAGCTTTTGTGGTGTTAATATGGCCTCACATTGCACAAACCAGAGGCGGGGCTGATCGCACCAGAACTCAGGTAGTCTTGATGATACCGTGACTGTTGCTAATTCTGATACGCCGTTGCCGGAGACTGATGGACCTGGGGTGGTCATCTTGAAAGTAACCACGTCGGCCAGTAGATCGTGTCAGGCAGTAGATCACGTCGAGCAGTAGATCACGTCGAGCAGTAGATCACGTCGAGCAGTAGATCACGTCGGGCAGTAGATCACGTCGGGCAGTAGATCACGTCGGGGTCACCAATATACAACTACGCCTGCCTGTGGTAGTTGTACGACGAGAGGTTTTCTTGACGAGGTTGGTGAGAGAAACAACAGGTAAAATGACTGCGTATAATGTTGCTTGTTTCACAGTTGTACAGCGAGTGTTAAACAAGATTTATATCGAAATAAAGACTGCGTTACTATGACTAAAGTATTACAAATTAGGGAATGGTGCGGAGTGCAAATCATGATGCAATACATTAGTAAGATTAATATTGACCTAAATATATGATACACATAAAACTTGAGCCTAATGCAATAAAGGATGATGCAATAATATTATGTAGTACAAGTAGGCACATTTGTATGTGTATGTCGCCCGCTGTATGAAGTTATATGTAGTGTTTGTATGTGTAGGAGCATTTTGTGATTTTTTGTTTTTAGGTGTTCAGTGTGAAGTGTGATTGTATACTTGCAGTTACTGTTTATGAAAACAACTTTATAACAATAATAGTGATATGTAAGAGTAAGAACATGCATTGAAATTAAGTGAAAGTATATTGTAATAGATATTAGTCATTTTTGACATTTTAGTAAATTGATGTCTTCTTCTGTGTTGATACGGATAATATTTGCGCCATCACACTTGCGCAAAAAGATTTTCCCGAAGGATGTCCAGCAAAACTTGAATTCATGATGAGCAGCGAAGTCCCGCGCCAGAAAGAAAAGTCGTTTAGCTTTGGCAGTAAGATTATCGGACACATAGATTGGTAGTTTGGGTCCATCAATGTTCAGATGGTGGGTATTTATCTTATTGTCCTTGTTTTTCTTGTTAAATTGCTTAGTTGCCTGTGCGACTTTATCTTTGATCAATGTAGATGTAAATTCCACCACGATCGTTTTGCTATCGGTTTTTGAGTGAACACGGAATACATCTTTGATTTCTGATGGCTGAATAGGTGCATTTATAATCCTACTCAATGTTTCGATAGTACTAACCAAATTGTCTTTGGTTTCATTTATTTTTCGGGGAATATTTCTTATTTCCAGGCTAGAGGACCGGAGCTGTCTCTCTAATTGTTCGACTTTTTCTTCTAAGAGTTGTATTTTTGTGTGATCTTCTTTCTTTTTCTTTTCAAGACGTTCCATACGTTTTAGAAAGTTGTCATACATTTCAGAGTTATAATCAGCAGATAGTTTCAATGTTTGATTTTGGGTTTTAATATCCTCCATCTTTTCATTTAAGTTCGCAAAGTACTGTTGCTGCTCTCGTATAATTTCTTTAAACATATTCCTAACCTCAATTTGAAAGTCTTCAAGTTCATCTTCACGCCTGCGCTTCAGCCGGTACGTAATATTATGCTGGCGGTTCGAATCAGTAGAAACATTTGGATCAGACGGATAGTGGGTCTGTAGTGCGAAACTTGCAGCGGCGGCATCAACGGCGGCGGCTGCGGCGTTTTCGTCTGGTTTAGGCAATTGTGGGGGAGTTGACGGGGGCGAGCGTGAAACCATCATTATTTTACTGATTCAAAGTACCAGGGGAGTATAAACAAGTTGGCGTTAGATCCAAGTAGATCGGGGGTCTTGTGAACTGGACGCTTAACGATGAATTTCAAACAAGCAGCCTATCCGTCCATTCAACGTAGAGCTCTCTAATAGTGAGAGGCCTAGCTAACTGGGCACCGCTCGATAGATTTCATATAGATTGAGTTTCCGTCCAGTATACGTAGACCTTCAATGTGTTGAAATGCGTGTGATACTGTTATCTCTCTTCGTAGTATTATAGTAGGGGATTTGCTGTCCTTTACTTCAGTTAGCAATTGTCATTAACTCTTAATGAAGTAAAATAGATGAATATTAACTCACACAAATGCACTAGGGCAATCCAGTGTATCACTGTCGCTCTGTTGTACCTCTTCGGATTTATGCACTCCTAATATTGTAGTGATTATTTTTACGAGGTTTTATTTAAATATTTGAATAAAAATTAAATAACGGTTTACTAAAAGCACGTCTGATCACTTCAGAGGTCCAAGGGGGAGGGGATAATCAGTAAGTAGGTACTAAGTTAAAAACGCTTATTTTTCAGACGATCACCTTTATATCAGAAACTCTTAAACAGATTGTCGAAAGTATATTTCGCAAGTTTACATTCTATACACGTCGTTGCAAATTTAATATCTCATATGTGACAAAAGTGTATGTCATAAAAAAACGAATAGAACTTTAATCATGTAAAATTTTCAAGAGGATATTTTGTGTTTTATTAGAGGGATAAACAATTCAATTATTATGTACCTATAGAAGAAATTTATCATGTATACAACAAATAAGTTAGAGGTATAAAGCCCTTTTGTTACTACAAACTCACACTTTACTTATACATCTCTGCATTTCTAACGCTCTATTTATACGTCACTACAAACTATAACACTCTAATTATACGTCTCTACAAACACTAACACTCTACTTATACACTCTGCATCTCTAACGCTCTAGTTATAATTCTCTACAATCTCTAACACTCCAAAAACACAAATGCTGAAAAAATTTCCATGAGCAGGATTTGAACCCGCACCCTTCTGACATACCGGGTCAGGTGCTCTTCCAATTGAGCTATCGTGGTTCTAACCAGCCCGCCGAAATTATTCAACACTATTTACTTTTTACTTTGAAAGCCAAAGGCGCCCATTCAATGTCAACAACTACCGTCATTAACATCTGATCATAATATTTTTACAAATACTAAGATCAGATGAGTTAAGAAGTAGGCAAGCTACTTCAGCATTTGTGTTTTTGTAATTTGTTCGCAAGAAAATTTGCGTTAAAAATTATATAAACATTCTAACACTCCATTTATACGTCTGTACAACCACTAACACTCTATTTATACGTTTTTGCAGACTCTAATACTCTACACCTGCTTACCTGAGCAATCTCCCCGCGTCCCTACTCCTGTACACATCGCATTCATGCAGGTGTCCTGTATGCCCCGAAGCTATGCACAGCTGCTCGAAGATCTGGAACTCCAGTATGGTGGACAGGAAGTATTTGATGTATTCCTGGTAAACAATAAAAGCATATTTTGTTCTTTTAATGATTATGGGTCCACAATTTGACGCTAATTTTGTTGCGAATAAAGAGGATGTGGTGAAAAACTCTTCAATGTGCGGGATTAGAACCTTGCAGAGCGGGTTCGAACCTCACTCGTGGATATTTATTATAAAAATATTTTGTTCTTGTTATGTTATTAGAATATTCATTATTTTAATTATTTTATGCTTTTCTGTATGATATTTGTTGTGATTATATTGTATCTGTAGAGTTACTCTTCTGTTAAGGACTTATACTTATCCCACTTAAGTAGGGTAAACATACCATCTGACGTCTCCCATCCAATTATCGAAACCGCAAGAGGTTTATATTTCAAATTCAAATTCAAATTAATTTTATTTAAGATAACTAGGATTTAAGTGTTAGTAACAATGTTAGATGATAAAACAGCCTGGCTATAATAAAAAACGTATACATAATATACTATACTTTATATAATACTACTAATAAAAAATTATACTGATATGATAGCCTTTATAAACAGTGTCCTGCAGATAACAAAATAGCGTTGCGTTGAACATTACAATTAGTTTTATTTTTATTATTATTAACTTATTAAAAAATTAAACTTGTAAATTATGTTTTTGCAGACTTAAATATTTTATTTAGTTATTTTTTCTTATTTTTGTGTTATTTTACATGTTGTGATTGTCATTTACATTTTGTGTTTTTTTTTGTGATGGAAAGTGTCCTTATATGATAGGGCATTTTCTAATATTTATGACGCTGTAGGGAGTAAAGAGCTGGACACTTGCTGAGTTTCTTGCCGGTTCTTCTCAGTACAAGATCTCCCGCCCAGAGTAGATAGACTTACGAACCGATGGCATAAAATGACGTTCACAAGAGCTATTTGTAGCCTAAACTGAATAAATGATTTTGAATTTTTGATTTTTTTTTTTAAATTTCCATATTCTTACATCTACTGTTAGTAACATTTAAAATTTAGGTTATTTAAGGTGTCAACATTTGGTATCGTGCCTATGTGTAATGTTGGTATCACTTTACCTGATCAGAAATGATGTGGTACTTGGAGCCAGGGTCGAAGTCTGCTTCCGTTCTTGGAGCTGGTGGTATCACGCCCTGTTGGCAAAATTTGGTTTATGTAAGTCATCGCTATGTAAGGCTTATTATAATATATAAGTCTAGTTGGAGTTTTATTTGTAATCCGATCACGTTAACGAAACGAGAATTTGTATAGCAAAATTTTAACTCTTCTATATGTCGCCAGGACGACCAGACGACGTCCTTGGTCGAGTGGTTTGTACTCCGGTTTTCATGGTGTCGCCATCTCTGAGGTCTCGGGTTCGATCCCCGGTCGGGTCAATTTAGAAATTATTGTTTGTCTAAATTGTCTCGGGTCTGGGTGTTTTCTATGTGTAATAAGTATGTATTTAAGTATTTTAAGTATGTTTATCCGTTGTCTAGTAACCATTTAACGAGTTTCATGACGAAGCTTCTCTTGGGCTAGACTAGATAATTGGTGTAAGTGTAGAAAAGTTTAGGTACCGAGGTGACAGATGAAGAGAGTTTTATCTATACAAATTCTCGTTTTCGCTAACGTAAACGAAGAGCAAAATAAAACTCGCGCTTGGCTGGAGCTGCCATCGTATTTTTAATCAGATTTACCACCTCTAAGGTCTAGTGGTAATACAATTGGTTTTAGAATGGTCCAGGATTCCACTCTATCTTCATACGTTTGGTTGGAAGTAGAACCGTCTAGCAAGCTACCCACCATCTTATCTAAGTTTTACATTTGTTGGTACAGTCAACAGCAAAGGTAACTGATGATTGGTCAAGTTTCAAATATGAAATCAGTTTGAAAATCAAAACTTTTTAAACGCATATCGCAAAACCTTCGAGTGTCTACTAGTACCTGCAGACTTTGAATGTAGTTATATAGAATACTGACTTACACTATCGAAACTTAATTTTGAAATCTAGTTAACATCATCTACTTTTGCTGTTGACTGTACTAAGCCGTCATAACTAGGGAATGCAATCTCGCGAGATTTTGGACCCAGCCGAGATCTCGCGAGACCAGAAAGCCAGTCTCGCGAGATCTCGCAGATTACGAGATCTCGCGAGATTGGGTAATTTCACTGAAAATTCATGTAAGTAATTTTTTTCCTGCTGTTTTGATGGGACTTTAGTAGATTTCGACTATGTCAGCTCCATAGTTACTTCTTTATTAGATTAGGTACATCAAAAATGAGTTCCATAGTTTGTTCTTCAGGGCATCAGTTATTCCTAAGAGCAACTGAGAGCCTGAAAAACCTAACCACTTCTCTGAATTGCTCTGAGTTTGGAGCTGTTGATGCCTCATACATTTTTAAAAAGCAAGTTTAATCGATCTGTTCTCAATATTCTTTGTAATTCCACGTGCGTTATGCTGCCGCTCAATCTCGTAATCTCGCGAGATCTCGTACGAAATTTGTACGTCGCAAAATACGAACGAGATCTCGCGAGATTGCATTCCCTAGTCATAACATCAATGTTTGTAGCATTGTTGTGTTCCGGCAGCTAGAGATAAGATAGCCAGTGCCTCAGTTTAGGATGTCAGGTGAAGTGCGCTTACACCTTAGACCTTATCGTCACAACTTTTTCTCACCTGGTATCTGAGCTTCATTTCCCACCACCTGCTATTCATATTCTGGACTCCTTCTTCAAAGACTGACCACCTCCACTGTATATATAAAAAAATAACATTTAAAAGTTTTTTATTATTTTGAATTTTGAATTTCGCATTCACAATGCTTTAAATAGTTACAAGATATCATTTTACTAGAAAAAAAAACCAGTCTCAAGAGGTTCGAGTGGGAATTGAACCCACGACCTTTGGATAACCGGTCAAATGCTCTAACCGCTGAGCTACCGTGACCCAAGAAGACTCGTTGAATTTTTCTAGTACTTAATGATGCCGCTGCAAGCCAGAAGTATTACGTCACAGTGAAGTTTCTACCCTCACAGTCGTAAGAACACTTTTACAAGTATTTATCAATCGATAAAAATGTAGTTCCTTTGAAATATTTTGAAGTGATAAAAATATTGTTAAACTAGTTGTCGCCCGCGACTTCGTTCGCGAAGACTACACTATCCCTGAACCTGTTACCGGGATAAAAGTATCCTATATCCTAGACTGGGTCATGGTCTGTCTATGTGCAAAGTTTCATCCAAATCCGTTCAGCCATTTTCACGTGGTGCGCGGTCAAATAAACAGACAAACAGACAAAAATTCTAAAAACTGTTGGAACGTGTTCAGCCAACTTCTTTTAGAATATCTTCCATGTATAGTCGACCATGAAATTGCTTTATAACTTTTGACAAAAACTTCCATTACAATAAAATTTCGCTAAGGCTCATTGTCAATGATGACAACGTATCTGTCACTTGGTCTTTTAAACAAAAATAGAAATTGTTGTTTTATTATAAGCAAACAAAATTCACTTCTAAGGTCGTAAAGCAATTTCATTGTCGACTATACATACTTTCGACCCTCTTTAGCTTTATTATATTAAACTAGCGGGTCGCCAGCAAGACTTCGCGTTTATTCAACAGATTTTTTAGGAATTTCGAAACCTATGACAGGTTTATTTATTTTTCTGCACATCTACGGCTGGAGCTCTTCAAAATGAGACCATAACCGATTTTTTATGTGCAGCTATTGTCCCATAATCACTGGGACAAAAATAGCGTATAAGATATGTATCATCTCATCTCATATCAGCCAAAAGACGTCCACTGCTGGACAAAGGCCTCCCCCAAGATGGGGGGTATTTGCCATAATCGCCACGCTTGGCAGGCGGGTTGGCGATCGCAGTAGGTTGAAAGTAACCTCAGAGAGATGCTGCTGCCCATCCTCTGGAATGGGCCCTTAGTCGCCTTTTACGACACCCACGGGTTGAGATGGGGTGGTGCAATTCTTTATCCTCGGCACCACACAGGGAAGATATGTATAGATAGTTGCAAAAGTGTTCTTTCGACTGTGAGAGTAGTTCCTTATCCAAAAGTCGTGAGTTCGATTCCCACTTGATTTTGATTTCTATAAAGCTTATACGCTTGTTCCAGGCATGGGTTAACGTCAGGTGTAACGGAACTATTAGGACTGAACCACGCTTACAAGCATTCAACCCGAACATCACAACACACATTAAAATCCGGTGACGTTAAAAATGCCTTCTGAAAAAAATCAGCAAATTCTCACAGCCGTTAGTACCGGCTGCATTAGCAGTTGTTAACAATCGCTGCCCTCCTGGGCCCGCGTGGTGGTTTACGGCGCGTTCTCCCTGCGGTGTTTCCAGGCTCTTGACCAGCGGTGGGACATACAATGAGCTATAGAGAGAGAGAGAGAGACAGACATTCCAGAGCATAATCAGAACCCACAAGGAGGTAAACCTGGCGTGAGCTATTTTTTTTTTATAAACTTTCCTACACTTACAACAATTATCTAGCCCAAGAGAAGTTTCGTTATGAAACTCGTTAAAATGGTTACTAGACAACGGATAAAATACTTATTATACATAGAAAATACCCAGACCCAAGACAATTTAGTAAAACAATAATTTCTAAATTGACCCGACCGGGGATCGAACCCGGGATCTCAGAGATGGCGACACCATGAAAACCGGTGTACAAACCACTCGACCAAGGAGGTCGTCGAAGCTATAATTGAGGAGAGGCCGTGAGGTGGTTGAAGTACCAGGCTAACATGCGCTATAAGGAGTTACGCACTGGGCCCGCGTGGTGGTTTACGGCGCGTTTTCCATGCGGTGGTTCCATCCATAGCGAAGACTCGTGCCCAGTAGTGGGACATAAAATTTGCTAGAGAGAGAGAGAGAGAGACAGAGAGTCCAAAGCACCAGGCAATCATAACCCACAAAGAGGTAAACCTGGCGTGACCTATACTTGGGGTGAGGCAGTAAGGTGGTTAAAGTACCAGGCTATCATGAGCTGTAAGGAGTTACGCACTGGGCCCGCGTGGTGGCTTACGGCGCGTTCTTCCTGTGGTGTTTCCATCTGTAGGGCAGGCTTGTGTCCCAGCAGTGGGGATATACAATGAGCTGGTGATAATGATGACTGACCTGGTCAACCATGAAAGCGAAGGGCAGATAGGCGACCTTCTCGAGCGCCATGCTCATGAGGAAGTTCATGCTGACTTCGTATGGGTCGTGGGTCCTGGTCGTAAAAAGAAACACTTAAGTAATTAGGACTTATTAGTATTTTAATTCTTTAGGCGACGCACCGCTAAACAATAAATCTCATACGGAGCGTTTGCGCCCCGTACCATAAGAAAAACTGTTTTTTTCCTTCAAACTAAAACTACAAATTATTTAAAAAAAATGAACTACAATATTGAAGTGTGTGTTAAGACTAATCTACTAAGAAAATTTAGATGCTTAAATCGGTCTGGTTTGCCTGTAAAATGCAAATCTATATTTTAAAAGAGGTTACTTTTATATTTTTTTCTCTGTTATAAAAGTTGACAAATCGTGTTTCTGCAACTAGCAAAATGAAGTCAATTAAATGAAAAATCATGTCATCAAATATCACTTTCATATGTTTTGTAATTGTTAGGAAAAATCAAGATCCCCGCCACGTAAATTTGAAAATTTGAAAAAAATGCGTCGCCTTAAGAGATTTATTGAATTTATTTAAAGTGTTTAAATTTTACAAAAAAACATATTAAATAGTAAAACACCAAAACAATAATTTAACTGATCGCAATGTGCAAGTTTAGGAACTTAATGGAAACTTTACCGATTTGTAATATTAGATTAGTTTTATTATTTTATGTAACTGTATTATATAAATTATCGTTTGTAAGTTGTTATTTCTTTTAAATGATAATAAAACTTAGATCTATCTATCATAACAATGCGTGTACAAGAGACTTCGCTCTTCTATAACATAGACTTAAGATACAATTATTTTATTTGAAGTAAATGTTTATATAATTTTTTACGCAAAATTTATTGCGAACAAATTACAAAAACATAAATGTTGAAAAAATTTCCACGAGCAGGATTTGAACCCGCACCCTTCTGACATACCGGGTCAGGTGCTCTCCCAATTGAGCTATCGTGGTTCTAACCAGCCCGCCGACATTATTCAACACTATTTACTTTTTACTTTGAAAGCCAAAGGCGCCCATTCAATGTCAACAACATTTTTACAAATACTAAATGTTAATGACAATTGCTTTGACTATATACATGTTTAAACAGAGCGTCGCGGTACAAACGCTTCGCTCAAAGCGGCCGGTATTTGTATCGAAGTGTGCGTGACAGCCGCGTATGACACTAGCGCTGAATGGGCGTGAGTTTGCGCGAAAGGTTGCCAGTGAATACGTAATTCCCGATAAAGTAGGAAAAAAATATTTATGCACAATCACAGAACAACTAATGGCACAATACAATTTTAAAATGAAAATAGTAGTTTTAAAATGGCTTCGTTGATAGATTTTATTTGTGTTTACGGTGTTTGGAGTTGGTAACTTTTAAATCAGGTATTTGTAGGTATAACACATCAAAGTAGCTGGTGTGTTTAGAATTGATGGAAGATTGAAAGCGAGAGCGAGTACAATAAAATTATGCGTTAATAGAAGCCTGCATGCTTGTGATATGTTTGTATAGTATATTAATAGGGATGAAAGAGGAACGACAGGCAGAATGATTTACATTTAATAATCAAAATCGTTTTTTAAAATTAGATTTTTTTTTAATTATAAGCAAAACAATAAATGACCTCTTTGTATTTGTTTTTTAAATAACTTTCGTTTTGACGTTACATCATTTTCCATGTTCTCTAATTTAATAATATTTTATAAATATTTTTCCACCACCAGCCTTATTAGGTGCACTTGATGTAGAAGACCGCATTTATGATCAGCTGGTACCTGGGATTGGAAGTAGGTCACCCTACAGCCAACAAAATTGCATTACATTACAATAGTAAATTCGTCATAAAATAGTCAAAAAGCACTTTTCCGCATAAATGCACAAAAAATCAAAATTATTTCCACATGATTTCAACTGTCTTAAATTTTTGACAAGTTTTTGAACGAAGAATTGTCTCATCTATGTAATCTATAAATGTCAATACGTCCAAATTATATGTATTCTGATTATTCAAAAAGATTTTTTTACAAGACTAGAAAACTGTATGTTTCCTCATAAAATTAATATGTGCAATAGAATCTCTGATTTTTTTACAATAACGTAGCCACCTCGTTTTATACACATTCGCGCATAAATACTCTAAATCCAAGCCCACATACATAATACCTTCTTACATAAATACTTACGTACCTACATTAAATTCAAACAAAATTATTATTTTACTCATTTCGAATATCGATACCATACCACAATAACAGTTAATATTAATAGTACAATATTAAAAAATATAAAAGTATTGTTCATTGTAATAGGGTCGATTTTGGGTTGCGTGGTCTTAGTGCAAGTAAACAACGTCTGTCTTCAATGAATTTTATTTGCTACTGGTGGTGCTATCGACACACGGGCTTTGATATAGAGAAACAATTGGTGGCGTGCGTACGGCGCGCAGTTGCTATACATGCATAGCTATTCAATAGCTGTTTGTGGTTCTTAATAACGTACTACTTTTTACATTTTAATTATTGCCGAAAAACATCAAACATACCGCCCACCAAAGGACTTCACACTAGTCCTTTCAAATAAAAACAGTTAGAGTATCGATTTAATGCTTAGCAACACTATAAGTTATTCTACATTGTACTTCATTACTATTAGAAACAAAGTTTAATACTAATTAATTTTAAAAACAGTAATATACTCTGTAAATAATCTAAATTTTATACTAATTTTAATAACCAAGATGCTAAATAATAATGGTGGTTCCTGACAAATATCATTACTATTATTTGTACCTACATGCATTAAATTAATCAATCTCAATGGGCAAAGCACATAGCTTGGTGACACATCTCTTAATTACCGTATCACCGCTTTTGACACTATATACTCTAGTAAAGCCATCTGGTCCAGGATGCTTATCAGTTATGCGTCCCAGAGCCCACTTGCCCGGAGGAAGATTTTCTTGCTTAATGAGAACAATATCTCCTTTATTGAACTCTTCTTCTTTTTTAAGCCATTTAGGTCTTTGTTGGAGCCTAGACAAATATTCTGATTGCCATCGGCACCAAAAATCATTTAGCAGTTTTTGACTATGTTGCCACCGTGTTAAGTGTCCAATTTTTACATCCTTCAGATTTGGACTTGGAACCGTGATAGGTGCTTCCCCTATTAAAAAATGCCCAGGTGTAAGTGGTTCAGTATTGTTATCGGAGAGATCAATGGGGCACAATGGACGTGAATTTAAGCAGGCTTCGATGCTGCAGAGCACCGTCGTCATCTCTTCAAACGTCAGGTTAGTGGTCAAAATTCTTTTTAAGTGGTACTTCACCGATTTCACTCCGGCCTCCCAGAGTCCTCCAAAGTTTGGTGAGTATGCAGGAATAAAATGCCACTGCGTGCCATCATTTGCCAACATGTCAGCGATGTCTGCGTCAAATTGTAGACATGCTACTTTCCAGGCGTCTGCGAGCTCTTTCTTTGCACCAACAAAATTTCTTCCTTGGTCGCTCCACAGATGAGCACATTTACCTCTTCGAGTGCAGAATCTTTTAAATGCTCCAATAAATGCTTCCGAGGTCATGTCCCCAACCAACTCGAGGTGGATCGCCTTGGTTGACATACAAATAAAAATTGCAATGTATGCCTTATGCGTTTTAGCTCCTCTGCCCTTACTCATTAAGATCTGAAATGGGCCGGCAAAATCTACTCCAGCATTCATAAACGGACGTGCTGGTGTTACGCGTACCGTTGGTAAGTCACCCATTACTTGCGTCCTTGCTTTTGCATTTTGTTTAGCGCATATCAGGCATTTATGAATATGTCTCTTAACTAGACCTTTCGCTTTAAGAATCCAATACTTGGATCGTAAATGGCATAGCATTAACTGCATCCCTCCATGTAAAGTTCTAGAATGCGCTTCAGCGATGATGAGTGGTGTAAGTTTATTGTCTTTGCCAAGAATTATGGGGTGCTTGCTATCATCTTCTAACCTTGCATTTCTTAGTCTTCCGCCCACCCTGAGAATTCCTTTTTCATCCAAATATGGATCTAATGCCTTCAATTTGCTTGTCCTTTTCACCTGTTTTCTTTGTTTTAAATAATGTACTTCTTCTTTAAATTCTTTTTTTTGTACAATAGTTATGCTAGTATTCAAGGCGTCTTCCAATTCTTCTGTTTGAATGTTTTGATCTATGTTTTCTTTTTTGTTCTTGGTCTTGTAATTTAAAAATCTTTTACAGTACGTGATTGTTCTTATTAATTCGGTCAATGTATCAAATTCTTCAAACCTTTCAGACAATCCCCTTTGTGTATCTTTTTCTTCTGTGTTTATTAATGTGAAGGATTGTATAGTTGTATTTTTGCTTTCTAAGTCTGTAGGTGTGATATTTGGCCTTGTAAATTGTATTTCATCTTCCGTTAACCATTCTGGTCCTTTCCACCAAAGATCACACTTGTTTAAATCCTTTACAAGCATTCCTCTTGACGCTATGTCTGCAGGGTTGTCAGGTGATTGGACGTGATGCCATTGACTACTGTTTACATTAGAGGTGATTTCGACGACACGATTGGCGACAAATGTCTTCCACCTTCCAGGTTCTCCAAATAACCACGATACGACTATCGACGAATCAGTCCATGCGAAGACTTGTGAAGCTGGTATCTTCATCGCTTGCGCAATTTGCTTTAGTAACCTTGAGACAAGCACAGCTCCACAAAGCTCTAAGCGCGGTAAGGAGACAGTTTTGAGTGGAGCTACTCTTGTTCGTGCGGCGATCAGAGACGTCTTGTATGAACCATCTTGGTTTTCAACACGACAGTAAACTACTGCCGCGTAGGCTTTTATTGAGGCGTCACTGAAGCCGTGGATTTGTATCGTACCTTTGTTAGCATTTGATGCTCCTATCCATCTGTCTATGCGGATCTCATTTACACCTTCAAGATCAGAGCGTATCTTCACCCATTCGTCTTTTAGTGAACTGTTGAGGGTTTCATCCCAACAAATTTTCTCAAGCCATAATTTTTGGATTAAAATCTTCGCCAATACAAAACATGGTGCAATCCATCCTAGTGGATCAAATAACTTCTGTATATCTGAGAGAATGCTCCGCTTAGTGATCATGTCGTTGATCGGTGGTAAATTTAGGTTGTATTCAAATTGGTCTTTGCCTAGATTCCACTGAATGCCTAGGGCTTTGATGATTCCATTCATGGCTAAATCCTGGTTTAATGGTTCTCTTACTGTTTAGTTTAATATATTTATAAATATTTTTTAATCATATTTGTTCACTGTTGTCCATTTGTTTGTGCCAATGAATTGGAATTGTTTTTTTAGTTATATATATGCGGAAACATGTAAATAGTGCATAGTGGCAATTTAGTATTTGTTAACAGTTAATCATCACTGTATGTTTTCCAAATAAAGCAAAATAAAATAAAATAAAATACTTAATTCTAAGTGTGCATTCGTCGATCTCAAACTTGGCTCTATACTTTGCATAAATTCAGCGTTATTCGAAGCCCATTTTTTTAGTTCAAAGCCGCCACGACGTAGAAGTTCTCGAAGTTCTTGGCTGACTCGAATCGCGTCTGGGACATTGTCAAAAGTTGACATGCAGTCATCGACATAGAAGTCTTCGTTTAGTATTCTGGAAGCTTCTGGATAACGTTCACCTTCGTCGACAGCCAGCTGCTTGAGTGTCTTAACCGCAAGATACGGTGCTGAAGCTGTTCCGAATGTTACAGTAAGAAGTCTGTAGTCCTTTATGTCGTGCAATGGATCACTTCTCCATACGATTCTTTGGTAGTCAGTATCTTCTGGGTGTACCAATATCATACGATACATCTTGACTATATCCGACATAAAACAAATAGCGTGACTACGCCATCTCATAATCAAGTTCCTAAGATCATCTTGTAATACCGGTCCTGGTAAAAGTTCGTCATTTAACGAGACTCCGTTGGAACCCTTGCTCGAGGCGTCAAATACCACGCGTGTTTTCGTTGTCTCCTTGTCTTGACGGATCACGGCGTGATGAGGTAAGTAAACTGATCTATTTTCTATTTCTTTCCCAGGTATTTCTTCTAAATGTCCTAGCTTTATGTACTCTTCTATCACCTTCGTGTACTCATCTTTTAGTTCTAGGTTTCTGGCAAATCTTCTTTCCAGTTGCATAAATCTCTTTAGCGCAATTTCTCTCGTATTTCCATCAGGTGATATTGGTTTTTCTATCTTAAATGGAAGTTTGACAACATATTTTCCTATCTTGTTTCTAGTATGTGTTTTTTCATAAATTTCTTCGCATAGCTGCTCTTCTCTTGTTAGGTTTCTCTTAGTATCAGATTCTATCTCCCATAACGATTTTAGTAAATCTTCTATTTCTGTATCATGTGTCATGGCCATACAGGACTTCTCACGTGTGTTTAGCTTCATATTCATTCCGCCCATTACGATCCATCCCAGGTTGGTTCTCTGCGCACAAGGTGTACCCGGGGGACCTTTGATCAGTCCGTGTTGAATTATTTTTGAATATTCATCTACTCCCAAAAGCAAATCCATGGATCCAGATACATAAAAGTTTGGATCTGCTAGGTTGAGACTCATTATATGTGGCCATTTATTCACCAGCTTTGTATTTGAAGGTAAGTTGGTTGTCAAATGCTTCGACATCACGTAGGCTTGTATAGGTAACTCGAAATCAGGTTCCCATCGTGACAGAACTTGAACTTTAACTTGTTGCTTTACTTGTACCTTTATGGATTCCATCCCAGTGACGATTAGATTTACTTGTCGGCGTTCTAATTTTAGCGCTTGAGCAGCCTTCTCACTAATGAAACATGCTTGTGACCCTGAGTCGATGAGCGCCTTAAGTACAGTAGTGTGTCCATGTTCTCCTCTTAATATGACTACTGCGGTTGCCAATAAACAGATAGTACGCCCATCTTGGTTTAGAGACGCCATTGTGGTATGTACTGATTTCTCTTCTACGATCGATTGAGTTGATGACGTAGCTTGTATTGGTTCTAACGATGAGGCTGACGTATCTGCGTTGTTTGGTTGGTGTAGAAGTGAATGATGGCGTCTTTTACATATACGGCATGACATTGGCACACGACATCTGAACGCCGAATGCCCTGGGGTCAAGCAGTTGAAGCAGAGTTTGTTACTTTGTACATATTGACTTCGTTCAGAAGGTTGCATCTTTGCAAAAGCTTTACAACGGCACAGGGTGTGATTGTCTTTACACATTATGCAGCATTTCTCCGACGTAGACGTATTAGACACATGGAAGACTCGTTCTCGTGCAGTTCTCTCTTTAGACGCCACTGGTGGTGTGACAAGCTCTAAGGTTTGGAACTTAGATTCTAGAAACTTCTTTAAGTCTTTCCATTTAGATAACTCTTCTTTATTTTCAGTGTAAGCATTTTGTTCCCACTCCTTGTGTGACTCAGAGTCCAGCTTCTGTACGACCAGAAATATTATTATTGGATCCCAAGAGTCTGTTGGCACGTCAAGGTTGTGCAGGCTATTCATAATTTCGTTGGTGGTATCCAATAAACACTTTAACTGTGCGGCTGTCTGTGCAGTACATTTCTTTTGTGCGAACAGCCGTTTCAATAAGGAGTTAACTATTAAACGTTTATTGCCAAACCGTTTTTTTAGTGTTTCCCATGCTTGTTCATAATTTGTGTCTGTAATTTGTATGTGCTTAAGCAATGCTGCTGCTTCACCCATAATACTTGTTTTCAGATAGTGGAGCTTCTGAACGTTGGTAAGTGACGTGTTGTTGTGGACTAAAGATATATACAGATCTTTATAGGTAGGCCACTCTTCATAATTTCCGGAAAAAGCAGGCAATTGTATACGCGGCAGTTTCACTTGTGTATGGCCCTGTACCTCCATTGTAGTTGGTGATATCGATGACGAAGATAATTGAGGTAATAAGTCTCGGAGGTCTGAGAGCATGGACAAGTATAACTCTTCATGAATGTAGTACTCCTCGTTCAAGAAATATGGCAGAACGCCACGTTTTTCGCGCGGTGTAATTTTGACTAAATCATGATGCGCTTTCTTAAAAGTTGCCCAGTATTCTTCAATGCACTGAATCCGACTCTGTATGTAACCCTTAGTGAGTCTCTGTTTTGGACACTTCTTTAAGTTTATATGAGTTTTTTTTAGTAACTCCGCTGTGTCTTCTAAAATATTAGTAATTTGTTCCGAGGTAGCCATTGTTCGTCACTTTACACTATACTTGCAGTAATATGTAATCACGCAATGTTTATGTTCCCAAAGTTCAACAGTTTTTAATTTGATTAACACTTTGTTATAATAATTCACTTAATAACTTTTATTTACGCATAAACACTGACTCGAACGCTCATTAACGCTGTGGAATGTCGGGTTCTATTGTTCTCGTCGACCGTGCGGCGCTCGATGCATTCAGGTAAACTGGTAACTGATCCGGCTCGTTATAGACCATATGTTCATTGTAATAGGGTCGATTTTGGGTTGCGTGGTCTTAGTGCAAGTAAACAACGTCTGTCTTCAATGAATTTTATTTGCTACTGGTGGTGGTGGTGCTATCGACACACGGGCTTTGATATAGCGAAACAATTGGTGGCGTGCGTACGGCGCGCAGTTGCTATACATGCATAGCTATTCAATAGCTGTTTGTGGTTCTTAATAACGTACTACTTTTTACATTTTAATTATTGCCGAAAAACATCAAACAAGTATTATTATTTTTATATACCCTGTGTGGTGCCGGGGATAAAGAATTGCACCACCCCATCTCTTCCCTTGGGTGTCGTAAAAGCCGACTAAGGGACCATTCCAGAGGATGGGCAGCAGCATCTCTCTGAGGTTACCCTCAACCTACTGCGATCGCCAACCCGCCTGCCAAGCGTGGCGATTACGGCAAATACCCCCCATGATTATTTGGGGGAGGCCTTTGTCCAGCAGTGGACGTCTTTTGGCTGAGATGATGATAATGATGATGATTCTTATATATTCTGCCACCAATAATGGGATTGGGAACTCTACATTCCGATACTAGCAACATGGCCGCTTTGCTTACGTAATGAAATCAATTATTGTTAAAATTATAATTATCATTTAAATTTATCTTTAAGTAGAGATGGAACGTGACTTTCCTTTTCGAAAAGATCTTTTCTTTGTAGTTTCGACAAAATTTCATTGAGAAAACGGTCATTTTGGAAACAAATTCACCAAAAAGCGAGACTTTATCACTGCTTGACAGCACAAATGACACTGACCGCCGGAGGAGCGCGTCAAGCCAATACTGGCCCGTTAATTTTTGTACGTTTTCTGACGGCCAGGCTCTATCTAGACAGGTATATAATCAAAGGACAATTGTTGCTCTTTGTTAGCTCAATTGGGAGAGCACCTGACCCGGTATGTCAGAAGGGTGCGGGTTCAAATCCTGCTCGTGGAAAATTTTTCAACATTTGTGTTTTTATTTGAAGTAATTTCATTGTTGATGTTAACATCTTTCCGCTCGCTATATTAACAATATGTGGGAGTGATTTCGTGAAATGGGACGGAAGTATGTGTAACAGTGTAACAGGAAGTCGGGGAGAGGGAAAGCGCGCGCCATTTTGTAAATTTAAAATCGACATTATGAACATGACATGTTATTATTATATGTAACATATTGTGTCATTTGACTATCAAAGGTCATTTTGATGTCAAATGTCTTCTAATGAGTATTTACTGCATTTATTTTATAGTTATAAAAAGATGTAATACCTGACCCAGAATATAATGTTAAACTTGCTTATTATTAAAGTGAGATGTCAAATGTTACAGATCTATGCGCCGCCTACTGTAAGGCTCGCTCGTTTTTTTAATACATATTTTTATATTATTTTAAAGTTTACGCGAACACTACACATTGAAATGAAACAACTTTTACGGATCTTTTACGGATCAAACGCGAGTAGATCCGTAAAAGTTGTTTCATTTCACACATTTTTATGTTTATTTGATAAAATAATGTAAGATCAAATAAAGATAAAGTGAGTATTATTTTTGCCAGTATAAGTAAAAATGTTTAAGTTCACGGATATATTGTACAGGCAGTACTGCACATCAACCAATCGAAAACTGCCTTTCTTCAATACATTTTCAACCATATAACTTAGTGATAAAGTTCATTGAGGGAAGTCATTGAGGAAGTATATTGAGGAAACTTGACTGTTTGTGGTAGGTGTATGTGCACGCTTGTGTACATATAGGGTCTAACAATATCAATAAGCGAACGTTTAATGGGAGCATCTATACATCACACTGAGCATGAGAAAAACTACAGGCTTTACCGAGATAATCAACGAAACATTATCATAATTTTCCAAAAAATACACCCTTTCCAAACCCGTACAGCTGTACTACACGCACACATAGATAGCAGTGTGTGTATGAATGTCATACAATGGTTTTTCAATTGTGTGCGTGTATCTGTACACTATCTTTTTATTGACGCTTACGTGCGAGTTAGTAAAGATACAGCATGTTTCATGATGTGCATATTATAATTGATTTAGTTTGTTAGAAAACTGAAGCTCATTTTTTGTCATTGTATTCAGAATGATGTATAGATACCGCCCTTAAACGTTCGCTTATTGATTTTGTTAGAGCCTGTATATTTGATACCTACTTGTTTTGGTAGAGGCCCACCCTTTGCAGATGTTGAAGGTTGTACACGGACAGCGTTGCAGCGTTGGCTACAGCCTCATGGAAGGCTGTGGGATAAAGTAAAGAGTAAATGAGGAGTGGCAGAACAAAAAATGATAATTAAACTTTTTGTAAAAAAAAAGTTTGCAATGACATTCGACAGAAAACCATAAATTACATCGTCCATTAGGCATTTAGGCTGGTGTGGTTCAAATCATGCTAATTCATGCAGTAAATAGCCTCTGAAGTTGAAGGTTTGCTGCAGATCATGATATTTACATGTTTAAAAATATTAATAAGCAAAATTGGAATAACATGATAAATTTCATACTTTTCTGGTAGGTAGACTTTTTCAAAACATGACATTTCCAAACTCAATTTGGTTCAAATCACGTTATTTTCATTGGATTGGATCAGAACGTGATCAGAACATGATATTTCAATTTTTTACATAAGAATACGTTAACAATATGAAATTAAAAAATATATAAAAAACGTGATTAATAGGTTTTTAAACTTAATTATTTTAAAAAATTGTAATGAGGCGAAATAGTTGCGGGATTTTTGCCTTTTGTGAAAAGTTAGACATCATGGAATTATCATGATTTGTTCGGTCACTCCTCAAATAGCCTTACTGTTTCACTGGGCAAAGGACTCCATTGAAATCACGTCAACACTACGATTGACTGGTATTGGCTTAATCACCACGTTGCCAAATGAGAGTTGGTAACACTTGGTGACTTGGCCTTCATCTCATCGATGGTGATGATAAGGCCGAAGGTGGAACGGCCGAAGATGCACTTCTCCCGGAATCCGCAACTACTGAGACACTGGCTATCTTATCTCTAGCTGCCGGGACACAACAATGCAGACATATCAAGATAAATAAAAAAAATACATTGTTTATTTCTATTAACAAATTTTGGCGTTACAAGCTTTGGGTTGGAGCTTCTCTTCAAGGTTTAAGGCCTGTTTTGAGAAGCCCCGCTCCTCCTTAATGATTTTACATACATACAAATTCATAAAACAGTCACACAAAAGTAGCAAAAAGAATACTAAGTTAGAAAAAAAGAAGCAAAATATACAAACCAAGACTCATAATGTTAGAATATAAGTAGCATGAGTGCATATGTGTGTGTGTGTGTGTGTGTGTGTGTGTGTGTGTGTGTGTGTGTGTGTGTGTGTGTGTGTGTGTGTGTGTGTGTGTGTGTGTGTGTGTGTGTGTGTGTGTGTGTGTGTGTGTGTGTGCATGGGTGCGTGTATGTATGTGTGTATATGCGTGCGTGAGAGTGTGGCGTGGCATTATGTTTGACGTTAGTTTTGTATTAAAAGATAAAATGGTGAAATAATAATAATAATAGAAGATAATAGCTAGCAAAACAGGCAAACAAGCCCTACCACCAACATGTACACGTAAACATGTAACATGTAAACATGTACACGCTGGGAATCAAACCCGGGACCTCTGTGGTCCAAACCACAACTTTTTATTTTAATTAGATTTTTAATTTGCTGATTGCCTCAGACAACATTTTCAGCTTCACCGGGCTGTTTTGGGGGCGGCGAGAAACTTAAAGGGTTCCTCAAGCCGTGCCCCGGTGCCCTACTAGATTCTACGAGGGGTTCGGATCGGATCGGGAACCGCTAGACCACAAGGGCGGTTGTATTGCTTAAACAGCGTCCTCACCCGGGTTCGCTCCGTCCCTGAACAGCTGGGGTTGTTCCGCGTACTGCTGGTAGTACTGGATGTGAGCCATCTCGTGGTGGGTGGAAATCAGATCCTGCATCGTCACTTCGGTGCACTGTTTGATTCTGAAAAAATAAAAAAATAAAATTATAATTAAAAAGTAAAAGACGACTTTTCAGTTCGAAAGTAAAGAGTAATGTCTGCGGTTTTGTTTTATTTAAAGAGAAAAGTGTTATGTCGAATATTAATGTGAAATAATGGTGGATTATTAAGAGCGTTTACGCCGCGCACTAGCGCCGCCAATGAAAAAAAAACATATCTAGTAATTAGAGATAGAAAATCAAATTAAATATAATTATTGTTTCTCCTTCCGTTCCACTTCCTCAAGCCTTACCTTGCGTTCTGCGTATAACCTAGCTCTTGTGACTCCTCTTCATTCAACTAATTTCCTTTCCTACTCTTTTTCTGTGCATGCTGTCTGGTTATGGAATTCTTTGCCTGAGCGCATCAGAAGTACTCGCACGTTGGAGTACTTCTGATGTCGGAGTTCGGAGTCATTTTCTGAATTCTCCTTAGCTATGTTTATTTATTTTATGATTTATATTGTTTATGCTCTGTTTATTTTTTTAATTTTTTTTTGTATGTACTCTTTTTTGATATTATTAAGTATTATAATTTAGTTTATTTTTACTTGCACCCATTTTTATTTTCTCATTTTTATTATTTTTCGCCCAAGGTTGCCTGGAAGAGATTGCTTGTTAGCAATAAGGCCGCCTATTTTGTACATTTTTTTTCTTTTCATCATATTGTCTGTATCTGTATTATTATTTTTTTATTTTTTGTGTGCAAATAAAGTTTAGTATTATTATACTCTTTATTCATTTTTTTCCTTAAAACTAGATTTTTACAATATTTTAATATAAAAGCAATAAAACATTATAAAAACCTAATCCTAGAGTACCGCCAGCAGCGAGGCAGGGCCCAAGCTACCGGTGGTCAGGGCTGCAGAGTGAGGAACCTCCTGACAATACGTGCCGTGTCAAGGATTACTGCCTTTTGCATCTGACCCTTGACCCAACCTTTCAGTATTATTATTATTATTATGCTCAACAAACTATCTGATTAGTTAAAAGTGGCCGTAACGTCTTATTTAACTAAACCATAACATGTCAGGTGTTCATTAGGTGACGTAAAAATGCTAAATTACTTCATTTAAATAGTTTGTTGAGCATAATTTGATTTTCTATCTCTAATTACTAGATATGTTTGTTTTTTCATTAGTGGCGCTAGTGTGCGGCGTAAACGCTCTTAACCGTTAAGTGTTCGTGAGCGTGCATGAGTGTTGGCAAATGAAACAAAACAGTGCAACGTCACTTTACAAATTCTCTCAAGAAGTCCGCGTGAGGACTTAGTAAAGAAAGCCCCACAATCTCTACTGTGATACCCAAGGGGTTGGGGAGAGTATCATTTTTATCTAATAATTTCTATTCATCTGCCAACAGAGGTCGCTGCTGGTGGTTCTCTCAAAAAAGGTCTTGACCCGAACAGTTATGTAAGTCTATTTTCGATTCGAGCGACGGCGATTCTATTATTTCTTCATGTGGATCATATTGTAAAAAAGACGTCACAACTTAGCGGATTCATTAATCGCCAAATGAAAATATTCAAACTGCCAAGTCTTACAATAACCATCTATAACAGCATCATCCGGAGTATTCTAGAGTATTGCAGCGTGGTTTGGAATCCTGGGTACCAAGTGCACTCGGATAGAATTGAACGAGTGCAAAAAAGGTTTTTCTATCATCTCGCATACTCTGACAACAAGTGCCGCACTCTTGCGTCTTATGCCGACCGTATAAAATACTACAAAGTTACTTCGATTTCGTTAGAAGTCCGTAGAAAGATTGCCGATACGTTGTACTGTCATGGGCTGATACATGCTCGGATTGATTCTTCTGATGTGCTAGAGAAGTTAAACTTCTCTGTTCCTCGTGTAAACAGTCGCCTTCACAATAGGAAAATGTTTGCACCGCCATTATACAAGTCTAACCTTGGCAGACACTCCTCAATAAATCGGATGTGTCTATATTGTAACGCGGTTCGTTTCGATGTGGATCTATTTTATGTTTCATTAAATGTATTAAGAAATAAATTAAAAACATTTTATAAAAATAAGTGAAGCAAGTTGTATGTTTAATCAAAGTAAAGCGTATTTCTGATTCTGATTTTTTTAATTATGCTTGTAACCAGTTTTGTAGACCTAAAATAAAAAAAATAAAAAAAAAAATCTTACAACTAAACTACAAAGACATTGGTTTTACTAAGTGATAAGTGCGATCATCTATAAAAAAAAGTAAGTAAGCAGTGTTTATTTATATATATAACTTGTATAAAAAATACTTTGACCCTATGTGCTAACTGCACGAAGCAATATCTAAGAAAAAAAATTTAAAAGACTTAAGCAAGCACTTGAATTTCATTTCACCTAATCTGAAGTGTAGATATCGCCGGAGTCTTTTTCTGTCTATTTATTTATTTATTTATTAGGATCAGCAACATAATATAAATATAAAATGCAGAGTTGTTTAGAGCTAACTGTCCTTATTATTACAGGTAACAACAGCATGCATAATTATGTAGACAAAATAAAAATAAAAATAATTGAGTAAACATTCAGTATAAATTACAAATTCAAATCTAATATTATTTAGTTAGATTAAAATAAAATTGTAAATATAACTTAACAAGCTATCAAAGCAGTTTGAGGTACGTCACCTTTTATAAATATGTTTAAGAACTAAACACATTAATAAGATATTTTGCTAATTTAATTTATTTAAGAATATTGTCGGTACCTGTAATCTATCCTGTTACAGAAGTCCCACGCGGTGGCGGTGCACTGCACGCTCCTCTGCGGAGGTCTGACCAGCATGGACCCGCGCCAGAACTCTGGGGGAACAGGCTTCAGGCCCAGGGAGGTGTAGAACTCCTCAGCCATCTGAAACATTCTGGAACAAGCATAAATATTTATAAAATATACAGTGAAAAAACCTGAGTCTTCCGCAATCCGGGCGGCTGCACTGACCATTATGCTACCGGGAAGGCTGACGTAAGTACTCAATTCTTTCATGCTTTGATTTTTGATTGCTTTTTAGCGGCAGTAATGCCATCTATCCAACGGTTATTGCAACCGATTGGCTTAATATTAACTTTACTTTAACTCATCATCATCATAATTAGCCCACATCAGTCAAGAACTGGAGTTAGGCCTCTCCCAATGCATGCCACTGAGACCAATCTTCGTTTTTGTCTAGAAAAGTACCTAAATCTATTTAAATATGATTTTGCATTGAAAGGCAACAACTTTTACGGATCTACTCGAGTTTATTTTTTATTCAATATATAGTTTTAACTAACGTTCTTAGCATCTATTTATGTTAACACTATAAAAATTGTAGAGTAGTGTGTTTGTTTCATTAGGTAAATATAGCAGACATTAAAAAGAAAAAAAATCAAGTCCCTTTAAAGATCAGCAAAGTCAATTTAAAAAAAAATGGGTGATAAAGACACAAATTTAATAATCATTGTTATTACTGAAGCCTAAGTCACATAGTTCTAATTAAAGGTGTATAATAATATTAACAACCGGTATTGACTTTTAGAACTTTTAGACCTTTTAATAAGTGAGAAAAAAACGTCAATTTCATAGGTAAGGACCTAATACTAGCACTTTTCCAGAGATTAACCTCCTCAAACAAACAAACATACAAAGTCACAGATTACCAAACACCCAGTAACTATAAGCTATTAACTGAACTTAACTGGGAAAAAAGCGAATCGCTCGTTAGTTAGTTACCTTAGAGGAGTGAACCCTTGGCGCAGCATCTCAGCTGTCACATCCACGTTCGGTGCCTGGGGGAAAGGCATCACCAAATCCATTATAGACTTCCAGTTCTGCGCCCACATGTTACCTGAAAATGAACCATTCAGTTAGCGCATTCTCTATCACCCACCAAGGTCCCGATCCGATCCGAACCCTTCGGAGAATCTAGTAGGGCACGGGGACACGCACTAGTGCGTGTTGCCGTTCCCTCCAGAAAACCTCTGATGGTAATTTGTTTCACACGGCTTGAGGAACCCTTTAAGTTTCTCGCTGCGCTCAAAAAAGCCCGGTGAAGCTAAAAATGCCGTCTGAGGCACTCCGCAAACTCTCTCAAAAACTCACCAAGGTAAGTTACAGTACAACTATTGTATTTAAAAAACACATTACTGGTAAGAATTCTTTCACCAAGCTATGTTGCTTAATTACGCAACACTAGGGATAATGCAGTCTTATCTATACACTGGCCCTGGCCCACATAATCAGGTCTCTGTCCTGACAGAGACCTGGTTATGTGGGACGGGTTCACGGGCACGGGGGTAAGGAAAGCATACACACTAAACAGCCTAGGCATTTCTTCTCTGCCCTAGATGAAGCAGTGGTACACTGTGAGTTGTACTCTTAGTGCAACGAGAATTGAGCGAGCTTACAGCTCCGGTAACCTATTTGGATATTAGGTAGTGGACTATACGTGTCAAACTGTCCACGGGGCAACTAGCTCGAGACACTGGTCTTAAAGTACCGGATGAAGGATGCGTTTCGGCGTGTTCTGATCTGACGTAGATGGACCCTTGTGCTTGCGTAAGGATGTCTGACACTTAACTGTATAACCGTGAAGTTGGTGGGGGTGTCAGTATAAACTTTAAAGTAGTGTGTAGCAGGGTGTCTGCCCTAGATGATTTATCACACTTGATGTTAAATGTCAATAATTCATGGTGAAAGTGCACTTCTCGCAAAAACCTCAATCACTGAGGAACTGGCTATCTTAACTCTTAACTGTCGAAACACAACATTAGCTACTAACATGGTGGTTATGGTGACATAACAAGACATGATGGTGGTACTTAAAAACTAGCTCTACCACCAACAAAACCGAGTACAGACATGTATAGTCGACAATGAAATTGCTTTACCACCTTAGAGGTGAATTTTGTTTAAAAGACCAAGTGACAGATACGTTGTCATTAATGACAATGAACCTTAGCGAAATTTGATTGTAATGGAAGTTTTTGTCAAAAGTGATAAAGCAATTTGATGGTCGACTATACACCCCTCTAGGAATCTAGCTCGGGACTTCTGGGTATGAGACCCAGAGTCAGAGTCTTAACTACTAGACCAGATAACATATTACTAGAAAAGATCAACCAGTCTCAGCTAGAGCTAGAGTGGAAATCGAGCCCACGACCCTTGGATAACCGGTCCATGTTCTGACTGCTGGCCTACCGAGGGTCCAGAAACGAAGAAAAAAATAGTACATTTAAAAAAGACGAAAAGAATTACTAATTAGCAAAACATATTATGCAATTAAGGAACTCATTACGGATAAATCATAAATTATATTACAATAATAACAATAAAAATAATACTAATAATATAATAATAATATATATATATATATCACCATTCCCCATGACGAGAACCTCGTGAAAGCTGAGAAAGAGAAACAAATCAAATATCTCGACTTAGCACATGAGGTTGTCGACATGTGGAATGTGGACTCGGCTGTCATCGTGCCGATTGTTGTTACGGCGAACGGCCTGATGGCCAAGAGCCTCGATCAACATCTCATGAGGCTCTCGTTAGGCGGCTGGATCAAGGGCCTGATTCAGAAGGCAGTTCTCCTCGATACGGCACGCATTGTGAGGAGGTTCCTGTCTCTGGAGCCCTAATCACCGGTGGTTTGGACCCTGGTCCCGATGCCAGTGGACCCCTATTTTTTATATTTTTAGATGTTTGTTTTGTTTTTTAGAAAATATTTAAAAATGTAAATTAATATGTAAAAAAATAAATAGAGAGATAATAATATTAAACTAATAACAATGATAAATATTCTAATCAATACCTTATTTATATGCTTTGTTGGTAGGTATGCACTATTTATGTAATTAACTTATTGAATGCAATTTTATTTTAATTTATTTTATTTAATAATGCAATGTGCGCTAAACTTGCTCGAATTATCATGACTGAATGTAATATAATTTGTTTTTTTTTTTTTAAATAACTAAGCGCCCACCTATGTAAACGACCAGATTTGCAACACCCTATAAACAGGGTCCATGTACCTATTACTAAGATTTTAGCCCTAAGTCTAATGTTTTAGCTACATGTGCATTATATGAATGAATAAATAAAATAAATAGACTCCTTGAATTTTTTTAGTACTTTGTGATTTCCGCTGCAAGCCAGCGGCATTACGTCATTGTGAAGTTGCCCTCGCACCAGCTAGACCAGTACTAGACCAGTTTAAAAAACTCCCGTAAAACTGCCCAACCTCACCTAACAAATGAGCTGGTATAGGCCCGTCGGACCGCACGCTCGTCTCCCCGTATCTCAGCACGAGTCGCCTGCGCACGTACGTGAACAGCTGCTTGTAGAGAGGAGCAACTTGGTTGTAGATCTCCTCGACGCTCGTCCGGAAGGATGGGTCGTCGTAGGCTGCTCGCATTTGATCACCCGCGTCTCTGAACCCTGGAAAAGGTAACAGCTTGTATAGGTAGCAAAGTGCATTAAATCAAATCAAATTTTTAATACTGTTACATAGAGAAGGTTAAAAAAAATCATGGAATATTTCTCGTACTCTTTTCTTGATATTACTTTACTGACTTCAAAATGTTGCAAGCATTTAGAGCGGTGGACCAGCATAAACTGGACCCTAGAGGATGGCCCAAGATGCAGGGGCACACCTAGTATCAGGAGAATGCCCCAATTCCCTCTCATTTTCCCTCTCTCAGGCAGCACGGTATGCGATAGTCAAAATGTCAAAATCAAGTTAATGGGACACGATTGTAAAAGAAATATAACAGCAGAACTCAAGTTCTGAACTACTGAGTCTGAGTACTGATCTACCAGACTAAAGTGAAGCTTACCCGTAGCCACGGCAGCTTGATTAGCCAACTGCACATATCTCATGAAGCGGTTCTTCAGTTTCGGCCCAGTCTGCTCCCTAAAACTCTTCCAAACATACAAGAGCTCACTCTCGATTCTGGAGTGTGCCAGAATCCTGGATATTTCTGGGTCTAGTTGCATGTCGCAGTAGTTAGGGTATTCCTGGTTCTCCTGGTGCGGTTGGTAATGCTGATAAGGCTGGTTCGCTAGTTGGTACTGGTTTGTGTTGAAGTCTTGGTTGTAGGTTGGTTCTCTTGGAATGTGAGGGTCGTAAGGCTTCTGGCCGTAAGGGCATATCTTCGCCATGTTGTATATCTCCTTCATCTCGGTTATGAGCTGTTGGATCTGCAAGAGGTTTTTTTAATTACTAACTAATTAAATAATTAATGACTGGGCCTGACTCGTTGCCCGTATGTCGGACTAATTCTGGGCAAAGATTGCCTCATCATGGGTCTCACCAAACGGACGACGACCACGAGGGATGAGTTAGACTCCCACTTAAAGAATTGGCCAGAACTTTTGACGACCTTTGCAGTCGAGTGGATCAGACGCCGCCGGTTTCTGATGTTGCCATCTCCGAGGTCGAATATCGGTCGGGTTTCTATATTTTCTCGGGTCTGGGCGGTTGTTGTGGTACCCTCGTTGTCTCTTATTTCCATAACACAAGTGCTTAAGAGTCTTTGGAGTAAGCTGTCATTAGAGTCACAGTAATGTATGCGATGTTGTCTAATACTCGTATTTTATTTTTATATTTTAATTACCTCATGATAGAGATAAATAGAGGGAGGGAGGGGAGGCCCTTGCCCAACAGTGGGAAAGTAATGGCTGATTATATCATAAATAATTAATTACTAATTAGATCTTATGACAACCCGCCGCCATTTAATCAACAGAACGTTTAGCCTATAATATAGATCAAAGAGCGGCAAGCAAAAAAGTAAATAGCAAATAAGTTTAACCCTGTATTTCCTCTACTTATAAAATAATGTAATCTCCAGGGTGTAACTAAAATTGTAAAATATACGTAGAATTAGAAATTGTAATAAAATAAGATAAGTATAAGTTACTATAGCAGATAAGTATCATGTAAAAATAAAAAACTGTTTTTGTTTACCTTTTTGTCCCTAACAAGAAAATATATAATAAAGATTAAAAGATAAGGATAATAATGGACGGGCATGCCATCCGCAAAAGTATGAAGAATGGAAGTACGAGAGGCATGAAAAAGAGAACTGGAATGAAAGAGTAGAATAGATTAACAAGAGCTCCAATCATGTTGGAGGTGTAAGTATTAAAAAAAATATATTAACAGAACCACCATAGCATAGTTGGTAGTGCACCTGACCCGGAATGTTATTACATTACACAGAATTTGCATAAAATTATCGCTATATAATTTTGTACTTGCCTTCATAACGTTTATCGAATAGCAATAAAACACGTTAACATAAAAGCCTTGTGTCTCACCTCCGAGAATTTGTCGTCTGGCAACGCGGCCCTGCTGGCTTGCACCACCTTCATAAGCTGCCTCCTCCCCTGAGGGTCTGGCAGCCTGGACGCGTCGTAAGCCGCTGCCTTCCTCCAGGATAACCTCTCGAACTTGGAGCTGAGAGCCAACTCTTCCACCATCCTCCTTCGGTTGTAATCCGTGATGTTGGTGACGAATTTCCATTGGGACATAGTTATTCTGTAATGAAATTAAATGAATCTTTATTCATCTAAACTTATTATATAAGCGCTGTTGAATCATCTGAAAATATTTTACCTACCATTCAGAACGTCTTTTAGCTGTGCAGAAGAACGTGTGCAAGAAATTGCACAGCTTTATATAGAAGTATAAAATATATCATCATCATCATCTCAGCCAAAGACGTCCACTGCTGGACCAAGGCCTCCCCCAAGGATATGAGGGGTATTTGCCGTAATCGCCACGTTTGGCAGGCGGGTTGGCGATCGCAGTAGGTTGAGGGTAACCTCAGAGAGATGCTGCTGCGCATCCTCTGGAATGGTCCCTTAGTCGGCTTTTACGACACCCACGGGAAGAGATGGGGTGGTGCGATTCTTTATCCCCGGCACCACGCAGGGAATAATAGGCAATAAAATATATGTCGTTACCAAATTATGCTTTATCCAAGTTTACAGTTACTTAAAAATATTAGAAACTAGCTGACTCAGCGGACTTCGTACAACTTTGACAGTTTCTATGAACACAAAACAAATCGTGGAACATTTTGTATTGGAAAATTAAATTGTCGTTTTCAATTTTTTCCGTTACTTATTATTCATGTTTCTCACCTCTTAAACCTCCCCTGAACTTCCACAAATATTTCAAAATCAAAATTAGCCAAATCGATCCAGCCATTCTTGAGTTCTAGCGAGACCAACGAACAGCAATAGATTTTTATATATGTAGATTAAAGATGCCTGTTGGAGTGTTTGGAGCATTTCAAAACCATTCCGTTTTGAGAGATTTTATAATACCAGACACTTTTTTATATAGATTTTCTTAAGTGGGGTTTGCTTTTTAATTTAGTTTTTCTAAAAAGGTAGAAAATTTATTTGTTTTATTCTTGTATGGGTAAGCATGCATATACAAGCGAAGGATGATCTCACTTCGTTCCTTTATATGCGACAGGCATTACTCAAGGTCTTACTAAAACTCAAAGTATAAGTTTGGTGTATCCGTAAAGATTCCGTGTTTTGTTTCAGTCATGTAACAACATCACGAAATAATTATACTTAAGAGTGTTTACGCCGCTTACTAGCGCCGCCAATGAAAAAAAAAACATATCTAGTAATTAGAGATAGAAAATCAAATTATGCTCAACAAACTATTTGAAAGAAGTAATTTAGCATTTTTACGTCACCTAATGAACATCTGAAATGTTATGGTTTAGTTAAATAAGACGTTACAGCCACTTTTAACTATAACGCCGTATTTAACTAAACCATAACATTTCAACTGTTCATTAGGTGACGTAAAAATGCTAAATTAATTCATTCAAATAGTTTATAGAGCATAATTTGATTTTCTTTAGCTAATTACTAGATATGTTTTTTTTTTCATTGGCGGCGCTAGTGTGCGGCGTTAACGCTCTTAACATACTCTTGAAATGAAACAACTTTTACGGATCTACTGGCGTTTCTTTTATACATTAGTTTTAATTTATGTTTAAATCCTGACGTTTCGAAACTACTGCAGGGTCCTTGGTCACAGGGAGACTGCGGATCCAAGTTGTTTCATTTCAATGTGTAGTGTTCGCGTAAACTTTAGAAAATAATAACTTACGCTCTGTACTCTTACATATACAGGTTGACTTTTGTGTTTTATCACCGTCCAAACGTTCTGAGATGACTCCCGTGATACAAACGAACAACTCTTACTATTGGACCAACTCCCTAACTTGAAAATAAAATTCAGCTGTTCCATACATTTTGGTCGAATGAATATTGATGTTTTAAGGAACAGCTGAATTTTATTTTCGAGTTAGGGAATTGGTCCAATAGTAAGAGTTGTTCGTTTGGACGGTGATAAAAAGGTGGCCATGTATATCTATCTCTTCTTTGGTACAGGGTAATTGTATTGAAAGTATTGTAACACAAAACCCTAAGTCCCTAGGTCACAAACTAAGAAGGACCGTGTTCTCACGGTCACTAAAATGTATGTAATAGTTTATACAGGGTTACTGGAAACTCGACGTATTCATGGCTGGACGTAATAGGGCAGCCAAATTGCAACACATTTAACATACCATATAGATGGCCGAAAGTTAATAGTTTTCGAGACTTTTTAATTTTAAGACAATCTTAATCTCTTCTTGTTGGCCTATTTAAAAACGTTAAGTAATTTCAGGTACTAATAACTTCCGTAGCTCAATTAAGCTATCAGCTTTGAATAAAAGGAAAACGAAATTCCATCCTAGATAAGCAATTGTTCTAAAATTTCGGTAAAAATTGAGGAAATTGGGTATTTTTGTAAAAAATCTTAAAATTAAAACAAACTCGAGAAAATTATTACTTTTCGGCCATCCATATGGTAGGTTAAACTTGTTGTAATTTGGCTGCCCTATCACGTCTAGCTAGGAATACGTCGAGTTTCCAGTAACCCTGTATACATTGATCGATTTGTGTCCGTAACATCAATCTATCAAACGCAGCTAAAGCAGTTGCTTTCTTTGAGGAGATCCGCAGAAGAACAAAGGTAACCGACATAGTCCGAAGAGTTGTTAAGCTCAAGTGGCAGTGGGCAGGGCACATTGTTCGCAGGACTGATGGCCGCTGGAGCGGATAGTCCTTGAGTGGCGATCGACCAGAAAGCGCAGTGTGGGCAGGCCTCCAACAAGGTGGACCGATGATCTGTCGAAGGCCGCGGGAAGCCGCTGGATGCGAGCACCACAAAACCGGTCGTTGTGGAGATCCTTGGGGGAGGCCTTTGTACATCAGTGGACGTCTTTTGGCTGAGATGATGTTGATGATGATGATGATGATGATGCTGTCTTTGGTAACAAGTCTGCGGAACAGTCTGAGCGCAGCTGTTGTGTCCATGAGAGGATGTCCATGTGTGCGTTACTCGAGCGAGTTTGTAACCTTACATTGGGTCCTTATTTTGTGCTTAAGTTGTCTGGAAGATAATAATACTTAGATAAGATAATAAGTTACATAATCTAACTCACCTGTAGCACATTCCCGATGCCTCCCGATCGTATTCCCTGAGGAACTGCATTGCTTCCGCTGAATTCGTGTTTGTACCCTGGAAAACCAATTATATTTATAGTTTAACTAGCTGACCCGGCGGACCTCGTACCGCTTTGATAATTTATCACAGAGTACGAACGTATTCTAAACAGTTTCTATGACAACAAAACAAACCAATCGTTTACGCGTGAAAGTGTAGGAAACAAACAAACTCAGTGTACGGTTAGCAACCGAGCATTGGTATTTTGAGTTTATTCTAATTAACCTTTTCTTCGCCCAACTATCCTGCACGCGATGTCCCGCTGTACGCCAACGTATAAATGTATTTTAATAAAGTAGGTACAAAGAAGAACTTCTATAGAAGTGCTGGCGTGGACGGCACGAAAATCTCGAACTTCTATAGAAGTTGTTGGCGGTAAAAAGGTTAATAAGTAACCTCAATGATTATTGCTATAAGTAATTTTGAGGGTGACGCCGAGTCACGTAGGCTAACACGAACTAGTTGTCATGTAACGCGCAACACAAACGCTACTTAACTGTAACGCTTACTCATTTGTGAACTCTATTACGTGTATATGTATGATTTATAATATAAGTCGTAATATAAGAATTTTTTTGTCATGAACAATAAATAATTGATGATTAAACGAACTTACCTGTAAGTGAAGTTCTATCATAATTATACGAAGCGCCTCGTCCGAAGAGATTAGTAGTTAATTATTTTATATTGTTACTTGTAGTATCGCATAGATGTTTTTTTTTTTTTGATGTATTTCCTTAGAGATTAGTAACGGGAATAATGGCAGAGTAAGGGTGGGTGGGAGTTACTAATCTCTTCGGACGAGGCGCTTCGTATAATTATGATAGAACTTCACTTACAGGTAAGTTCGTTTAATCATCAATTATACTTCGCGCCTCGTCCTCGAGATTAGTAGTTAATTATTTTATATTGTTACTTGTAGACTTTGAGAGTAGTAATAATGTGGGAAATATCATCAATGGAAATACTTTTCGAATTAATGTAGGTTTATTTGTATACTTAATTAAACAACATTATGTAGATCAGTAATTTAACTAATATATTATTATTCTTGTAATAATCATAACAGTTCCTAATTAAAATTTTTCAAATCAATCAGTATTATAATTTGCTACATAAAATACCTAAGCATCAAAATAGAATGAGGTAAAGATGTACAATCGTCGTTCAAAACAGGTCTATTATAGAACCGTGCAAACACAGTGGAGTTGCTGCTCCAACCCGCGGTGTTTCGGATTTAGTAACATAACAAAGTTTTACCAGGACATATAGTGGGTTTATTATTGAAAAAAGGTATATAATGTGTTGGCAGTTTGCAGCCTGGTTTTGATGTATTAATTAAATCGGAGATTGTAATAGTAATACGGCTGGATGATGAATGTATATTCTTAATATTTATTTTTGACAAGGTCTGAACTCTATGGGCAGTTGTAAGTGACAGTAATGTTATTGTCTTTTTGGTCAATGTTAGGTCTTCATTGGGGTACCATTGACTCAATTGATCCAAAACGCAATTTGTATCCCAGGTAACATTATACTTTGGTAACGGTGGTCGGAGACGAAATACACCCAGTCTTTTGATATGTTTGGACCCAGTAACAGCGACAACGCTGATCGGCATGAGTTCAGGGTGCCATATTGACAGGCTTCATTATATAACTGGGTAAAATATACCACAGTAGGGACTTAAGCAAATTTTTGATAGCGTGTCTCGGATAAGACTGCTGCCACCAGGGTAATGGATTAGTGTATTCACCGAGAGCTGGAATGGGAAATTATCGTGCGTTTATGAGGTGGAAATGTTATAATTCTGGAGACCACAAGGGCTTTAAATACGGGATACCATGGTTGCGTATGATGGCATAGTGACATTCACAAGAGCTACTTGTAGCCTAAACTGAATAAATGATTTTGAATTTTGCGTAGGTCACAAAGGAACAACCATGATACCTTTTGCTTTGTCAGAAATTATTTTCTTTAATACTTTTAATATAATAGAGAAGGGAGGAAACGCATAAAAATTCAAACCACTCTATGTTATGGTGAAAAAATCAATATTTATAGCATCAGGGTCTGTATGCCATGAGATATAATTTCACACTTTTTATTTATGCGGCTTGCGAACAGGTCAATATCAGCAATACCAAATGATTCTATCAAGCATTGAAAAAGTCCAGTTTGCTAACTCCCTTAATGTCCCGATGAGATTTGCATGATTCCGCATCTGCGATGACGTTATCGCTTGATTTGATATAAGATGCGAAAATGAACAGCTTACGATCTTCACACCACTGCCAAATTTCCCTGGTTATCTGTGTAAGGTGTGGGAATTGGATCCCACCCATTCGATTTGTGTAGGCAATTGCAGTAGAATTGTCTATGAACAGGAGAATTTGGCAGCCTTGAAAGCCTTTTGCAAACGTTTTCAGCGCAATAAAAGCAGCCAAGAGTTCGAGATAATGTAGATGTTTTAACCGCTCATCATTAGAACATTGGCCACTCGCTGTTTCATCTTGACAGGCCGCACCCCACCCCGTCGTTGAGGCGTCAGAATAAATTTCAGTGCTATACTCGTCATTCCTAATGCGGCGCACTGAGTGACCTATGTTGTTTAACCATCATTGAATATCGGATACAGTGTAACAGGAATATTCATTGTTTTATCATAGTCGTCGTCATTTCTCAGGTTAAGAAATTTACAGCGTTCTAAATCCTTAGTGTCAAGTAGCCCATACAATACAGCTGGGCATGCTGATACTAGCAAGCCAGTGACTTGGGCGAGCTTCCGGACTTTACAATTTCTTATCTTCGAAAAGTTTTCCAATTCTGTTATAATTTGCAATCTTTTATCTAAAGGTAAGCTTAAATTAATTTCGTGCGAATTGAATGATCGTACCAAATTTACAAGTTACAGAAGGTTTAAGAACGCTCTTTTCCTCATCGATAATGAACCCAATTGAAGTTAATAGGGTTTTAGTAATTTTTATGTTTGCTATACATTGCTGGTAAGTTTGACCGAATAGCAGCCAGTCATCAAGATAAAGTGTGGAAATTAATCCTACAGTTCTTAGTAGTTTTAATTTTTTAAGGTTAAAGATAAACCGCATTTTACCGTTAGGTTTCGGCGTAAGGAATATACTTGATATAAACTGGTTTTTACAAGGTTCACATTCAGTTCAATATCTACGTAATCACCAATAGCTTCGTAAAAAAGAATATTATTTTCATTACTTTTAACCGGAGTGTGTGGGATCGAATTTTAAAATGCTGGAGCCGAGAAAGGGATTTTATAACCATCAATCCAAGAAAGAATTGTTCTGTCTTTCGTAATAAGGAACCATTGGGTTTTAACGTAATGTAAACGGCCGGCATACTCAACTGAATTTAGTAGCGACGACGTGCCTGTGTCTGCATCAGTGCCGGCAGCTGTTGCTGACGCAACGGCTGTCTCCATGAGTGCGCGGGCGGCGGTGGCGGAGGTGGTGCGCGGGGGCCTACAGGCTCGGAGCTCCTCGGCGGTGGGCCCGGCTGCCTGTATGCTGGCCCAGGAGCTTTGCGGTTTAAATTCTTCTGGTTTAGTGTCTTCGCCCGCTTAAGTATATTTTTATGGTATGATGCATCAGCCTTTAATTTGACTCCTGATTCGAATCGATTTAGCTGTTTTATTAGTCTCAGCTAACGTTTCTCTAAATAAAAAGGTGTCAATCTTAGTATTGCTAAGGTGTTTTTTAAGATCCTTTTTTAATGAAAAAGGATGAAGTTTCTTCTTGTTAAGAAGACCCCATGATGAATATCGCATAGCCATCGGCTGAGATCCATAAGCTTTTAAAGCGTTTCTTTGTCCATGTCCTTTGACGTAAGTTGGGGAGTAATGATTTCTCCTAGGCAGGAAATAGCACTTGCTATCTGTTTTTGTTTGGCTTCTATACCTTTATCTCGCTTACAGTGTTTTCAAGAATAGCCACTTTGATTTTTGGTATTTATTTTTGGGGGGTTAATACGCAAGCAATTAGCGGGTATCGAGTATTTCGAAATCAATTCTTTACGACCCTCTTTATTAAGACCCTATGTGGGTGTGTGTTCAAGTCGGCAAGCAAGCTCTTGCCGAATGTCTTTGCCAAGTTTTTCTGTGAGCAACAGATCGTCACCCAGAATTTCAAGGACATCAGTGTCCAATTCACCATCTTTGTTGGTAGTATCAAGGGCTGGAGCCCTCGAAGACGTACAGGGCGCTTCTGGGGGCGTCATTGCATCTACAAGACTATCGTCAGCAGGCGCCTGTACCTCATGGTTAAAGCCAACTAGCTCGGCATTATCGAGTTCTTCAGACAATCAATCAGATAATTGCGGCATAGGTGTGGATATAAGACAACGTTAATACGTTATACTTAACTAGGTACGAGCAAAAAGTGCGTATTTGGAAAACATTAAATAATGGCATTGCACTTATATTAGATAACGATTGTTATCTTGTCAAGGTTAGGTAAAAATCCCCAATGGATTCAACGCCAACCGTTACTTTTGAATGCGTCGAAGAAGCCCCGACGGTTAACTCTGGTTGCATTTTGTATGTACCAAAATTAGTTCAGTTACATATAAGACAACGTTAATACGTTATACTTAGCTAGGTACGAGCAAAAAGTGCGTATTTGGAAAACATTAAATAATGGCATTGCACTTATATTAGATAACGATTGTTATCTTGTCAAGGTAAGGTAAAAATCCCCAATGGATTCAACGCCAACCGTTACTTTTGAATGCGTCGAAGAAGCCCCAACGGCTAAATCTGGTTGCATTCTGTATGTACCAAAATTAGTTCAGTTACATACATATAAGACAACGTTAATACGTTATACTTAACTAGGTACGAGCAAAAAGTGCGTATTTGGAAAATATTAAATAATGGCATTGCACTTATATTAGATAACGATTGTTATCTTGTCAAGGTTAGGTAAAAATCCCCAATGGATTCAACGCCAACCGTTACTTATGAATGCGTCGAAGAAGCCCCAACGGCTAAATCTGGTTGCATTCTGTATGTACCAAAATTAGTTCAGTTACATACATTTAGGACAACGTTAATACGTTACACTTAACTAGGTACGAGCAAAAAGTGCGTATTTGGAAAACATTAAATA
Organism: Eudonia lacustrata; assembly: GCA_947562085.1. NCBI lineage: Eukaryota > Metazoa > Arthropoda > Insecta > Lepidoptera > Crambidae > Eudonia > Eudonia lacustrata. The sequence goes on along the minus strand of OX387336.1, from coordinate 1,795,924 downwards.
ATGGCATTGCACTTATATTAGATAACGATTGTTATATTGTCAAGGTTAGGTAAAAATCCCCAATGGATTTAACGCCAACCGTTACTTTTGAATGCGTCGAAGAAGCCCCAACGGCTAACTCTGGTTGCATTCTGTATGTACCAAAACTAAGACACTGATAAGTTAATAAAACACTCGTTACCTGAGTTTACGAGTCCGTTGTTGTGTGTTAACGGCGGCGAGTCACTCGCCGGGCTTCCTTTGTCACGTATTTAGCGCTGTAGCTTGCGCGTTTTTTCATTATATGTTCAAGTTCTTCTTCACAAGTCTTAGGATTTTTACGTTACGGCATTTTGCGTACGAAAACAGTCGATTGAACACGGAAGAAATTTAAAGTGACTGGAGTGGTCGAGCACTAAAATGCGAATGACGAACGCGAGGCAATGGCGCCATAGAGAAAGATAGAAATACAACAAAAAAAAAAAAAAAAAACTAAATCTCAACGATAGTGCAGGAGTGGTGACATCTATGCGATACTACAAGTAACAATATAAAATAATTAACTACTAATCTCGAGGACGAGGCGCGAAGTATAATTAACTGCACAAGAACACAAAAGTGTATGAAGTACCATATGGGTGGTGTGAGTAGCGGTGTTTCATGTTTTACTTTTATTACTATTCTTAGTTATAGTTAAGAGCGTTTACGCCGCACACTAGCGCCGCCAATGAAAAAAAAAGCATATCTAGTAATTAGAGATAGAAAATCAAATTATGCTCAACAAACTATCTGAATGAAGTAATTTAGCATTTTTACGTCACCTAATGAACACCTGACATGTTATGGTTTAGTTAAATATGGCGTTATAGTTAAAAGTGGCCGTAACGTCTTACTGCAATCGTAAAAATGCTAAATTACTTCTTTCAAATAGTTTGTTGAGCATAATTTGATTTGCTATCTCTAATACTGGATATGTTTTTTTTTTCATTAGTGGCGCTAGTGTGCGGCGTAAACGCTCTTAAGTTTAGTTCTAGTCTGGGCATCTTCGGAAGACCAGCGTCGTAGCATTACTACAGTGCTATGACACATGCTGAGAAGATGCCTTTTCAGTATCATATACCAAGTACCTATCTTAAATTATGAATGCGTTACTTGTTGAGTGTTGTTTTATGATACTGAATAAATGCTTTTTCTTTTTTTCTTTCTATATTTTCTTACTACATACTGTACTACATACTTCTTTGATTCCTGTCTCTGACATACATAACTCAAACTCAACTCGTACATTCAGAATCGTGGTCTTACCACTAGACCTCAGAGGCGGTGGGTGATAGCTAATGCATAGCTCATTCCATATCCCCACTGCTGGGGCACAGCCTTCCCTGTGAAAGGATAGGGGGCATTCCCCCTATCCTTGTTTTTATCACTAGCAAAAAATGGAATACTTTCAGCACACGTATTTCCTCCGATCCGATCCGGACCCTTCGGAGAATCTAGTAGGGCACCGGGACACGCACCAGTGCGTGATGCCGTTGCCTTTAAAAACCTCTGACGGTAATTAGTTTCACACGGCTTGAGGAACCCTTTATGTTTCTCGCCGCCCCCAAATAAGCTCAGTGAAGCTGAGAATCATCATCATCATCATCATCAGCTCATTTTTGTGTCCCTACTGCCAAGGCACGAGCCTTCCCTATGGATGGATAAGGAGAACGGGCCATAAACCACCACGCGGGCCCAGTGCGGGCGGTGGTTGTTAACGACTGCTAATGTAGCCGGGATCAACGGCTTTACGTGCCTTCCGAATAGGGTTGCCACCTTTTTTTGTGCAAATAAAGTACATCTCACTAATATTATAAATGCGAAAGTTTGTGTGTATATTTGTTGCTTCTTCACGCTGCAACGGATGGCTGGATTTGGATGAAATTCGGCATACAGATAGTTTATAACATGGATTAACACATATGATAGTTTTTATCCCGATATTCCCACGGGAATGAAACTCATACCTTTTATCTAGATTTGGTTCAGACAGGACAACGTCTGTCGGGTCAGCTAGTTGGTTATTAAAAGGTAGAAAAATGTATGTTTATTGTGACAAAATAAAGTACGATTATCTATTTCACTTAAATACATACTTCTCGTTGCTTTTAGCAACTTTTAACAAACAATAATCACTGCTTAATAGCTGTACACCAACTTTTAAGTGTGTTATTTGTAAAAAGAACCACAGAGAACTAAAATATGTGAACTAAAGTATTTTCGCGTAAGTACTTTATTTTTGTGGACGAAGCGAAACAAGTATGTATGGATCGTAGCAAGTGGAAAAAAGTGGTCTCTGCCTACCCCTACCGGAAAGAGGCGTGATTATATGTATTTGTGTATGTACTTTATTTTTAAATAAATAAAAATCTTTATTTGGCACCATTTCAATTTATAAACTTAATGTGAACGATAACAACCGCATTCGTCGCATGACTGTGTCGCAGTTGCCAACGCCCACCTCCAAGACTGAGGAGGGTTCGGTACACTATAACAGCAGATCCTTACATAATAACTTTAGATAACAGAGGTTATTATATCTATGGTATACATTTTTAATAACATTGGGTATACAATTGGAAAGTGTGTGTGTGTGTGTGTGTGTGTGTGTGTGTGTGTGTGTGTGTGTGTGTGTGTGTGTGTGTGTGTGTGTGTGTGTGTGTGTGTGTGTGTGTGTGTGTGTGTGTGCGTGTGTGTGTGCGTGTGTGTGAGTTGTAAAGTTTTCTCATTAAGTATAACGTACAATACTTTATAATAAAGTACGGGATGGCAACCCTACTTCCGAAGCACGGAGGAGCTCCAGATGATTTATTATTCGTCACATTGAAATAATGCTCTTGTGACATCTCACTTGTTATTATCACCATCATTTTCAGCCCGTCTCTACCCACTATGGGGGGTAGGCCACCCATCCGATGACCGGCCTTTGCGAAAGTTACTTTACCTCAGCAATCGTAAACCGCGCGTTAGCCACTGCGCCATTGAGTTCTTTGTTTTTGCTAACTGTATTATAATGTTTGTTTGTTCCACGTGACATATGTGTCGTGTCGCCATGTTTCGGAACTAGAGCGTTCTGAGTAGTTACTCAGACTAAAGGCCTGTTTTCACTTTGATTAGTGCGAGTGCAGGTGATTAGTAATTGCGAGTGTTTAGTGCAGGTGTGTAGTGCAAGAAGTGTCCAATTTTGTCAAGTGGCTGTGTTTAGTAAATTCAGTTGTTAGCGTCCGACGCCAAACGCTAAATACTAAACACTGCTGTCCAAACGTGTGTAGTGCAGCACAGTGCAGGCAGGCTGCGAGTGAGGAGAAAGGGAGGGCGCGCGGAACGTGGCTACTCGCAGTCCACCCGCAAAAAAATAGAACCCGCGTCTAATCACTTTATTACGCAGGTTTACTAATCACTCGCACTAATCAATCGCTGTCCACACGAGTTTACTCCTAATCACTAAGCACCAGCACTCATCACCTGCACTAATCACTAATCAAAGTGAAAGCAGGCCGTAAGTGTTGAAGGGCCAATGCGTCCGTTACTCTAAGGGTGGTAACACCAAAACTCCGAAATTTAACTGTTAAACGTTTAAAGTTACGTCGTTAAAGTTAAAGTTAAGTTACATTGACGATCCTCACTAACAGGGGCATCTAGTACAATGCGTTGCACCATACAATACTTCGCTAACATAAAAGTGTTGCTAGTCAAGTGAGAGTGTGAGTACATTTGTCAACCTTTAAACAGGTGTCCCAAAATTAGCACGTCACACTGATACTGGAGGTAAGTGGGCCTCATGCGTCGAACAAGCCTTACTAGCCTATAAATAAAAGATGTCCTCCAACTGTGAGCTCATGGGAAACGGTCCCAAGAATGCTGGCAACATTGCCCCTTTGAATTTCGACCTAGGTTTGCGTATTTGTGCCGTTTGCGATTTTCAGCGCTTACTGTAGCAGCCCCCACATGAAGTAGCGCGAACATGCGATGAGCCATGTATGTATGTATGTATGTATGTATGTATGTATGTATGTATGTATGTATGTATGTATGTATGTATGTATGTATGTATGTATGTATGTATGTATGTATGTATGTATGTATGTATGTATGTATGTATGTACGTATGTATGTATGCATGCATGCATGCATGCATGTATGTATGTATGTATGTATGTATGTATGTATGTATGTATGTATGCATGTATGTATGTATGTATGTATAAAAGATGGCACCAAAAGAGGGCGCTATTAAAATAATATAATAAGCAATTTGGTCTATCCGCTTGTCGTGCATTGCCGAGCCAAGGTCGGCCAGAACAATGCCATCAAGATTAAGTGGTGACGGTAGTAATTCATTTAATAATCTTCATAAAGCACGAAGGACATCCTGCCATTTTTTAAATGAAGATTAACTTTTGTCACGACCTTACTTATATTATAGGTACTACAATTGTCTTTAAACAAGACGAGGCCTCGAGACGGTTAGAACTGCAAACACAGACTAGTTCTTTTGGTTTTTAAAGTTAACGAGCCCGGTTCTTCGGTTGCTAACGTATACAAGGCTCGGATGTTTCATCTCTAGCTCCTCCGTGCTTCGGAAGGCACGTAAATCCGTTGGTACCAACTGCATTAGTAATTGTTAACAACCACCGCACCGCTCTGGGCCCGCGTGGTGGTCTACGGCGCGTTCTCGCTGTGATGTTTCCACCCATAGGGAAGGCTCGTGCCCCAGCAGTGGGGACATAACATGATATAGTGGCTATCTCAGACGCAGAGGCTCCGGTTCTGTTTTTTATGATTGATGGTAGGGCTTATTTTAAGTCCTAGGTACCTTCTTATCTAAATATGTCAATATCCCCTCAAAAACATAAATGTGAAATAAGAGCCAAGTTCAATATTATGATATATGCCTTGGTTGTTGACTTCAACGACAAAAGAAGTGAGATCTAAATGGGTGCTAAGTTCAATGGTCAGTCCTGAAATTTATTATAAAATATCATTTCTTCTTATAACTTAGGATAATATTGAAGCCTAAGGTCTAACTTGGCTAGTTCTCATATACTTATTATTTTTCTAATCTTCTTCTATATTATAAATGTTTATATAATTTTTAACGCAAATTTTGTTGCGAACAACGTTAATGACGGTAGTTGTTAACATTGAATGGGCTCCTTTGGCTTTCAAAGTAAAAAGTAAATAGTGTTGAATAATTTCGGCGGGCTGGTTAGAACCACGATAGCTCAATTGGAAGAGCACCTGACCCGGTATGTCAGAAGGGTGCAGGTTCAAACCCTGCTCGTGGTAATTTTTTCAACATTTGTGTTTTTGTAATTTGTTCGCAACAAAATTTGCGTTAAAAATTATATAAACATTTATAAATAGCTTGCCTACTTCTTAACTGATCTTTAGTATTTGTAAAAATATAATGATCGGATGTTAATGACGGTAGTTGTTAACATTGAATGGGCGCCTTTGGCTTTCAAAGTAAAAAGTAAATAGTGTTGAATAATTTCGGCGGGCTGGTTAGAACCACGATAGCTCAATTGGAAGAGCACCTGACCCGGTATGTCAGAAGGGTGCAGGTTCAAACCCTGCTCGTGGTAATTTTTTCAACATTTGTGTTTTTGTAATTTGTTCGCAACAAAATTTGCGTTAAAAATTATATAAACATTTATAAATAGCTTGCCTACTTCTTAACTGATCTTTAGTATTTGTAAAAATATAATGATCGGATGTTAATGACGGTAGTTGTTAACATTGAGTGGGCGCCTTTGGCTTTCAAAGTAAAAAGTAAATAGTGTTGAATAATTTCGGCGGGCTGGTTAGAACCACGATAGCTCAATTGGAAGAGCACCTGACCCGGTATGTCAGAAGGGTGCAGGTTCAAACCCTGCTCGTGGAAATTTTTTCAATATTTGTGTTTTTTTTTTTCTTCTATATTATCAAAATCATAGATCTATTAAAACCTTTAGGCGGTTAGTTCGATATTGCGTTTTTAATAAATAAATGAAGCGGATTATCTACAAGTTTTGTGGATTTAATTCGTTTATGCATTAAAAATCCTGTTTGTGTATTTGTAACAGTCACTTAGGCGCATAATTCTTTATTACGTAACGAATGTGTGCAAAAGTTCTAACAAATTTTGACATGTCGCTTGATTCGGCACCAGGAGTGGTTTTTGAACACAAAAATAGCTGAATACATAGTTTGACATGCCTGGAATCGATCTGCATTTAACACTAATTTTTTTTCAATTTTGTCGCTTATTTCTTTCTTACATAACGCAGTCCAATTATTACTAAATCCCCGATAAAAATAACGTAATAAATACGAAAGTCGTCTATACTCTTACTTATAAGTAGTTATAAGTACTAAAATTGATATGTTTGGATTTAAAAAAATTAAGGGTGGTATTCCACTCGTTAATCGTTATATGTATATTCATGTGAAGATCTTAAAATCCATATAAAGACCGGCTGTCATCAATTTTGATTGCTGATTCTTACATTACATACATCTATAACTAAGTGTTCCTAATAAAATCAATTAATTGAAAAATATAATAAATTGATAAAAATTTACTACTTTCTGATTTATTCCTTTGTATTCGCCCAACTACCTATCTGGATGCCAAATTTGAACTTTCTAGGTCATCTGGAACTGGGTTAGAGTTTTGACCTATAGCCTATAATATAGATCAGTCAGTCAGTGATAAAAATGACGAATTTTGGACGTTAATATTTAAATAACCGTTGGAGGTGTGTTTATGAAATTTGGAACACATATGTATCTTGCAAGTCTCAATATACGAGCCAAATTTGACATGTTTATGTTAAATAATTTTTGAGTTATAAGGTGTCAAAAGTGGCTCCAAATGGTTCGTGTAACATTACACATGGTGCTGTTCGCCAGTTCTGTTAGCTTGAACTTGGCTTGACACGCTATGGAATCGTTGTTTCAGTCAAGTGTTTATTGCTAACCAAGTGTATTATCACTTTTAAAAGGAACTTAAAAACTTAAACGCCTTTTTCGAACACGTCAAATTTATAGAGCTCCCAAATTAATTTTATATAAAGCAATCAATAATATCTTAAGAGCGTTTACGCCGCACACTAGCGCCACTAATGAAAAAAAAACATATCTAGTAATTAGAGATAGAAAATCAAATTATGCTCAACAAACTATTTGAATGAAGTAATTTAGCATTTTTACGTCACCTAATGAACACCTCACATGTTATGGTTTAGTTAAATAAGACGTTACGGCCACTTTAAACTGTAAATCTCTAATTACTAAATATGTTTTTTTTTTCATTGGCGGCGCTAGTGTGCGGCGTAAACGCTCTTAAGTCTAAAAATTAAAAATTGAATAAAACAGAATAATAATATAAAATTAGTAGTTCCTCGGTAGTTGACGATTTGGGTGAAGTTATTAAGCTCCCACCTTCGGCCATAGACATCAGTTGATTAGAGTTGACAAACGATGTCAAAGTAATAAAAAAAGTGTAATGGTAGGTTTTGTTCAATGGCTTTTGCCGATGACTGTACTAAATAGGTACTAGTCTGGCCGTAAACTCATTGTGCTGTGACGAGACAGACGGACACGGACAGACACCGGACATTGAGTATTAAACACTTTCTTCGTCGGCCTATTCAATAGGAAACTCTGTTATATAGTAGGTATGTTAAATTTGTTTAAAAAAAATATGACAAGACAAAATTGAAAAACCAGTGTTAAAAAAAATTCCATGAGCGGGATTCGAACCTTCACCCCCTGACATGCAGGGTCAGGTGTACTACCAACTATGCTATTGTGGCTCTGCCATTATTTTATTATTTATTTATTAGGAAATTCAACAGCTTTTTTACAAACATATTTTAACTTACTTATTTTATGATACTTAAGCCAATTAGAGAATTCCACAACTTAGACTAATTCATTAACTAGGTACATATTAAGAACAACAAAAGGCACTTGACAACATAATATGCTCGTGTTCATTAATCAGTATACAATCTGACATAAATAACTTACATTAAGCAGTTTTTTTCTTGATTTCTTATTTTGTGTTGATATTACAAGATTGAGCCCTAATACAGCTTATGAGTAGGTATATATTACGTCGTATTACGTATCGTATCGCGTCGTACGTATTAGCACAGTATTAAACTGTGGTATTAGCCTGTATTACGTCTGTCACGCCTGTATGATCACACAAAAAAGATCCCAGAGCTTGATGTTCACCATCTCAGCCTTCCGAAATTCTTGAGCCTTCTTAAAAATTGTGAAGTTCTTTTGGTTGGTCCGTAGTTGTTCTGAATAATTCCTTTAAAACATTTTTTCTTTTCTTTATATGTGTATATATAACCAATGTATTTTGCGAACCAAATACCTATACTTTCATTGTTTGCATGCTGAGATTACCTGTTATCTTAAGAACAGTTAGATATAAGCTATATAAATACCTAAATGTACATGTAATACTGTATCTTATGTTGGTAGTCCAATAAAATAAATAAATAAATAAAATGAGGATATGCAATAAATCTGAAATAGATGTGCTGACGCAATTTAGCAAACGAACAAAGCATTTTCTCAATAGATTCAGGTATTTTTATACAACTTAGTGGGCAATGAGGCATACGAACTGAATAAGATTTTTTTCTATTTCTATGAGAGATTCTTACGCGTTGCCGACCCTGTAAAGACCTTTTCACGCCCTATTTAAAAAGCCCATGTTGTATGCCATGATTTTGCTGATTGCCTCAAACGACATTTTCAGCTTCACCGGGCTTTTTTGGGGGCGGCGAGAAACTTAAAGGGTTCCTCAAGCCGTGTGAAACGAATCACCTTCGGAAGTTTTCTAAAGGGAACGGCATCACGCACTAGTGCGTGTCCCCGTGCCCTACTAGATTAGATAATTCGGAAATAAGTTCGGAATAGTTCGGATCGGATTGGTCTTTGGTGGTGCGACAATAAAGCGAGTCACCATTTTTATTAGTGCGCGATGGAATAAATACACCATTACCCCATGAAATCAAAGAATAATTATCCCACTCCACTCATGTAATTTAAATTCATACCGTAAAGGTTGGCCAAAAGTGTCACAAGCACTTACAAGGGGTACGGTAGCGGAACGGAGTGAGTTCGAGTACTGTTTGTGTTACAATTAGGTACTTTTTTGTTTCACGAAAATTGGGATGACGTCAGGACAGGATATAATTGGGTAATTTGAGTAAATACTTCTTCTTGTTCTTAATTGGAGAAGCCTTACAGTGTCTGGGACAAATTTTTAAATGCGGTACACACGGCGGCAGATAAACCTACCCAAACCTGTCAAATTTCTCCAATGAATAATGATCCTTAGAACTCAAGAATAAAGTTCAAAATTGATTGTAGAAATTTGACAGTTTTGGGTAGGTTGATCTGCCGCCGTGTGTACCTCTTTTAATATCTAATGACTTAGTTAGTAGCTAAACCATTGGTCTCGCACTGAGAGGTCTCGTGTTTGATACCGAGTATGAGATAGATCTTATCCTATCTTAGTAGTCTCCAAAGCTTGTGGTGCTGTATTCTATTTTCTCCCCATGTCCTGCACAAACTGTGTTTAAATTGTAAGGTACTCGGTCCAGTTATTATGGGTTCTCCCTTCTCTAAATATGATAGTTTACCATCCACCAACTCGCTGAAAGTGTTGTTGCCCACCCGTGGGATGCTTAAGGCTGCCTATAATGTATTTTACACAAATATAATTCAACGAAGAAAAACATAAATAAAAACAACAACCATGCAGTTTGTAATACAATTTTGAAATAATCGTTTCAACAGTAATTACATATTTGGCACAGATTATATCTAATATTCGTTTATGGTTAAACGGTAGACACTTACCATTCGAAAATAGTCTTGGCATCCCGCATACTTCGCGAAGAAAGCAAAAAGCGCGATGGTAAACGCACCTTTGCTCGCATCCATTTTTAAAAAGTCAATGCCGTTGCCGCCGCCGTGAATCAAACCACTTTTAATGTATTCAAAAAATAATTATGCATACTTTCTAGGCACTTGGAAAACGTTTTGCATTTTTGCGTTATTACTTTATGAAACGTTTTACATGGTTAATTATTTTTACGTAACGTGCGTAATTAAAGTATTGCGCATGATTTTTTGGCGGTAATTTTGACAGTCCGAAAATATTGCAACGTGTAACTTTTTAATTGTTTCTACCACTAAGAATGAAGGAGTTTTTATGCGTATTTCCAAATTGTTTTAATTTGTGTTATTTTGGCTGAGATGTGTAACAAATATTAGGGTTTGCTCTAGAAAACTGTACTGTAGCCTTTCTTGTCGTCGACTGGAGGAACGTTTCCGTTGCTTTTGTTTTGTGCATGCTTTGATGAGCACGACTTGGTTGCATGGGAGGGGCACGAGCCAAGACTCATTTATCTTGAGAAATATCTTTAGATTCTTTTTATATAATAATGCAAATAAACATTTTTATTTATAAATATTTATAAATTAATTTATAAATAAAAATGTTCATAAATGGTTTTAGAACTAAAAAAGCCTCAATACAAACTTCTTATGTATTAAAATACCTAAGGTAATCTATTGTGTGTATTTTATTTGACCAAATAATATTTACAAAATCTCAAATAAAGTATACCCTACTAAAACACACAACGGGACAGCACAAAAAGCTTTTAACTTCGTGAGTTTTCAAGATATTTTTTTTTTGTACTGACTCTTTAAATAAAAATATTTGACCCGTGTTTCGGTTTTTGTATACTAAAAATAAGGTTATATATATCTATATTAATATTATAAAAAGAAGAGTTTGTTTGTTTGATCGCGCTAATCTCAGGAAATACTGGTTCGAATTGAAAAATTATTTTTGTGTTGGATGTTCCATTTATCGAAGAAGGCTTTAGGCTATATAACATCACGCTGCGACCAATAGGAGCGAAGCATCAGTTAAAAATGTTGCAAAAACGGGAACAAGAGCCTAAAAAATTAAAAATGCTGCCGAAAGTCACTATTCCACGCGGACGAAGTCGCGAGCACATCTAGTACTTAATATACTTACAATAACTATTTAAAAAAAACCCTGTCCGATCCGTATAAAGGTGTTATTACATTAGGTATCGAAATTCAGTTCTATTTACGTAATTTAATTATTTTAAAATAATAAGTGAAAAAAATTTACCCGATAAAAGTTTTGTTAAACGACAAAACTTACATGGCAATACCTTTGTCGGCACTTCGGTAGGTAGGACCTTTGGCGCCGCGTGTGGTCACATTTATGAAATTAGCATTATTTTTGGGCTTTATTTTTGAGCAATTTCGGTACAAAAAACAGCTCTTTTATTTGCATGATGAATAATATTTTTTTATTTTTTTTGTTATGGTTGTTTGTTTATATACCTATTACCTCTTTCCGATCGGACAGGGTTTTTTTTACAAATTGTATATTATAAAATATTTTCGGTTACAATCTCATGTGCATCCGTTCGGCGTCTATCAGGCCGTCGCGTGCTGCGCCATTACGAGCAAAGATCAATACAGCAGCAGACATGCAACTTCTAAGACAAGATAAATTTCCTTTTTCATGTCCTACTAAGTCAGCAAATCGCTGCCCAAGGCTTCTTGCGAAGGAACGAACGAATTAGTTACGTGACTAAACATTATTGTACTTTTCATCTTCATTATCAGCTCATTTTATGTCCCCACTGCTGGGGCACGAGCCTTCCCTATGGATGGATGGGGAGAACGGGCCATAAACCACCACGCGGGCCCAGTGCAGATTGGTGGTTGTTAACGACTGGGGATGCAGGGGATGATAAATTTTTGGTTGCCCATCCGACGAACGGCCTTTGCGAAAGTTGCTTTACCTCAGCACTCGCGAACCGGGCGCGTTAACCACTGCGCCTTCGAGCTCCTTTTACAATTTGTTGATTTCAATAGTTACAGTATCATCATTATCATCAGCTCATTGTATGTGCCCACTGCTGGGCACGAGCCTTCCCTATGGACGAAAACATCACAGAAAGAACGGACTGTACACCACCACGCGGGCCCAGTGCGGTTTACTGCCAATGCAGCCAATACTTACATTTGAATCACTAATTGCAAAGTTGAGCTGATGGAATAGTCTATCAGCACACGTTTTCCCTCCTTCCGATAATATGGGGTCCTTCAAACAAGGCGTGAAGAAGCACCTTGGGCCGGCAGAGTGAGGTTAACTGATGCTGCGTTGTTTTCACGCTGCACCAGTTGTCTTCGCGTCTGGACTCTATTTCCACTTAACATCAGGTGGCATGGAGTCATTTGCCGTGGTAGGTATATAAAAAAAATAAGCCTTACCCGTGTCCGTGAGAGGTAGTCTATGTGTGTTTACTTCTTGGCGGGAAAGTGAAGAGTCATGTCTGCGGTTTTGTTTTGTTTTCTAAAATTGGTATTAATGTGAAATAATGGTGGATTATTAACCGTAAAGTGTTTGTGAGTGGGGTGCGCGCCCACTCGACCCGCTTAGACCCGAAGAATGTATAGTCAGACAGATAATGTTAGGATATGAGTGTTGGCAAATGAAACAAAACAGTACAACGTCATTCAAATTCTCTCAAGAATTCCGCGTGAGGACTTAGTAAAGCCCCACATCTTTACTGAGATACTCGAGGGGTTCTCATTTCTCATTTCTATTATCATTCATCATCATTACCGGAGCAAGAAGGAAATATTTTTTATTTATGTATTACTTGTAAGAAAAATTGCTTTGACACTGGCTAAATGTGCTAATCGCACGAAGCCATCAACTAAAGGAAAAAAAAGTCATGTGTGAGTTGCTAGGCGTTGCGCGTTTAAACGAAGCCTCACCTTCTGGGGTTTCCTCAGTTTGTAGTATATGCTTGCTATGTCCTCTCTGTCGTTAAGAGATACTTAACTGATCTATACCTATGAATCTTACGTCGATAGATCTTGGCTAATGAATGTTGTTTTCTATTTGTGATGTATATGTTTCGTTTACGGTTTACAGATAAGTAATCATCACAAGAAACATGTGTAAGGGGTAGTGGTACCTACCAGTGTTTGACAGGCACCGGCGGTCGACACGTTCTGTTTTTTTTTGATGTCGAAGCGGGGATGACCACTTCTCAGGTGGCTGGCGTGCTCGTTTGGACGTCTTTATCATAAAAAATTATTATGTAAATAGTACCATTATCATTATACTAGCTCATATTATGTGCTGGGGCAGTGGAAACTGCGAGTTGTAACTTTTGTACTACGTGGAACGAGAAGTGACCGCGCCTAACATCTCCGGTAACCTATCTGGATATTAGGTAGTGGGCTATACGTGTCCACGGGGCATCTCACTCGAGACACTAGTCTTAAGAGTTCCTGATGAAGAATGCGCTTCGGCGCGTCCTGATCTGGCGTTACGACCTGACGCAGATGGTCCCTTCATCATAATAGCTCATACTATGTGCTGGGGCAGCTCGTAGAACGGTAACCTATCTGGACTATACATTAGGTAGTGGACTATACGTCCACAGGGCAGCTGGCTTGAGACACTAATCTTAACATTTCTGGATGAAGAATGCGGTTCGGCGCGTCCTAATCTGGCGTTACGACCTGATGCAGAAGGTCCCTTGTGCTAGCTGGTTTACTTCCGCAAGGTCGTCTGACAACTATTTGTAACTTAACGTTTGGTAGGGGGTGTTCGCTAGCACAGAAGAGGGATTATGTGTTAGTTAAACTTTAAAGTCGTGTACAGCAGAGTTGTTGCTGGGGCACAAGCCTGCCGTATGGATGGAGAACGGGCCGTAAACCACCACGCCGCGGCTAGTACGGGACGGTGGTGGTTGTTAACGACTGCTAATAGAGCCGGTAGGTACCAACGGCTTTACGTGCTTTCCGAAGCACGGAGGAGCTCGAGATGATACATTTTAGGTTACCCATCCGACGACCGGCTTTTCCTAAAGTTGCTTAGGTAAGTATTAGCTACGGAGTTGGTTTACCGCAGCATCGAGCTCACGTTATGTAATATACCTAGTATAAATTATTCTAATTGCAATGTCAGTCGCCATCTTGTTCGTGTAGATAGGTAGAACACGGGAGCACAATAGTAACTTGAGACTGGTCACGCTCCAAATGCTGCCATTGTGGAATCACATTTTACGCTCAGCGAGACAACTGTACAAGGAAGAGAGGGATAGTGTCGCGTTCAGTGTTTCGCTCGAAGGAAATGGCGCCTATTACACAAGACAAGTAGAGTCACAGAAGGTACCTAAGCATCGTCCAACCTCTCACGGACACGAATCCAGGGACAGGAAAACCCCTTTTTAGGGTTCCGTAGCCAAATGGCAAAAAACGGAACCCTTATAGATTCGTCATGTCTGTCTGTCTGTCCGTCCGTATGTCACAGCCACTTTTTTCCGAAACCATAACGAATATACTGTTGAAACTTGGTAAGTAGATGTTTGACGACCTCCTTAATCGAGTGGTTTGTACACCGGTTTTCATGGTGTCGCCATCTCTGAGGTCCCGGGTTCAATCCCCGGTCGGGTCAATTTAGAAATGATTGTTTTTCTAAATTGTCTTGGGTCTGGGTGTTTTCTATGTATAATAAGTATGTGTTTAAGTATTTTAAAAATGTTTATCCGTTGTCTAGTAACCATATACCTAACGAGTTATAATGAAGCTTCTCTTGGGCTAGATAATTGGTGTGAGTGTAGGAAAATTTATTATTATTATTATATTATTATTCTGTGAACCGTATTAAGATTTTCACACAAAAATAGAAAAAAGAACAAAAAAAATTTTGGGGTTCCCCATACTTAGAACTGAAACTCAAAATTTTTTTTCATCAAACCCATACTTGTGGGGTATCTATGGATAGGTCTTCAAAAATGATGTTGAAGTTTCTAATATCATTTCTTTCTAAACTGAATAGTTTGCGCGAGAGACACTTCCAAAGTGGTAAAATGTCCCCTGTAACTTCTAAAATAAGAGAATGATAAAACTAAAAAAATATTTGATGTACCTACCTACATTACCATGCAAACTTCCACCAAAAATTGGTTTGAACGAAATCTAGTTAGTAGTTTTTTTTTAATACGTCATAAATCGTAAACCGCAATTTACCTTTCATCCAATCATCTCAAATATATAAAAAAAACATTTAATTTCATAAACATAAACGAACCACAAGAACTTTTATATTATGTTACTTGCTGCTACGGAACCCTTCATGGGCGAGTCCGACTCGAACTTGGCCGCTTTTTTTGATTAAGCCGATTGTTAGGGAAACTCTATCAATACGGTAAGCATTTCGTCACTTACTGCATCGAAAGGCTAACCAAATTGATAGTTAAGGTAAGCACTAACGGCGTCCAAAAAACCCTGTTGAGGCTAACCCTATAAAAGGCAATAATAGAAATAAGAAATAGAAATAAGATATTAAAAATTGTAAACTAAAAACATAGTTATAAGCTCTTTATTGATGTTAAAAAACCTAAAAATGTATTAATTAATAAAATGCAAAAGTAAAATATGTCCCTAAAAGGGAACTGTATTGCTAGAATGTAAGATAGTTATAATGTACATTAGCCAAAACTGTAAACTCCTTATTTCCCACTTTAAATAAAACTACAGGCTGAATAACTTATTTACCTGCGACACTGTAATAAAATAAGAGGTCAAAATAAAGACAAAATAGAGAATAGTAATAGGCAGAACACCCACTGCCCAAGAATGAAAGATAAAGGATGAATGTGAAGTATGCGGTACGAAAGTGCGAGAGGAAAAACAGATAGAACTTGAATGAAAGAGAATTAGATTTAAATTAGCTCCGATTATGTTGGAGGAAGAAAAAAAAAAACCCTATAAAAGGGTTTTAACGCGCACAAGCAATTCAAGCTTCTACGTGCAATGCATTAGACTTATTATTGCATTACCGTTTACGTGTCCTATCGAAGCCGCCGCCGTCGAATCAATGCCGCGATCCGAACTTAAATACCGGTAGGTACCCATGTTAGTAAAATTCACCAAAATGCGCGAAATCGAGATAGGGCACGTATACGGTAATGCAATAATAAGTCTAATGCATTAGAAGCTTGAATTGCTTGTGCGCGTTAAAACCCCTTTATAGGGTTAGCCTCAACAGGGTTTTTGGATGCAGTTAGTACTTACTTACTTACTTAATAACTGTATCAATTTGGTTAGCCTTTCGATGCAGTAAGTCGACTAAATGCTTACCGTATTGATAGGGTTAGTGAAAACAAGTCTATGAATTACCAAATCAAAAACCTAATAATCAATCACCATAATTAGGTATATCAATACCTAATACAGCATAGTAACTTACTAACATAGTCTTAAGCAATTGTACTAACACATTGGATCTGAGTTGTCTGAATATAAATGTTTTGAATTGAATTGAATTGTTTTGAAAAACCCCTTATATGGAAAGCTAAGATTCGTAACGAATCACAGAACAGTCCGCGTAAAGCCTTGACGATGGTCGAGTGGCAGAGTGCTCGGCCCGATACCCGAAGGTCCCGGGTTCAATTCCCAGGTCGGGCAAAATGTATTTCGGATTTTTCGAATCATAGCCCGACTTTGTGATCACCAACACGCATTTGGCAAGCGTGGTGATTAAGCCATTACCCATCAATTGTAGCGATGACTTGATTTCAATGATGGAGGCCTTTGCCCAGCAGTGGGACAGTTATAGGCTGTTTACTTACTATGTGTGCGTAGCTCGAGCGCGGTATTTATAAGTTTACCTTCTGAGGGTCTACTTATTTTGTGGGGGCCTGCTGAGGTTTCCCTCTAGCAGTAACACTTCGACCCATCGGGATCTTTTGTGCAACCCCATCCTTTCACTCTTCCTCCTCTGTAAAGATAGATGCCATAAGTTTGGCAACATCCTTAAGAGCAAAGAACCTGAAGTCCTCCGGTTTCAGATAGGCCGACTCCAGGAGACCCATTATTTTCCTAGCCAGAGAGTCGCAGTCACACATTAGGTGCTTCATTGACTCCGTTTCCTCTCCACATGCCCTACATAAGCTATTTGTTGAGATGTGCATTCTGTGGAGCATTTGCTTTGTGGCATAGTGCCCTGTCAAGGCACCGATGGTTAATCGGACCTGCCTTCTGCTGCATCCGCATATGAACTTACTCCGTCCTAAGGCGTTTTCGCCTAGGAAGGATTTGGAGTGTTTCATACCCGGCTGGTCTTTCCATTCGATGCTGTGCCTGTTTTCGATGTAGTCTTTTAAAGCCTTGTACTTTGTGCAAGTGCCACGAACGGCTCAGAACCAATAAGCTGGGTCTCTGAAGCCTCCCTGGCAAGTGTTGTGCCTACTTGCTTTAGAACTAAAATTAAATGACAGTAGAGCAATACACAAACAAGTATAGTTACCTACATATAAATTTCACGCATCACAACCTTCACAATGCAGACTAACTTACAGCTTTGCTTGAAATAGAAAAGTTCAAACGTGATGCCTAATAAGGGAAAGGGATTGCGTATTAGAAACTTAATTATTAATTTGGTAATCAACAAAGCAACTATACTAAAACAGAGGGTAAAATAATTTAAATTGCAGTTACTAAAAATTAGTAACACAACTTTTAATAAAGTTCTGTCATAAGTTACAGAAACGCCTTAGGGGGAAGAGTGTTGATTTTATACATTTCATTGTACATTAAAGGATTAATAATATCATATGAACTAAAGCTTTAGTCGCAAAACCAAGGCATCCCGTTCTTTAATACATATTTTAAACTCCTACAAACATTCCAACAGCAATTACATCTATTTACCGATGCTAAAACCACATTGAGTAAATAGAACTAAGTGGAAAGGTAGAGTTTTATTTACCACTACCGGCCGCTCGCGGTTTCACCCGCGTGGTTCCCGTTCCCGTGGGAATATCGGGATAAAAAGTATCCTATGTTTTTATCCAGGTTCTAAACTATCTGTATGCCTAATTTCATCTAAATCCATCTATCCGTTGCAGCGTGAAGAAGCAACAAATATACACACAAACTTTCGCATTTATAATATTAGTGTGATTCGCTTGTACGCTTCAGCCAGGTGAATGAAGTCTACTAAACCCGCTAATCTAAGTCTGTCGACTTATCAACAATGTTATTGCATTGTTTTTTAACCGACTTCTGGTGGCTAAGAGCACCGATCACAGACCTAGAGAACCTGGGTTCGATTCCCAGCAGCGCGCGGGGGATACGTTTGTGTATTTGGTTTTGTTGATGGTAGGGCTTGTTTGTCCGCTTGGCCGCCACCACCATCTAATATTAATTTGTTTAGCTTTAAGTAATATTATTATTACGGACAGGACTATTGCCGCCAATAAGCCTGATATCGTGGTGGTCGACCGATCCCAGCGCCGGGCAATACTGGTTGATATCACCATACCTCATGATGAGAACCTCGTGAAAGCCGAGGACAAGCTCAGTAAGTACCTTGACTTGGCTCACGAGGTGACCGCCATGTGGGATGTGGATTCAACCTTTATTGTACCGATAGTCGTTTCGGCAAACGGTCTTTTAGCCAAGAGCCTCGATCAACACCTAGAGAGGCTCTCGCTGAAAGGTTGGGTCAAGGGTCAGATGCAAAAGGCAGTACTCCTTGACACGGCACGTATTGTCAGGAGGTTCCTCACTCTGCAGCCCTGACCACCGGTAGCTTGGGCCCTGCCTCGCTGCTGGCGGTACTCTAGGATTAGGTTTTTATAATGTTTTATTGTTTTTATACAAAACTATTGTAAAAATCTAGTTTTAAGAAAGAAAATAAATATAGAGTATAATAATAATAATATTATGTTTAGTTCTAGGTTTTTTATAATATTTTTATGTTTTGTATGTGCTTTTGTATTTTACTTTTATATTAATATTATAACAAACCTAGGCTAAGAAAAAAGAGAAATAAAATGAATAATAATAATAATTGAGTACTACTTATATTGAATAGTCTCTAAGTTACTCTGGTAGTAATAAAGCATTTTTCATTTTCATAACATTAATGTTTGTAGCATTGTGTTCCGGCAGCTAGAGAGAAGATAGCCAGTGCCTCAGTAGTTGAGGTTGTTCCAGGCCTTTATCATTAGGTGAGATGGCTAAAAAGCCCATTTCCATTGTAAAATAAATAAAAAAACCTGTCATATTATCTATGGTAACCACAGACAAAAAACTTATTAAAAGGCAGTCAAACACAAAAATCAAGTATAAATATATATATTTCTATACAGAATCGTACCTTTTGCAAATCTTACATACAATTTGTATTATAATGTTAATCCCAAATGTTATAATTTACAAACTTTCAAAGTTCAATTATATATACAAACTTTATAATAAGAACAACTACATTAATAGATTATAATCAGTCCTTAACAATTCAAATTAGCTACATCTATTTGTAGAAACACACAACTTGCTTGATTTTAGAATAAATGATGAATGATTACGACCTATCTTTCTACCAAAAGATGAAATTAATAGTTGGACAAAAAGATTTAGGGCACTTTGGTCACAAGAAAAGTTCAATTTGGCCATAGCTATTTTAATGAATCTACTTAAGGCAACCAATTTGTTTATTATTAAAAATGATCAAATAATAACAGAAAGCTATAATAGCTATAATCTACCTGTGGTGACCAATTTACATCAAGATATACTAAACCAATTTTGACCAACTAATGACTTTGGTCACAGTTGAAATTGGTGAAATAATACATCATCACAATTTTTACTTTTAAAATAATCATTGTTTAAGTTTAATTACATTACTTTTATGTAAGTATGGCTTTCATGTTTTTTCAATCACTTGGGAAAGAAGAAATACAAAGTGAATAAGTTATCTATCACTGTATTATAGGAGAAACCTTTTAAAATTATAAATTAAACTACACGGGTGGTTTCTAAAATTGACATTCGTACTTGCCTATCTTTCTTGCCCAGTCAACTTACAAATTCAATTAAAAACAAATAACTTCATATGTCAATTGATTTCACGACTGACTCGCAACATCGTTTAAATGTTCTTTACTGTCCTCAACAACATTATAGACTTTCTTTTTGGTTATATCTATGTTATGTCTACGTTTCATATGTTTTTTGTAATTAGAGCCGTTCGTGAATGCTCTAGCACAGTACATGCACGTATAAGGTTTAGCACCGGTATGCTGTCTTAAATGTAGATTCAATCGCGTTTTAAAACGGAATAACTTGTTACAGTACTGACACGAGTAAGGCATTAGATCTGTATGGACTATAGAATGAGATTTCAAGTGACGTTTCACTCTGAAACTTTTGCCGCACTGTTCGCAGACAAACGGTTTCGAGCCGGAGTGTAAGCTTATGTGCGATTGGAGATTACCTCTAGCGCGAAACGATAACGGACAGAATTCACATTTGAAAGGTCTTGTGTCGTCATGCGTTGCCATATGAGCTGTTAAAGTACCTTTGAGGAAAAACATTTTACCACAGACATGACAAGCAAAATCCCTGCTACGATTAGTGTGAACCAACTTGTGCTGGTTAAGATTGCTTAACGATTTAAACTCTCTATTGCAATGTTCACATTTCAAATCTGTTTTAGCGTTACCACCTTCAGCTAAACGTTTTTTCATACCTTTAACGTAAATTGAGTAATGCTCATCTAATTGCTCTTCTGTGTCAAATATGGAGCCACAATTCCCGCATGTAGTTAAGAAAGTGTCTCTATGCACTAAGTTACAATGTTTCTTTACATACGATGACCTTGTGAAACGTTTATTGCAAAATTCACAACAGTATTTCAGCTCCTCGTTGTGTATACGTACATGGCTTACGAACGCTCTGAAGCTGGAGATGACTTTGTTGCAGTCGGAACATTTGAAGGCACAACACGATGTATGGATCTGTATAGAGTGGAGACGTAACGATGTAATGTTCTTGCATTGGGCGTCGCAGCTAGCGCACCGGCACATATATTCGTCCCACGTTAACAGGCTTGTATTTAAACCGTCGTTTGTTTCAACAATTTTGGTTTTAGAATGTTTTTTCTTTTTCAACTTTTTCTTTTTCACCGCCAGCCCTAACGGTAGATCGCTATCAGTGGAATTGAAAGCATCATTGTCGAACTCAATATCAGAGTTATGCTCCGTTTTGACAAGACTGAAATTCACATCAGTTAAAGTGTTGGGATCTAAGACGGTAACAACTTGATAGGTCTCTATTGCCGACTCGTCTTTTACCTCGGGCTTTGGGTTCCTAAACTCGTCCCAATCGACGTTCACCGGCCGACCCGTGTTTTCGATAGCAGCCGAGGTTTCTGGCTTTATTTCATCAGTGCTACTTATCTCCTTTTCCTTCAAAAAAACACCTTTTAACTTCGCTTGAGCGGCGCGAACGTTATGCAAAAATGTCCATGTACGTTCCAGGGAGTCGAAACATGAGAAACAAATGGTTGTAGGCAGTAATTGTAAGGTGATATCCACGTTAATCCATTGCATTTTGGTTGTGATTTTCGAGTTGACTCCGACATCACCATCGGCCGATATTAGTTGGGTATTCGGTGTAGGTTCGGCGCAGAGGCGACAGTAACTATCCTCTTCATCAGACATTATTACTAGTTAACACTGTTTATTAAGTATTTGATAGAAAACTTAGGAATCATTGGAAAAACAGCCAATTGGAAAATAACAATCGCCTGATAAACAAATGTTGACTTTGACTTGACATTAGGACGCAACAGTGTTGCCTGTTGACAAATAATTCGCAAAAGTTTATAAAAACATGTTCCAGTATTGATAATTTTTAAAATTATGTCAAGGCTATTAATGAATTAGTGAATGATTGAATTTAATATTCTTTTAACGTTAATGGCATTGCGTTTTATGACGTCGATACGTATTCATTCATATTTTCAACTCAAGTACCAGTTTGGCATAACATTCATTATTTATTTATTTATCTACACTAATGTTGTAACATTCTACTTATGTTTCCAATACTTGACTTATAATTACTACTGTTATAGCGCAGACAACAAAACACAACAAGTAACGAGTGTTTTAATACCCGTGTTATATGCAGTTGCATACACTACTTTATCTTCACTAATGCAATTAGTCAAACAACAAGAGTAAAAGCTGACAATAGTTTATTTATAATAATTGTTCAAATTTTGGATGGTACAATTTTGAAAGTTAATGTTAATTCTTGATCCAGCAGCTGTAGCGGTCGCGGGGCAAGCAGTAGAGCTCGTAGACGGAGTTGGAATATTTATAATTACTTCATTCGTCTTGTTTTCTATACTGTTCAAGATCGTATTTGAGACTTGAATTTTATTCATTAAAGACTCATCAATGTAGCTTTCAGCCACAGTAGAAGACTTCCACCCCCCGTGTCGTTTCAGTGCGGTCAAATCACCACCGCTATCTATGAGAAGGGTCGCCGAGGTGCGCCGGAAGCAATGCCCCATGTACAACGCTGGGTTAGGCAGATTCAAAAAACTTGCGATAGTTTTTCCCAGAGCACCAAATTTATTAATACCAGTTCTTTGATCGACGCACTTCCCCGATCTATAGCTCAAGAAAAAGGCAGGGTTTCGACAGGGGGTGGGTCGAAGTTCCATGTATTTTTTACATACGGCTTAGCAGTTGCCCGTCACAACGAAAGAACGATCTATTTTCGTTTTTGTTTTCGAAACTTTCACCATGATTGTACTGTCGTCTATGTTAGAGACTTCATCGAACTGGATGTTGTATAGCTCTTGCCTTCGGCATGCCCCCATTATGCCGAAGATTAGTGCAACCTGTAACAATAAACGATATAATAAGCTTGAGGTACATAGCCAAGGCAAAAACTATGATTTATGAAGTAGTAAAGTGTAGGTACCTACTACCTAATTTATACACAAAGCGCCTAAACGGAGTGTCTAGATAACTTGCGTGTGTAGTACGTAAGTACTAGATAGATTAAATAACAGAACTAAAATACACTTACCTTTTCAAAAAGATACAAAATATCTGGTGAATCTTTCAGGAACATCTTTATTTGACCTGATGTAAACGTCAAGGACTTTTTTTCCTTGTGTCCTTCTGAACTACGTTTCAGGAACGCTATGACTTTTGAATACTTCGTGATATCAATATTGTTGTAGATACTCAGTGTGGACTTGAGCATAGAATATTTAGCCCACATAGAAGATGGCTTGAATTTGTCGGAGAGGTCTTTGAGTTATACAAGAATGACATTTTCAGAAAATGATGTAGGTTTTTTTTTCGATCTTCCATGCCAAAAAGTTATTATATTCTTTTTCATATAATTTTCTAGATTTTTCTGGCAAAAGATTGTGAGTTACTTTTGTTGCCAATTCTAGAATATCCGGAGGCGTACAAGTATCATCGTCGCTGTCCATTTTTAACTTTTAATTTGTATTTTAAAAACAAAAACACATTTCGAAACATTAAATTCACGCGTACGTGTATTGTCACAGTGAACTTGCCGCCATTAAAATCTAACCAATGAGAGCGCAGCTGCGCGCGCAGGGCCAATCAGGAGCGAGCGCGCGCTGTTCTTTTTTTATTTAAATTGGCACAAGATCTTACCAAAGAGTTTTGTGTATGTGTAAGTTTAGTAGTTTCGACGAAGTTTTCACGTATAACCCAACT
Organism: Eudonia lacustrata; assembly: GCA_947562085.1. NCBI lineage: Eukaryota > Metazoa > Arthropoda > Insecta > Lepidoptera > Crambidae > Eudonia > Eudonia lacustrata. The sequence continues at coordinate 1,772,243 of OX387336.1, read as the reverse complement.
GTTTTCAAAAGCCAGCCTAATATCAAAATTTTATACAACTTGTATGCGGGGTTTTGACATAAGGCTCGCCAGGTTAATTGGTCGCGTTTTATTGATGCAATTGCAATGCAATTTCACATGATGGTATAATATCCACATCGATATCGTAAAATCTCATTATAACATCAATAAAACGCGACCAATTAACCTGGCGAGCCTTATGTCAAAACCCGCATACAAGTTGTATAAAATTTTGATATTAGGCTGGCTTTTGAAAACAGTTGGGTTATACGTGAAAACTTCGTCGAAACTACTAAACTTACACATACACAAAACTCTTTGGTAAGATCTTGTGCCAATTAAATAAAAAAAGAACAGCGCGCGCTCGCTCCTGATTGGCCCTGCGCGCGCAGCTGCGCTCTCATTGGTTAGATTTTAATGGCGGCAAGTTCACTGTGACAATACACGTACGCGTGAATTTAATGTTTCGAAATGTGTTTTGTTTTTAAAATACAAATTAAAAGTTAAAAATGGACAGCGACGATGATATTTGTACGCCTCCGGATATTCTAGAATTGGCAACAAAAGTAACCTCACAATCTTTTGCCAGAAAAATCTAGAAAATTATATGAAAAAGAATATAATAACTTTTTGGCATGGAAGATCGAAAAGAAAACTACATCGGTCTTCTTGGCGGGAAAGTGAAGCGTCATGTTTGCGGTTTTGCTTTATTTTCCAAAATTTGTGTTATGTCGAATATTAATGTGAAATAATGGTGGATTATTAACCGTTAAGTGTTCGTGAGTGTGCATAAGTGTTGGCAAATGAAACAAAACAGTGCAACGTCACTTTTCAAATTCTCTCAAGAAGCTCGCGTGAGGACTTAGTAAAGCCCCACATCTTTACTGAGATACTCGAGGGGTTGGGGGGTATATCATTTCTCACTTCCCAATTCTAATATCATTCATCATCATCATCATATATGAAAATATTGTTTATTTATGTATTACTTAAACTAATGACATGGCAGCATGGTCTATGACCTTAGCCGGTTCCTCAAGGAACAAACTACACTAAAAAAAAAGAAAACTACATCATTTTCTGAAAATGTCATTCTTGTGTATCTCAAAGACCTCTCCAACAAATTCAAGCCAACTTCTATGTGGGCTAAATATTCTATGCTCAAGTCCACACTAAGTATCTACAACAATATTGATATCACGAAGTATTCAAAAGTCATAGCGTTCCTGAAACGCAGTTCAGAAGGACACGAGGAAAAAAGTCCTTGACGTTTACATCAGGTCAAATAAAGATGTTCCTGAAAGATTCACCAGATATTTTGTATCTTTTTGAAAAAGTAAGTGTATTTTAGTTCTGTTATTTAATCTACCTAGTACTTACGTACTACACACGCAAGTTATCTAGACACTCCGTTTAAGCGCTTTGTGTATAAATTAGGTAGTAGGTACCTACACTTTACTACTTCATAAATCATAGTTTTTGCCTTGGCTATGTACCTCAAGCTTATTATATCGTTTATTGTTACAGGTTGCACTAATCTTCGGCATAATGGGGGCATGCCGAAGGCAAGAGCTATACAACATCCAGTTCGATGAAGTCTCTAACATAGACGACAGTACAATCATGGTGAAAGTTTCGAAAACAAAAACGAAAATAGATCGTTCTTTCGTTGTGACGGGCAATTGCTATGCCGTATGTAAAAAATACATGGAACTTCGACCCACCCCCCTGTCGAAACCCTGCCTTTTTCTTGAGCTATAGATCGGGGAAGTGCGTCGATCAAAGAACTGGTATTAATAAATTTGGTGCTCTGGGAAAAACTATCGCAAGTTTTTTGAATCTGCCTAACCCAGCGTTGTACACGGGGCATTGCTTCCGGCGCACCTCGGCGACCCTTCTCATAGATACAGTGGTGATTTGCCCGCACTGAAACGACACGGGGGGTGGAAGTCTTCTACTGTGGCTGAAAGCTACATTGATGAGTCTTTAATGAATAAAATTCAAGTCTCAAATACGATCTTGAACAGTATAGAAAACAAGACGAATGAAGTAATTATAAATATTCCAACTCCGTCTACGAGCTCTACTGCTTGCCCCGCGACTGCTACAGCTGCTGGATCAATAATTAACATTAACTTTCAAAATTGTACCATCCAAAATTTGAACAATTATTATAAATAAACTATTGTCAGCTTTTACTCTTGTTGTTTGACTAATTGCATTAGTGAAGATAAAGTAGTGTATGCATCGTGTTTTAATACCCTTCATTATATGACAGTTGCATAAACTACTATTATAGTATTCAGGAACACCAACAAGGTTTGTATCAAAACATTCACTGAAAACATTCAGTAACTTATGCTCTAAGCTTATGACCATGTTTATATCTAAACGAATATCTTAATTAGCATATTACATACCATTAATAAGCAAAGAACGTTTATTAAATCTTGTCACCAAGAATATCTTCAAATGCACGTGAACAGTCGTAAAAACTCACCAACACGCATAAGTTCAGTGCGGTGGTATCTCCCTTCTATGGTGGTGGGTTCATGTGGGAAAAATAGCTTGAGACCAGTCGTGGCACGTTTATAGGCTGACAATACAAAATAGGCAGTCTTATTGCTAACAAGCAATCTCTTCCAGCAAACCAAAAATAGTAAGTTAATAAAAATTGGTGCAAGCATAAAACATCATTATTATCAGCTCATTGTCTTTTTTAAAGTCCCCACTGCTGGGGCACGAGCCTTCCCTATCGATGGATAGGGAGAATGCGCCATAAACCACCACGCGGGTCCTGCGCGATGCGGTGGTTGTTAACGACTGACTGACGGCTTTACGTGACTTCCAAAGCACGGCGGAGCCCCGAAATGATATATTTTTGGTCAGCAATCCGATGACCGGTCTTTGCGAAAGTTGCTTAACCTCAGCACTCGCAGACCGGGCGCGTTAACCACTGCGCCATCGAGCTCCTCACCAAAGGGCAGCACGCTATCCGATATCCAGACACTAGGTCGGGCAAAGTATGTTTCGTATTTTCATAGGTATTTCGCGATGCATAGCTCTAGTTGATCCTGATCACCAACCCCACTTAGTAAGCGTAGTGATTTAGTCAATAACCATCTAGGGTAGTGCCACCTGTGTACGACAGGGACTAGTGACGGAGATATTTTTCCAAACTAATATTATAAACGCGAAAGTTTGTAAGTATGGATGGATGTTTGTTACACTTTCACGTTAAAACTACTGAATGGATTTGGATGAAATTCGGCATACAAATAGCCTGGATTAACACATAGGATACTTTTTATCCCGATATTCCCACGGGAACGGGAACCACGCGGGTGAAACCGCGAGCCGCCGTTAGTCATTAAATATAGGGGTCAGCTAAGGGACCATTCCAGAGTATGGGCAGCAACTCTCTGTGTTTTTTTTTTCCTATTCTGCTATCGATTTTCTCCCACGGGATGGGAGGCATTTTCTACTATTTTTTTCTTTCAAACCAATTCTCGCTTTCATTCCTCTCGTACTTTCATTCCTATTCCTCTTTGTCATTCATCATCTTTTGCACTTTACGGCTGGGTGTTGCCGTCTATTTTTCTATTTGGACTTTGCCATCTATCTAACTATATATAACATTTATTTTCTTGTCTTACTAGGTGTAGACCAAAAGTTGTACCAATTATTTTCCGCTGTTTACCATATTAGAGTGTAGACTCTAATATGGTAAACAGGGGAAAATAATTGGTACAACTTTTGATACATGTGCATAAAAAACTTACAAACTAGATTGGCTTCGTTTTACATTTCTGCCTTTATACTTACTTCTATGAGTTCTTACTAACTATTTTTGTTTGCTTACATTATTTGGACTATCCAACGCAAAAATAATTTTTCAATTCGAACCAGTGTTACCTGAGATTAGCGCGTTCAAACCAACAAACTCTTCAGCTTTATAATTATAAAATTAATATAGATGGGTAATATTGTTTTATTTTTTATATATAGTTAGCTCGGCAAATGACTCCATCCTACCTGATGTTACGGAGAAATGGAGTCCAGACGCGAAGATAACTGGTGCAGCGTGGAAACAAACATAGCATCAGTTAACTTCACTCTGCCGGCCAATATGGGTAATATGGGTAATATATGGGTAATAAGTGTTTATTGCGGGCGGGAGGGCGATGCATGCGTACTGCATCGCGGCTGGATAACGAGTGAGTAAGCGGAATTAACACTACATAATAATATATATATTTTTTTTTTGTACTATGGATTTCCGCAAAATAACGCCTGATTCCATTAATTATCAGTTTGTGGCAGTCTCATGTGCAGGCTGGAGTACTACTATTAGTTACCTACTTGAAGGTTTAAGTGCATTAACTATATTCTGATTAGATCATGCATAAATGTATTGAAAGGCTTTATTTGTTTACACTCAAAGACAAAAACAAGATAATAATAAAACTACTTAAAATTAAATTTACAAAAAACTATAAACTATATTATTATCTACCTACTAATGGTACGTAGTGCTAAAAAGGCTTACGAAACGGATTTACGATACGCCCAACTCAATGTGCTTAAATAATCGTACCTGCTTGATTAGTTGGAGTTAAGGAATGTATCACATTTTTGATGTGTAACATCTAGAGCGTTTACGCCGCCGCACACTAGCGCCACTAATGAAAAAAAAAAACATATCTAGTAATTAGAGATAGAAAATCAAATTATGCTCAACAAACTATTTGAATGAAGTAATTTACCATTTTTACGTCACCTAATGAACACCTCACATGTTATGGTTTAGTTAAATAAGACGTTACGGCCACTTTTAACTATAACGCCATATTTAACTAAACCATAACATGTCAGGTGTTCATTAGGTGACGTAAAAATGCTAAATTACTTCATTCAGATAGTTTGTTGAGCATAATTTGATTTTGTATCTCTAATTACTAGATAAGTTTTTTTTTTTCATTGGCGGCGCTAGTGTGCGGCGTAAACGCTCTTAACCATAAATAAAAAATTTGCCCCAAAAAATCCCCATCAAGCAGAGTGCCCGTAAGCTAGCAGCATTGCCACGTGGGATAGCTATGCTTATACGCTGGCCCAAGTAGCTGTTAGCTCTGGGGTCCCGGGTGGTTTTTACTAATTTAATAGAAATATCTTTAAAAAGTTTGTGAGCATCCGCGCCCCATGGACCTAAAGTCTCTACCCCAAACGGCTCAAATATGAGATCCCCAGTCAGATTCTCATACTTTCGCCGTTTGAGGTTCTCTGCATGATTTGCAGCCGCGCCAGCGCTAACAGAAGTGCTTGGAATGTGGGACAGTGCAAGCGTATCGACACAAGTAGCATCCCATACCAGAGCCCGTCTCACCTTCCAAGGAACTAGGGTCATGCTGTCCGGTCTTTTACATAAATTGAAAAAAAATATTTTTCAATTCATTTTTTTTCTATGACGTACGTACGCAGGCACTTGTGTCAGTGTCTCACATAATTCCTTTGGCAATACTAGTATATTTCCCGGTACATGATCTTTTTCAAATACCTCCGTCTTTCCACCAGATGTGTTTCTGAAGCGCGCCTGTTACGTGTCCAGCTTGTAAATGGAAAGTGTCCACTGTCTTAAAATTTATCGAGTTAATCAAATCAAATCTTTTTTGTTAAATCTTACTTTCTAAAGTATACGCGAACACTACACATTGAAATTAAACTACTTTGACGGATCTACTCGCGTTTATTTTATACATTAATTTTGTTAAATGTTTATCCTGACGTTTCGAACCCTTTGCAGGGTCCGTGGTCACAGGGAGACTGAGGTGTTGGTCGTCTTATAATCAGTTAGTAGCTTGTATACCCTCATTTTACTTTAATCACGCGCGTTCCGTTTTACGCAGAAAGAGCTTACAGTATCTTTTGGTCTGGCATGGTGTTGGGGCTGGGATTTAATAGTTTGTATAATGGGATCCCATGCCAGTGGTAAATTCCAACCAACTTCTGTATTAAAAATAAGATGTATTTTATTTCAATTGCCTCGCGAAACTATAAGAGGCTTACAAATAAACAAAGAATAAGGTGTGTGTGATGAAGGCCTATATAGTCTTACCCGAAAGTTATAAAAAAAAAACCTTGCGCTCACCCTGAAGCAGACAGCGAACCGAAAGCGTGGCGAAGCGATTTCGTAATATATGGTATCGTTTTAACCTGGTCACATAGAAAAGCGAAAGCGAACCGATCCGTGCCGATACCGTGGCGAACCGAAAGGCGTGTGACGCCCAAACACAAGGCGAGCACGCGAAGCGAGGCGTGAGCGAGATAGTTGTATTAACTGGCTTTGTATGCACGACGTCAAACAATAAGCGAATGCGAGACGCGAAGCGAAGGCGCTGCGTGATGGTTGTGTTTATTTACAAAAAAATTCAAAGTATTCTGCTTCGTGGCCATGGCGGATAGTTATAGATAGACGAAAAGTTTATAGAATGTATTAAAAAAAACTTAAAATGCACTTAAAAAGGCAGAAGTAGGTTAGGTAGGTTATTGCCAGAGAAATGAATGAAACAAATAAGTACCCATTTATTTCATTTATGTTTAGTTTTGATTAAAATAAGTAACAAATTTTTCAGAATCAGTTTCACTCCACATGTTTATCAATGCTTTCGGACGCTCGGGCGTCGATCGCGTCATGGCGAGAATGCGGACCGAAGCTTCGGTTCGCATTCTCCACGAGTTCGGTTCGCTGCGCCTAGTTTGACGTCTCCGTTTCGCTTCGCATTCTCCACGCTTTCGGTTCGGTTCGGTTCGCTTGTATGTTTGACAAGGGCTTGAGAGGGAGGATGGTATGTATAGTCGACCATGAAATTGCTTTATCATTTTTGACAAAAACTTCCATTAGGTACAATAAAATTTCATTAAGGCTCATTGTCAATGATGACAACGTATCTGTCACTTGGTCTTTTATACAAAAATAGAACTTGTTGTTTTATTATATGCAAACAAAATTCACTTCTAAGGTGGTAAAGCAATTTCATTGTCGATTATTTGTACACACGGCGGCAAATCGACCTACCCAAACATGTCAAATTTCTCCAATGAATATTGATCCTTAGAACCAAAAGATAAAGTTCAAAATTGATTGTAGAAATTTGACAGTTTTGGGTAGGTTGATCTGCCGCCGTGTGTACAAACACGGGTTCGAAACGGGTAAAGCAAAAAAATTTTTTTCAAAAAAAAAAAAATTATAATTAAAAACTATTCTGAAAAGCGTGTTTTTTGTGTTTTTCTTTGTTTTTTTTTTGTTTCTATTCGTTTTCAGTGGCGTGCACTTGGAGAGGCCTATGTCCAGCAGTGGACTAGTATAGGCTGATGATGATGATTCTAAAGAGCCAGATCCGACTATGTTGCTATTATTTACTATACAATGGACTTGTACACTAAAATCTACAACTTTATGTTAAATTTCGCGATGGCCAGGTCATTGGCATCCGCGTCTAGATCTATGCCCATCTTAGATTCTAGGCACACCTGCATTTGTAATTCCTGCGTTCACGTTGAATCTAAATGGATTATTTGGATAATACCTTACTTTTTAGTAAACAAGTTACAATGTACAAGTAATTAAAATTAATTCTCATAATCTATATATTAATACGTGAAGCAAAGACTGTACCCCTTTTTACGAATATTGCGCTGATGGAGGAGTATGAAATTTCGCACACTTATAGTATATTTAAAGAAGGAGTACAGAATGTTGATATTTTTTTTAAATTATGCATAAAAATACATTAAATTAATAAAACAAACATTACACATACTACCATGTCTTTGACACACACGCATAAATATGGGTAGGTAGGTACTCTTTTCAAATATTTCAAAAATGGAAGAGGAGCGGCTGAAATCTGTCAATGCCAATTCAAACTCTCATTCTATCTTTTTTAATTTTTCATTGCTTAGGATACAATCCGTGCAGCCTTAATAAAATTACGGTCCGGTACCGACCACTGGGCGACCACTAGTTATAATAATTATGTCATCGGAGTTTGTAACGTGTAAGTTACATATGGTAGCGGCATCGGCAACAGCTTTCGACAGGACCAGTGGTCGACATTTGTTTGCTTTTAATCATTAACAATAGGGGTCAGCAACTGGTTTCAGTATTTAGCAACAATTGGATAATACTATCTGCTTCCTAGCTGTAATTTTTTCCGTAAAATTTCAATGACAACAGATGGTTTTTTTTGTGACGAAAAATGTGTCGAATATTGGGTTTATAGTGTCGTACACTGGCGCCACTATCCTTTATTATACAGGGAGACTTTTTTATCACCTTCTGAGATGACTCCCGTGATACAAACGAACAACTCTTACTATTAGACCAACAAAAAAAAGGTTAGGCCTATTATTAATGTGTAAATAGCGCATCAATAATATTTTTTTATAAAAATAATCTTTATACATCTACGACTATTTATCGATATTCCATGTACGACCCATTAAATAACTGTACAAACAGTCACTCATAGTTATATTGTAATGGAGATTCTATTTCAAAGTTGATTGTCCCCGTGCGAAAAATATACCCAACGACATTGTTACGCGACACGCATTCCGAATTAGTGCACAGATAACTTAATAATATTGGACGTATCGTCGCACCTTCACATCCATTGTCCTAAAAAGAGGTCGCATTTTTCAAATGTTTTGCTAATAACGCAACGTACCATAGACACCTCTTTTTTTCTTAAGTTGTTGGCTTGGTGCGGTTAGCACATTTAGCCAGTGTCAAAGTAATTTTCTTAGAAGTTATATTAATGAACCGTGCTTCGGAAGGCACGTAAAGCCGTTGGTCCCGGCCGCACTAGCAGTCGTTAACAACCACCGCACCGCACTGGGCCCGCGTGGTGGTTTTTGGCCCGTTCTCCCTATCCATCCATAGGGAAGGCTCGTGCCCCAACAGTGGGGACATAAAAATGAGCTGATGATGATGATGATATAAATGAACAATGTTTCCTTTGTTAATATGTGATGATGACGAATGATAATAGTAATGAGTTCTGGAAAAAGTCTCCTGAGTTTCTTGCCATTTTTTGTCGTTAGCTCTCTCAAGATTCAGTAAACTAAGTTATAATTCATTACTATTTGTATTTTATACTTAGTTTTAACGTCAATAAGTAAGTACACACGGCGGCAGATCAACCTACCCAAACCTGTCAAATTTCTCCAATGAATATTGATCCTTATAACCAAACAATAAAGTTCAAAATTGATTGTAGAAATTCGACAGTTTTGGGTAGGCTGATCTGCCGCCGTGTGTGTGTGTGTGTGCCTGTAAAGGTCTATTATTGAACAAATGATTTGACTTTGACTTTATGTAGTTATAATATACAAAATATACTCTAGTAGCTACCTACTAGAGTATATTTTGTATATTACCGTTTATTGATAACTAAGGGTCATACAAATAAACAACGAATAAGCTTCGAGTAGTTATTTCGTGGTTTTGTCTCTTTTACTCTAATTTGAAATGACGTTTACATGACGGGAACCAAACACGGAATTAACTAATTAGAGCTAATTCTTTTTTATTTATAGGACACTAACCCCCTTACAAATAAACACTATTTAAGCATTTATTTAGTTAATCATTGTTTTGTCTCTTTTTCTCAAATTGAGAACGACGTTTGTGTGACGTTGACAAAACAATGATTAACTAAGTAAATGCTTAAATAGTGTTTATTTGTAAGGGGGTAAGTGTTTACAAGTTGTTACATTTTTTAAGCATACCCGCCGCCAAGCATAGTCGTAAATTATTGTTATTTAAAGCTATGAATAATATTCTTACTATAAATTAAGTCTAAAAGTTAAGTAAAGTTAAGTAAGGTAATGGCACCAATTATTGGCAAGAACCAGTGATCACATTTCTTCCTATAATAATTAAAACTAGCATCTGATTTTAGTCTTTAGCAAATTGTTAACAGACCATACAAGCCCACTTCAAACTCAAATATTTTTGTCCATCCAAAGGTTGTATGGAAGAGATCACTCCTAATGATAAGACCGCCCTTTTTAGGTACGTGTATTTTTATGTACTATGTTTTATTTTTGGTGTACAATAAAATTTACCTATATTGTTATTTTTATTTGGGATATTTTTGTTTGCACTTTTGTCGCTTCCTTTTAAACATGATGCTCCCATTCCACCTTAGGCTGGAAGAGACTTTTAGCGATAAGTCCACCTTTGCTCACCATTGTTTGTAAACTGTTCTCTGTATGTGTGTTTTTTGTGCAATAAAGAAAATGTAAAGTTAATCTTATCTTATGTACTTCCCAGCTGACATCCCATAAAGTTTAAATGATAATCTACAAAAGATTATCATTTAAACTTTATGGGATGTCAGCTATTTTTTGGTGACGAAAGCTGTGTCGAACACTGGGCTTAGAGTGTTGAATATTGGTGCCATTAATTGTCTATGTCGTTTTCCAATTGACCCGCTTATTTCCGCGGCATTTTTATTAGCCTTATTGCCAAAAACGGTTGATCCTACATCGCTCGTAAATCAGCCCGCAACTGTACATGTGTGGGTAACTGTACCGAACCGTGACCCCGAAGTTTTGGCGGCGACTGTACCTGACCGGAATATCTAAATATGGCGGTGTAATACCTGCTTATGTTCTATTTAAATTTTCATTAGTAACTCACAATCAATATGAAAGAAGTGAAGAGAAATGCGCGCAGGAAAGAGATGTTCTGCTCCCGATCCGATACGAAACCCTCGGAGAATCTAGCAGGGAACAGTGGCGGTAGCCAAAGTAACAACCTCTCATCCCCCGCCACAAAACTATGACAGCACCCCCGCCGATGACATAATTCGCAAAATGGCGAATAAAAAAATAAAAAAAATAAATTTAAATTGAAAACACACCGAGAATAAAGTTGTTTGTCTATGGCTAAACTTCTTCATACAAAAGTAGCCTCTAAATCAACTTAATTTAAGTTTTAAGTCGCGTGGGGAGCGCGCTCGAATTCGAGCTTCCAGGGATCGACCGAATATTGCCGCGCTCGAATTCGAGCTTCCGGGGGCCGAGAGGAATCGATAGCGAAGTTCGAAAAGAATAAAATGTATGGGATTGACATAAGATTGACCACGTGATTTAGCGCGGCTTATGTCAATCCCATACATTTTATTCTTTTCGATCTTCGCTATCGTTTTCTTAATGTTACTTTGTCTAAGCCTACTGGGATACGCTTCCGTGCGTTCCAACCAACCTTTAGACCAGCGGTTCTTAACCTTTTAGCCGTGAGGGACCATTTCACCAAATATCTGTTTATTGTTTATCACGATTACAAGGCTTCGCGGACTACTGGGAATGCCTCCAGGGGCCACCATTGGTCCGCGGACCACCGGTCAAGAACCACTGCTTTAGACAGACAAAAAGATTTAAGTTTGAAGTTGGCTTGTTCTCGCTTCGGTGCACCTCTCGATCCGATCCGAAACCTTAGGAGAATCTAGTGGGGAACGGTATTGTTTCACACGGCTTGAGGATTCTTTTTAAGTTTCTCTCTGCCCCCAAAAAAGCCTGGTGACGCCAAAAATGACGCATGAGAATTCAGCAAATTTTCCCCTAAAAAAACATGAATAATTACTTATACAATAACTTTTTTTTATACCTGGCTCGCCATATGACTCCACTCCACCTGATGTTAAGTGGAAACGGAGTCCAGACGCAAGGACAACTCTGCCGCACAAGTTATGAACGCAGTAATTACAACTTACTGTGTTTGTGATTGTGACATTTGAGGTGCTGACATTACGATCTATTTTCTCGAAACTGTTCACATGTTCTTTACCGCGTTCATAAATTGCGCGCCATTTATTTACTGTCTATTCTTTATTTCAATTTAAACGTTCACAGTGCTATAAGATAAATTACAAAAAAAATCAACCAGTCACTGGAAGTTCGAGTGGTAATCGAACCCACGATCCTCGGATTTTTTTTGGGACCCAATTCTTTACCGTCGTCGTCAAACGCGTAGGGTACCTATTCAAAAACCCTGGCCCTGAAAAGTAAGCCAATACTTTAGGGTTGAAAAATCTTATGAAAAATTAAAATATTATGATTAGGATGAAAAATAATTGATTAAATGACAGTTAAAAGCTTATTCATTAACTAATTTTGACAACAATATTGGTAGCTAACAATTTTATATCGATTACAAAACAAAACAAACACACCTAACAATTTATATATTGTAATAGCCCCCTCGAACCGTACTCGGCCCAAAGGTCCCCATCACACTTGCAGCGTAACCCCGCTGTATCTAAGGAAACTCTTTGGACCTGGGGCCCGACCGCCTAACCGATCGCTTTTACTTCGTGTGCGGTTTATGACGTCATCTTGTCGTTTCGTGCCGCCTATGAAAGCAATATCGAAAACTATAGCCTTTAGCATTTGATATTGCTTTCATAGACGGTGCGAGGTGGCAAGATGACGTCATAAACTATACGCGTAGTCAAAGCGATCGGTTAGGCGGTCGGGGGGCAGGTACGCTCCGGAGCGGGGGTCGTAGCCCTTGTCCCTGCAACGCTAAACCAGCTCCTTCATTAATTAAATTATAATTTTATAAAAAGAATTATCACATATGAAAAATGAAAATGAAAATGTTTATTTACCAAAACTTAATAGTAAGCCGTGTTACAGAAGTGTACAATGACTCCCACACTAGGCTAGGCCTGGCTGGTGGGGGTCAATTCTCTAGGGTAAGCAGGGTAACAATGTGGCAATTCGTAACAAACAATTATGATTCACAGAATGATTCTGATAATAACAAATAATAAATTAATTAAATTAAGTATTGGACGGTGCAATGAGCAAATGTGGAGTGCATGTATGTAAGAATGAGTTAAGTGCGTGTGTGGCTCAGGGTAGCCCTGCGATGCACTCTTGGGATCGGACAGCATTGATAAGCACCAATGCCGTCCACTACCTGATGGAAATATTCACGTATAGTGTGATGAAGAAGCAACTCGCGGGTCTGCAAGGTGATGCCGGCTGGGCACATCCCGCTCCACCAGCTTTGGAGCGTCGGGGCACTGCTTCTGGAGTCCATACAACACACACGGACAATCCCCCGCCCGATTCTCTAAATGCCACTACACATTTACAGAATACACTAACCATGCACACTAGTTTAATTAATGGTAACCTGTGTGACCTACGACGTGATACCTTTATGTAGGTAACGAATTGTAATAATCCTCTAAAGAGAACTTCAAATAAATGTAATAATATTTCTTTGTTGTCTTTCAAGAAATCATTAAGGGTGGGCCGACCAAAAAATGCCAAAAATGCAGTTACGGTTAAGTAAATATAATTGAAAATACTATCGTATTAAATGAACAAATATATATTTAGTATCATAGGGAACGTGTTTACAATTTGTCAGAACCATAAATTCATAACACGCTATAATTTTTTCTACAATATCATTTAAAGTTGGGCAAAGATCTTGAAAACGAGTGGCGGCGTTTAGTAGATTTCTTATAGTTTATCTAAATTATTGTACCTCTGATTTTGTCTAAACAATCATCAATGGATAAACTACAAATTGCTAGACTACATTTTTGATTCATCAAGTGGCTATTTAAATAATAATTTTTTATTAAGCACCTTAAATTCCCCATACAAAATTAGTATGGCCGCGCGGCATCAAATAAATATGGAGGACGACATTTCAAATAAAACATATGACACTTGTCACTTACGGACGGCGCACCCTTAACAATTAACATAATATTTTTATTTATTTTGACAATAATTATAACTACCTATTTAATAATAATAATAATAATAGATGCCGGTGGACCCCTATTTTTTATATTTTTAAATGTTTGTTTTGTTTTTTAGAAAATATTTAAAAATGTAAATTAATATGTAAAAAAATAAATAGAGAGAATAATAATAAAATTTATTTATTCAAGTTCAAGACTCATTTCGTTAGTAACAATTGTGCTTATCCTAGGTTAGTAACAATAATTGTATTTCACATTTTAATAATTCTGAACTGTCTGTACATGACTCATCTCCGCACCACCCCGGCGGACGTTGAGCAGCAATGAGCCATGTACCGACAGTCAAGCCTGCTTGCAATCATGCCCAGGATGCTGTTGGTGCTGCCCCGCACTCTGCGCACCAGGGAGGCACACCGCTTCCGCATAGTCGCGTAGAAGCAGTCTACTCGCGCCTCTGCAAACATCCCCGAGGCGCTGCAGTAGCGTGGCAGCCGCAACAGCATCCTGAACGCGTTGTTGAATTGGACTCGTAGGGCGCTGTAGGCCCGACGAGTGCACTTGGCCCACAAGCTGCACGTGTAGAAAGTGGTACAGTAGGCCCTAAAGAGAGTAACTTTCACATCATTTTTACAACGTGCAAACCTGCGTGCCAACATGTTTGCCCTTACCGACAGCGCCCTACGCTCCCTTTCAACGTCAAGGTCATCATTGAGATCGGGAGTTAATATATGACCCAAATATTTAAACTTGTGCACTCTTTGCAACTCACACTTGTCCAAAATTATTGGCGGAAGTCGATCAAAATGCTTACTCCCCACCTCAAAGAGCATGACCTGGCTTTTCTGCACATTATATACTAATCCATGAGACTTCGCATATTTCTCACAGATGGCCACAAGCTTTCTCATGCCACATACAGACGCACTAAGCAACACCATGTCGTCCGCATAACTAATTTTATTGACGCTGACGCCATCTATGTAGCAGCCGACCCTGGTGCCGCTCAGCTTGCCTATCAGTTCATTAACATAAAGGTTGAAGAGCGTTGGTGAGCTTAGCCCCCCCCTGCCTCACTCCGCACTCCAACCTGTATGGTTGAGACAACAAACCATCCCACCGCACATGGTTGACCTGGCTCTTATACCAATGTTTTAGGATGCTTAGTAGCTCTTTTGGTACTTTGGAGTCTTAATAACTTTAAAAAAATATATAACATTAATTCTTTTAATATGTATCCTATCTATTTATTCCAAACTAGCTGTGCTCGCGACTTCGTCCGCGTGGAATAGTGACTTTCGGCAGCATTTTTAATTTTTTAGGCTCTTTTCCCGTTTTTGCAACATTTTTCACTGATGCTTCGCTCCTATTGGTCGCAGCGTGATGTTATATAGCCTAAAGTCTTCCTCGATAAATGGACTATCCAACACAAAAAGAATTATTCAATTCGAATCAGTAGTTCCTGAGATTAGCGCGTTCAAACAAACAAACAAACAAACAAACAAACAAACAAACAAACAAACAAACAAACTCTTCAGCTTTATATATTAGTATAGATAACAACTAAGTATTTTTTACGACTGTACAAATAAAAATAATTAATTAGACGTGGCGGCGACTCGACGTGGCGGGACTCGTCGACGTCAAGGGAACAAATCAATTTTATAACCCGGGCTTACTTGCTACGATTTATTTGTGTGTTCCAAATAATTATGTCGGTAGGTTATTATTCTAAGGTCGGTAGACGTCGAGAGCCTCGGTTGCTGGCGGTGCCGTCTGGCAGAACACAGTTACTGAACAAGTCGCCTTTGTCGCGGGTATTGCGCACACTGAAAACACATACAACAACAAACACATACATACAAACACATACATACACACTCAAATTACATGAAAAGAGGTCGACAATTTCTGCAAGTAGACTCAGTAGTCTATTCACAAGATCGGCCTTATATGTTATAAACAAAATAATTAAATAATATGTTGTGTTAATTGCTACTTTGCCGTATGGAAAACATTCTGTAATGGTAATTGTAAGTGTGAAATAAGTAAATAAATAAATAAAAATAGTTTAGGCCCAAGACACCACTCGTAGAACAAGGGTACAACGAACCGGTTCACACGCCCTCTATACCAGATACAGACATGTACCTGGGCGCTTCTCTCCACCACCACGGCCCGGTCAACCCGAGCCGAGGTCCGAGCCTTTAAAGGCGCCCTCGGGTTGTTCCGCTCGCCGATCCGATCCGAACTCCTCGGAGAATCCAGTAGGGAACGGCATCACTAGTGCGATATGCCGTTCCCTCTAGAAAACCTCCGAAGGTGCTTCGTTTCGCACGGCTTGAGGAACCCTTTAAGTTTCTCGCCGCCCCCAAAAAAGCCCGGTGAAGCTGAAAATGCCGTCCGAGGCAATCAGCAAATTCTCTACAAAATCTACACTACAAAAGTGGTGGTACAAAAACCTGAGTGCTGATCTCCTGAAATTACTGTAAAAGCTTATTTAAGTATCAGGTCTTTGTCCATTTTTTTATAGGTCAGACGAAGGTCTCGTTTGAACCCGAAAATGATGTCTCCATAGATAAGTAAACGGCTCGATTATCGAGATGTGATAGAATTTAAAGGCTGATTATGATTTCGAGTCACATCGCACTCTGGCCAAAGCGCCAAAGCCTGGGTACGGTCTACAAAAGTATAAGCGATCTATTTTTTCAAAGTCAATAGAATCATGACGGTGTAAGTGATTTTCTATATACAATATTCGAGAATGGTTTAGATTTACAATTGGACCCGGTAGGTGGCGCTGCTATAGGGGTTCATCATGGGATATGGGTGTTCTTAAGCGGACGAATGATGTTTGTTTTGTTGTCATGGAAACTGGCAACGTTTTGTTTGTTTTGCTGTCATGGAAACAGTCAAAGCGGTACGAAGTCCGCCGGTCAACTAGTATTATTGTAATAAAAAGTAAAAAAAAATATGTTTTTGTGCTGACAGTACCTAATCCTTCATTGCGGATTCCGGAGTAACCGCGGCGTCTCCCTACGTTTATAAAAGACTGATAGCCACGAAAATATTCGCATTCCCATTTAATTTGCCACCTTGTGAGGTTTAGTGATTGTGCTACCTGTATATGTATATATTTTATGTGACTTTGAAAATAGTGTGATGGTGAAAAAATTATTTAAAAAAAACTTTATTTTTGCAATTTTATTTTAAGGTAAGTGCTTTTTTATTACAAGCAGTTGCCCGCGAGGACTATACTATTCCACGGGATCCTGTTACCGGCAAAGTATCCTATGTCCAAGGTCATGGTCTGTCTATATGCAAAATTTCATCCGAATCCGTTCAGCCGTTCTCAAGTGATGCACTACCAACGATCTGACCCGAACCCTTCGGAGAATCTAGTAGGGCGCGAGGACACCACTCACTAGTGCGTGATGCCGGCCGTTCCCTCTAGAAAACCTCCGAAGGTGGTTCGTTTCACACGGCTTAAGCTCTCTCCAAAAAAAGCATTTAAATTTTATTTCATCATCATCATCATCAGCTCATTTTTATGTCCCCACTGCTGGGGCACGAGCCTTCCCTATATGGATGGAGAGGGAGAATGGGCCATAAACCACCACGCGGGCCCAGTGCGGATTGGTGGTTGTTAACGACTGCTATGCAGCCGGGATCAACAGCTTTACGTGCCTTCCGAAGCACAGAGGAGCGAGAGATGATACATTTTTGGTCGCCTATCCGATGACCGGTCTTTGCGAAAGTTGCTTAGCCTCAGCATTCGCAGACCGGGCGCGTTAACCACTGCGCCATCGAGCTTCTCATTACGCTGAGAATGCCCAGAGTGGCAATCAGAAAAACTCTTTCCCAAAAAAAAAGCTCAGTGGCGTGCACTTGGAGAGGCCTATGTCCAGCAGTGGACGTGTGTAGGCTGATGATGATGATGATGATGATACTGTATTGCTTATAATCGCTTCGTAAATAAGCCATTATTTTTCGTAAAAAGTAAAGGATAAAAAATGGTTATTTTGGGTTATCCCTAAGAGATAGATATATATACCATCACGGAGTTTTTTGTAGACCTTTTAAAGGTGTACAATACTGTAGTAGGTAGGTATATTATTTTGATCTATCTCGTAGGGTTCAGCCAGCGTTTCCAATGTAAGCGCAAAAAAATGTGAAACCTCCAAAATTATCAGTGTTTCTTTACTACCTATATTATGCATGTATTTATACATACAAACCTTCCTCTTGAATCACTCTATCTATTAAAAAAAACCGCATCAAAATCCGTTGCGTAGTTTTAAAGATCTAAGCATACATACATAGGTACATAGGGACAGCGGGAAGCTTTGTTTTATACTATGTAGTGATGATGCAAAACTTTAAAGATAGTAAATGATTTTGTTTATTTTGTAGAATTGATCAAATCCAAGATGGCGTCGCTCACGACATATTATCTAGTGATACTGTTAAGCGTCGCGTGCGCAACGTCAGACGAAATCGACATACAGATGAACAGCGGGAGTGTATTAAAGTTCTTGAGGGTGAGTATGGAAAGAAGCTAAGTTGTGGCAGACTGGCATGCATATCTTTATCACCAGCAAAAAATGGAATACTTTCAGCACACGTATTTCCTCCGATCCGATCCGGACCCTTCGGAGAATCTAGTAGGGCACCGGGACACGCACTAGTGCGTGATGCCGTTCCCTTTAAAAAACCTCTGACGGTAATTCGTTTCACACGGCTTGAGGAAACCTTTATGTTTCTCGCTGCCCCCAAAAAGCTCGGTGAAGCTGAGAATTATCATCATCATCATCAGCTCATTTTTATGTCCCTACTGCTAAGGCACGAGCCTTCCCTATGGATGGATAAGGAGAACGGGCCATAAACCACCACGCGGGCCCGGTGCGGATTGGTGGTTGTTAACGACTGCTAATGCAGCCGGGATCAACTTTACGTGCCTTCCGAAGCACGGAGGAGCTCGAGATGATAAATTTTTGGTCACCCATCCGATGACCGGCCTTTGCGAAAGTTACTTAACCTCAGCATTCGCAGACCGGGTGCGTTAACCACTGCGCCATCGAGCTTCTCATTAAGCTGAGAATGCCCAGAGTGGCAATCAGAAAACTCTTTCCCAAAAAAAAAAGTTTTTCCTCCTTCCTATAATATGGGGTCCTTTAAACGAGGTGTAAAGAAACATCTTGCTGGTCTCCAAGGTGATGACGGCTGGTGAGGCCTGCTCCTGCTCCACTACCTGTGGAGCGTCTGGACTTAGATTCTACATAACATCAGGTAGAGCGGAAACATATTTCAACGCTACTATAAAAAAAATGCTTTTGAACGGGTTCTGTCTAGGGGTAAAGCTACTTCATAAGCTTTAAAATATGTCTAAAAATATGTCTATCATTGATTTGCATAGCCGCCCGGCTCCTGTTTGTAATAAGTGGTATTTTGTGTACATGTGTATTTTTTTGTTTGCAAATTTCGTATGCTATCCTCGTCTTTTATAATTAAGTTAATACAGGGTCTAACAAAATCAATAAGCGAACGTTTAAGGGCGGTATCTATACATCATTCTGAATACAATGACAAAAGATAGGCTAGGTCCGGCAAGAAAAACAATGTCAACCACTGGTTCGTGGTTCAGGTACCCTATGCCACTTTATAAATAAAAACAAAGCACTACATACTCTTTTCAACAAAAATAAATTATTTTTCATCATAATTAAAAATTAAATTAAATTAAAAATATTTTATTAGTGTGTTAGTAACAATGTTTCTTATAAAGTATATTAGTTGGTTAGTGTAGATAAATATTATTTTAAAACCAATCAATCAATAATAATCATCCTTGTCATCACAGTCATAAAAAGTCCATTGCTAGCCGAAGACCTCCCCCCAAGGATCTTCACAATGACCGGCGTTTCACTGCTCCTAATTTTTTTATGCGAAAGATGATTAGAAATAGAATAGAAATATTTTTATTAACACACACAAAAAATTCATTACAAACAAAAAAGAATAAAACATACATATACAAACAAAGACAAATAAAATAGAGAAAAAATATAAAAATAAAAAACATTGTGTGAGGCCAATAAGGACCCTGTCTCAGCATAATACTCCCACGTCACTCGCAGTTGGGCTGAGTGGCGTAGGAGCACTGTTATTCTGACAGGGCCTTAGAGAGACGACGACGGACTTAGACAAAAAAATAATATAATAAATACACATATAAACTCGTAAAATACTAGGGGATATATATTAAAAAAAATAAAAAAAATAATGAATATTATTTAATATTATGAATCTATTTCTGAATATATTAATAATTCAATTACTAAATTTCAAAATTCTGCTGAACGTCTCCTTGAAATTAGTCCACATTATGCACTCTGCATCTTAAAATTCTGTCTTTTCGTCCCAAAATTTACGTATGCGCTCCGTTGCTGCTCCTTTTGGAATCACTCAGATCTTTTGTCACAAGTAGACGACTTAATCAAAATTAGCTTAGAATCGATTCTTAATATGCAGCTGAACGAGCAATCTTGGGCCCAAGCATCCCTACCCATCCGTTATGGTGGTTTAGGGATTCGCAAAATTTCCAGTGTCGCTTTACCAGCCTTCCTATCTTCTGTCCATAGTTCAGCAAATCTCATGAGTAAGATTTTAAGGGCATCCCCTTTAAACTTTGAGATTGCTGGCTTGGAAGAAGCAAGAAACGCTTTCTTAATTGCATGCCCAGGTCAAAATTTTTCAGATTCTCCAAATTCACAGAGGAGCTGGGACGATATAATCTGCAAATTGTTTTATGACAATCTTTTGAGCTGTAGTACAGGTTCGGCGCGTGCTAGGCTTTTGGCCGTGGGTACGCATGAGGCCGGCTACTGGCTTCACGCGTACCCATCGTCAAATACAGGAACATTTCTTGAGCCTGACACGCTTCGAATCGCAACCTGTCTAAGGCTTGGGGTTCCGGTCTGCGCTTCTCATAAATGTCCCTGTGGCAGTGATGTCGACAAGCTAGGACATCACGGACTGTCATGCCAAAAAAGTGCAGGCCGCTTCTCAAGACATGCCGCACTTAACGATATCATACGCCGGTCCCTTGCCACCGTCAACGTGCCAAGTCTACTTGAGCCGACTGGTATTGCAAGAGACGATGGCAAGAGACCGGACGGTATGAGTTTGATTCCATGGAAGATGGGCCGGGTGCTGGTATGGGATGCAACCTGTTCTGACACGCTGGCCCCTTCCCATCTACATGGAACCAACAACAGAGCTGGTGCGGCTTGTGAAGCGGCTGAAAAAGCTAAAGCATGCAAATACAGGGGTCTAGGCTCCGAATATGATTTTGTCCCATTCGGTGTCGAGACCCTTGGTCCGTGGGGTCCTAGCGCTTTAAGGCTTTTTAAGGAAATAGCAAAAAGGTTAGTCGACATCACAGGAGACCGAAGAGCTGGCAGCTACCTCGGACAAAGAATTAGTCTAGCTATTCAAAGGGGGAACGCTGCCAGTATTTTCGGAACCTTGCCTAAAGGGACTCCTTTTAATAATATATTTAAAAAAAAAAACACAAATGTTGAAAAAATTTCCACGAGCAGGGTTTGAACCTGCACCCTTCTGACATACCGGGTCAGGTGCTCTTCCAATTGAGCTATCGTGGTTCTAACCAGCCCGCCGAAATTATTCAACACTATTTACTTTTTACTTTGAAAGCCAAAGGCGCCCATTCAATGTGCAGTGCAGGTTTTTTCAACATTTGTGTTTTTGTAATTTGTTCGCAACAAAATTTGCGTTAAAAATTATATAAACATTTATAATATATTTTAATTATTATATTATATATTATTTTTAAGGTTTTTAGTTATAGGTTCTTTGTACATAATAATTTGTTCATATGTCATTGTAGACTTAATAAACATAAATGCTGATTTATTAAAAAAAAGGAATAAATTATATATATGAGGCGTTACTATAATATAATAAACTACATACTAATACTACATAATAATAAACGCTGAGTTTTGGCTGATTAATATTCTTAATATCATGTTTAAGGCGATGACCAACCAAACAAAAGGTGGCGACACACTTAACCTGCCAGCCAACGCATCCTCCATCAGAGAGAACATCACCGACACCTTCAGGTAATTATTATTCATCACCAGCTCACTTTATGTCCCCACTGCTGGGGCACGAGCCAGATGGAAACACCACAGGCAGAACGGGACGTAAAGTACCACGCGGGTTCAATGCGGATTGGGGTTTGTTAACAGCTTATGCAGCCGGGACTAATGAATTGTACATGCCAGAGGGGTGAATCTTCCATTCATTGAATAATTACAAAAATTTCATATACGGCAGCGCCATCTTCCGAAAGAGGAACCTCAAGTTACTAACTGGTCATCCATATGATGTCACTAGATGGCGGTAGTATAGATAGCATTTTAAATGAATAAGTTACGTTTAGTTTTTTCTTGTAACTTTCTTAAAGCCACAACTTTCGTCATCTTCTCAAAGAGCTCACTGGTCGAGCTGGTTGAGCTCACGAGCGGCTGCGACGACGTATCGTGTTATAGAAATCCTAGGTTCGATCCTTCGGAAATTAAAAAATTAACATTTTGATTTTATGTTCATTTATAAGTTTATAATGTTTTTATCAATTTTATAATTATTAATATTATACACTAAAAAAACATTGACTAGTTTTTTGTAAATATTATATATATATATATATATATATTTTTAGCGCCATCTATCGGGAAGAAGCGTAAACGCGCACGGAAACGTCTACTACCGCCATCTATTGTACAGGGAACCTAGTTTGTCATCTTTTTTTCTATGAGAAGCACATCTACGAGTATACCCAATATTATACATAGTCTATGGTACATGCTTTCCGATGCACAGGGCAGAGGAGCTCGACATCCAATGAGCTTTTTGCCGCGGCAGCGACAGGCGAAGTGCCAGGAAGCTATAATCTATAGCGTTAAAGTTATAATATATGGCGTTGAAATATTCTGTTAAATAATATTATTGCAATTAATAAAATGGATAAACAATACGTATGGCACTCGTATCATTATGGAATCTAATGTACGGGCAAACAAGACTGCGTCACATAACTTTTATGGTAAACAAACAATCCGGGCAAATGAAACTCGGGCATATGAGTATTATTGCTTATATTTTTCGGGCAAACAATAGACAACCGGTATAGACTAGTGTCTAAGAAGGCGCTGAGAGTTTAGTTTAAAAAAAAGTTGATTTTGATAATTTTTCTATGTCATTTTAAGATTAGGTATTCATAAGACTGATTTGTGTGAAGTCAATAAACAGTGTTTAACTTTGAAAACACGAATTATAAAGGATATGCTAAGAATATAATAAATGTAATATAATAACTGCATAATTTAAATCTATAAAAATATTTGCTGTCGGAAGGGTGTCTTGTGTTACTACCACGTCACGTCAGTAGAATTGTAAAAATTGAGCCACCTC
Organism: Eudonia lacustrata; assembly: GCA_947562085.1. Lineage (NCBI taxonomy): Eukaryota > Metazoa > Arthropoda > Insecta > Lepidoptera > Crambidae > Eudonia > Eudonia lacustrata. The sequence goes on along the minus strand of OX387336.1, from coordinate 1,748,949 downwards.
AGTCGCAGAAGGTTTGTCTAACTTTAACCATTCGTTATGTAGTAAAGCAGTAGATGTTGTCATGTTGTATAAGCACTGTTATTTAAATATATTTCGTTTCTCCAGCTGCGAGAACAGAACATACGGCTACTATGCAGACGTGGACAATGAATGCCAGGTGTTCCACGTGTGCCTGCCCTCGCAGACGCCCAGCGGCCGGAACGTCACTTACAGATGGAGCTTCATATGCCCCAACGAGACGATATTCAACCAGGTCAGTAGCTTAAACCACATAGTTATTCTACATTTTAGCTGGTACGCCAGGTGCATTACAAATGACCAGTGATAGATATGCCCCAAAACGAGACTGTTTTTAACAAGATGGGTAGCTTGAAGGTTTTCTAATATAATATAGTCGGCAATTTTGCCAACCATGTTGGTTGCAGTTCCTAATATAGTACACAGGTCCTAAGCCACTCTCGCATTATGTAGAAACGGACTGTACAACTCTACAATTTGCACACGTGACTCTGCCACTGCGACCTCCAAGGCAGTAGCTTATTGTAATAGTTAGATCAAGAAGCTAAGCCTTCTAATGTGTTTGACAACTGTCGTCGTTTCCTGACTGAAACATGCTATATCTATTAGTTATAATATCAATGCCCTGGTTCTATACTACATAAGTCTTATGTTCAAAAACGCCCAGCGGAAAGAACGTCATCTAATGACGTCATTATATGCCTCAACGAGACTACTAAATGTGGTTTGTTGCTTGAAGTCATGCATGCATTCTTGGAGAGCTAATAAGGTTATTGTAGTAATTTTTGTTTATATCTCGAGATCCTCAACTAATGAGACACTGACTATCTTATTTCTAGCTGCCGGAACACAACAATGCTACAAACATTGATGTTATGGCGACATATGTGGATAAGATGGTGGTAGATAACCAGGCAGACAAAAAAGCCCTACCACCAACCAAACCGAGTACACAAACTAGTACTCCCCGCAGGGAATCGAACCCGGGACCTCTGGGTCTAAACCGGTGGTCTTAACCGCTAGACCACAGAGCGGGTAAATTTTTTAAATTCCCAGAAGTACTTTGCTTTCTTCTTACGTTATGGTAATTGGCGATAAGCCTGAAGGTAGAAGCATATTTCACTTGGAGTCCTCAGTTACTCAGGGTTTGGAGCTATCTTATTCTAACGCAGTAATGCTCCTAATATTGTTGTCATGGTGACAGGATGATTCGAGAAAATTATTTTTGCTTTTGTCTGTTGTGACTAATACTCTAATATAGAAGCACTGTACCTAAAAAAAGTAAGTAAACGCAGAGGTTTCAACATGGCAATTCTGATCCCTCCATTTTTATTTCCAGGAGGTGTTAGTATGCACAAGGCCAATAGACTCGATACCCTGCGAAGAATCACCCATGTATTACGATTTAAACATGGAAATAGGTAAAGTTTCAAACGACACGAAGGAGCAGACCAACGATCCCAACAAAATGGAAGGCACCACAATACCTCCCAGACAAAACAAGATAAAGAAAAACCAGAACAGAAGACCGGTTCAGAAGAAACAGAACATTATAGTACAGAATCTTCTACAAAAGGTTGTAGACGAAGAAATGCCTAAAATTGAAGAAATGGAATTCGAGAATGGCCCATTTCAAGAAATGGAGGAAGAAATAGTGCCAGTACTAGTTGATATGGCAAATGAAAATGATCCGAATGCTGATGACGTTGAAGATAGATTTGCCGTGGCAGATATAGATGAGGGTAGACTTTTTGAAAAGAGGAGCATGAATCGGAACGGGAGGAAGACTAAAAGAGGGGGATTTAGATTTAAGGCAGATGTCTAAGTAATTTAGAAACATTGTTATAACTAGATTGTATTGTAAATATGATAATAAAAATGCAATAAACTTATGCTTTACCGCTGATTTCAGTTTTCATTCATCATCATCTGATTATTTATAGGATTATGATGATTTATCAACACATAAACATGCCACTGTTATGATTAGTACTTCACTCGTGAAACTAGCACTTGTTAAGATCCAGATCTCATCATCATAATCAGCTTATATCAGTCCACATATCTATTCAGTTACCGCCATGTGCTAAGTAATCTCAAGATCACCTTCATCATCAGCCTATATCAGTCCACCGCTGGACATGGGCCTTTCCAGATATCGCCTTTGCTAAATAATCTCCTCATCAGCCTATACTGATGGGTTGGCCTATACTAGTGTGCTTGGTTTCAACTCTTTAGAGGCAAGGCGTTCCTACCATCTACTAACGACTGCTTGTCAGATATTGCGCAAGTGGTGAGACTATCCGTTCCCGGAGTACCCAGATACTCTCTAAGACCCCTTGTCACGCCCTACTGGTTGTGCCCCAGGCGTGCACTGCTGTGGCGTACATTAACTCTCTCCTCATTCGAGCATTAAAATTATTAAATGAGCTACCTGTCGTTGTGAAGATCCTTGGGGGAGGTCTTTGTCCAGCAGTGGACGTCTTTTGGCTGAGATGATGATGATGATGATGATGAGCTACCTACTGGAATCATCACCATTGTGTGATCTGTTTGCTGACAGATGGAGGGAAGTGTGCAGAGAATGTCTGAGGTATTGTGAGATGATTGATAGTGTAAGAAATAGTACTATATGTTAGATAATACATTATTAATATTATTATATCTCTTTATTTATTTTCTTTCTTAAAACTAGATTTTTACAATATTTTAATCTAAAAACTATAAAACATTATAAAAACCTAATCCTAGAGTACCGCCAGCAGTGGGGCTGGGCCCAAGCTACCGGTGGTCAGGGCTGCAGAGTGAGGAACCTCCTAACAATACGTGCCCTGTCAAGGGATACTACCTTTTGCATCTGTCCCTTGATCCAACTTTTCAGCGAGAGCCTCTCTAGGTGTTGATCGAGGCTCTTGGCTAAAAGACCGTTTGCCGAAACGACAATCGGTACAATAATGGTTGAATCCACATCCCATCCATTATTATTATTATTATTTTGTATTTTTTAAAACTTTAACTTCTAAATCTCTTTTTTTTTACTTTTTATTTTTGCTATTTTTTATTGTAGTAGTTACAACTTACGTGTAATAACAACATTTCTTGATTTTTCTATAGCATAGCGTATTGGTCTCATACTGTAATGTTGTGTTATTATTTACTCAAATAAATATATCAGTCCATTGTTGGACATGGGTTTATCCAGTTATCGCCATGTGAGAATATTTATATTCTCATCATCACCGTCATCAACAACATCAGCCTATATCAGTCCATATAGGTCTTTTATAGCAATGTGCTAATTATCACCATTTATCACGCTGCCCAATGTAGTTGGTAGTGAACGACCTACGAGTGCTCCTATCCTAAAGTAAGATACATAGAGTCTAAAATACCATGTGAAAAGGCTAGACTGATTAACCACTACGCCATTGACCCCGCCCGATCCTCTAAATGCCACTACACATTTACAGAATACACTAAACATGCACACTAATTTAGGCCCAAGACACCGTACTCGTAGAACAAGGGTACGTAGAACCGGTTCACGTGCTCTATACCAGGTACTGACATGTACCTGGGCGCTTCTCTCCTCCTCCACGGCCCGGTCTACCCGAGCCGAGGTCCGTGCCTTTAGAGGCGCCCTCGGGTGGTTCCGCTTCCCAATCCGACCTCTGAAGGTGATTCGTTTCAACACGGCTTGAGGTACCCTTTACGTACCTCGCCGCCCCCAAGAATGCCCGGTGACGCTGAAAATGCCGTTTGAGGCAATCAGCAATCTCTCTCAAAAAAAAAAACTAAGTCATTGATCTCCTCGAAATATCTTAGTAATTGCTATAACAACCAGACAGGCGCTTTAACGTGGAGTTTCTATTTTTTTTAATAACTCTTTAACCGTCTACCGTATCTATTTATGCTTTTAATATGTAAAAGTACATAGCTCGCAAAACTTTTTGGGGTTGCTTAGTAAATCCTAGCTCCACAACCTAGTTATACCATGCCTTTTTGTATGTATACCACGACTTTAAGTACATTGTCATTTTCACAAATTGTATTTGCCGAACTGTCCAATTAATGCTGTCAAAAATTCATAATTTGTCAAGTTTTTTTAGCTTAACCCATTCAATGCCAGACCCCGCACGGGTGAGTGGCGTCAATTAAATTTCTATTGTGTCTGGTTTTGAGACAGTCAACATGTTAATACATAGGTACCATAAAAAATCAAATACCTATATTATTGTTTAAAATATATGATTATTATAATTAATGGAATCAGGCGTTATTTTGCGGAAATCCATAGTACAAAAAAATGTAATTTAAATAATATGTAGTGTTAATTCCGCTAACTCACTCGTTTATACAGCTTGGATGCAGTACGCATGCACCGCCCTCCCGCCCGCAAAAAGTATGCACATGCAGGAGAAACAATGCGTGCAAGCGAAAATGCACACCAACACCGATACCCGACACGTGTTTCGCCCCTCCACGGGGCATCCTCAGGAGCTGTTGACTGGTCGAGAGCTGCGCACCGACTGTTACGGCTACGCAGCTCCCGGCCCCTTTTTATAAAGCGCCATCGTTTGACATTTGTGACGTACTACCCGCGACAATACTTAATAATGGGGATGGAACTAAATTTGCTGTTGAATGACCAAACAAAATTAGTTCCATCCCCATTATTACGTATTGTCGCGGGTAGTACGTCACAAATGTCACGTGGAGGGGCGAAACACGTGTCGGGTATCGGTGTTGGTGTGCATTTTCGCTTGCACGCATTGTTTCTCCTGCATGTGCATACTTTTTGCGGGCGGGAGGGCGGTGCATGCGTACTGCATCCAAGCTGTATAAACGAGTGAGTTAGCGGAATTAACACTACATATTATTTAAATTACATTTTTTTGTGATATGATTATTGTTAAATGTTGTATCAAAACATAAATAGCAGCCATGTTAGCCCATCTAAACAGCTAATACGCTTGTGCTAGATATTCTATATTCAGAAGAACAAAGGTAACCGACATAGCCCGAAGAGTTGCTAAGCTCAAGTGGCAATGGGCAGGGCACATTGCTCGCAGGACTGATGGCCGCTGGGGCGGGATAGTCCTGGAGTGGCGACCGCGTACCGAAAAGCGCGGTGTGGGCAGGCCTCCAACAAGGTGGACCGACGATCTGGTGAAAGTCACAGGAAGCCGCTGGATGCGAGCAGCACAAAACCGGTCGTGGTGGAGATCCTTGGGGGAGGCCTTTGTCCAGCAGTGGACGTCTTTTGGCTGAAATGATGATGATGATGATGATAGGTATACTAAAGCTTGTGGGAGTCGAACCACAATTTCACGCATTCTACACAAGCATCCACCATCCACAGACGCCAGAACTCAAACTAGACAAAACTGTCAAAAGACATCATTCACCGTCCATACATTTTTGGGTCAATTCAGAAAGTACAGGTCAATCAAAAATATTATTATATTTTATTAACTTATATTATTTTATTCATTTGTTACTATGGAACCCAACCTGTTGGATAATTTTTTGTATTGTTAAATGAGGTTCAAAGATAATTTTTTTACTTAGTGTATAAAAATATTTAAATGCGTTATTCAGATGTTTGTTTTGTCACTTTCGAACGGCTGCCACACGCGCTGATGGAAAAAAAATAATACATAATTTTTATTACACTGACAGAATATTAACTAAATTAGCGGTTGAATAATAATTCAAATACTGGACTTACAACTTTGGTGTCATAATAAAAAATGTTCATTATGTTATGGTCTAATAAAATATAAGGCTTTTTTTTGTTGGCCGGTACTTTTGAATATAGCCCAACTTGGGTGATCTCCTTTCTTTAATAAATGTCAAACCATATGACATAGACATAAGGTTCAAAGTCTATTGAGGAAAGACAGTAAGTGCGGGCGTGTGTACATACTACCTTTGACTATATACATGTCTAGACGGAGCGTCGCGGTACAAACGCTTCGCTCAAAGCGGCCGGTTTTTGTATCGTAGTGTGCGTGACAGCCGCGTATGACACTAGCGCTGAACGGGTGTCAGTGTGCGCGAAAGGTTGCCAGTGAATATGTAATTCCCGATAAAGTAGGGAAAAAATATTTGTGGACAATCACAGAACAACTAATGGCACAATACAATTTTAAAATGAAAATAGTAGTTTTAAAATGGCTTCGTTGATAGATTTTATTTGTGTTTACGGTGTTTGGAGTTGGTAATTGTTACCGACAACTACTAGGAAAGTATGTACCTACCAACTCAACTCAGCAAATTATTCATCATAATTCATAACATAACATAACTTTTAAATCAGGTATTTGTAGGTATAACGCATCAAAGTAGCTGGTGTGTTTAGAATTGATGGATGATTGAAAGCGAGAGCGAGTACAATAAAATTATGCGTTAATGGAAGCCTGCGTGCTTGTGATATGTTTGTATAGTATATATAATAGGGATGAAAGAGGAACGACAGGCAGGATGATTTACATTTAATAATCAAAATCGTTTTTTAAAATTAGTTTTTTTTTAAATTATAAGCAAAACAATTAATGGCCTTCTCTTTGTATTTGTTTTTTAAATAACTTTCGTTTTGACGTTACACCTTTTTCCATGTTCTCTAATTTCATAATATTTTATAAATATTTTTCCACCACCAGCCTTATTAGGTGCACTTGATGTAGAAGACCGCATTCATGATCAGCTGGTACCTGGGATTGGAAGTAGGTCACCCTACAGCCAACAAAATTGCTCATTATTTTTGACAAGTTTTTGAACGAAGAATTGTCTCATCTATGTAATCTATAAATGTAAATACATCAAAATCTCGTATGTATTGTGATTATTCAAAAGAATTTTTTAGAAGACTAGAAAACTGTATGTTTCCTCACAAAATTAATATGTGCAATAGAATCTCTGATTTTTTGACAATAACGTAGCCACCTCGTTTTATACACATTCGCGCATAAAAACTCTAAATCCAAGCCCACACACATATACCTTCTTACATAAATACTTACGTACATTAAATTCAAACAAAATTATTATTTTACTCATTTCGAATATCGATACCATACCACAGTAACAGTTAATATTAATAGTACAATATTATAAAATATAACAGTATTATATTTTATATATGGGATTGGGAATTCTACATTCCGATACTAGCAACATGGCCGGCTTGCTTACGTAATGAAATCGATTATTGTTAAAATTATAATTATCATTAAAATTTATCTATAAGTACAGATGGAACGTGACTTTCCTTTTCGAAAAGATCTTTCCTTTGTAGTTTCGACAAAATTTCATTGAGCAAACGGTAATTTTGCGAAGAAATTCACCAAAAAGCGAGACTTTATCACTGCTTGACGGCACAAATGACACTGACAGCCGGAGGAGCGCGTCAAGCCAATACTGGCCCGATAATTTTTGTACGTTTTCTGATGGCCAGGCTCTATCTAGACAGGTATATAATCAAAGCCTACTACATAATGCTCGTATTTACTATACCGTTTTGTTCTTTGCAGATAAAACCATTTTTTTTTTCACTCAGTCAATCTGTTTTCCTACAATGTTTCGAAATTTAATTATATTCATGGTTTTGAATCACTAAATTATGAATCAAGGCATCGCTTCGCTCATTTCAATTTAAAACAGGATTGCGTTATGTCTTACCGTAACAACCAATTTTACGGTCGCACGCTCAATTAAAACTGAAAATAATATGATTTATCAATTCTTGCACTCGTGTAATTCCTATGTGAAACATGTGGCGCCAATGAGGACTTAGAAAATGTATTTAAAACTTACGCTAATTCTTATTTACACTTATTTCGTTAAAGCAGATGAGGACAGTGGTCAGAGATATATAGATCTGCTCCCTGAAGAAGAGAAGCAGGCGTTTTTAGATCAAGTAGCGAGACGATTACATAGAGAAGTTAAAAATAAGAAATCATTTTTAAATGCCAGCGGTGAAATTTCTAACGAAAAATTGGATGAGCAAGGGGAGTTTGTGAAAAGGATCATTGAAGAGGAATCTGGGAGTTTGCGTCGTCAGAGAAATTTTGAGAGAACTGACGAAGCTGATGCATTAACAGTCCAAGGTTTACAAAGAGCAGAGACTGAGAAGTCAGCTTATATTGATTTAACATTGAGAACTGGTCAACGATATAGAAGAGATAACAATGAAACTGAGAATTCTTTTGGCAAAAACTTACAACCCAAGGCTGACGAGATACCAGTCAAAATAGTGTATGACAAAGACGGTATTAACGACACTGTGAGTAATGTCGTTGAAAAGAAAATATCAGCTAAGAGACTGACAAGTGGTGAAACATCTGAGGGGCTTGATATACAAGTCAGAGGTATAAGACGGAATGCCAAAGATCCTGATGAATTTAATACACACACTGATATGGTCGACTTTGATCCGGATGACGAAACCACGGAAAAAGTTACAATTAAAGATGACAGTAACATAGAGGACATAGCAACTGATACTACAACAACGATGAGTGCTGAAACAAAATCCGATGACTTGGATCCAAATCCTCCTAACTTCACTGCATCAATATATGAAGATATAGACGGCGTATCTAACGACACAGATTCAAGTGAAATCGATGAAAAGCCTAAGACGTATAGTACAATTAAAACATTTACAACAAGTGAAAAATTGACAACATCTGAAACAAAACTAGAAACGACTACATATAGTAGTACTGTAACACCAACCAATCCTACATTAATAGCACAAAATGACAAAACAAGTGTTAAAGAAAATACAGTAACAAAGAAACATAAAAACAACTTAAGATCTGGTTCAAATGAAAATATCTCAAGTATCCAAGACTATTTTGTAAATAATAGTTCTGAACTGCCAGCAACGACAACCACATACTATGTAAGTGATTATACAACTGAAAGGGCAAATTCCTTTGATGAGACAACAGTGATTATAGACGGTCTGAGCACTGCAACAGAAATAACACAATACTTAAGATCTGAAGATAATATCTTGAATAAAAGTATCTCAAGTTTGCAAAACAATAATGAAAAGAATAGTTCTGAATTGCCTACAACGACAGATAGTGATGACTATACATATAAAGAAAGTACTAATACATTTAATGGGACAACAGAGGTTTTAGACGGTACAACTATTCAAACTACTGAGGACGTATTTGTAGATACTGTCAATGCTAGTCAGTCAGTCGATGAAACAGCTGTTGAGCGGAACATTAATATTAGTGAAAATTCAGATAACAACGAGACAAAAGTTAACACAAATGGAACAATTAAAACAGACAATAACAAACTGAACGCAAATAACGCTGATGAGCTTTTAGTTACAACAACTGAGGTACAACCTATTACCGTTCATCCTGGCTTAGCTAGCACTGCAGGATTAGTAGTAAGTGTGTTAAATCATTTTATAAAAAATGAAAGTAGTACTACAGATAGGAACAACATAAGCACCACAAGAGAAATAGACATTTTCAACAATTTAGTGAATGCACTAAGATATGGATTAAAATTTGAAGAGGAAAGTAATATTAAAGGTAATAAAAAAGTACTGCCTAAACTATGGCTGAATGAACCTAACACAATGCCTAAAGCTCGTGAACCTTATCATGTTTATGAAATACGTAAGTAATCTCATATTAAAAGTTGAAAAATTTGCCTTAAAGTCAAAGTCAAAGTCTAAGTTAAATATTTTTATTCACATAAACTTTAGAAAAGTGCTTTCGAATCGTCCAAACATTTTTTTACCTACTACCCATTCAGGATGTTTATTTGTTAGATATATTATTAGGAATTAGGAATTCCTTCTTTGCAAAAGTGTTATAATGCGCTAACGTCAATATTTTCTTCTAATATAGTTACGGGATGTTTATTAAAAGGTGTATAATCCCGAAACATAGCTATGCAACCAAGTAAAAGATAATTTTGAAAATATGCAAAACCACATTTAAATAGAGTTACTTTTGCTCGAACTAAATTTTGTACATGATTTTTGTTCAAACTTGAAATGTTTTGATTTCTGCATTTTTGGACCATATGGTTGTGACTAAGATCACTGCATTAGCTGGGCCTGATGTTCTTATTTTGCAATTTTATTTTCCTATGCAACAATCAATTTAGTTTGCTATGTAACAATAAACTTTGATGTGGCGGCTATGTGGTGCTTCTCAAGCATGTTCTGCTATTTTAGGGATTCATCATCATCTAATTTTTATATTCCACCGGTCATCAGATAGGTGACAAAAATGTATCATCTCGACCTCCGTGCTTCGGAAGGCACGTAAAACCGTTGGTCCCGGCTGCGTAAGGGGTCGCCAACAACCACCAATCCGCACTTGGCCTGCGTGGTGGTTCATTGCCCGTTCTCCCTATCCATCCATAGGGAAGGCTCGAGCCCCAGCAGTGGAGGCATAAAATGAGCTGATGATGATGATTATGAATACTTAATTTCCAAATGTTTTAGCTGCTGACGAAGAACCGTTTGTAGTGAAATCTAAAATACAAAAACACAAGAAAGTAACAGTAAGAAAGAAAAGTAAACCACGCCCCTCAAATAACCAAGAACCGCCTTACTATGTGCCAGTCTACAATTATGCCCCAGAACACGCTTATTTTAATGCTTACAACAGATTTGGTCCTAACGATGACCAAAATAATAAGGAATTCATTGACAGAAATGAACCTTCTGACTTTGATAACTTAGTTGAGAGTCTTTATAATAATATAGGGAAGCCACCAAAGAGTGTCCTCAGAAAATTTAAGTTCAGTAAAATAAAGGCTGAAGACGTTACAAACACAACACCTCAAACAACAACAAAAAAAGGCAAAACCAAATTAAAAGTTCCTAAGGTTCTCAAAAATCCCAAGTTCACCGAAATCTATTTCAACCCAGACGATTACTTAGATATGGACTACTATTTTGGTAGAATGAGCAAACCCTTTTTCAGTGCTCGCAAAAGGGTACATCAGGACAACTTACCAGGTAGGCGCCTTAAAAACCTACCTAATTCAAATGAGAGGTATCACGTCCGAAATGCTATCAATAAAGGTAAGGCAAACAACTTTATGAGCGGTGTAAGACAATTGTTGTATAGGCACCATATATTTGGTTACGTACCACCATTTACATCAACAACGACGACCGAAAACCCTATGTACAGAGCTGTTGTTACAAATTCAAGTGAATATGTATTCTACGTGCCTGATATAAGGAACAAGAAACCGAAAATGGCTGACGACATATCCATTGATTACTATTTCGGGGTTAACAACAGAGGCGAAGTAGAAAAACAGAGTGACCGAATGAATAACATTTTTAAGAGCATGAACGATGCTTATATATTTGAAAATGAAAGTAGTAATGACAATGACATTTCTAATATTCTAGCTAAAGTCAAGAGGCATGCCAGTCAAATTTCAAGGTCTAATCATAACAAACGTAACAAAGAAACGGAGAAACCATACGGAAGCACAATCAGTGAGACATTGAGTATCGGTGATGCAAGAGACTCCTTAATAAATTTAGAAAAAATGATTGCAGCCAAAGTTCCTATAACAAAAAGTAGGGACAGTGAGGGTAATGAAGAAATTAAACCGTTCTTAGCTGTTCTAAAGGATATGATCATGATGGATGACCAAATTTTGGAACAGTACGACTGGTTAGGAACTACGGTGGATATACTATCGGCTCTGGAGAAACTATCTGTGGCGATGTTAGTATTTCTTGAATATTTAATGACCTTTAATAATGACCAATAAGGAGTTAAGAGTAGTGGTAACGATATTGTTTTGTTTTCAAAATTTTTGTTACGTCAAATATTAATGTGAAACAATAGTGAATTATTAACCGTTAAGTGTCTGTGCTCAGTGGCGATGGTAGAAGCTCGGTGGCGCAGTGATTAACGCGCCCGGTCTGCGAGTGCTAAGGTTATGCAGCTTTCGCAAAGGCCGGTCATCGGATGGGTGACCAAAAGTGTATCATCTCGAGCTCCTCCGTGCTTCGGAAGGCACGTAAATCCGTGGTTCCGGTTGCATTAGAAGGCGACGCATCGCTAAACAATTAATCTAATACAGTTGCGCCCCGTACCATAAGAAAAACTGTTTTTTTCTTTCCAATTAAAACTACTAATAAGTTTAAAAAAATGAACTAGCATATTGAAGTGTGTGTTAAGACTAATCCACTAAGAAAATTTAGATGCTTAAATCGGTTTGGTTTGCCTGTAAAATGTAAATCTATGTTTTAAAAGATGTTACTTTGATATTTTTTTCTCTGTTATAAAAGTTAACAAATCGTGTTTCTGCAACTAGCAAAATGAAGTAAATTAAATGAAAAATCATGTCAGCAAATATCACTTTCATATGTTTTGTAATTGTTGGGAAAAATCAAGATCCCCGCCACGTAAATTTCCAATGCGTCGCCCAATCCGCACTGGGCCCGCGTGGTGGTTTATAAGCCCGTTCTCCCTTTCCATCCATAGGGAAGACTCGTGTCCCAGGACATAAAAAATTGGGCTGATGATGAAGTGTCTGTGAACGTGCATGAAGTATGCATAAGTGTTGGCAAAAACAAAACAGTGCAATGCCATTCAAATTCTCTTAAGAAGTCCGCGTGAAGTCTTCTGTAAAGCCCCACATCTTTACTGAAATACTCAACTCAAGGGGTTAGGGGGTATATCACCTGAATTTACCACGGCATATCGAAATTCATTTTGCCGTTTAACAACATAAGGTCGACAAAACATTTGGCCTTTCTATTACTGATCGAACAAAAAACAGCAGCGCTATTCTCTAAGAAAAACAGCGTCGAACTCGACATTGAACTCGCTCATAACTTGCAAACGAATTTCAACCTACTTTGTAATAGTAATAAAGTCCACATTCGTTTGCAAGTTATGAGCGAGTTCAATGTCGAGTTCGACGCTGTTTTGCTTAGAGAATAGCACTGCTAACCAAAATATATTTGGTCGATTTAACCTTTAACATTGAGTTTTCTATAATTTCTATCATTCATCCACCTCGGATCTTTACTTTGGTTATGCTAAACGTGCCGTTTAAGTCACTAACGGCTAGTGTACTCAAAATTGGTAATTTTGATGCCCCCTCTTGTCTACCCCTTTTACATTAATGAAAACAAATTCAACTTCTCTTTTCAGCGACACATTGTTAAACCGCATGGAATTGCATCCATCCGACTTGCAACTGCTCAAATACATCGAATATCTATACATAACATCTAAAGCATCTATTCAACATGAAAATAATGTTGGCAATACACCTGAAGTTCAACTGATTAAAAACAGTGTAGAATCGACAGAGAACGAAATCAAAATAGGCAATAACAAGCAATCTCAAAACCGTAAACGTAAAAATATATTGTTACCAAGAAATATGCATAGGAAAAGGGAGTACCTTAAAGTTAAAGGCTTAATCAATAGAGTATGGCTGTACATACGCGGTAGAAATGATCAAAACAAAAGTGAAATACACAACCACATAAGCTTGGAGGAGCTTCAGAAGTTTTTGGATGATCTTCGCGCCAGTTTGTTTGATGTAAGTGTCTGTTTTTTGTACTGTAGCGTTAGCTCGTTCTTTGTATCTAGAGAACACACACTCGCTGTTTCCAGCTGACGTACATACTTAAGCATCAGTAATAATTAGTGTTTAAGATGTAAAAACAAATACAGAACTCTCTTAGCTCTCAGCTCACGAAGCTATAGAAAACATACTGGCCGCTTGATTTATCTCCCACGCTAGGAGCTAAAGTACAAATACAAATACAAATAAATTTATTTGATAAATGCTTATAAACTAAACTTTCAATGCTGAAGAAAATAGTGATAAATTTAAGCATAATTTTCAAAGATGCTGAGATTTCCTTTGACCCCACACTAGGCGCTGCCTGTCTTGTGGAGGTCAAGTATAAATGTCATATGTTTATGTTTGCAGGTTTATTATACTTTCCGCACTTGGCATTCCTCTCACCTGATCGGCTGCCCCATTTCAAAACCTAGGAAGGACATAAAAGCAAATTTTACAGGAGAGCGTATAGGTCAGCCTTAGTAAGGAGCACAAACCACATGAAAACCTAGCAAGTCTCAAAGATTGACTAGGTTTTGAAATGGTTAAAGTGCTTTGCTAGGTTTAAAAATGGTTATGAGATGGTGAATGGTGCACTTACGAGGTATTGATGCTTCAATATCTCTGTTTGTATCTTAGATTTCAATGCTGGTGTTTTTGTATTGTGTAGGGACTTACTATATTTGGAAGATTAATGCAAAAACCTATTTTTACAAAAAATGTTCCTTACTAGGTTTTGAAATGGGGCAGCCGTAATGTTAAGTGATGATAAGGCTGAATGTGGAAGCGCATTTGACCTGGAATCGTCAACTACTGAGGCACTGGCTATCTTATATTCTACATATACAGGATGGAAAAAAAGACCGTGGTTGGAGGAAAGGTACCCTTAATATTGATGATGGCAAATTTTACTGAAAGTAAACATTCCTTTATTTTCAAAAATAATTAAAACTGCATTTAAAGATTTTTGAAAAATCACAAGTTAAGTGAACTATTTACTTTGAATAGTGAGTAAGCTTTACAATAAAAAAAATATTTTTCTTGGTCTCTCTTTAATTTAAGATACTATGTTGTTTAAAAGGAATTGATCCTTAAGAATGACTCTTTCAGTTGGTATCATAAAATACAGGATGTTTTTTTTCACATTTCACCGGTTCTATTCCCGGCTCAAAAAGGTGATTTTTTTAAAATCTTTAAAAGCAATTTTAATTATTTTTAAAAGAAAGGAATGTTTCCTTTCAATAAGATTTGCCATCATCAATATTAAGGGTACTTTTCCTCCAACCACGGTCTTTTTTTTCTACCCTGTATAGATAGTCCGCCTGGCTAGCTACCATCAGCAACTTTTTTATACGGTTTTCTAATAACTTTATGTATTTGTCTTATGCATAGATGGTCTCATTCAAATGCCCTTATTGGTTTGAAAGAATTACAGCTTTCAAGTTTGTATGCTATGCCGAAATGTGAAATGGTTTTTAAGAACAGTTTTTTCAACTTAGATTAAAAAAATGTTCTTTAAAAAAAAATAAAAAATTACTTACAATAAGCTTTAACCTCCTTTCAGCTCCATAACGCCTTAAAACACATAGCATTAGTGACGAAATATAACAAGCAGAAATGGTATCGGAACTTAAAAGAGTTGTACCTAAAGGAGCCGGAGAAGAAGCAACTTCTAGAAGTAGTGCTGCACTTGAATGCTGTCAGAATCTTCGAATTGGTAGAAGAGAGTGCCAAAGACAATCTAGAAAAGAGCTATGATGTGTACATTGAGACACACCAGGCCCACGTGGAAAGAACTAAAGACGAATTAGTGTTTCTCATGAAAGTTATAAGTGAAATTAAACAGTTAAAAGAATGAAATTGTGATTTTGTTTTGCTTATCTAATTCATTAAGTCATCATCTCAGCCAAAAGACGTCCACTGCTGGACAAAGGCCTCCCCCAAGATAGGGGGTATTTGCCATAATCGCCACGCTTGGCAGGCGGGTTGGCGATCGCAGTAGGTTGAAAGTAACCTCAGAGAGATGCTGCTGCCCATCCTCTGGAATGGTCCCTTAGTCGCCTTTTACGACACCCACGGGTTGAGATGGGGTGGTGCAATTCTTTATCCCCGGCACCACACAGGGAAATTCATTAAGTATACTAACTCATTTTATGTCCCCACTGCTGGGGCACAAGCCTTCACTATAGATGAAAACACCGCGTTCGACATAGCGTGGTAGCGCTGTGATGAACGCTTTCACTTCTTGGGCTTCACTGGCTGCTTTCCATCAGGCAGGGTGAAGCCATTTTGGCGTGCCACAATGAAAAAAGGTCGTGGGCCTTTAAGGTTTGGAACTTTCCTACACTCACACCAATTATCTAGCCCAAGAGAAGTTTCGTTATGAAACTCTTTAAATGGTTACTAGACAACGGATAAACATACTTAAATTACTTAATTACATACTCATTATACATAAAAAGCACCCAGACCAGACCCGAGACAATTTAGAAAAACAATAATTTCATAATAAACCCGACCGGGGATCGAACCCGGGACCTCAGAGATGGCGACACCATGAAAGCCGGTGTACAAACCACTCGACCAAGGCAGTCATCATAAGAAGTGGACGCACTTCTGTGGATCTCGAAATGAGATTAGCATCACGCTTTCTAAGCCTTGTGTGTCGCCTCACTTGCTGGTAAGTAATTATTCCAAATCCTCAACTACTGTGGAACGGCTATCCTATATAACTGTCGGTACACAACAATGCTACTTTGATGTTTTGGCAACAAACTTAGATAAGATATTGAAATAAAACAACTTTTACGGATCTACTCGCGTTTATTTAACACATTACTTATTTAATGTTTATCCTGACGTTTCGAACCCTTTGCAGGGTCCGTGGTCACTGGGAGACTGAGGTGTTGGTCATCTCGTTGGTAGCTAGTATACCCTCATTTAAATTTAATCAGGTGCGTTCCGTTTTACCCAGAAAGAGCTTACAGTATCTTTTGGTCTGGCAGTATGGTGTCGGGGCTGGGATTTAATGTTTTGTATGATGGGATCCCAGGCTGGTGGTAGATTCCAAGCATCTTCTCTATTAAAATTAGGATGTTTTTTAATTTTAATAGCCTCGCGTATCATTCTGGGGATGGATCGTTGTTCTCTAGCGAACACATTGAAATGAGACATTTATCTCAAAATAATAACTAAAGCTATAGAAACCGGACTAAAATAGCAACACTCATTCATCAGTTCGTACTATTTTAACTAATTCATTAGTTAAAATAGTACGAACTGATGAATGAGTGTTGTAAGTGATGTATTGGAAAGAGATCGATTGTCCCTTTTCTTTCGTTATTTCGAAGGTGTCACCAGATTTGTGACGTCATATTTGAGGTAATGTAGTTGGCCACGCGGGCCACTGGAAGTTCTATTTGAGTAAAACCTCGATAGCTTTTTAATGCTTTTATCAAAAGCTACATGTATTTGCAAAACAAAATAGTATTTAAATTTGGACAATGTATATTTTAACAAATTAATCTAGGACGTTATATAAAATTCAAGTAGTCAAGGGCTATAGCTAGTGGTCGGATGCAAAGTGTAAGTCCGTTGGATGGCGGCGATGGCGGCTCTCTTGACGTCACAGCCGCTCGCCGCAACGTTCCATTTTACGTGGCGCAGACATAATTCCCCCTCCTTGAAGACTGAGGTCTTCAAGCATCTTGCTCTTCAGCGGTAGGCAAGGGACAAATTCGTGTGAGGGCCCTGCGAATGCGACCTCTTGCAGTGTCTATGTCCGCAACTCGAGTTATGCCATCAGTGCCAGGGAACAGGCTCGCGACGCGACCCATTCGCCAGTTTAAAGGTGCAGTGTTGTCCTCACTAATTAGCACCAGATCGCCAATGTTCAGCGTGGAGTGGTTAGTACGCCACTTGGAGCGTTGTTGCAGCTCGCTGATGTACTCCTTTTGCCAACGAGTCCAAAAGTGCTGGCGAATTTGCTCAAGCCGCGCGTGTCGACGAAGTGAGGTTGGGTTGGCGTCCTCCAAGGCAGCGCAGTCAACGGCTGGCCAATAAGGAAGTGCCCTGGAGAGAGAGATAGGAAATCATGATTGTGAGGACTAGGGGACAATGGGCACAGGGGGCGGCTGTTGAGGATAGCTTCCACCTGTGCAAAGAGTGTGGACAACTCTTCAAAAGTTAAGTTCGTATTGCCCATACACTTTTTAATAATAGTTTTAGAGGATCGGATTCCTGCTGACTCCCATAGTCCACCAAAATGAAGAGCGTAAGGAGGTATAAAGCAAAACCTTATTTTTTCGTTGGCGGCAAAATCAGTAAAAGAACTAGAATTAAATTTAATGAACTGTCCAATTTCTTTGGCCGCTGCGACACAATTACGACCATTGTCGCAAAAGATTTCCAATGGTTTACCCCGAGGCAATAAACGTGCGTAGTGACAAAAAAAATGAATCTTTAGACAACTCGCTAACTGCTTCAAGATGAACGCATTTAGTTCGAAAACAAATAAATAAACACAAATAACATTTTAAGGTTTTAGCACCCCTACCCTTTCTGTCTAAAATTGAAAATGGTCCAGCAAAGTCCATGCCCACTGTTTGAAATGGGAATCCCGGGGTAATACGCTGAGCGGGTAGGTTGCCCATCTTAGGAGCTAGCGTTTGACCTTGAAGGCGCCTGCACGTGAAACAGTTGCGAAAGGTGCGTCGAGCTAGTTCTCGACCGCCGATTGGTCATAAATATTGTCTAATTGAATATAACAATAGTTGAGGCCCTGCGTGCATTTGTTTTATGTGTTCGTGACGAAAAATTAGTTTGGCTAAATGATGTTTAGAGTCCAGTATGATAGGATTCTTTATCTCAGAACTGTAAGTGGATAAGTTGAGTCTACCACCTACTCTTAAAATATCTTGTTCGTCTAAAAATGGATCTAAAGGCAGAAGCTTGTTATTTTGGTTTAATTGTTTTGATTTTTTTAATGTATATATTTCCTCATTGTACGATTCTATTTGTGATAATTTTATTAGTTGTAAATAGGCAAAATTTAATTCACTAGTTGTTAAGTTTCCTGTAAATATAGAATTAGGATTTTTTATATTGTGTTTATATCTTAGAAAGTAAGCTAACCCACGTAATAATCTTGTGTAGTTTGAGGCATTTTCAAATTTTAAAATAGGTTCTAGTAAAGTAACTGTGTGTGATTTTAATTCAGGTAGTTCCCCCTCGGTTCGTGTTTGTAGTGTAGGCCAGTCTTCTTCGCAATGTTGCAAAAAAGATGGGCCCAGCCACCATAAATCTAAGCTAAGCATTTGGCTAGGATCAACACCCCTAGAAATAGCATCAGCGGGGTTGCACTGAGTTGGTACGTGACGCCATGAAGATACCTGAGTGATCTCACCAATTTCAGCGACCCGGTTGGCTACGAACGTTTTTAGAGTGCTAGGCGGGCTGCGTAACCAACCTAGCACTACAGTGGAGTCACACCAGTGAATACAATGGCTGATCTTCAAGCGCAGAGACTCCTTTACAGACTGGCATAGGCGCGCAGCTAACAATGCAACACATAGTTCGAGTCGAGGGATCGTAGTGGGTTTAATAGGTGCTACTTTTGATTTAGCGCAAAGTAGCTTGACACTGACCCTGCCCTGAATGTCAGTGGAGCGAAGATACACGCATGCTCCATAGGCTGACATAGAAGCGTCACTAAATGAGTGAAGCTCAAAGGAGATAGGCGCGTCACACACATACTGTGTGCCTCGGAATTAAAATAGATTTAAGATTGTGAACATTAGCTTGATATCTTTCCCATTGTTTACATAGCTCACTAGGCACAGCTTCGTCCCAGTCCAATTTGTGGATCCATAATTGTTGAATCAACATTTTGGGGAGAACTGTGCAGGGACTTAAGAGCCAAATATTTTTAGGGAACTAGAGAGTATAGTTCTCTTTGTAATTAATGTTGGCTTATCTGGGAGCCTTATAGAAAAATTTATGTTATCACTAGTAGGATTCCACCCCAAACCCAAGGTGCTGGTGGAATCGCTAAGACTTAAATCGCCCTGCAAATCGATTTGAGTTGATTTAAATATTGAAGGTAAATTAGACCTAAATTTTCGTAGTGGAAAACAACCCAAGCTCAATGTTTTGGTTACCGATTCCATACTCCTGATATTCTTTTATGAAATCTGTGTAAGCTTGTTTCAATAGGGGTTGATTTTAAAGCGTCTTTCTAAGCCACGAAATCGCTTTACAGCAAGCTTGTAAGAATCACCTAGGCAATCAGGTGGATCTTTCAATGGCAGTCTGACACAAAACTGCCCGTTAGATACACGAGTGGTGTGCTTATTAAAATGTTCAACACATGCCTTCTCGCTTTCACTTAGTAATAGTCTTTTGGGTAGTTCTTCCAACTCCCAAAAGCGTGAAATCTGCTTTTCTAGGCTGTCACCCGATTGTGGTGAAGCACTTGATGAAAAATTGCAATGTAGTTTTCTAGGTTCACAACTATTCAAAACAATAGGACCGGTCACTACCCAGCCTAATTGTGAACTACGTAAAAATGGTTTGTTTAAATGAAATGAAATGAAATGAAAAATATTTTATTCGGAGCATCTATGACAACTTGACATAATGGACATTTTAAATTTATAATTATGCAACCGAAATGGTCACCACTCAGCTTATGCCATGACATTGACGTGCCAAGGCGCTGATATTCTGTGGAACCAGTAAGAGAGGGAGGGAGGCGCAGCTCCAGACCATGAATTTCAAAATTTTATACAG
Organism: Eudonia lacustrata; assembly: GCA_947562085.1. Lineage (NCBI taxonomy): Eukaryota > Metazoa > Arthropoda > Insecta > Lepidoptera > Crambidae > Eudonia > Eudonia lacustrata. The sequence continues at coordinate 1,728,534 of OX387336.1, read as the reverse complement.
TGACAGATAGACAGTATACAATATTAACCATAACATACAGCCAACATACACACCATAACCTACACATAACACATAAACAATAATATATAAAAGAATAAATCATAAAATAATAAAGTAATAACAATATCTACACAACACGACCGCTTAAGCGCTGGAAACCTGTAACTCCAACAGATACTCTTTTAACCTTACTTTGAATGTGCTAGCAGTTTTACAGTTTCGAATTGGCGGTGGCAGATTGTTCCAGCACTTTGTGTCGTGGGCATAGGAGGCGTGGTGCGATTCTCATGTGTCGTTGGGTAAACTCTAACTTATTGAATAAGTATGCGGGCTGCTTGCTACTCATAACTCCAAAAAGAAGCAAAGCAAAATGTAACTTTCGTCGAGCAGCCATGTTAAGTAAGTTGTAACGGTTCAGAAATGGGGATATATGAGAATGTTTAGGGACAGGAAAACAGTATCGAGCACAGGCGTTCTGAATACGCTGAATTACTTTTTTCGTACGGGCCAAAAGACATTCACCAAAAACTGTATCGACGTAATTTAGTTTTGAGAGAACAAGGGTTTCACACAATTTAATACGCATATCAAGAGCTAAGCAGTCGCGTATGCGGTAAAGCACCTTAAGCCTATAATAGTAGTTTATGCAACTGTCATATAATGAAGGGTATTAAAACACGAGTGTGAGTTTATGAAACGAGCGCAGCGAGTTTCATAATAGTAACGAGTGTTTTAATACCCGTGTTATATGCAGTTGCATACACTACTTTATCTTCACTAGTTCAAACAACAAGAGTAAAAGCTGACAATAGTTTATTTATAATAATTGTTCAAATTTTGGATGGTACAATTTTGAAAGTTAATGTTAATTATTGATCCAGCAGCTGTAGCGGTCGCGGGGCAAGCAGTAGAGCTCGTAGACGGAGTTGGAATATTTATAATTACTTCATTCGTCTTGTTTTCTATACTGTTCAAGATCGTATTTGAGACTTGAATTTTATTCATTAAAGACTCATCAATGTAGCTTTCAGCCACAGTAGAAGACTTCTACCCCCCGTGTCGTTTCAGTGCGGTCAAATCACCACCGCTATCTATGAGAAGGGTCGCCGAGGTGCGCCGGAAGCAATGCCCCGTGTACAACGCTGGGTTAGGCAGATTCAAAAAACTTGCGATAGTTTTTCCCAGAGCACCAAATTTATTAATACCAGTTCTTTGATCGACGCACTTCCCCGATCTATAGCTCAAGAAAAAGGCAGGGTTTCGACAGGGGGTGGGTCGAAGTTCCATGTATTTTTTACATACGGCATAGCAGTTGCCCGTCACAACGAAAGAACGATCTATTTTCGTTTTTGTTTTCGAAACTTTCACCATGATTGTACTGTCGCCTATGTTAGAGACTTCATCGAACTGGATGTTGTATAGCTCTTGCCTTCGGCATGCCCCCATTATGCCGAAGATTAGTGCAACCTGTAACAATAAACGATATAATAAGCTTGAGGTACCTACATAGCCAAGGCAAAAACTATGATTTATGAAGTAGTAAAGTGTAGGTACCTACTACCTAATTTATACACAAAGCGCTTAAACGGAGTGTCTAGATAACTTGCGTGTGTAGTACGTAAGTACTAGGTAGATTAAATAACAGAACTAAAATACACTTACTTTTTTTCCTTGTGTCCTTCTGAACTGCGTTTCAGGAACGCTATGACTTTTGAATACTTCGTGATATCAATATTGTTGTAGATACTCAGTGTGGACTTGAGCATAGAATATTTAGCCCACATAGAAGATGGCTTGAATTTGTCGGAGAGGTCTTTGAGATACACAAGAATGACATTTTCAGAAAATGATGTAGTTTTCTTTTCGATCTTCCATGCCAAAAAGTTATTATATTCTTTTTCATATAATTTTCTAGATTTTTCTGGCAAAAGATTGTGAGTTACTTTTGTTGCCAATTCTAGAATATCCTATTCCTTCCTTAAAGGCCGGCAACGCATCTGTGATTCCTCTGGTTTTGCGGGTGTCCATGGGCGGCGGTGATTGCTTTCCATCAGGTGACCCGCCTGCTCGTTTGCCTCCTTCTAATATAAAAAAAAAGGCGGACAAATATCATCGTCGCTGTCCATTTTTAACTTTTAATTTGTATTTTAAAAACAAAACACATTGCGAAACATTAAATTCACGCGTAAGTGTATTGTCACAGTGAACTTGCCGCCATTAAAATCTAACCAATGAGAGCGCAGCTGCGCGCGCAGGGCCAATCAGGAGCGAGCGCGCGCTGTTCTTTTTTTATTTAATTGGCACAAGATCTTACCAAAGAGTTTTGTGTATGTAAGTTTAGTAGTTTCGACGAAGTTTTCACGTATAACCCAACTGTTTTTAAAAGCCAGCCTAATATCAAAATTTTATACAACAGGTATGAGGATTTTGACATAAGGCTCGCCAGGTTAATTGGTCGCGTTTTATTGATGTTATAATGAGATTTTACGATATCGATGTGGATATTATACCATCATGTGAAATTGCTTAAATTGAGTGTTTTGTTGTCTGCGCTATAACAGTAGTAATTATAAGTCAAGTATTGGAAACATAAGTAGAATGTTACAACATTAGTGTAGATAAAAACAGTTTCGCATTATTTCTGAAACATGTTCCTCAAACTTCAGTTGTCCGTCCATGATAAGACCCAAATTACGAGTCTGCGTCACATGTTCTAAAGGATCTCCTCGTATAGTTACAGTTGGATTTCGGGAATATATGTTGCTTATGAGATTTTTGGACCCCAATACCAAAACTTTCGACTTGTTTGGATTTAGAACCAAATTATTTCGGTCACACCAACGAGATACCCGGCTCAGATCTGCATTAATTTTATCAACTGCTACATTGGTTGCTTCAGGTTTGAATGAAATATATAGTTGGAGGTCATCTGCATATAAATGATATTTACAATTTTCAATATTTTCAGTAATATCTGCAGTATATAGTATAAAAAGTATCGGCCCCAGTATAGATCCCTGTGGTACTCCTCTCGGAACTGGGCCTGGGACTGTGTTTACGCCTAACGATTGTTGTTTATTGCCAACAATGTCCCAAAACAGGTCTGCGCCTATTAAAAGTTCGATAGGGGATGGCTTATAAAATAATGGATCAGCTAATTTAATGTTACTAGGGATATTGAACTTGTGTAACCCAACAAAAAATTTAGGGAGGTCTCCTGTGAGCTCCGGTAACACACAACACGAAAGTGTAACATTAAAATCAGTCTGCAATGAATTTAGTTGAATGACGCAACGCTTTTTTATATAATTACAGTCTGTGTTCCCGATACCTACCACCTTTATAGGGATGGTTGGCAAACAATCGAGCCCTAAACGCTGTTGCACAGATTGAGAAATAAAACTAGTTTGACTACCGCAGTCTAACAGCGCGCGAATAGTTTCCGACTTGCACGTCGAAGGATTGACAACATCGATCAATGCAGTGGCTAAATAAACTTGACTCGTAGGCTCACTGCAAAAATTAACATTAACATCTGTTTGTGCGGATGACACATTAGTCTTTTCGGGCAAAGAAGAAACGACCTTATGGCATAGTGTATTGTGTCGCTTCTTGCACTCGCGGCACGGACCCAGCTTGCATGAGAACCTATTATGGCCGGGGCGCAAACAATTCAAACACAATTTAAGATTGATAACTTCTTTTATGCGTTGCTCAGGTGATTTTGATAAAAACGTAGGACAGTCGTAAATACGATGAGCTTGTTTGCATATTACACAATTAGATGATTGATTAAAATTATTCGTGTGCGATTTATTGTTCTCTAATTGAGAAGTATAGGAGAACGACTTAGAATGAAAGTCTTTCGTTTTGTGCGAATTGCTTATACAGGGGATTGGCGTGCGCTTATGTTTGTCTAACTTATTATTATTAATGGTTTCTAAAACATCCGCACGATTTTTTAGAAACTGATTGAACTGTTCAAGTGTCGGCATGTCTTCAAGCGAATTACGATGCTCTTCCCATTTCAAACTAGTATGAGTATCCAATTTTGAAGAAACCATGTGAATTGTGAGGGTGTCCCATTTGTCTGTAGGCTGCCCTAAACTAGACAAGGCTCGTAAATTTTTACCTTCATGGTCGATTAAAGACCTTAAACACTTTTCAGACTCCCGCGAAATAGGTTCAATATTGAACAGCGAATTGAGATGATTGTTTATGAGCTGTCTTTTATTGTTGTATCGCTCGCATAGCAAGCTCCATGCTTTGGTGTAATTGGCATCAGACATTTCGAGATTGCTAATAACACGGGAAGCATCACCCTCCAAATATGACGATAAATAATGGAACTTGTGAATATTTTGAATGCGTTCGTTGTTGTGGACAAGTGAAATAAACATGTCTCGAAACTCAAGCCACCGATAGAAGGATCCATCGAATTTAGCGATCTGAATTTGCGGTAACTTAAACCCAATGCTTTGAGACTCAGAACACTGATGGAAGCTGCTACACTGACTATCAGCCCTGCCAGTTTTGTTTGGAACTTGCACATTGGAAATCTCTTGCGCAGTGGCAATACATATTGACAACTCAGTCTCAATATTGTCGCGTTCCGTTAGTTCGACTTCCAAGCCGGAAGGGTTTAGAATCTCGATTTGACTTTGAACGGTTTCAAATATAGATGATAATGACTCAATACGCGATAATTTAATATTTAACTCGTTCACTTATATGGGACTAAGAAGAGATATCTTTGAAAGTGAGTCTAAATAATTTTTAAACTTAGTGATACGTCCCTTAATTGAACTACGCTTAGTTGCGAGTTCCTTTAAACTAGACTCAGCCATTTTAATTTAAAATATTTATATTTGCAACCTCAAAAGCAAATTAAATGCGCACCAAAGAAATAGTGAACAGCTGATCATGCGCCGATTATGTAATAGTTAAATAGCTTACGCTCCTCCTTCGTGAGATACCGTTACTGTGTCCGCAGCTGGGGTCGAACAGGAATCGGGTCACTAGGCGAGGGTGCTCGGGCGCAGGCAGCCGCACGTCACTCTCCAAGCTGAAATAGTCGGCCAAATACTTTGAACAAAGCGAAATAGTACTTTATGGATAATAGACGTTAACTAGAATAGTGATTGTGGGCAATACTTTCGATAGGCCGTAGTGGAAAGCTTAAGCGGCTTAGCAGCATTAATTTAAAATGGACAGTGAATTTATGGTTATTATTATTGTGGGCTCAAACCAAAGCGATAGATTGAGTTGGATGAAGCGTAGTGCGTAATTAACGAGGTTGGTACGGTAATTTTTTCAATATAGCTGGTCATTAACGTAAGCAGAGAAGTGATTTGTAACCTAATATGATGATAGTAATGTTGCGAGTTTTAATTTGTAGCAATATAAAATAGAAATATACAAAATGTGTAGCAATTATGATGGTGATTTGCATTGATTTGTTAATAGCATTGAAATGATCGCGCAAAATATAGAAATATAACGAAATCAATGCAAAGCAGCGTGACACGTGCACACGTCACGCTTTGCCCTTGACTAACCTTAAGTACTATAGGCGCGCTTAAAACACAGATCTTTGCACTAGATTTTAGCTAGGATGGAAATAGATGGGAATCAATGGAATGGAAGATAGCGGAATAGCGAGATTGATGAAGGATAGGACACTTAGCTTATTGGCCTGGTTGCGATGCGGTTGGCTGACCGACGACGTGGGCGGTGTCTTCAACTCGTTCCTGGGCTTGATTCTGGACTCGAAGGGCTGCCGGGGATGACTCGATGGCTGCACTGCGTGGCTGGGCCACGGAGTTCCGGCGATGTTTCGGAGGCTGGACCTGGCGGACGGCTGCGGCGCTGGGGGCTGACCGGCTGTAGCTCAGGCGCTCCGTAGAAATAATCTAGGGACTTAGCTTAGTACACTAAGTCCTGTCACGGTCGCCACTTTATGGCCACGCGGGCCACTGGAAGTTCTATTTGAGTAAAACCTCGATAGCTTTTTAATGCTTTTATTAAAAGCTACATGTATTTGCAAAACAAAATAGTATTTAAATTTGGACAATGTATATTAAAAGCTTAAAAGCGATAAGACCGCCAAATTGTAACTTTGTAATTTTTTTTTTTTTTTCTGTTCATGATTATGTTTTATAGTGTTGCAATAAAAGTATTATCTATCTATCTATCTATCTATATTTTAACAAATTAATCTAGGACGTTATATAAAATTCAAGTAGTCAAGGGTTATAGCTAGTGGTCGGATGCAAAGTGTAAGTCCGTTGGATGGCGGCGATGGCGGCTCTCTTGACGTCACAGCCGCTCGCCGCGACGTTTCATTTTACGTGGCTCAGACAGTAGTGAGTGACTTTATAAAGGACTCGAAGATTTTTTTTGATCACCGATTATCTGATGACCGTTTGACATAACAATACAAAAAATAAAAACTAAGTGTCAACCATTTGTCGCACTCCAACCACCTTTTCTAGCCATAAGATAGAACGGAACTAAACATAGTTGCACGATTTATATTTTAGCCATCCTTCTATATAGCTTTAGTTATTGTTCTGAGACATTTATTCTCGTTTAGAATTACAAATAAATTCACATGAGAAAAACACAATTATTACATTTTTAGAGAAATACGTACTTAAAGACGGTAGTTCTGTTACAAATCACCGCCACACAATTTTACTAAGATGTCAAACACGTTCTTAGGTGCAGTTATTAGCGATACCACAAATGTACAATCTAACTACGCTCACTGCGTTAACTAGATGCGGCCTATAATGTGAAGATAATATTTTGAAATTATTATTATTAATTAATTATTAAGTTGGTAGATAGTTGAAGAACTTTCAACCACCAATCAAGTCGAGTAAGTAAAGTAAATCGACAATTTTAATGACGCGTACAATAAATTTAAATATTCTTTTGTAAAATCGAATCAAAGTAAACGTAAATCCTGTAGTTGGGTCGACCAGCGATTAATAAAGATGTGTAGCAAACGCGATGAGCTATTCCAAGTATGGTGTCGTGACGAGCACAATGCTGAAAAGAGGCTACTTTACAACAAATATAGAAACAAAACGAATAAGTATGCTCAATATGTTAAAAACAGGCAAACTAAAATAGAAATTGTAGAAAATTTTAAGAATCCTCGAAAAGTATGGCAAATAATTAATAGATTGACGGGTAAAATAACTAAATGTATTGATGATATATTACTTAAGACCTTTAACTTGCAACCCTCACAGTTAGCGAATAATTTTGCAGCAGAATTTGACAAAATAAACACTCAGAATATACCTAATATTTGTTCCTCTGCGCTATTGGACCCTTCATTATATGAAACCACTCCTGATCGAACGATTCGTATTGAAAAAGCCCATGAAAGTAAAATCAGCCTAATCTTAAATAAACTAAATATTAAAAAGAGCTCCGGATTTGATGGGATACGTGTCTGTGACATAAAATACGTCTCGGAGAGAATGGTGCATGTAATAACTCACCTAATAAATTGCTGCTTAGAAACCGGCATTTATCCGGAATTGTTAAAAGTAGGCGTTATACGACCAATTTATAAAAAAGGAAGTAAAACAGATTACAGCAATTACCGACCTATTACAATATTATCATGTCTGGACAAGATTTTAGAACGTTACTTATGTGATCAAATAAATGAATATCTCACTAAAAATAATATAATTAACACAAACCAATATGGTTTTCAGAAAAACAAAAGTACTACTCAGCTCCTACGTAAGTTTACAGATGACATTAATGACCACTTAAACAACAAATATCACGTTTTGGTGATTGATATTTATCGACATTAGCCGGGTGTTCGATATGTTACAATATGACATTCTTTTCGACAAGCTATCTCGATGTGGTATACAGGGCCCTATCCTACAGCTTATTAAAAACTACCACACCAATCGTTACACTGTAGTCAAAATAGCTAATCAGTACAGTAACATGACATTGACCCATCAAGGAACAGCCCAAGGCTCAATAATGGGTCCTACCGAATATTTATTGTACGTCAATGACATGTGCACTCTGATGAGCACGGGGTCAATATACCAATTCGCTGATGATACGTGTCTCATGGCTGCCGCAAAAAGTGTGAAGGAAGCGGAACTAAATATTCAAATTAATTTTGATGTCTTATGTAAATGGGCTCACGATGTTGGATTAGTGATGAACGCTCAAAAAACTAAGTTATTGCATATTCATACTGCGCACAATAAAGCCGACATTGCACCCACTGTTGTGGCCCATACTCACTTTTGCATGCACAGCCCAACTAACAATTGCTCATTTCCACCCATTGAAAATGTAAAGCAGCACATGTATATAGGACTCGTGATCGACGAGAGATTCTGTTGGGGGCCGCATAAAGACTATGTATGTGCTAAATTAAGATCGATTGCTAGCAGACTATCCATATTAAGGTATAAAAATCCTTATAAAATTCTCAGACTCTTATACATGTCCCTAGCAGAGTCTGTCGTTTGTTACGGCCTGAGTAGTTATGGAAGAACGTACAAGTCGTATTTAGAAGAAATTTTAAAACTGCAAATGACACTATTGAAAATAATTGTTCCTAAACATATATTAAACAAATATAAAGATAACGCCCAAGAACTGTTTCGATACTGTCACACCATAAATATTTTTGATAAAGTTAAATATTCCATTTTAACTGAATGTAACGACACTAGATACCTGCATGAATATAAAAGACATGATAACTTAAGAAAAATAACGTATCTTAAAAAATATGTTCTGCCTAAATATAATAATGTACATGGAAGTAGAAAATTAAGCTACTTGATACCAGCGTATCTAAATGAATTACCTAATGACCTTCAAATGTTGTACTCGGACACGGTCATTGCTAAATGCAAATCAAAATTTAAAAAATATTTCTTACAAAATTATCATCTTGTTAATCTATCATAGGATACTAGTAAAAACTAACCTACTCTTGTTTGCATGTAACATATTTTTTTTTTTATAAGTATTAAGCAAAAGTGGCTCTCCTACACAGATAAACCTTGTAAGGTTTCCGTGTTAGGATTATTGTATTGTATGTTGTTTTTTGTAAACTGTTTCGAACAATAAAAAAAAAAAAAAAAAAATCCTACACTCACACCAATTATCTAGCCCAAGAGAAGCTTCGTTATGAAACTCGTTATATGGTTAATAGACAACGGCTAAACATACTTAAAATACTTAAATACATACTTATTATACATAAAAAACACCCAGACCCGAGACATTTTAGAAAAACAATAATTTCTAAATTAACCCGACCGGGGATCGAACCCGGGACCTCAGAGATGGCGACATCATGAAAACCGGTGTACAAACCACTCTACCATGGAGGTCGTCAAATAATACAATATTATATACTGCAGCGGGAATCGAACCCGGGTGCACTGGGACTGAGGCCGGTGGTCCACCACAAGACTTTAGTGGAATAATTAAATTGTGGTAAAAGAATATAAAACACATGGTTTATCACAACAAACGTTTTATTTCAGTAATACTAGACAGACATTTTATTCTACACTTTCGCCGTCACATCATAACTTACAATAAACAGACAAAAAACATATGTTTCAAGATATTTAATCATTATATACACATAATCTTTCAAATATCACTTAACTTCTAAACGGTTGGACTGTCCGATCCGAACCGAACCCTTCGGAGAATCTAGTAGGGCACGGGGACACGCGCCAGTGCGTGATGGCGTTCCCTCTAGAAAACCGAAGGTGATTCGTTTCACACAGCTTGAGGAACCCTTTAAGTTTCTCGCCGCCGTCAAAAAAGCGCGGCGAAGCTGAAAATGCCGGTTGATGCACAGCAAACTCAAAAAAATTAAAAGTAAAAAACCTTTTTAAAGAACAATTTTTAAAAAACTTTTATTCTAAAACTTTTACTATCAAGTCATAACGTCAAAACACAATTTATATGATATAAAAGCTTGTCGCGAGATTTACTTGTGTAGATAAACAAGTAAATTAAATAACTTGATGTGATTGATTTTAACTACATATTAAAATTTCCAATCTCAGTAAATACGAGTACTTAAATCTCGCGACAAGCTTTTATAATCATCAATACCCATAATGTAGGAATGCATTAGCAATTAGCAAAAATAATTAGTCCGCCATCTCGGGTGTGCCGCCATCTTGGATTTAGAATGACGTCACACAATTTAACCATGCATTGTCATCCGAACTGAACATGTACACACAAAATTTCAGCTCAATCGGTTGAAGATAATATCTGCTTCAAAATTGAGTTGCAAGATTCCACACGGACGCAAGTTAATTATAAGCTTGTAATAATAAAAAGAAAGTTTAACTGATTTCAATGAATTTTTTTGTGTATAAATGAGTGGGTCTCTGGATGGTTTCGATTTACAATTGGACCCGGTAGGTGCTTGGAATCGTCAGTAGCCGAACGAAAACATTCCCGGGTTGAATGCTTGTAATAGTGGTTCCCTAATATAGCTCCGTTAGGTACACCACTGACGTGAACACACATGCCTAACACAAAATATGTTTCATGAAATATTTAATTTGCTTGGTATTTTTATTTTTATTTTATGTATTTATTATAATCACACCAATTAAAATTAAAATTTAAGTGTTTAACAAAATTATTACCTATAGATAATAGTTTGGTAACAGGATAAAACAAACTATCCTTATATTAATATTGATATTATTTATCACTATATTGTAACGACTGTAACAATACTTGCGTATAAAAACTATGCTTTGGTTTTACTCTACAATATTATGTAATACGAAAATATATTATTATATCTATTCCATTGTGTATCTTCATAAACAAGGAAACTTATAACTTAAATTATGTACATAGAATAATAAATACATGTACATCTATTACAGTTAATTTACATAAAATCTAAAAAATATCGGTACCTACTATCGTAGTGGCACCAGTATTCGACACCCAATCCCAGTCTTCGACACCCAAACCCAGTCTTCAACACCCAAACCCAGTCTTCGACACCTAAACCCAGTCTTCGACACCCAAACCCAATGTTCGACATCATTTAATTTTGTTGTCAGTAAAAATTAATATAGAATTTCAATGTAATTTTATTGGATGACAGAAGAAGCAACAGTTGCTGACCCCTATTGTTAATGATGAAAGGAAGTATCGAGATCATTGGTTCCTGTCGAAATCTGCTGCCATTACTTCTACTACTATTAATTTAAATATAATCTAAAAATAATTACCTATATAAAAACACATTTAATATTTATTGATTATGACAACAGAAAAATTATGCACACGTCATATTTCTTATTTTGCATTTAAAATGCTATAATATTTGTATCAGCAATTAAAATAGCATTTGAAAAATGACCACTCGCCTTAAGGCGACGCATTGGAAATTTACGTGGCGGGGATCTTGATTTTTCGCAACAATTACAAAACATATGAAAGTGATATTTGATGACATGATTTTTCATTTAATTGATTTCATTTTGCTAGTTGCAGAAACAAGATTTGTCAACTTTTATAACAGAGAAAAATATCAAAGTAACCTCTTTTAAAACATAGATTTGCATTTTACAGGCTAACCAGACCGATTTATGTATCTAAAATTCTCTTAGCAGATTAGTCTTAACACACACCTCAATATTGTAGTTCATATTTTAAAAATAATTTGTAGTTTTAATTTGAAGGAAAAAAATAGTTTTTCTTATGGTATGGGGCGCAAACGCTCCGTATGAGATTTATTGTTTAGCGGTGCGTCGCCTTAAGTGAGACTCGAACCTAAGACTTTTCGCGATCTTACTTAGACATTGGATTCGCAGTCAACATTTTCAAAGTGCTTATTTATTAGACTATTTAGTCAGTGTCCTGACAAGTAGCTGATAGTCTGACCTGAATGAGCTAATGATGAGCAAAACAAAAGTTACGGAAGAACTATTTACCCGACTTCAACTGTTTACAAAACATGTTGTCATTGAAGCACATAGTACTCTATATACTCTAATAAGTCACGTAATTCATATAATACAAAAATAGCGTCAATGTATTGTAGTCACTACATAGTATAAAACAAAGTCGCTTCCCGCTGTCCCTATGTATGTATGTATGTATGCTTAGATCTTTAAAACTACGCAACGGATTTTGATGCGGTTTTTTTTAATAGATAGAGTGATTCAAGAGGATGATTTATATCATGTATAAATATATGCATGATGCATAATATAGTAGAGCAATACTGATAATTTTAGAGGTTTCACATTTTTTGCGCTTACATTGCAAACGATGGCTGAACCCTACGAGATAGATCAAAATAATGTACTACAGTATTGTACACCTTAAAAAGGTCTACAAAAAAGTCCGCAATGGTATATGTCTATCTCTTAGAGATAACCCACAATAATCATTTTTTATCCTTTACTTTTTACGAGAAACAATGGCTTATTTACGAAACGATTTTAAGCAATACAGCATTAATCCTTATCCAATTAAGTACCTTAAATACATTGTGCATTTGATATAGACCAATATGGCCCTTTACAGCATGTTATTTAAATGAATATTTTCGAAGATATTAAAGATTTAAAATGCAGGGACATAGATAGCGGTTGCGTGTATCAGTATAGCACCCGTGCGAAGCCGGGGCGGGTCGCTAGTTACTTATAAAAACAACTGGACTATAATTGCTTCGAAAGATCGTACATATATTTGTTGAAAGAGAAAACATGTAAACTTATTACATTTATACCGTTAATTAATTGGTGTTATGTTTAGTGTGGTGATGAAGCCATTACCATCAATTGTAGTGATGTCTTAACCCGATCCGATCCGAACCCTTCGGAGAATCTAGTAGGGCACGGGGACACGCACTTTTAAGTGTGATGCCGTTCCCTCTAGAAAACCTCCGAAGGTGATTCGTTTCACACGGCTTGAGGTACCCTTTACGTATCTCGGGTATCGGCGCCCCCCAAAAAGCCCGGTGACGCGGAAAATGCCGTTTGAGGCAATCAGCAATCTCTCTCACAAAAAACTTGTCAATGTCAATATTGTTAGTCTTGGTTTCAGTGATGGAGGTCTTTGCCCAGCAGTGGGAGAGTATATAGGTTACTTACTACTACTACTTATAAAAACAATTGGGCCTAGTGGAGTTTTATGGAGGAGAATATTAGTATTTTAGAAATTAAGAAAAGGAAGGATCTGTCTCCTAGAATACAGGTCTTCCTAACCTAGGAGGCAGAGACATACTATAACGCTGTTTTTTTTCTTTTGTAACTTTATATTACTGTAACTATATATGTGATGTTGTTGTTGAACAATAAATTTATTTATTATAATTATACTCTTTATTTATTTTTTTCCTTAAAACTAGATTTTTACAATATTTTAATATAAAAACAATAAAACATTATAAAAACCTAATCCTAGAGTACCGCCAGCAGCGAGGCAGGGCCCAAGCTACCGGTGGTCAGGGCTGCAGAGTGAGGAACCTCCTGACAATACGTGCCGTGTCAAGGAGTACTGCCTTTTGCATCTGACCCTTGACCCAACCTTTCAGCGAGAGCCTCTCTAGGTGTTGTTTTTTTTTTCTTAATTTGTTTTTCTTTTTAAATTTATTTATTATTATTATTTATTATTTGCAAATATAACAATATTTAATTTTATTCTTCATTCGATCACGTAGACAGAAAACTAGAAATTGTGTTTGTCAAAATTTTAACTCTCCTCATTATTTGTCATCAGTATGCGCTGTTTCAATGCCGTACATTTTTTTAAATATCTTTATCGAGATCGAATGGCTATTAAATCATCAATAGTTTACGTTATCGAATGTCACAATTAACCCACACTAGGCACCTTGGACTCAAGTCGGGAAATTTGAAAAGCGCTTTTCATTCTAAATGTACTTAGTTGTTTTATAAAAGAATAAAAAACCGACTCCAAAAATGTGACTCAATAAAATTGCACTAAAAATTAAAAAAAGAATTCCATCATCAGAACTGGACCGAATTAAAATGGGACCACGCGGGAAGCACCAGCTTTCAAATAAAGAAAGAATCATCAAAATCGGTCCCCAGAATCATAAAAATCCCCTGTGTGGTGCCGGGGATAAAGAATTGCACCACCCCCTCTCGTCCCGTGGGTGTCGTAAAAGCCGACTAAGGGACTATTCCAGAGGATGGGCAGCAGCATCTCTCTGAGGTTACCCTCAACCTACTGCGATCGCCAACCCGCCTGCCAAGCGTGGCGATTACGGCAAATACCCCTCATATCCTTGGGGGAGGCCTTTGTCCAGCAGTGGACGTCTTTTGGCTGAGATGATCAAAATCGGTTCACCCTGTCGAAAGTTCTGAGGTAACAAACATAAAAAAAATACCTCCTCTCCTTTTTTTTTGAAGTCGGTTAAAAAGAAACAACAGCGTTTTGATAATATATATTACGCATAAGTCCATTTAATTTCATCGACGTAGGTACTTCAGTAATAGAAAAGATAATTTATGTACCTAAAAATAGATACTAAATTTTTACTTTTTATTTTCAAGTGCTAATTGCTGCACTGAAGCTCGGTCGGGTAGGCGTTTAATTTGTTCACTGTATTTTATAAATTTTATAAATATTTAAATTTTATAAATAAAATATGATAGGTACTGTTTACTTTTTTTTTACTTTGATTTTTTTTTCTGTCAAGGAAATTTTATAATTCTGCATTTTTTTTTTTTTTGAAAAAAATAAAAACAGGATACAAAGAGTGGCCAACTAGGCCCAACCTCAGCACATGCTACAACGACATGAGGCCGCTGCAGCGCTGGCATTCTGGAAACATTTCGGAAACAATATTAACGTTGTTGCAAACATAGTAGACTATTAAAAGTCATATTTTTCTAGACTTTGTATGTTGACTTTTAAACATAAACCATGCACAAGTGAAGCGCATATAGTCAGTCAGCGCCTTAAACCGTTAATCCCATTGCAGTAAGTAAGCAGTCGTTAAATCCCACCAACCCGCATTGGGCCAAGGTGGTGGATCATGACCCGATCTGCCCATGTGCTACTGCTCATGTGGGAGTGCTTAGCCCAGCGGTGGGAGGCTTATAAGCTAATGATGCATCAGGCTTCAGTTTCCAAGTCAGCTTCGATTTCTTCAGGAGTTCGAAGGTCGATGGCGAACCGTTTCTTCAGGCTTGGCGGTCTCTCATCGTGGTCTGGAAAGATAGAAACATAATAAACTTTATAACAAGTAATAAGTAAGACTTTTTTTACGTAACAAGATTGCTAGCCATCATCATCAGCTCTTTTTATGTCCCCACTGCTGGGGCACGAGCCTTCCCTATGGATGGATAGGGAGAACGGGCCATTAACCACCACGCGGGCCCAGTGCGGATTGGTGGTTGTTTACGACTGCTAATGCAGCCGGGACCAACTGCTTTACGCGCCTTCCGAAGCATGGAGGAGCTCGAGATAATAAATGTTTGGTCACCCATCCGATGACCGGCCTTTGCGAAAGTAGCTTAACCTCAGCACTCGCAGACCGGGCGCGTTAACCGCTGCGCCATCGAGCTCCTCAGCTTGCTAGTGAGCGCATCAGTAATTAAAGATTCTGGTTTCGTGCGTACAGTTTTGGATAGTTTGATGTGCTTAACTGTAGGTACATATGGCTATTTATGTCTAAACCAAAGGCGACTTTACCAATAACTAGATTTGTCTAGTAAAAACTAGTTTTCACAAAACTTTTGTTTTAAAGTTACAACACTGATGCTGCGTTGTTTTCACGCTGCACCAGTTGTCGTCGCATCTGAACTCTATATTCACTTAACATCCAAGTGTAATAGAGTTATTTGCCGTGCTATGTATAAAAAAAAACAAAGATATAATATTAGAAATAAACCATAAAATAAACCAGATATGGGTTCGATAGCTAGCAGGGGGTTAGAAAGTATTAATTTGATTTGTGGTAAGGCTTTTTGTAGTCTTCTTAACTATCTACCACCACTTTATCTAAGTGTTTTGCAATAGCATCGATGTAATTAGCATTATGTATTGCGACACTTAGATATAAGATAGCCAGTTCTTCGGCAGTTGATTATTTGAGTTCGTGCGTTTTCATTGTTGGCCTTATCTTAACTAACCATCACGTGAGATAAATGCCAAAATCTTATCTGGGTGCCTATCGTGAGTTTCGTTTACTATCCGTATTCATTCGCTTACGAAAACGAAAATTAGAGCCTTCGCACACGGCGTTGTCGTATCGTAAGCGTATCGTAATACGCGCGCATGACGAGAGCAATACGACCGCGTACATGTTCAAACAAGTCCGCAAACAAGCGGTGCTGCAGCGAATAGTAGGATATGTTTATTGTCATTACGATTTACGATAGTCGTAGCGTAATGGCGTAAAAAAGCAAGCGTAAAAAAATACTGTTCATAGCATTTAGCTCTCACAGTATGGAACGTTTTTGGAACGATCACCTTGTAAGCGATAGTTTGTAGAACAATACGCTTACGATACGACTACGCTTACGACTCGTATGCGAAGAGCCGCAGGTCTCGTACGCATTGTGTCGTAACGATGCGCTTCTTTCAACAAATAGTTTGTGTAGGGCATGTGGAGAGCAAACCGAGTTAATGCAGCACCTACTGTGTGACTGCGACTCTCTGGCTAGGAAAAGAATGGGACTCCTGGGGTCGGCGTATCCGAAACCGGAGGACTTCAGGCTCTTTGCTCGTTGCCAGACTTATGGCATCTATCTTTGCAGAGGAGGAAGAGTGAAAGGATGGGGTTGCACAAAAGATTTCAATGGGTCGAAGTGTTACTGGGAGGTGGAAACCTCGGCAGGCCCCACTAAGATAAGATAAGATAAGATAACGATGCGCTTACGATACGACTACGCTTACGAATCGTGTGCGAAGCGCCTTAGTATGGCATTGAAGCAGCGCCTCCTGGCGACATGAGAAGAGTTAAAATTTAGCCAAACAAGTTCTTGTTTTCGTTAACGTCATCGAATAGCGAATGAAAGTCGCACTTGGGTTAAACATACTGACGGCAATGGGGGAAGGAGCAAGGACGACGCATTGACACCAGCGACACTGACAATGACATCTTTCAACGTAATTTCATCTCGTACGCGCGTCCTTATTTTATAAATTGTATTTTAATCCGAATAAAGAAATTTTTCTGTTTCTACGGTGTCTTACTTCATTAGGCATCGTCGTAAACATCTGTTGCTGTATAAACACACACCTAATTAATCAATTATGATTGCATTACAAGATTAACAACCTACACGAAAAACAAAGGTGATAAGTTGTTGAGAACGTGAGATACATCATATATTTATTAGACGTATTTCGATTCCAAACAAAATATGCAAAAGTATTTCTTTCAGGAAAAGTCAAAATCTGTTGCATGGTCACAGATGAAAAGTAAGTAAGCTAGCAACTCTTTAAAGTAAGAATTGATAAGTAGCACATTCTTTATATTTCATATAAACGCTGTGTACTAAAACTTATATCGGAATTAAATTTTTATGTAACGTAGTCTACTATCAAATGTGTGAAATTGTATTCTGTAGTTATGCCTTTTATCTTTATCTTTTTAAATATACCTAAATCTACTGTGCGTGTGTTTGTAATTGACTCTTTCCACCGCCGCTCGCGGTTTCACCTGCGTGGTTCCCGTTTCCGTGGGAATATCGGGATGAAAACTATTCTATGTGTTAATCCAGGTTATGAACTATCAGTACCTATGCCGAATTTCATCCAAATCCATTCAGTAGTTTTTACGTGAAAGAGTTCCTTTCCTTTCCAGATCGACGCGTGCAGGTCTGAGAAGCCACCCTCATACCGTGCTGACCATCAAGACACGTACCAGAAAGTTTGGACAATCGTTCCTTTGCCTATGTGGAATGCGCTTCCCGCACACGTGTTTCCCTCCTCTTTCTCTCCCGGGTTATTTAAGCGGGGCGTAAAAAAGCATTTATGCAGGCCGCCATCGTGTGAGCGTTCGGCATAGCGTGGTAGCGCTGTGATGAACGCTTTCACTTCTTGGGCTTCACTGGCTGCTTTTCATCAGGCAGGGTGAAGCCATTATGGCGTGCCACAATAAAAATAAAAAAAACAAACATCCATCCATACTTACAAACTTTCGCGTTTATAATATTAGTAGGATCATCATCATGATCAGCTCATTTTTTTATGTCCCCACTGTTGGGGCACGAGCCTTCCCTTTGGATGGATAAGGAGAACGGGCCATAATAAACAACCATGCGGGTAAAGTGCGGGTTGGTGGTTGTTAACGACTGCTAATGCAGCCGGGACCAACGGGTTACCGTGCCTTCCGAAGCACGGAGGAGCTCGAGATGATAAATTTTTGGTCACCCATCCGATGACCGGCCTTTGCGAAAGTTGCTTAACCTCAGCAATCGCAGACCGAGAGCGTTAACCACTATACCATATACAAGGTTGAAAATTTATTTAAGAAACTAGCTGACCCGGCGGACTTCGCCGCTTTGACAGTTTCTTATTATGGCGGGAAGTACCAAATCCCTGTGTGGCAAAAGTTATGGCACAATAAAGCGTAGCGTAAGCGTATACGTAAACAAAAAAATTTTTTTACAGAATTTCAATATAAAATGGTTTAACAAGCATTACGTCATTCTAAGTAGGTACTAAAACTCAAGTAGTCTGTGCAGACAAATACTAGTCGAATAAGCTTTATCAATACTAGTGTAAAATTACAAAATAATACATTATAGAAAACTATAACCGATAAGTATTAATCGATCGTCAATAGATCGTTTGAAGTTAATTAGTCGGCCATATTGAACAGAACTGTCACTTGTAAAAAAAAGGGGGTATGCATGTTTTCTATGACAACAAAACATACAAACAGTATTTTCCGTTACTTATTATTTATGGTTCTCATCGTTTAAACCTTTCCTCAACTTCCACACATATTTCAAAATCAAAATTAGCCAAATCGTTCCTGCTATTCATAGGTTGATATGCAGACGTTTGTACATACATAGTGCCCAACGCAGAACGCAGCGAGACCAATCAAAGACCAATCATTCATCTAAGGTGCCCAAGTACGATATTTTAGAATCAATGTAAGTATAGAAGTAAGCATTGTTTGTAATTATTCAATTAAATATTGTATGATTTGGTAACGACATAATTTTTTTGTTTTGTAAATGTCGTTATTTCTATTAAAGTTGTGGAGTTTCTTGCGCCCATTCTTCTCCACAGCTAAAAATTAGACGTCTTGAATAGGTAGTAGGGAAAAAAAGGTAGGTTTTCAGACGATTCAAAAGCACTTTCTTAAGTTTAATTGAATTAAAAAAGTTGACTTTGACTACCCTACATAGTTCATACTCTCACCTTGTGATGCTTGTAATTCTTTGACTCTTCTGGAATAATCTTGGAAGGCAGCCGCTAAGGAGTATGTTAATCTTCTTGCAGCATTCCTGAAATCAGAATGTGCTTGGTAAGAAGAAATGTTACCTCATTACTGGTACAAGACGATACACATCTAGACATCTTAAACACGTCCTAGATGATCCCGACGATTCTATAACAGTTGCGAACGCCTCCCCGCCCGATCCTCTAAATGCCACTACACATTTACAGAATACACTAAACATGCACCTAGTTTAGGCCCAAGACACCGTACTCGTAGAACAAGGGTACGACGAGCCGGTTCACACGCTTTCTATACCAGGTACAGACATGTACCTGGGCGCTTCTCTCCACCAACACGGCCCGGTCAACTAGAGCCGGGGTCCAAGCCCCGATCCGATCCGAACCCCTCGGAGAATCTAGTAGGGCACGGGGACACGCACTAGTGCGTGATGCCGTTCCCTCTAGAAAACCTCCGAAGGTACTTCGTTTTACATGGCCCTTTAAGTTTCTCGCCGCCCCCAAAAAAAGCCCGGTAAAGCTGAAAATGCCGTCTGAGGCACCAAAAATAAAAAAAAACTATCCTATATTACACAAGGATAGTTAAGCTTCTTAGTAATGAAAACGTTTTTCCAATTGGTTATGTAGTTTAATAGATTACCCTTCACAAACATACACTTTTTATTCCCAGCCTCTGCAGTGGTCTTTGTAGTAAATAATGATAATATATCTACCGATAAATGTGACAATATTTAGGTCAACAGATGGTAAAAAAAATCTCACGAACTGAATAGATAAACAACCTCTCAACTCAGTATCTGATAGTGTTGATATGTTTACTACATAGTACATAGATAAGATAGGATCGACAATGTTTAAGAGAAGTATTATTGTCGAGATCTTTAGATTTATCTTGTCAATCTACAATGTTATTTTTAGTTTATACGAAACCTGAAAACTGTTTGTTCAGAATCAGTAGGTAATAGAATCGATTTCAATATTTTTTATACCATGTTACATTTTGACCAAATAATATTTAGAAAATCTCAAATGAAGTATACCTAACGTGACCATACGTCCCGTTTTGAACGGGACCGTCCCTTTTTACGGTTCTCCGTCCTGGTGTCCCCGAAAAAAGCTTCGGGCCACAAAATTGTCCCGTTTTCCAAAACCGGTCCTTAAGTCAATGTTGATAACAAAGATAAACAATAAAAAAACGTGCTAAGAATTTTATTATTATTTAAAATCATCACCAGCTGCATAAAAACTTTGTTTATCTGAAAAATATAGAAATAACTGAGCATTTATTTGAATACTTTTTAAAGGACTCGTTTCAGGAATGTATGGAGCAATGGCCTGGACTTTGTACACTTGTATTTTAGAACCGTCATTAATTACTGAGAGTGTTCTAACTATCATTTTTGTCGTTTTTGACCTAGTTTTTTTATACAAAAACATTAAATACTCATCGTTAAGGCAATACCTAACCTAAAATAAAGATGGCGTGTGTCATTGACTGTCATTCACTTCAATGACATCTCTTGTCTTGAAGTTTCAATCATTCATTTCAACGTTACTTCCACCAAAGAGCAATTGCAATATTGTACCAATACACCCTTCCACTCTAATGCACTGGAATTATTAGAAATATCAAGGAATAATATGTTCCTTCTAGGGTTCTTTCCGAACCTACACTGTGCCTCCTCTACGCTAAGCTCCGTTTTTTCTGTCAGTCATCCATCTGTCTAATTGACGTTTGAAATGCGTTCGGAAATCAGAAGACTAAGATTACACGTGATTTCGCAATAAAGTAATGCTTTTGTAACTTTAAAAAGTAAACTAACATAGGACGAAAGGTATGTAAGCTTTTTTTTAAATTAATAATGCGGTAAGTAAATCTAAGGATAGGTACATTATTTAAGATTAATGTTACATTCTATTAAGTTTCGGAACGAATACGTAATGGAGTAAAATTGCCGTATTACCCTATAAGTAATTATATAATGCTTTTGGACAAAAAAATACTACACAGATTGCAATTTTGGTATTTTTCTATTAATCTCTACATTTTTCTTCAATTTTGCATTAGGTGTACAAGGTGCGGGCCAGCCCTGAAACGTGTCCTTTGTAATAAATACCTACTATTTTGATAAATAAAATAAAACTTAACAAGAAATTAGTTTTTTTTCACTGTAAACCTACCAATTGACGTAACCGAAGTCCCGTTTTGAGTAAAAAAATAAATGGTCACATTAAGTATACCCTACTAAACACACAACGGGACAGCACAAAAAGCTTGTAACTTCGTGAGTTTTCAAGATATTTGACTAAAAATAAGGTAGTATATAGTATAAAATTGGATGATATTGTTTTGGTGTATGTTCTTGCTTGCTGTCCCTAAATAAAATAAATAAGGCTATAATAGCGAGCCAGTTGCCCAGAGCTATCCTACGAAAATGCGCGCGTCGCCGGTCGACAATTTGTAAACGACTTACCAATACGTTAGAGACTTCACCCGGAAACCTCTTACTGAGACACTGGCTATCTTATCTCTAGCTACCGGAACACAACAATGCTACAAACATTGATGTTATGGCGACAGTAGCTAGCCAGGCGGAACGGAACGGAGCGGTAAGGCAATATAAGCCCTAACACTAACCAAACTGAGTTCACAAATATGACCTGAGAACAACCCGCTATACACTACTTTAAAGTTTATACTGACACCCCCTACCAACCTTCCGGTTACAAAGTAGGTGTCAGAATAACCTTGCGCAAGCACAAGGGACCATCTACGTCAGGTCATAACGCCAGATCAGAACACGCCGGTACGCATCCTTCATCCAGTACTTTTAAGACTAGTGTCTCAAGCTAGTCGCCCCGTGGACACGTATAGTCCACTACCTAATATCCAGATAGGTCACCGGAGCTGTAAGCTCGCTCACTTCTCGTTGCACTAAGAGCACAACTCGCAGTGTACCACTGCTTGGGCCGTCAGCTCTAAAGCCAACTACCAAATGTCCTCTTTGGTGGCGGAGTTGTAAGCACACTCACTTCTCGGTACCCATCCAGGCACCTGATCAATTCCAAATTCCTACGCGGCTGATTAAACCGGAGGCCTTTGCATCTAGCGGGCACCTCTACTAGTTCTCCAGACTAGTACCGGAGATGTTGGAGTAACTACTCAGTGAAAACCACCGAGCACCACACCAACTAAGGGTAACTCACGTACCCCGCAGACCTTTTCGCTTCAGGCCCCCACCGGACCGCTACTAAGACCCGCTCGCTATGCACGAAATGAAAGCCTGGCCAGACCAACCAGGCAGACGAACATTCCCACTTCTATAGCTAACCACATGCCACCACGAGTCCAACCCATGTCCGGGGCCTGCCGGAGACGCCCGCGAAGGCATAACCGGCAGGGGGCCTAGGATCCGGAACTCCCGTGGTACCCTTGAAAAGACAGCCGGACCCGTAGTTCCAGCTGCCATACCCTACCTATCAGGGTCAGTAGGTCGGTAGTCTTAATCTAGATCATTTTTTTTTATATTAGAAGGAGGCAAACGAGCAGGCGGGTCACCTGATGGAAAGCAATCACCGCCGCCAATGGACACCCGCAAAACAGGAGGAATCACCATGCGGCTTAATCATCATCATCATTCATCATCGTGAGGGTAGTTATTTCACAGTGACGTAATATCGCTTACAGCGTAAATCAGAAACTACTAGAACAATTCATCTCGTCTTCTGGCGCCTCGGTAGCTCAGCGTTTAGATCATTGGTCCGGCTGTCCAAAGGTCGTGGGTTCGATTCCCTTTCGAGCTACCTGAGGCTCGTTGATTTTTTTTTCTAGTTAATTTTATCTATATAAATAATCCACTCACCTAGATTCGCAGACGAACGCGTGGCACTCAAACGGGTTCAAACCCTTCACATCAGCGTTATCCTTCACGATGATCATGGAGAACACCCTGGTGTAGACCAGGTCCTGCACCCCGTACGATATAGACTCGATGTTGAAGAACACCGCCATTTGGTCAAACTCCTCGCGTCGGCTGTTCTGCTTTATAGTTTCCAGGTGGACCCCGTCGACTGTGATCATCAGCTTGACTATGGGCAGGATTTGACCTGGAATGAGGTGGAATAGGGTTTTTTAATAGGTAATCGATAGAGTACCTTTTTTTTGAAAGAGAGTATGCTGTATGCTGAGTATGTATTTTGCCACTAGAGCATTTTCAGGTTCAAAAGGCCATTTTGGGGGCGGCGGGAAGCTTAAAGGATTCCTCGAGCCGTGTGAAACGCAACACCGTCAAAGGTCTACTAGAGAAACGGTATCACGCGCTAGTGTGTGTGTTCTCGTGCTAGAGATTCTCTGAGGGTTTCGGATCGGGTCGGGAGCGAACAACCCGAGGGCGCCTTTAAAGGAGGACCTCGGCTACGCTTGACCGGAGCACCGTTGAGGCAGCTCTGTTTGCGATCTTTACGAAAGAATGACCCAATTGCTTTTTTATTCCTTACAAGTAAGTGGCCTTCATTTCAGCTGATGTTAGGGGATGTTAAGGCCAAAGGTAAAAGCGAACTTCACCCGTAATCCTTTACTTCTGAGGAGCTGGCTCTCTTATCTGTAACTGTCGGAAACACAGATATCAAACCAACAATGCTATATAGGGTCTAACAATATGAATAAGCGAACGTTTAAGGGGAGCATCTATACATCACACTGAGCATGCTCACCAAATTTGGTCCAAAACTACAAGCTCGTTACCGAGATAATCAACAAAACATTATCATAATTCACCAAAAAATACACCCTTTCCAAACCCGTACAGCTGTACTACACGCACACAAAGATAGCCGTGTGATATGAATGACATACATTGGTTTTTCAATTGTGTGCGTGTATCTGTACACTATCTTTTTATTGACTCTTGCGTGCGTGTTAGTAAAGATACAGCATGTTTCATGATGTGCATTATTTTAATTGATTTAGTTTGTTAGAAAACATAACTTTGAAAAATCACTACAAAACTGGAGCCCATTTTTGTCATTGTATTCAGAATGATGTATAGATACCGCCCTTAAACGTTCGCTTATTGATTTTGTTAGACCCTGTATACTGACATTGATGTTATGGCGGCATTTTTATATAACAATATGTGGTAGCTAGCTAGGCGGGCTTAAAACAAACTCTACCACCTACATTACACCAAGGCCTAAGGCCTAAGACGTGGTGCTTAGGCCTCTGGTAAGATAAAGGCCCAGCCCTTCCTTAATGAGATATTAAAAATAACGCTCTCCTTATGATTATGTCCCGGGTTCAGTTCCCAAGTCGGGGAGTGTCTTTCGGGTTTTTCGATGCATAGCCCAGGTTTTTGATCACCAACCCGCATTTGGCAAGCGTGGTGATTACGCCATTACTAATTATAGCGTTGACTTGATTTCAATGATGGTGGCATTTGCCCATCAGTTTTAGGCTGTCTACTTACTGACTTACTATGATAATGATATTCTGGTAGCGATTCATACCTGGTGGCAAGGCTTTCGCAGCGGCTACCATCAGGTCGACTGGTTTCCTGGTGTGTTTGATGCCCCATAACCCTCGTGCGTCACTTTGGCCCAAGTATTTCACCTGGAAAGATTTATTTATTCATTGATTCATGGTGATATTACAGATGTTACAATTAGTTTTATCCCCATAAGGATAAGAAAGATAGATAAGATTATAATAAATAAATTAAAAAAATAATTATTGTCTTAAATATTGCAATAACTTGATTATCGTAATTAAGTTCTTTTCCATGGGGGCTGGAGGCAAAGCAGCTTATAAAAGAGTTAAGTGCTCGCCTTATCGAGGCCTCCGGTGACAAGAAGGCTGGCAGCTACCTCTGCCAGCGTATTAGTTTGGCAATCCAAAGGGGCAATGTTGCCAGCATTCTTGGGACAGTTCCCATGAGCCCACAGTTGGAGGACATCTTTTATTTATAGGTCTTTAGTTTTTAATTTTCTAATTATTTTTCTCTGTTTTGTTTCAAGTTAAGTTAAGTAATGTTTCTTTTTGTCCTGTACAAATTTAAGGTATACTCATTTTAATAAAACAACTACATTATTACAATGATTGAATAATTTTATGAATGTCATGATTTTGAATATCCTAATGTTATACTTAATTTAGATTTTCAATTATAATTATGTAATTGGAATAATCCTGTAGTTCTTTTACTTCTTTCTACAAAAACAATATATAGCTAAGTACATAAAACTAGGTAAGTACTCTTGTGTAAGTTGATAAGTCATGGAAAATGTACTTCTATGTTAGGTAACATTTTTCAATATTTGACGGTTCGCGACTTTGGGGCTATCCACGGAGCCACAATGACGTTTTTGTGGCGATGACAGTAGATATTAAGTTCAAACGAACGTAATATCGATCGAAGTAAACAAAATGTCTCCACGAAAGATCACCGTTGGTTGGTTGGTAGTAATTTATTCACTGCAACATACGCAGAGTGGAGACACTTTGAAGCACATTTTGTTTTTTTTTATAAGTATTATACACCGAGACATTTTAGTGGCTATTTTCCCGCAGGTGGGTAGATCAGACCATAAAACTGAACCACTTTCCCCAAGAAACATAGGTCA
The DNA here is from genome assembly GCA_947562085.1 of Eudonia lacustrata. Lineage (NCBI taxonomy): Eukaryota > Metazoa > Arthropoda > Insecta > Lepidoptera > Crambidae > Eudonia > Eudonia lacustrata. The sequence goes on along the minus strand of OX387336.1, from coordinate 1,702,446 downwards.
AAAAACGAGATAATTTTTTCACTTTTTTATACAAAGCCTCTATTGACCGAGCATGCATGAGAAAGTTTTTTGACATATATTTTGGGGGTTAAAGTTACTCGCGTCCGTAGGTTTACCCTTGAGACCCTACACGTGACCCCTGGGTGGTGCTAAATGAGTAACACTGTCTGAGTGGTAGAGCCACGCTGCGTTGCAGCACGAAATGGGCCGGCTCGTCCGGCGTAACACCACCCTCTCACAGAATATCGGCGTGAAACAACGGCACTCGTTGCTGTTGTGTTTCGTCCGGTGAGTGAAAGTACCGGGGGCCCATCTCACACCCCTCCCCCTCCCAGTTCCTACTCCCCCCTCAAGATCCAACTCCTTTCCAAGGTTGGCAACGCATCTGCGATAACTTTGGTTTTGGGTGTCCATGGGCGGCGGTGATTACTTTCCATCAGGTGACCCGCCTGCTCGTTTGCTTCCTTTTAACATAAAAAAAAAAAAAAAAAAACATGTTTCTTGGGGAAAGTGGTTCAGTTTCATGGTCTGATCTACCCACCTGCGGGAAAACCACCTCTATGATGTCACGGTGTATACGTAGGTGCGTATTAAGTACTAATATTTTTTTTTATCTAATTTCATTTAAAAGTTAGGGAATAAAAGAAATACAGTGTCGCAATAGCACAGTAAGTACTGGCATTAACTCAGTATTCTCTCCACTCCTGTCTTACAATAGCTTCACTTCACGTGATTTCGGTCACCCATCTGTGCATCGCGATAGTTGCTTGACTTTCTCGATCCCGAACTAAACGCGCTTTCTTCCCTCTAGAGTTACGTGACTTGAACTGTAATTAGTGCTAACTGTCAGAGTTACTGCTAACAATACTGTGTTAATTGTAGAAAGTGTCAAAACCATTTTGGGACTCACACACATGCAATGGCACCAAAGTAATGAATATTTATTGTTTATAGATCATTCTACAGCTACAACAGATAATAGATAATCGACAGGTTATTTACAATCACTGATGCCTAAAGGTGGCTGCGTGCAACCCTGCTTTGTTTGCCTGAACATGTTTTACCTGATATTGTTTATCTGTTGTATTCTACACTCACTCACGTTTCCACGTATATTCCAAATATTTATTATACTCATTTACAAATATTGTATACAGATGTAAAGTCCAACATACACATGCACTCGTATATTTAAATCCATAATATACACTTACTCACACATACATAAATGATACACTTGCTTGATTAATTAATTTATTACACAACATTGTATATTTAATTCACTTTTACATGACTCTGACTGGGTCTCACAGTCATTATTACTTTGGTATGTTTCCTTTAACCATCGTTGTTGAGTTTACAATAGTTAAATAAGACTTAAGTATAATATTGGAAATCTATATTGTGAACTTGTTTGTGGTTCAATAAATAAATAAAAAAAATAAAAACCTTATGGTCTTTTTTCGATAGAGTCTGCTTATTGCCTCAGACCTCGGCAGGCCCCAATAAGATAAGATAAGATATTGCCTCAGACGGCATTTTCAGCTTCACCGGGCTTGTTTGGGGGCGGCGAGAAACTTAAAGGGTTCCTCAAGCCGTGTGAAACGGATCACCTCCGGAGATTTTCTAGAGGGAACGGCATCACGCACGTACGGGTAAAACTTTTTGGGGGGGAAATTGGCTTTCCTCTCATCATCATCATCATCAGCCTATATTAGTCCACAGCTGGACATAGACCTCTCCAACTGCACGCCACCGCCCACGATCCACGGCCACTCTCACCCAGCTCTTGCCAGCCACCTTGGTATTGTCGCTCCACCTAGTCTGAGGGCGTCCTACACTATGTTTGCCGACGCGGTCGCCAGCTTATTTCGTGAACCCACAGCTGGGGCATGAGCCCACGACACCACGGGGAGAACGGGCCGTAAATTACCATAGCTGTGCAGCCGGGACCAACGGCTTTACGTGCCTTTCATAATTTTCGTCACCTATGTGTCGATAAAGCCGAAGGCTGTGTTTCAGTATGGAGTGTACTAGATCCAGTGAGATAACGGCACTGGGACACGCACTAGTGCGTGATGCCGTTTCCTCTTGAAAACCTCTAACGGTGCTTTGAAGCCGTGTGGGCTTGAGGAACCCTTTAAGTTTCCCACCGCTCCCTAAAAAGTCCGGTGACGCTAAAAATGTCGATTGATACAATCAACAAATTCTCTCAAAAAAAAAAGTTCTGCAATGAACTAATGAGTTCTCGAGGATCCCCTGGGGGATCAGGCTAGGGGATCCTGGTGGACGAAACGGCAATTGCTAAGGTTAACCCTTTCGAGCCTGGTGTATGTGGTGTGGTGTGGGAATATACATCCCGTCACACTTTGATTCAAGACTGAAGCTTAGTTTTTACTTAGCAATTGGGACCCATCGTCCCAAACGGTTCTGAGCTGTAAAATTAATTACCTACTATCACTCCCATTATCATTCCAAAATTAAATTGAATCCATATTTACTTAAATTATGCAGATAATTTGAAAAATTCGTTTCAGACCTGGCACTGCACCCGCGCGCCGAACCGAAAGGGTTAACATTAGAAGGGCCAATGCCCTCAAATTGACGGTTACGCGTAAGCAATCACAAAAACTTTTTAATTAAGAGCGTTTACGCCGCACACTAGCGCCGCCAATAAAAAAAAACATATCTAGTAATTAGAGATAGCAAATCAAATTATGCTCAACAAACTATCTGAATGAAGTAATTTAGCATTTTTACGTCACCTAATGAGCACCTGACATGTTATGGTTTAGTTAAATATGGCGTTATAGTTAAAAGTGGCCGTAACGTCTTATTTAACTAAACCATAACATATGAGGTGTTCATTAGGTGACGTAAAAATGCTAAATTACTTCATTCAAATAGTTTGTTGAACATAATTTGATTTTCTATCTCTAATTACTAGATATGTTTTTTTTTCGTTAGTGGCGCTAGTGTGCGGCGTAAACGCTCTTAATGTTATCAAATGCGCTAATATTTCATGACATTCTAATACTCAAAACATCTTTTTAAACCTGAAACTGTAAAAAGAATTTAAAAAATGGTTTTTCTTTTGAAGAAATAATCAACAATACCTCTTAAGCTCATTAGCCGTCAATATGACGGTATGTTAAGTGACTGCCAAGTGCCCGCATACAATATAAGAACATGTGGTACTGAAATTGCTAGAGCCATATTTGATAAAGGGACGTAATGTGCTGGAACAATCTGCCACCGCCAATTCGAAACTGTAAAACTGCTAGCACATTCAAAGTAAGGTTAAAAGAGTATCTGTTGGAGTTACAGGTTTCCAGCGCTTAAGCGGTCGTGTTGTGTTGATATTGTTATTACTTTATTATTACAAGTTATTACAATCTTATGATGTACTCTTTTATTCTTTTATATATTATTGTTTATGTAGCCTCATGTTTATGTGTAGGTTATGGTATGTATGTTGGCTGTATGTAATGGTTAATATTGTATGCATCTGTCACTGTGTAAAATTTTGAAATTCATGTCTGGAGCTGCGCCTCCCTCCCTCTCTTACTGGTTCCACAGAATATCAGCGCCTTGGCACGTCAATCTCATGCATAACATAAGTGGAGTGGTGACCATTTCGGTTGCATAATTATAAATTTAAAATGTTCATTATGTCAAGTTGTCATAGATGCTCCGAAAAAATATTTTTCATTTCATTTCATTCATTTCATTTAATGTTAGTGCAGACAATTTTTTTCACATCTCTAAAGCTAGCAGAAAAACTAAGAACTGTAAACACCAGTATTGTAAGGACTATACGTTAGCGTGAGAGATGTAGCATAATATATGACAAACTTACTTGCGGAAAATGTACCAAAAATGTAAAAAAAAGTAACATATGTTACAAATGTCATAATTCATAAAAAAAAATGTTTTTAATACTTAATATATTAATATATTGAGGAGCTCGAAGGCGCAGTGGTTAACGCGCCCGGTCTGCGAGTGCTGAGATTAAGCAACTTTAGCAAAGGCCGGTCATTGGCCGCCTGCCGTTGCCGTTGGTCCCGGCTGCATTAGCAGTCGTTAACAACTACCAATCCGCACTGGGCCCGCGTGGTGGTTTATGGCCTGTTCTCCCTATCCATCCATAGGGATAGGGAAGGCTCGTGCCCCAGCAGTGGGGACATAAACATGAGCTGATGATGATGATGACTTAATATAATTGTTCTTATTTCATATTTACTAATCTTTAAATTTACATATTTTTGAAGTATTCTATACCTGCCGTCATTTTGACGGTCGCGGCCCTTGTAGGTATACCACATTATGCGGTCCTTCTAGTGTTAAGCAACTTTCGCAAAGACCTAAAAAGTATCATCTCGACCACCTCCGTGCTTTGGAGCAGTGGTGAACACCCACCGCCCGCGCTGGCCCCGTGTGGTGGCTTACCTTACCTAAATACAAAATACCAACACTAATCCAACTCCCAACGCATCTCATTGTGTCCACCATAATTAATAATGCAACTGGACCGAGGCCATGGTAACGGATGTGACGTCAACAACCGCTTTGTGTAGAACCATAGAGCATGATTGATCATCAGTGTGATTTATCTGTGTATACGCGCGCCGTTTTTTACGCCATGGAGATAAGCTACTTGCAATGCCGGGTAGAATACTATTTAGACTTTTCTTATTTTTTGAAATGAAACAACTTTTACGGATCTACTCGCATTTCTTATCATACTAATCTTACTAATATTATAAACGCGAAAAATTGTAAGTATGGATGGATGTTTGTTACCAGATAGTTTATAACCTGGATTAAAACATAGAATACTTTTTATCTTTTTGTGGAAATATTGAAACTTTTACATAATTATCTGATGTAACATTCTTAACTTAGATTTTTTTTTTTGTTTTTTTTTACATGTTGTGGTTGTCTTTGTAAGGGAGAAAAGAGCTGGACACTTGCTGAGTTTCTTGCCGGTTCTTCTCAGTACAAGATCTCCCGCCCAGAGTAGACTTACGAACCGATGGCATAGTGACATTCACAAGAGCTACTTGTAGCCTAAACTGAATAAATGATTTTGAATTTTGAATTTTTTTAATTTTATCCAGATATTCCCACGGGAACGGGAACCGCGGGTGAAACGCGACCGGCTGCTAGTGGTATTATAAAAAGGAAAGCTTTGTATTTTGTATTTTTGTATGATTGCAACGAATAAACTCAAAAACTACTGAACCGATTTAAAAAAATCTTTCACCATTAGAATGCTACATTAGCGCTGAGTAACGTAGGCTATATTAAAAAAGAAATGTCCACCCGCGCGAAGCCGGGACAGGCCGCTAGTATTTTATACATTAGGTTTAATTATTGTTTTTCTTGACGTTTCGAACCCTTTGCAGGGTCCGTGGTCACAGGGAGACTGAGGTGTTTGTCGTCTCATAATTAGTTGGTAGCTTGTATACCCTCATTTTAATTTAATCACGTGCGTTCCGTTTTACGCAGAAAGAGCTTACAATATCTTTTGGTCTGGCAGTACATATGCTGTTGGAGCTAGGATTAAATATTTTGTTTGATTTGATCACAGGTTGGTGGTAAATTCCAATTAATTTAAGTAATTCTCTATTGAAATTAGGATGTTTTTGATGTCATGCTAGGGATGAATCGTTGTTCTTTAGCGAGTATTTAAGGTTTATCAAATCTAATGTATTCTAATTTTTATCTTTCATCATCATCATTAGCTCATTTTATATCCCCACTGCTGGGGCACGAGCCTTCCCTAGGGATGCAAAGGAAGAACGGGCCATAAACCACCACGCGGGCCCAGTGCGCATTGGTGGTTGTTAACGACTGCTAATGCAGCCGGGACCAACGGCTTTACGTGTCTTCCGAAGCACGGAGGAGCGAGAGATTATACATTTTTGGTCACCCATCCGATGACCGGCCTTTGCGACCTTGGGGGAGGCTTTTGTCCAGCAGTGGACGTCTTATGGCTGAGATGATGATGATGACCGCCCAATATTTTTTTAAATTGACTCTTTTTTTTGTTCGCGGAATTGACTGCGCTGTTGTTTCATTGTAGCTTTGAAGGGTCTTGTTTTTTTTTAATGTCTGCTATATTTAGCTAGTGAAACAAACACACTAGGTACTCTACAATTTTTATAGTGTTAACATAAATAGATGCTGAGAAAATAAAAAAAAAACGTTAATGAAAAATATAAAAAAACACAAATGTAAAAAAAAAGGAAATAGTGTTGAATAATTTTGGCGGGCTGGTTAGAACCACGATAGCTCAATTGGGAGAGCACCTGACCCGGTATGTCAGAAAGGTGCAGCTTCAAATCCTGCTCGTGGTTTTTCAACATTTGTGTTTTTGTAATTTGTTCGCAACAAAATTTGCGTTATAAATTATAAAAACAAAACAAAACCATTTTATGAAAAATCATACATAACGTCAATTTCATAGGTAAGGATCTAATACAATCTGTCAGTAGAGTTTATTGTACTGTTTGATAATAAACAAATTGACTGAGGCCGTACGTTTAATTGTGCCTTCGTGTTGCCAGTATTAAGAAATCGTTGCGTCAGGAAGTTATTATTGCGTATATTCGAGCATGAAATTCAATTAGATCATAATTGGAAACTGTTTTAGTTTCCACTAATAAGCTGGTCCTAATGATGTAACTAAACACATCATACGCACCTACTTGAGGTTTTTTGTATTACTTTATTAAGTCCACCTATGAAATTGACGTTTTGTATGAAGGTTTTGTTTAACATTAAATCTTATCCTACTAATATTATAAACGCGAAAGTTTCTAGTATGGATGGATGTTTGTTACTCTTTCACGTAAAAACTACTGAATAGATTTGGATGAAATTCGGCATACAGATAGTTTATAACCTGAAATAATACATAGAATACTTTTTATCCCGATATTCCCACGGGAACGGGAACCACGCGGGTGAAACCGCGAGCGACAGCTAGTTCTTCATACTAACGTTTTTTCAATTTAATTAGCATCTATTTATGTTAACACTATGAAAATTGTAGGGCAGTGTGTCTGCTTCACTAGCTAAATGTAGCACCAAAAAAAAAAAAAACTTTCAATGTTACAATGAAACTGTCAAAAAAAATGTCATTTCTGTTGTTTCACTAATAAATGTTTTCTTTTCTATTCTATTCTATTAATGAGTGAGAAAAAAAACGACAATATTATAGTAAAGTCCCCAATATTAATTATAAAACTCGGCGAATGACTTCACTCCACCTCATGTTATGTGGAAATGGAGTCCAGACGTGAAGCCAACTGGTGCAGCGTGAAAACGACGCAGCACCAGTCACCTTCAGGCTGCCTTCTTATACTCCTATACCCGTAGAAAAAAAAAACGAACGAGTCTTACGGTAGTCGCATATGATGTGTAACATTTGACATTTCACCTTTTGAAATCAATATTACTATAGAAAATAGAATATAGCATTAACAATGACGTACCTATATATATATTGTTTTTTTAAATATTGTTTCAAAGTCTATTACGCACGAAATGATTGAAATCAATATTACAATAGAATATAGCATATAGATTTACAAATCATAAAGAGAATGCAGTAAATACTCAATATAAGACATGTCACACTGTTATCCTGTTACACTGTTATGATCACATTTCTACGGAATCACTCCCACAAATATTACGACCCACAACGGACATTGGGCTTAAGATTCGTGCAGCTCTCGTGTCAGCGCGTCTTGATTCTGGGCTTCCTTCTAATAAATGATTCCCGATAGGTAAGTTGGTTTTAAAACAAAATTATTACCAGCTCATTTCATATTCTTGCTGCTGGGGATTTTGACAGTGAAAAACTCGTTAGAGTGTCGATCACTGGCGGCTTCCCCGAGTAACACGTAACAGTTACAGGATCACACTGTTACGACCCTACTTCCCTCCCTTTTCTACGAAATCACTCCCACAAATTGTATGTATATGTAGAAGGCAAGCGGAAAGATGTTACACATCAAAAAAATATCCTGAGTAGGTACTATTACATAAGTTATTCAAAATATCCGGAATGAGGAATACCGATGTCAATTATCTTACAAATCCTTGGTATAGGCAAATTAGCACCAGCAATAGTTCTTTTAATTTTCTTTAAACAAGATTAAGTTGCGTTTTTTAGATCGGCCGGCCGGATCGAACAGGATGCACACGGCCCCAAATAGGCACACATGGAAAAGTTTGATGGAGGCCTACACCAAAATGGCTGAGGAAGGCCAAGAAGAAGATACTAATAATAACTAAAGGAATTTTTGAGTCTTAAGAGATAAGCACAGAGACACTGATGTTATGGTAATGATGATTAGGTATCATTCAGCCCTGTTAGAGACGTAGTTTAAATATACAGTAAAATGGGGTGAATAACAACATTATTTGTAATTGTCTAGTTCATATTCTTGTCAATTTGTATTGAATTTTAAAGATAACACATAGACTACATGAGTTACGATCGCCTTTATCGTATTTATTCACCCCAGAAGGAGTTATATTGAAATAAAGCAACTCTTTGACTAAAATATTCCTTGTTTCACCACATTTTAAAGTACCTACCGTTATTGGCAACGACTTAATTCTAATGCAGGAAAATGCTTGGACTCACAGTGCTCGCACAGTACAGTCATACCTAAACCATGTTGGTGTAACGGTGATGGAGTGGCCTATATTTAAAGATAAGATAAGAATTTTAAGATTCTAAGATTCTCTAGAGGAGCTCGATGGCGCAATGGTTAACGCGCCCGGTCTGCGAGTGCTGAGGTTAAGCAACTTTCGCAAAGGTCGGTCATCGGATGGGTGACCAAAAATGTATCATCTCGAGCTCCTCCGTGCTTCAGAAGACACGTAAACCAGTTGGTCCCGTCTGCATTAGCAGTCGTTAACAACCACCAACCCGCAATACCAAAATTATAATTACAATGTATTTTTTCATTATGTTGCAACGGCGTTAAGTATTATCTATATATCTACCTAGCTATTGTATAGTACTGTTGCGAAATACAACAGTATATATAGCTACCAGAGTGTTTCCCAACGATGGCATTACAATGAACTGTCACGGATTACGCACATGATCTCGCACAAATATAGCGATATAAATCAGTGAAACGATTGCTGTGAGGTCATGTAGCGGGTGTTAAAAAGCATACCACCTTTTATAACAGGATGTTTGGGACATTGTGGCATCACTGTTCGACATAAATCAATGATCGACACGTCGGGTCGTTACTGTCATTCATTTTAAAATGACGCATAGATAGGATGTTCAGGATTCTTCGGGTCCCACAAAATATTATGTGTTTTATATTTTTCTAATAAAAAGAGAACATTGTCGTTACTCCAACGCATTTCAATATAAATATAATTATTTCATTTAATAGTTGTTTATTTTTAATTGATAGTAGAATGCAGAGAATAGTCAAAGCAATATGTATTTTTTGTCATAATAAATTGACATTGATCATTGAATAATAACACGATAATACGATAGACCAAGAAGGTCACGATCAATGAACTGTTCCTTGCTTACAAGTGGCCAGTGATATTCCTACACACATACCACTCTTCATTTCATTATCTGAGTACTCGCTTTCGAGCGTTTTGTTTGCGTGAACTTCGTATACGAGCCATTTCCGCGAACAGCGTTGCGACGTCCACACCAGCCGAAGTTCGTGTTCGCGTGTAAACTTTGTAACGCTCGGCTCAACGTTCACACCACTTGAATATTCGACGCCGAATGCTCATTACACGCGAATGCTCTCAGTGAGGACGCTTCTTAACTTAACCCGAACTATTGAATACAGACCACCCTGGTTCTTAGCTGTTATCCAGTAAAGATTTAATGAAATTCTGTATTATTTTTGGCGACGAAAACAGAACTGCCCCCCGACCGCGCCTAACCGATCGCTTTGACGACGCGTATCGTTTATGACGTCATCTTGCCATCTCGCATCGCCTATGAAAGCAATATCAAAAGCTAACGGCTATAGCTTTCGATATTGCTTTCATAAAAAAAAAAAATGCATTTATTTCGACCAGCTTAGGATCATATAGACAACAGAACAAATTATATAAATTTAATAAAATAAGCCAACCCGCCTGCCAAGCGTGGCGATTACGGCAAATACCCCTCATATCCTTGGGGGAGGCCTTTGTCCAGCAGTGGACGTCTTTGGCTGAGATGATGATGATGATGAATAAAATAAGAATCAAAATTAGTAACACAAATAGGTAGTAATTCATAGGCGGCACGAAACGACAAGATGACGTCATAAACCACACACGAAATCAAAGCGATCCGTTAGGCGGTCGGGCCCCTGGTGTTGAACATTGTGAGTTCTTAGGCTAGGTATTTATTGATATGTATTGCTATTGGAAAATTATTAATTCACATTATTCTTGTTGACATAGTAATTAATTATTTTATCTATTTAATTCGGATGTGTTTTATATTTTTTTTTTAAATTTTGTTTTGAATTGGATTAAATGTAATTTATCGATTTATTAATTAATTTTATATAATTGTCAACGGATTTTTGCATGCTGAATATTCTGTGAAACATGTGGATTAAATTATCATCTTTAATGTACCGTGTTTACTGCACAATAAATATTTCTTATTTCTTTCTTATTTCTTATTGGACTTAAAGACTCGAATACTGGTGCCAATACGAATAAGTTAATTTCAAATAATAGATGCATAATATACCTGAAAAGCCATCGGCAAATCGTCCACAGTCACTGGTCCCTCGTTTTCCGCCATTTTGTTATTGCACAACACTATTGTGTTCTCATCACATCACTAGTCCACAACACTTTTAACTTCTAACACAATCGACACATCTCTTGGTGTACCTGAAAATTAAAAAAATAAACAAGTTATTATTATATACCACAAAAGCGAGTTAAAGAAATTAAGAGAACTTTTATTTGTAGTGCTTATTACGCTGGCTTGTTAGGTATTCGTATTCGTATTGGATGGTCGTTGATGTAGTGTATAAGTAGTGTGCAAGTGTAAGTTTTGTGTATGTCACTACATAGTATAAAACAAAGTCGCTTCCCGCTGTCCCTATGTATGTATGTATGCTTAGATCTTTAAAACTACGCAACGGATTTTGATGCGGTTTTTTTAATAGATAGAGTGATTCAAGAGGAAGGTTTATATGTATAAATACATACATACATAGAGAAACACTGATAATTTAAGAGGTTTCACATTTTTTTGCGCTTACATTGCAAACGCTGGCTGAACCCTACGAGATAGATCAAAATAATGAACTACAGTATTGTACACCTTAAAAAGGTCTACAAAAAAAGTCCGCGATGGTATACGTCTATTTCTTAGGGATAACCCACAATAATAATTTTCTGTCCTTTACTTTTTACGAGAAATTTTAAGCAATACAGCATTAATCCTTATCTAATTAAGTACCTTAAATACATTGTGCATTTAATATAGATCAATATGGCCCTTTACAGCATGTGATTTAAATGAATATTTTCGAAGATATTACAGATTTAAAATGCAGGGACATAGCGGTTGCGTGTATCAGCATTGCACCGTGCGAAGCCGGGGCGGGTCGCTAGTAATATATATATAAGTGTGATTGTTGTTGCTTTGTGGTAATGCTCCCTCCCACACTAAGGTGTTTGCGGAAGACCAGCGTCAGGCTTTTCTATAAAATAGGAGGCCTGACATCATGCTGAGCAACTGTTAGTGATACTTATTTTTTGAATTTTTGATGTAATTATGTGTGTTGTGTCACTAATAAATGTTTTCTATTTCTAATTCTATTTCTATAGAGGTCCTGGTTCGATTCCCAGGTCGGGCTAAGTGTGTTTCGTATTATACGATACATAGCCCGGGTTTGTGATCACCAACCCGCATTAGGCAAGCGTGGTAATTAAGCCATTACCCATCAATTGTAGCGATGACTTGATTTCAATGATGGCGGCATTTGTCTAGCTGTTGAAGACGCATGTAAATATAATAAGTATAGTTCAAATAGTTCCCACCAAAAATTACTTTGTGCGAATTATGTACTTTGGGGTAGACTTTTTAAGTAAAAGATTATATTTCGTAAAAATACTGTATTGAATACACAAATTATGACAACGTTTGTTCATTACGCTAATAAAACGAGAGTGTCCCATAGTCCCGTCTATCGTCTCGCCCACACATTATTATATGACGTCACTTTACCACCTTACACCTACACACACTTTAACATGCGCGATGGGATATTTGAGACAGTGAAGCGGTGATTCCGGAGAGGAGGAGGAGAGAAGGTAATTAAACTATCTTATCCTACTAATATTAAAACGCGAAAGTTTGTAAGTATGAATGAAATGAAATGAAATGAAATATATTTATTAGAACACAATACAAACTTATGTAGGTACTTAAAACAAAACAAACAAATTATAATAAAAATGTGTGTTCCAAAAGGACTCCACTCAGCATTTGTTGCAGTAGTGGACAAAAACTACAACGCTGATCTTCCGTGGAGACCCGTTTTGTGTAAATGTGCACGGCGTCGCGCTGTACATAACAATAATTAAAAGTACAGTGACAATAACATCAATATGAGCACATAGATACTAGTTACAATACTCGTTACTGTTATTGGAGATATCCCAACAAATTCAGTTGAATACAACAAAGGTAAGATTAAATTAAAACCTAATCCGACATCTTACACATTATCAGTTGTCTGCAAATTCAAAAAGTATCTCTTTGTGTTAACCTTAAAGGAACCCACTGAAACAGAGTTACGGAGTGGTGGTGGTAAATTGTTCCAACACTTCGTTGCAGCATACCGAAAACTTCCATGAATAGCCGCCGTTCTATGTAGGGAGCCAATCAAACGTATTGCAAATCTAATATGTGATTTAGAGAAAGTTAGTTTCTCATATAGATGTAGTGGTTTTTTATTTTTGATAACACCAAATAAAAACGAGGCAAAATGTAACATACGTCTGTTTGATATATTTAACATACGGTTATCATTCAAAAAAGGTGTGATGTGTGCCCTACGTGGCACTGGAAAGCAAAAACGTACGCAGGCATTTTGAATTCGCTGCAATAACTTCTTGGAGCGGCCCAACAGACATTCACCAAATACAGTGTCAACGTAATTTAGTTTTGATAAGACTAGCGCCTCGCAAAGTTTGATACGAAATTCAACAGACAGGTAATCGCGCATACGGTACAGTACTTAGAGCCTATAGAAGCAATTACGAGCAGTTTGCAAAACGTAGTTTTCAAATCGAAGTGACTCATCCATCAAAAGACCCAAATTTCAAACCTCAGCAACATGTTCTAAAGGAGCTCCCCGCACGCATACCCGAGGGTTGAAACTCATTATTTTGTGTCTATGAACTTTGGAAGCAAATACTAAATAATTTGACTGTTTGAATGGATGTTTGTTACTCTTTCACGTAAAAACTACCGAATGGATTTGGATGGAATTTGGCATACAGATAGTTTATAACCTGGATTAACACATAGCATACTTTTAATCCCGATATTCCCACGGGAACGGGAACCACGCGGGTGAAACCGCGAGCGGCCGCTAGTATTAAATAATTGTATTGTAACACATATTGTACAGTATACAAATACTAAAGAAGAACAGAAAAAAAAACTGTTGTATATATAGCGACTGCAGGAATTAATTATATCAGTGGCCCGAAAAAAAACCGAATAGGTATACTATCGTTTTCTAAAGTTTACGCGAACACTACACATTGAAATGAAACAGCTTTTACGAATCTACGCGCGTTTATTTACACACTAGTGGCCGCTCGCGGTTTCACCCGCGTGGTTCCCGTTCCCGTAGGAATATCGGGATAAAAAGTATTCTATGTCTTAATCCAAGTTATAAACTATCTGTATGCTGAACTTCATCCAAATCCATTCAGTAGCTTTTACGTGAAAGAGTAACAAACATCCAAACAAACTTTCACGTTTATAATATTAGTAGGATTACTTTTAATTAATGTCTACTCTGACGTTTCGAACCCTTTGCAGGGTACGGACCCTGCAAAGGGAGACTGAGGTGTTGGTCGTTTCATAATTAGATAGTAGCTTTTATATCCTCATTTAAAATTGTGCAGGTGCGTTCCGTTTTACGCAGAAAGAGCTTATAGTGTCTTTTGGTCTGGCAGTATGGTATGCTATCGATAGGAATTGACAGATTTCGTCCGCTGCGCTTCTGTTTTTGAAATAATTTTATAGCTTAATGTTATTTTAATTTTTTTTTTTATCATTTTTGTATACATTTTATCTTTCTGCATACCTTCTCCATTATAAACTTTATCTATATCAAATTTCACACTCCTCCGTGCACGCAATTTACAGACACCTGCACGTACCTATCCAAAACTTCAAATTTCTTCATTTAAATGTTCAACCATATGCCGTGGACATAAAATTCAAATTCTATTGAGTAAATTTCACAGTTTGTGGTAAGTAATCTGAATAGTATTATTAATAGTATTTTTGTGTGCCATAAAAAGAGGCATGAAGTTTTGAATCAAAAAACATTTTTGTTTCAATGCGTAAAAATCATCATCAGCTCATTGTATGTCCCCACTGCTGGGGCACGAGCCTTCCCTATGGATGAAACACCACGAGAAGAACGCGCCATAAACCACCACGCGGGCGCAGTGCGTAACTCCTTATAATTCATGATAGCCTGGTATTACGAGTACAAGCACCTCACGGCCTTACTCTCAGTATAGCTTACGCCAGGTACACCTCCTTGTGGGTTATGATAGCGTGGTACTTCAACCACCTCACAGTCTCACCCCAAGTGTAGCTCACGCCAGGTACACCTCCTTGTGGGTTATGATAGCCTGGTACTTCAACCACCTTACGGCCTTACCCCAAGTATAGCTCTCGCCAGGTACATCTCCTTGTGGGTTATGTTAGCCTGGTACTTTGGACTCTGACTCTCTCTAGCTAATTTAATGTCCCACTACTGGGCACGAGTCTTCCCTATGAATGGAAACACAAGTGCGGATTGGTGGTTGTCAACGACTGCTAATGCAGCCGGGACCTACGGCTTTAAGTGTCTTTTGAAGCGCGGACGGAGGTATTATGTATAGTGTTCGTATAAACTTTATAAAACAATATACCTTTAACTGTAGTTAGTAGCTTGAGTGAAATTGATAAGTGCCGATAACGGTGACCTTGGAAACAGCGGCGTAAGATTGATATCTCACGAGCGCTGATAAGCGGGGATTTTGTGTCACCGTCATTATAGAAATAGACTTATGACTTCATTTACAGGCAAGCTTAGACCCAATGCTGTTCAAAAAATATTCTTTATTTTTTTATTATTTAGTTAATAAAAGTTAAGGAAAGTATGTGATTGAGGTTCTTGAAGGCGCTCTGATTGCTAAGGATAAGCAACTTTCGCAAATGCCGGTCATCGGATGGGTAGCCAAAAATTATTTTTACTGATGCCTTAGGTAATGACTGGTATTTCAATTTTGTTTTATGTTTGCAATATATCTTTAAAAACTTCTATATGGTATACATGTAGCAAATAAATGAAATAAGGGCTCTTTGGCGGGAAAGTGGGTCATGTCTGCGGTTCTGTTTTATTTTCTAAAATTTGTGTTATGTCGAATATTAATGTGAAATAATGGTGGATTATTAACCGTTAAGTGTTCGTGAGTGTGCATGAGTGTTGGCAAATTAAACAAAACAGTGCAACGGTGGTTATTATTTTTTCATATTTTTTTGAGTTTTTTTTAAGCTAAATAAAGATAGCCAGTGCCTCAGTAGTTGAGGATTCCAGGTGAAGTGCGCATCAGCCAGTCACTTAAGACGACACTTTGATTTGTGAACATTCAAAAAGGTTGATCCTTACTTGTGCTGTCATAAGGTCGAAAATATGTAGCGCCTGCGACAATTTAGACCGCAAATTAACAGAATCTTAAAAATATTAAAAAAAAACACTTATTTGGTTTTAATTATCAAAATATTAGGCCCAGGTTAGGAAATTGACGTTTTTTTCTCACTTTTTAAAATGCCTAAAAGTTCTAAAAGTCAATACCGGTTGTTAATATTATTATACACCTTTAATTAGGATTAAGTATGTTACTTAGGCTTCAGTAATAACAATGATTATTAATTTTGTGTCTATATATTCGTCGATAATTTTGTTATCGCTAAATTTTTTTATATAAATTGACTATTTTTTATGTTTGCGGAATTGTCCTTTTGTTTCATTGTAGCTTTGAAGGGACTTGATTTTTATTCTTTTTAATGTCTGCTATATTTCGCTAGTAAAACAAAAACTACTCTAAAATTTTTATAGTGTTAGCATAAATAGATGCTAAGAAAATTAAAAAAACGTTATTATGAAAATTAAATTTTATATTTGACATACAAAACCGGTCGTTGTGGAGATCCTTGGGGGAGGCCTTTGTCCAGCAGTGGACGTCTTTTGGCTGAGATGATGACGATGATGATGATACCTAAGCATTTTTATTGATTTTGTTTGACATAATTATTATTGACAATTTGTATTTTAATTGGTTTCTGACATTCCTTTTGTATTAATATTATTTTCTATTTTTGCTTTGCTAATTTATTTGACTTCGTATGTTCTTATTTTAGCATGCTGGCGATTTGGGTAAACTGTAAGTTAGCATGTACACTGTATAATAAATAAATAAATAAAAAAATAAAAAAATCTTCATACAAAACGTCAATTTCATAGGTAAAGATCTAATATGCAGCTACTAAATTACGAATATTGATGTTATCAATATATTTGAGTGGTTTCCAAGCATATAAATTAAGTAATTTTGTTGTAATTTCAACAATAGTGAGTTTTTAGTGGTATTCACGAAAATAATTATGATCGAGTCATAATTATACAATCGTGTATTTGAGCAAGCAAATTCAAGATAAACACATGAATTTACCTATATCATCATTTCAGATTCGTCAGTCATCTATATTTTATAATATTATAAAGCTGAAGAGTTTTTTGTTTGAACGCGCTAATTTCAGGAACTACTGGTTCGAATTGAAAAATTCTTTTTGTGTTGGATAGCCCATTTATCGAGGAAGGCTTTAGGCTATATAACATTACGCTGTGACCAATAGGAGCGAAGCATCAGTGAAAAATGTTGCCAAAACGGGAACAAGAGTCTAAAAAATTAAAAATGCTGCCGAAAGTCACTATTTCACGCGGACGAAGTCGCGAGCACAGCTAATATTATATAGTCTTACACTATTCGACGAAAGTTAGTGCATTTTTTCAGTGTATCGCCTCAATATCAGGTGAGAGGAAGGCCAAGTCATCGTCATCATCGCCAGCTCAACGTCCCCACTGTTGGGCATGAGCCTACCCTATGGATGGATAGGGAGAACGGGCCATAAACCACCACGCGGGCCCAGAGCGGATTGGTAGTGACTGCTAATGCAGCCGGGACCAACGACGGCTCGACATGCCATCCAAAGCACGAAAAGCTCGAGATGATACGTTTTTTGGTCACCCATCCGATGAATGGCCTTTGCGAAAGTTGCTTAACATTATCAATTGCAGACCGGGCGCGTTAACCATTGCGTCATCTAGCTCCGCAAGGAGTAAACAATTAAATGTATTTTATTACTTAATCTTTTGTTGCGGTTCCCATTTGGTATAATGGCTTGGGTGGAACAGGTGGGGGTGGGGTGGTATTCAGCAGACCGTATCATCACACCCTAAGTGGTTGGGACTAGCAAATGTCAATAGGGAAATGTTTCGTGAACGTAATAGAGAAAAGTAATGATTATATAATTATGACAATTTTTGCGTAAAATTATATGTAAAATAATCATAAATATAGAGCGAAGCATCAGTGAAAAATGTTGCAAAAACGGGAACTAGAGCTTAAAAAATTAAAAATGCTTCCGAAAGTCACTATTCCAGGCGGACGAAGTCGCGAGCACAGCTAGTATATTATAAAGCTAGAGGTCCACTCGCGACTTCGTCTGCTTGAAAGCACCGGTATCCCATGATGGGCTATTGCAATGCCACCTACCGGGCCCAATTGTAAATATAAACCATTGTGGAATCCATTTGAACACACAAAAAATTTCATCAAAATCGGTCCAGCCGTTTATAAGGAGTTAATTACAAACACACGCACAGAAGATTGTACAAAAAAAATGTATAAAAAACTGTCTAATTCCTTACCATGTAAGGAATCTTTTACATTGTGTGTTGCCTGAAATAAATGATTTATTTATTTATTTATTTATTTATTATTTAAATCAGTCCCTTTTAGATGCGTATACGCACCTGTCTTCAAACCAACGGTTGACCCATCTGTCTTTATTTACGCCATTTTGGAACAGGTGGATTGTAGTTTTTTTTTTGTAAAATTGATCAGGAACGAAAGAAGTCATTCTTTCGGTTATTTTCACAAGTTGATGAAAATTATTTAAAAAAAAAGAAAGAAAAAACAATTCATATATTGTGTAAGTTCAACACACCTTAGGACTTTTTTTGGCGGGAAAGTGAAAATGTTTGCGATTTTGTACACGTTGACTGCCTCAAAACCAGACAATAGAAATTTAATTGTCGCCACTCACCCGAGTTATTCGTCAACTCGCACACTTTAAACTCGCACAGGTGTGCGAGATGGCACCTCTTGATTTTACCTATTATTTGTGTCGTCAACTCGCACAACAGTTAAAATCTGAGGTAGTCATGTACAGTCAATTACAAAAACGTTTGGTAAAAGTTATAATTCTTAAATTTTTAATACTAGACAGTTATGATTAAATACAAAATAAAACAAAAAATATTAAAAGTATTATAATCAATAATATCATACAAGCATTTGGCTTCTTCTTATCTAGATATAATAAAAATTTAACGTAAGAAACGTGTAAAACTTACTACGTAATATATATCCACAATATCACATATATACTTGTCGGAGACGTGGCGCTAGCATCGCTTAGAACCTTAGCTTAGCTCGACCGTCCTACTACAAACCAGCCTCGCCGCCGACATACTTATAAAAAAATATAATTTGAATATAAAAATCAAAGATTAAAATTGAAATATAAATTATCAATCACGGGCGGGGTTAATTAGTGTAGTGTATTGTGTTCTCTCTACAAAGCGGGCAGGGCGGTCTCGGCCCACTGGGTGAGACCCGTGAGGGAGACCCAGCGGAGCCGGCCAGCCAGCACCAAGCAGCGACTTCCATGTAGGGAAAGGTGGGGGCATCCGCCCAGACTGCTGACTATCCAGTCAGACGATGTGGTGTTATATTTTAACTAAAATTACCTACTAATAAACATAAAACTATATAATTACTAATTCCTAGTATTAATCAACAATATCACAAAAGTATTTGACTATTTTTTTCTAAAGTTAAAATTATAATTTACTTTCAAAAAATCAAAGATGAAAATTGTTTGTTTAAAATTTAAGTTATAAATCAACATCATATATAGCACTATAATATAAACATATAAAAATATAAAAAAATCAATTATGAAAAACGCAACGCGAAAGTCTAAAATATACCTAATATAATAAACTAAAATTATTAAAATTACCATATAGGTTTTAGTGCAAAATAAGTCTTCAAAAATCTAAATTTTAAATTTTTTAAATCATACATCAATCATATTTTATATCAAACAACAAGCTGCTGGATACATAGTTCCACAAAAATTTTAAGTGGTATTGATATGCTCATCGTTATCACATGTTTCTTTTTTTTGTTGTGATATCAAACCTTTTTAAATACAACGTTTGATTATAATCATCTTCTTGTAATAATAAAGACAAAAATATGCAATACTTTTTGGTAAACAACAAACAATGAATTTGAATGAAAAACCAACCACTGTCAATATATTCCCTGGGTATATGTGCGAAAACAGTACTTTTTATGTGTTTTCGAGCCAGTGCAGATTTCGTGATACCTATTTGGTCAGCTTTTCGCCACAAACTTCTTGAAAAGTGAAAGAAACAGTCATTTATGCAAGTTTCCGGAAATATATCTTGCGGAGCCGCAGTGCAGCGCAGGCCGGCACGACGCCGGCGCCGCATACTTATTTTGAGTAGCAAACAGTTAAATATTTTCAAGTTATTACATTAATCTTGTTTTAAATTTTTTATTCGACTGTACTTTGTACGTGTGTGTGAGTTGACAACACAAATAATAGGTAAAATCAAAAGGTGCCATCTCGCACATTTGTGCGAGTTTTAAGTGTGCGAGTTGACGAATAACTCACTCACCCGTGCGAGGTCCGGAATTGAATGGGTTAATTTTCTTAAATGTTTGTTATGTCGAATAAAATATTAATGGTGGATTATTAACCGTTAAGTGTTCGTGAGCGTGCATGAGTGTTTGCAAATGAAACAAAACAGTGCAACAACGGTACTTTTCAAATTCTCTAAAGATTACAAAAACACAAATGTTGAAAAAATTTCCACGAGCAGGGTTTGAACCTGCACCCTTCTGACATACCGGGTCAGGTGCTCTTCCAATTGAGCTATCGTGGTTCTAACCAGCCCGCCGTAATTATTCAACACTATTTACTTTTTACTTTGAAAGCCAAAAGAAGGAAGGAAACATTTGTGTTTTTGTAATTTGTTCGAATCAAAATTTGCGTTAAAAATTATATAAACATTCTTTAAAGATGTCCGCGAAGCCCCACCATTACGTTACACAAGGGGTTGGGGGGCTTATCATTTATTACTTCTCAATTCTATTATGATTCATCATCATACAGGACGGAAATATTGTTTATTTATGTATTACTTGTAAAAAAAAATACTTTGACACAGGCTGAATGTGCTAATGGCACGAAACCATCAACAAAAGGTATAAAAAAAAATATTTGACATAACACAATTTTTGGAAAAAAAAGGCAAAACCGATGCTGTTAGATGCTCAGAATAATAACTAAAGCTATAGAAACCCTCAGAATAATAACTAAAGCTATAGAAACCGGACTAAAATAGCAAAGGTGTCACCAGATTTGTGGTAATGTAGTGAGTGACTTTATAAAGGACTCAAGATTTTTTTTGATCACCAATTATCTGATGACCGTTTGACATAACAATACAAAAAATAAAAACTAGGTGTCAACCATTTGTCGCACTCCAACCTCTTTTCCTAGCCATAAGATAGAACGGAACTAAACATAGTTGCACGATTTTTATTTTAGCCATCCTTCTATAGCTTTAGTTATTGTTCTGAGTAGAAACCGGACTAAAATAGCAACACAAATGCAACAGTTCGCACTATTTTAACTAATGAACCTAGGTGATGTATTGGAAAGAGATCGATTGTCCCTTTTCTTTCGTTATTTCGAAGGTGTCACCTGATTTGTGAAACGAACTGTCAGCTTTTAAATCAATGTACTTCTGTTAAGGACTCGAGATTTTATTTTTCCTTATATTTTTCTGATGACCGAATGACACATCAATACAAAAAATAAAAACTAAATGTCAACCATTTGTCGCACTCCAGCCTCCTTTTCTAACCATAAGATAGAACGGAACTAAACATAGTTGCACGATTTTTATTTTAGCCATCCTTCTATAGCTTTAGTTATTGTTCTGAGGATATAAGCAAAACCGCAGACTGATGACTCTTCACTTTCCCGCCAAGAACTTCAACAAAATGGTTGCCGTTAGTTCAATTTTTTTTTTGTTTAAAAAATGGTTTTCTCGTCGATAATGTCACGAAGTCACGACCTAAGGGTATTTATTGGGCGTCACGCTTCTATAATCACTAATCAGTCATAAACTTAATATTAACGTTTTGACAGCCTTATTTCGATTTCATACAAAACAGGTACGATTTTCTAAACAATGATACATTATTAATAAAAAATTCTTTGATTAAGCAGTGTATCCACATGAGTAAATATCCTAATACATTTTATCTACTCTGTGGTATACCTACGGATATTTTAATAGTTGAAAGACCCGAGTACAGCAATGAAATAAAAAAAAGCGGCCAAATGTGAGTCGGACTCGCCCATGAAGGGTTCCGTAGCAGCAAGTATCATAATCATTAAAAGTTCTTGCAGTTCGTTTATGTTTATGACATTAAATGTTTTTTTTTTCATATTTGAGTTGATTGAATGAAGGGTAAATGCGGTTTACGATTTATGACGTATTATAAAAAAACTACTACAGATACATCATTTTTTTTTTTTAGTTTTATCATTCTCATAATTAAGAAGTTTAGGGGGGGGGGGCACATTTTACCACTTTGAAAGTGTCTCTCGCGCAAACTATTCAGTTTAGAAAATAATGATATTAGAAACCTCAATATCATTTTTGAAGACCTATCCATCATAGATACCCCACAAGTATGGGTTTGATAAAATTTTTTTTTGGAGTTTCGGTTCTAAGTCTGGGGAACCCCCAAACTCTATTGTTTTTTTCTATTTTTGTGTGAAAACTTTATGCGGTTTACAGAATACATCTACTTAGCAAGTTCCAACAGTATAGTTCTGGCTGTGACATACGGACGAACAGACAGACAGACAGACATGACGAATCCATAAGGGTTCCGTTTTTTGCCATTTGGCTACGGAACCCTAAAAATATGACAGTAAATAAAAAAATATCTCAAGTGTTGAAAAAATTCCACGAGCGGAATTCGAACTCACACCCCATGACATGTCGGGTCAGGTGCACTACCAACTGTGCTATCGTGGCTCAATCCAACTCGCCGAAATTAATCAACACTATCTACTCTTACTCTGTAAGCCAAAGGAGGATTCAATGTACAACTACGTCATCAACATCCGATCTTAATATTTTAACAAATATTGAAAGATCAGTTAAGAATTAGGCAAGCTATATTTATGAATATTCACATATAATTTTACGCAAATATTGTTGCGAACAAATTACAATTTGAAAAAATTCAAAGTGTTGAAAAAATTCCACAAGCGGGATATTAGTATATCTCTTTATTAATATTTTTTGTAAAATTTAATTCCAAGTAAAGCAATGACACAACTGAATTTAAAGTATTTATTAACATTAGTTAGTTTAGTTACATTAGTTTGCATGCTCACATGCAGTGAGACCCCTTTTTGGTCACCCATCCTTTTCTTAGACATTGTGAAAGTAGCTTAACTTTTACGATCGCAAACTGAACTCGCACGCCACTTTATCAATGAGCTCATCCCTTCCCAATAACGTGTTAATTATATACGAAAATACAAACTAAGTATTTTTATTTAAAAGAAGCTTATACATAAAATATGTAGGTATTATGTTATATATTGAAATAGCGGCCGCTCGCGGTTTCACCCGCGTGGTTCCCGTTCCCGTGGGAATATCGGGATAAAAAGTATCCTATGTGTTAATGCAAGTTTTAAACTATCTGTATGCCGAATTTCATCCAAATCCATTCAGTAGTTTTTACGTGAAAAAGTAACAAACATCCATCCATACTTACAAACTTTCGCGTTTACAATATTTAGTGAATTATCAACACTTGTTCAAACATATAATGAAATTGTGTTAGAGTGAGTGATACGGTCGGTAGGTTTCTGTAATTGTACGTGCGTAACACAGTATTATTATTACGAGAAGTTATGACTTCATTTATAAGAGCCGCCTTTGTGGTGTAGTGGGTGGGATACCTGTTACAGAATTTAGGGTCTGGGGTTTGACTGTCACTAAGAGGCGCTACTTCATGTTATACATCATCAGCTCATTATATGTCCCCACTGCTGGGGCACGAGCCTTCACTATGGATGGATAGGGAGAACGGGCCATTAACCACCACGCGGGCCCAGTACGGATTGGTGGTTGTTAACGACTGCTAATGCAGCCGGGACCAACGGCTTTACATGCCTTCCGAAGCACGGACAATGTTCCAATGTTATACGAATCCTCTTAAAGGCGCTGACACCGTGAAACAGTGCTCTCTGTCGATCTGCATACAAGCAAAAGGGATGCAAATCGAGGATCCACTGGATTCAAGTAAGGAAACACGAAAATAGCAATTTAAAAAATGTATGTTTTATTAAAAAAAATTAACTATAGCGTATAAAGCGTTTTTCTAATAAACAAAATAAATAAAATAAATAAACTTTCCTACACTCACTACACTACACTACTTAAATAGGTACATACTTATACATAGAAAACACCCAGACCCGAGACAATTTAGAAAAACAATAATTTCTAAATTGACCCGACCGGGGATCGAACCCGGGACCTCAGAGATGGCGACACCATGAAAACCGGTGTACAAACCACTCGAGACTCGACCAAGGAGGTCGTCTTGTAAGTATTACGAATAAGTACCTACCTATGCTTAATTTCATCCACGTACTTTAGTAAATAAAAAAGATAATTATGTAAATAGATACTGTTCACACACATGAGTAGATATCTATACGTATAAACATATATGTATATATCTACTCATGTGGTTCAGAGGTGACTTTGGGTTTTTTTGTATCGAGGAATTTTCATAAATTCTATATTTTGGATACAATAACATTGTCGAAAATTAGTCTATTGTAAAATAATATGGAGAGGGCTATGCTCGGGGTTTCTCTGCGTGATCGAATCAGAAATGAGGAGATCCGCAGAAGACCAAAGGTAAGCTCAAGTGGCAGTGGGCAGGGCACATTGCTCGCAGGACTGATGGCCGCTGGGGCGGGATAGTCTTGGAGTGGCGACCGCGTACCGGAAAGCGGAGTGTGGGCAAGCCTCCAACAAGGTGCACCGACGATCTGGTGAAGTACGCGGGAAAGCGCTGGATGCGAGCAGCACAAAACCGGTCGTTGTGGAGATCCCTGGGAGAGGCCTTTGTCCAGCAGTGGACGTCTTTTGGCTGAGATGATGATGATGATGATGATGATGAAAATAATATATTCTTCTTTGCGTTGTATATTATGTTGTATAGGTACGTTTTATATAAACTACGCATTAGTGAGCGCATATAAATTCATTTTGTGCAATGCTTTACCCCTTCTTCTTCATTTCACAGTTAACCGCCTCTGTGGTCTAGTGGTTAAGACCGCCAGTCTTAGACCCAGAGGTCCCGGGTTCGATTCCCAATGGGGGATACATGTCTGTGTACTTGGTTTGGTTGGTGGTAGGGCTTGTTTGTCACCACCATCTTATCTAAATGTGCCGCCATGACATCATTATTTGTAGCATTGTTGTGTTCCGGTAACTAGAGATAAGATAGTTAGTGCCTCAGTAGTTAAGAATCCCGGATGAAGTACGCTCCCATCATTAGCCTTTAAGACATAAAAATACAAAAGATTTGAAATGGCAAATAAAATTCGAACTTAAACTAGACAAACACGTGTCTCGACATAATCTCATGTGTTACATACAGTGAACAAACACTCACAACAACGCTCCATCAATTGCCCGTCTATTAACCGCTGTTAGGTTACATAAATTAGTGTTTAGTTCAAATCTCAAGAGCTGCAGTGTGACGTCATGTCATTCATTAAACTTATTTATATTATTGTTAACATTCCTCTTCTTGGCGAGAAAGTAAAGAGTCATGTCTGCGGATTGGTTTTTGATGTGTACCATCTTTCCGCTCGCCTTAAAACAATTTGTAGAAGTGATTTCGTAGGAAAGGGACGGAAGTAGGGTCGTAACAGTGTGATCCGTAACAGTGAGATCGGTTCGCCTTCTATATACATACATACATACATATAATCACGCCTCTTTCCCGTAGGGGTAGGCAGAGACCACTTTTTTTTTGCCTTCTATATAATACAATAATTTGTAAGAAAGATTTCGTGGAAATGTGATCGAACTGTGTGATACTGCCGCACAATTTATGAACGCAGTAAGTACAACTCACTGTGTTTGTGATTGTGATATTTGAGTTGCTGACATTACGATCTATTTTCTAGAAACTTGCGCGGCAGGATAGGATAACAGTGTGACATGTCTTCTAATGAGTATTTACTGCATTCTCTTTATGATTTGTAAAAAAAATTACGCCATTGTTAAATCTATATTCTATTTTATATTGTTATATAGATTTTATCCATTTCGTGTACTGTGATTTTTATACTGTATTAATAAATATTTACTGATGATATGTCTCAATAAAGTGCAGATAATTGATAATTTTCAGAATATAATGTTAAAATTGCTTATTACTAAGGTGAGATGTCAAATGTTACACATCGACATCATATGCGACTACTGAGAGGCTCGTTTTTTTTAAAGTTTGTGTTATGTCAGATATCATCATCATCAGCTCATTTTATATCCCACTGCTGGGGCACGAGCCTTCCCTATGGATGGATAGGGAGAACGGGCCATAAACCACCACGCGGGCCCAGTGCGGGTTGGTGGTTGTTAACGACTGCTATGCAGCCGGGACCAACGGCTTTACGAGCCTTCCGAACCACGGAGGAGCTCGAGATGATAAATTTTTCGTCACCTAACCTCAGCGGTTAACCTCCTCGGTTAACCTCAGCACTCGCAGACCGGGCGCGTCTGCACCATTGAGCTCTTCTCTGTCGGATATCATCATCATCATCATCATCTCAGCCAAAAGACGTCCACTGCTGGACAAAGGCCTCCCCCAGGGATATGAGGGGTATTTGCCGTAATCGCCACGCTTGGCAGGCGGGTTGGCGATCGCAGGTTGGGGGTAACCTCAGAGAGATGCTGCTGCCCATCCTCTGTCGGATATATTAATGTGAAATAATAATGCATTAATAACCTTCGAGACTAAGAGCTCGTGAGCATGCTTAAGTGTTGGCAAATGAAACAAACAGTGCAACGTCACTCTTCAAATTCACTCAAGAAGTCCGCGGGAGGTATCAGTGGCGGTAGCCAAAGTAACATTACCCGGGCTCGACCGCGAAATGAGCGAGGTCATTAATGAGCCCTTTTAACTCGCAACGATAATTTTCATAGTTGAGGCTCGACTGCGAAAGAGGCTAGCGGAGAGCCCGGAATTATAAGACGCACAAATTTAAGACTATGACGCACATTTACAGCGCCCCAACGTTACCCCAGCGGAGTCTGTTTTTCGCGAATATCTCAAAAACTACTGGACGCACAAATTTAAGATTTCGCGCACATTTACACGAGATGGAGCACTAATTATTCTATATCAAGAATCCAAGAAATTCGACAACATTCCGCTGGGGTAATGCCGGCCCACTCGGCCACCGAGGCGTTACTCGTCTCTCGTGTCGTTGTCTGTATTTAATCGTTGCTAAAGACTCAAATCAGTTGCTATTTTAATAATTAAAGGAAAAAAATAAAAAAATGAGCGAGCGTTACAGTAGTCGCATATGATGTGTAACATTTGACATCTCACCTAAGCAATAAGCAATTTTAACATTGTATTCTGAAAAAAATGGGTCAAGTATTAGTTACATCATTTTATAACTATAAAATAAATGCAGTAAATACTCATTAGAAGACATTTATTCTTAGTTAAGTTTTAATTAATTAATTAAGTAGTTTTTTAATGGCCATGTTTTTTAAATGTTAATGTATAGGTACTCTTCCACTTGTATAGGTACTATAGTCAAGAAATTGTTTTTTTCGAGTATATTCTCTTTTGAATAGTTTAAATGTTTTCGTAAAATATAATATATTTTTGATGTAGTCCCAATGTTATATGTTAAGTACGTTTAGATACTCAGTTTGTTTTGCAGTAATTAATATCACTCTCAGCGTCTAAAATGTAAATTTAAGTTGTGGTAATTGATGCTGGTGTTGAAATTAATACTACTATTATCCAATATTCTAAGCAACATTGTATTCAACATTGTTTTTTTACCCAAATAAAAAAAAATAAAAAAAATTGACATATCAAAATGACCTTTTATAGTCAAATGACATAATATGTCACATAAAATAATAATATGTCATGTTCATAATATCGATTACTGAATATACAAAATGACGCGCGCTCGCGAGAGGAAATATGTTACACATCAAAAAATGTCGAGCATGGGTTCCCGTTGAACACCCTGATTTTAATAATTTGACGACCTCCTTGGTTGAGTGGTTTGTACACCGGTTTTAATGGTGTCGCCATCTCTGAGGTCTCGGGTTCGATCTCTAGTGGGGTCAATTTAGAAATTATTGTTTTTCTAAATTGTCTCGGGTCTAGGTGTTTTCTATGTATAATAAGTATGTATTTAAGTATTTTAAGTATGTTTATCCGTTGTCTAGTAACCATTTAACGAGTTTCATAACGAAGCTTCTCATGGGCTAGATAATTGGTGTGAGTGTAGGAAAGTTTATTTTTTTATATTTATTTATTTTAATGATTAAAGAAAAAATATGACGGTTATTGGTTCCTGTCGAAGATGCCACTGCACTACGCTTGTGTCAGGTGTGGCTTCACGTCATTGTAACGGAACTGTAAGGAGTGAACCACGCTTTCTCGCATTCACCCGAGCTATTCGGCAACCGACTGAACAGCTATAAAATGTTTCAATTATCAGATAAATGCTATCAAGACATTATGTAGCATATTGATAAAGGCGGTTTCACCAGCGTGGTTCCCGTTCCCGTGGGAATATCGCGATAAAAAGTATCCTATGTGTTAATCCAGGTTATAAACTATCTGTATGCTGAATTTCATCCAAATCCATTCAGTAGTTTTTACGTGAAAGAGTAACAAACATCCATCCATACTTACAAACTTTCGCGTTTATAATATTAGTAGGATTTGTTGTCGTAAGATGGCAGTCGTTAATCACATCATCATCAGCTCATTGTACGTCCCACAGCTGGGTACGAGCCCTCCCTATAGATGAAAACACCATAGGGAGAACGCGCCGTAAACCACCACGCGGGCCCAGTGCGGATTGGTGGTTGTTAACGACTGCTAATGCTGGTACCATCGGCTTTACATGCCTTCCGAAGCACGGAGGAGCTTGAGATGAAACATTTGGAGAATGACCAGCCTTTGTAAAGGTAGCTTGTCTTCAGCGATAGCCGACCGAGTGCTGTAACCACTGTTCCATCGAGTTCCATTAGCAGTCGTTAACAACCGCCGCCCGCACTGGGCCCGCGTGGTGGTTTACGGCCCCTGTGGCATTAACATTCATAGGGAAGGCTCGTGCCCCAGCAGTGGGGATATAAATGAGCAAGGGATGATGACATGTGATGCATCACTGGTTCAAGTGAGAATCGAATTGTTCTGCTCTTTAACCTTTTTACCGCCAACAACTCCTATAGAAGTTACGAGGTTTTCGTGCCGTCAACGCCAGCTCTTCTATAGAAGTTCTTCTTTGTACCTACTTTATTAAAATACATTTATACGTTGGCGTACAGCGGGACATCGCGTGCAGGATAGTTGGGCGGTGAAAAGGTTAAATTAGTAAGTTACTTAATCAGTGTTTTCTCATATCCTTTTTTTGTTATTAGTTTGTGAAAAGTATGACAAGAAACTATTGAATTGATAGTTCAATTTGAGGAGCGGTCACCCTGAGTCGAAAGGTCAAATGTTCAAGTCTCACTGTCGCTATTTTCGAACGTCAAATAGAGAATAAACTTCTCTTGTTTTCATTTTAACATATATAAGTACTTATCTATGTTTTTTCAGTGTACCTATTTCTATTTTTTTGGCTGAAACCGAATTTTTATCGATCGGAAAAACCTATTAAACAATTATTGCTCTATGTTCACGTAAACTGGTAGATAGGTAATTATAAATTAATTAGAGTTGATATCATTATCTTAATTTCATAATTATCATATTTTTTTAGATTATATGACATAAGTGCAAGGTTTAGTGGAGCTAGGGTGGGGGGGGGGGGGGGGGGGTTAAGTACCTTTACAGCAAACATACAAAAATATTTGAATATAATACCTATTCTCTTACGTTTTAAAATTAATTACGTAATAGGTTTACCTGAAAAAAAAAAAACAATAACCAAGATAGAATGTAGCGCTTAACTTTTAACACCTAACGTTGTAGGTAATTTTGTTTCTTCTTACTTTTTTACAGTTTTGAAAACGTTTTTTTTTGTTCTGACCTTAATAAATATCGCAAATTAGTTGTTAAAACAATTTTAATTATCGCACGTCATAGTGTTTTATTGGCAAGCAATATAATATAGAGTATCTACAAAACACCCAAAATTTATAACTTAATCCACAACAAAGGTATACTTATCAGTAATCAACATAAACGTTCAATAACTATAAAAAAAACCACTCACTTGTGCAACAAAACGTGCTCAAACGTCCAATCCACAGCACAGAAAACACAAACTTTTTGCTTCAAAACTCCAAACACGAAATCGGAACGCACACGACTATTTAAGAAAAAAAAGTTAAAAATCCAAAATGGCCGAACGTACACGCGTCCGCCCCGGTCTGGCGCGCGAATGTGAATACAAAATTGAGTTTTCAAAATCGGAACGCATCACCACCGTTTTGGTTTGAGCCGTGACTCCGTATAGTTTTCCACCTGCATTACCTTTCTTTCTTACAACGAAGAGGGGACGAGGAGGTCTTAGTTTATTGGCCAGTATGAATCCTCACAAATTTATATTTACAACAGTGTCAGACTGAAATGAATCTTACGATAACGTGATAAGGCTTTACTGGTAAGGTTACAAGTGAAAATGTAATTTTGTAGATTAGTCATACAAGTTAAGCAGTGATAAGAAATATAGCGTGCTCTAAAAATACATCTGTAAGCAATCAAGGCATTTCCATAAAAGCTTATGGTTGGAATATTAATAAAATACCATGACGTAGTACCTAGAAATAAGCAATTAAATATTGTAGTGTACATTTTGCAAGATTAGGTAGTTAGATCTTTGTGTACTTTTATATACGTACTTAGTGAAACAGCTTTCGCGAATCTATTTGACGTCTCAAAATCTTTAAAGGGTCCGTTGGCACTGAAAAACTGAGGTGTTGGAACATCAGGATAAAATAAAAAAATAAAATAAACGAGTGTAGAGTCAGAAAAGTTGATAAATCTCAATTGTGTATACTGTAGTGTTCGCAAAGACTGTAGAAAACAATATATTTATTCATATTGGAAAGTGTACTAATTTAAAAAAGAGGAGAAAAGATATCAATACTCTTTCCGAGTTTCTTGACGTTCGTACCTACTTACAAGTTCTCCCGCCGAAGACTTATAAACCGATGGCGTAGTGGCATTACTTATAGATTATTTCTAGTTTAATAAATAAATAATTAGCTTGGTTAAAGTTTTAAGACTATATAATGTCTTGCTCAAATATTCTTTTCTTAGTGCTATTGTTATAAAGCAATATATTAAAAATACAGTAAGGAGTGCTGCCGCTCAGAATATAAAAGGTTGTGGGTTCGTGTACCACCTTAAGAAGTCTTTATGACGACCTCCGTAGCCGAGTGGCTTGCACGCTGGACTTTGGGCAGCGCTAACTCTGGGGTTCGATTTCCGGTCGGGTCTATGTCGAAAACGAATTTTTCGATATTGTGGCGGGTCTGGGTGGTTCTGGTACCGTCGTTGTTTCTGATTTCCATAAAACGAGTGCTTTAGCTACTTACCTTGGGATCAGAACAATGTATGTGATGTAGTAAAATTTTTTTAACTATTTTTATTAAGTGCTATTTTTATAAAAATAAAAAGCCTTGCTTACTTTTAAGTGAGGTTAAAAGCATCAACCTGTAGAGTGTATCTATGTGTGCGTACACCTGTTTCGTCTGACGACGTAGTTGTGTGTGTGTGTGCATATCTCACACAATATTGTGTGGCGTAGGCGGCGCGTGACGGGCAACGAAAGCTGCTCTACTTACGTCAGCCTCGATCTTCCCGGAGAATCTAGTAGGGTTATGGGACACGCTTACGTGACACTAGCAAATCAGTACGCTGACGAGTTACTATAACATATTTATAACTTTAAAAAATAAAATGGCTTTCACTTTCCAAAAAAAAATCTTCATAAAAGTTGTTTGTAATGCATCTACAGAAAGAAATAATTGTACTCGTGTCGGAGATGTCTCGCTCTTACCTTTTGCTGAAAAGCTTAGTAATAACGAAAAACCCAAATTGTATCCGATCTAGAACTTGTATGTAGAGTTGCTAAGACATAACGATTAACTTTTTTTATTTAAATATTTCTATTGTGATTTGTGACGTCACATCAAAATAAACAAGTCACTGCAGTAGTGGTTCAGTAACCTCTGTGTACTTGCTCGCTGCTCGCCTGACCTGTATGACGTCACAAATATAAATATTTAATTAACAATTGCATGACCAATTAAAGTTAATCGTTATGTCTTGGTGACTCTACATGCAAGATCTAGATTGGATACATATACCTATCTGATACACGTTGTATAAACTCTCATTGTAGGCACTCAAATTCTGTATTGGATTTTTTCGATGCATAGCCCGAATTTGTGATCACCAGAGGTCGGAATTAGGTAGAGTTATTAATGTACTTACATCGATTTCATATAACGAAAGAATAAAGTGGATATGCCTCAAATCCCGGAATCAATTTCAAAGAGCAGAAAAATCCCGTGATTTATTAAATAAAAAAGTATTAAAAAATATTGAAAAGCTAATGGTTATATACTTCAGGAATGTCGGAAGCGAACACTTCAAATTTTAGTGTTACTTTGAATGAATCGGACAAGGAAAATGATTCTGATGAGCCGTTTGAATAAGCAAAACCTCACGAGTCTAGGCTAGAAGCAAAAGTATTTTCGTATTTATAAAAAAGGCAAAGTATACGTATGAGAATTTGCTTATTACTAGTAACAATTTGTATTGTGAATTAATGTAAATACTGATAAAAATTGTATGTTAATTATCTTTGTTTTATTTGTATTATCTATCTCTGAGGTTTTTATTATTATTTATTTGTAATATTGTTCGCCACACGGGATTGTTTATTAGAAATCTCGGAAAGATCCATATTAATATCAACATTTCGATGCAAGTACATAATAACTTTACCTAATTCCGACCTCTGGTGATCACCAACCCGCATTTGGCAAGCGTGGTGGTTAAGCCATTACCCATCAAATTGTAATGACTTGATTCAATGACGGAGGCCTTTGTTCAGCAGTGTGACAGTATAGTTATAGGCTATTTACTAAAGTCTAGTATTTTGTATGTTAAACTTGAAACATGTAGAAACGTCGATGTAGATGACTATTTGTTTTAATATAAAAATAAAACAAAATAAACAATTTTCAGTGTTAAGAGCCATGTTACAATTCTGTATCCAATACACGCTTATTTGTTTAAGCGATAAGACCGCCTTTGTCCACCTCTTTATTAACATTTTGTTATTTGTTTGCTATGTGTGTCTGTGCAATAGCCAGTGTAAAATTATAAATACACCACACTTAGTAAAAAATATCAATCAAGAGGATTTAAATTTAGATAATAAGAGTGACACTGTTATATTTAGCGATGAATTTGGTAAAAACATGGGCCGCTTGTTATTTGACTTAGGACATTCAATTACCAATTACTGTATGCCTGGTGCTTCTTATCAAGATATTTTAACAAAAGCAATTGATTATAAATATAAACCTAATAGTACTGTATTAATTTTTGTTGGAAATAGGGGTAAATTGAACAAATCAAGTTTGATTAAGATTTTAAATAAGTTAAATAATTCAAATGTAGGGAAAATTATACTGTTTACTTTACCCTATTGTAATAGCTTGACACAGGAGGAAAATACTACTAGATATAAGCTTAATTTGACATTACATACATTTTGCAACAATGAAAATTTGCATTTAATTGACACTAACAATTATGTTAGTAATTTTTATTTGACAAAAAATAGTTATTAACTGCCAATTTATTTCAAGCGACAAATAGCTTCATCGCTATCATATTTTTTACACATCTCAGCCAAAAACTTGGCTAAACAAGTTGCTCCTATTGAGCAATGTTTAATAGACATAAATGTCAGTAGTGTTTCTACTGACATTCCAATCAATAATTTAAATTAAATCATAAGACAAAAGAGGAATTCTCTTGCAACATGTTTGGTAATATTTTAAATAAATGTAAAATTAATTCTAAAAAAAGCCCGTCCCAACCTACAATCCCCCTGTGTGGTGCCGGGGATAAAGAATTGCACCACCCCATCTCTTCCTGTAGGTGTCGTAAAAGCCGACTAAGGGACCATTCCAGAGGATGGGCAGCAGCATCTCTCTGAGGTTACCCTCAACCTACTGCGATCGCCAACCCGCCTGCCAAGCGTGGTGATTACGGCAAATACCCCTCATATACTTGGGGGAGGCCTTTGTCCAGCAGTGGACGTCTTTGGCTGAGATGATGATGATGAACCTACAATTATTAAAAATGTTCACTCGATTAATATAGTTCACCAGAACATTCAAGGGATGACAGGCAAAGATCTGGAGATTGAATTGTTCATGAACGATAATAAAGTTGATATTTTATGTATTACTGAACACTGGCTTAAAGATCATCAGTTCATGTTCAATTTTAATAATCATTTGGTAGGTAATTCGTTCAGTCGAGTAAATTCAATTCATGGTGGCTCCTTAATTATAGTTAATAAGAAATTAAAATTAAAGGAACGAAAAGACATAGTGAGCCTCTCGGTTGAGCGAACAATAGAAATAGCTTGTGTGGAGCTGGAGCGACTTGTTGTATAAAGTGTATACAGGCCTCCGTCAGCATTGTATGATTATTTTGAAAAAGTAATGGATGAAGCATTATATAAAATCCGCAATGTAGGTAAAAAGATAGTTATTTGCGGTGATTTTAATATTAATTTGTTAGAAAAGTCTACAGGTTCTATCAAAATTAAAAATTTATTTCAATCGTATAATTTAAATAATTTATTTATGGAGCCAACTAGAATAACTGCCACTTCGGCCACTTGTATTGATGACATATATACTGATCTAGTACCACTGTCTAAACTCATTATTAATAAACTGGACTCTGATCATTGTGGCCAAATGGTCAGCCTTCCACATCAGTGTAAGCAAGTGAAGAAACAGAATATCACTGTTGTACCAAAAACTGCAGGCCGTCTGGAACGGTTTAAAAACAATCTTTATGATAATATATGTTTTTTAATGTATAATGATAACCCAAATGAATTTTATAATAATTTCTTTCATAAATATTGTACAGAATTTAATAAAACTTTTATTCCAAAAAGGATCTCGGTTAGTGGTACTGTTACTTTTAGTGAATGGGCTACAATTGGTATCCACAAAAGTAGAAAGCGACTTTATGAGCTATATGATGAATGCAACTATAACACCAGTGAAGATTTTAAATTGTATGTCAAAAATTATTCTAAGTTATTTAAAATAGTATGTCGATTAGCAAAGGCAAAGTTCCTGAGTTCAAAGATTACGCTAAGTGATAACAAAATAAAAATGACATGGAATATTATAAATAGTGAAACTGGAAATGTCAAAAGTCGTAACAATGAGTACAAATTGAGCTACGAAAATCAAACCTTAACTTCCGATGCTGATGTTGCTGCGGCATTTGAGAAGTTTTTTACTGATATTCCAGTTTCAACTACAAAGGCTTTAGACTCCTCCCCCACTGTAGCTGAAGCGGTTCTAAAGGAAAATGTCAAACCTAGTGAAAACTATTTTAGTTTTCAAAAAATTGATTTTAGAGATATAATTAAAACTTTTAATACTCTTAATAAAAAGAAGACTGCTGATCTGTGGGGTAATTCCGCCGACGTCACTAAATCCGTTATTGAGACAATAGCTCCAGTTTTAGCTTGCATATTTAATGAATGCATTGACTGTGGTGTTTTTCCTGACCTAATGAAGCACAGTAAAGTAATCCCATTATTCAAATCAGGTAGCACATGTGACCCCTCTAACTTTAGACCAATTTCTGTGTTACCCACATTTAGTAAAATATTTGAAAAGATAATTCTAGACCAAATTCAAGTTCATTTTTATAGAAATAAACTTTTACATTCTAGACAATATGGTTTCACTAGGGGTGCTCGACTACTGACGCTGGTGTTGAGCTTATTCTTCAAATATTTAATGCCTGGGAGGATTCTCACGATGCCGTAGGGGTTTTTTGTGATTTATCCAAGGCCTTTGATTGTGTTTTACATGAAACCCTGGTCAGGAAGCTCTACCACTATGGAATTAGAGATGCATCACTGAATCTTCTTATCTCATATTTGAGTGATAGGGTTCAGAGGGTTGATGTTAACGGTAAAAGATCTCCGGGATCGGTGGTTACAATGGGAGTTCCACAGGGTTCAATTCTTGGTCCTTTCTTATTTTTAATTTATATTAACGACTTGCCTTACTTTGTAAAAGACAAACATGAGATAGTATTGTTTGCAGATGATACCTCACTTTTATTCAAAGTGAAACGACGACAGCCGATTGATGACGATGTGAACAATGCTGTCACAAAGATAGTTCATTGGTTTAGTGTTAACAATTTGCTATTAAATGAACAAAAAACCAAATGTATAAGATTTGTATTACCCAACGTTAAGGAGGTAAAAACCAGTGTAAAAATTAAAGATAAGAATGTGGACCTTGTGGACACCACAGTGTTTCTAGGCATTACGTTGGATGCAAAGCTACAGTGGGGCCCACATATAGATAAATTGTCGAGTAGACTGAGCTTTGCGGCTTATGCAGTAATGAAAATTCGTCAGATCACTGACATTGAAACAGCTAGACTTGTTTACTTTAGTTATTTCCATAGCGTAATGTCGTACGGCATTTTACTGTGGGGCAATGCTGCCGATATTCAAACTATCTTTGTGCTGCAGAAGCGGGCTATTCGAGCAATTTATAATCTAAAAGCTGGTAATTCTCTTAGGGAGAGATTTAAAGATATTAATATAATGACAGTTGCATCACAATATATTTACGAGAACCTAATGTATGTATATAAAAATATTGAAACTTTTTCTAAAAACAGTGATATTCACAATGTAAACACTAGAAATAAAAACAAACTAGCAGTACCTAATACTAGACTCCACAAAGTAAATAATTCATTTAGAGGCCTGTGTGTACGTTTTTACAATAAAGTTCCAAGTAATATCCAAAAACTAGATATTAATAAATTTAAAATCGCTATTAAAGAAAAGCTTTATAAAAAAGCTTATTATAAAGTGTCTGATTACATTGAAGACAAAACAGCATGGGTTTAAAATGCTCCAATCTATTTCTAATCCAATATATTGTTAAGGTTTTTTTA
Source organism: Eudonia lacustrata (assembly GCA_947562085.1). Classification (NCBI taxonomy): domain Eukaryota; kingdom Metazoa; phylum Arthropoda; class Insecta; order Lepidoptera; family Crambidae; genus Eudonia; species Eudonia lacustrata. The sequence goes on along the minus strand of OX387336.1, from coordinate 1,665,189 downwards.
AACTTGTATAACTTGGTAACGTAACGGCATATAATTTTGTAAATGTCGTTACATAATGAATTAAAGCTGTGGAGTTTATTGCGCCCATTCTTCTCCACAGCTAAAAAATAGACGTCCTGAATGGGTAGTAGGTAAAAAAATTATGGACGATTCAAAAGCACTTTTCTAAAGTTTATTTGAATAAAGAATATTTGACTTGACTAAAAAAATAAAGTGCATTATTTTATCTATATCTGTCTTATTTATTTGTTTTTGAACATGGACAACAAATAAGCCATCTATATTGTTATTAAAGAGGTAAAGTTTGTGACTTTGTTTGTTTGTATGTCAGGGCTAATCTCCGGCACTACGGGCCCAATTCCAAAAATTCTGTCACCGATAGAATGCTATATAAGGTCACATTTTGTGTACCACAAATATTTTGAGGATAAATTCAACAACTTAAATAAACTATGTATATAAAAAAACCTTGTTGGGTGCCTGAGCTTAGTGGAATGTTGAATGATTGTTAAGTAAAATGATAAGAAAGTTTATTTAAATGTTACAAATGTTCTTAAACTGTTTAAATGATAATGAATGTTGATGAGTGCATCCGATTGTTTCCGCGGTGAAATATACACTAAATTACGTAAATGATTTGATGACCGTACACGGCGGCGAATGACCTAGTTTCAGGTTAAGCGCCGCTCTGCTGTGTATGCAAAACTTAAATGTTCGGTAATGCACCGAACAAACCTTAAATTTTTATACGCTAGTTTTCAAGAATAACGCCAAAAGACATTTCGATTAAAAAGTAAAATAAAACACATCTTACGCACTTTCGAAAGTTTTGATTCAAAAGAGCCGAAACAGAGAGGCCGCAATGCTTACACGTGCCCGTAGTTTCATTCAAAGGAGCCGATAGAGAGGCCGCAATGTGTGCTCTTAAAAATATTACAATTTTTGTGTTAGGAAAAGTAAAAATAAAAACGAGACTGTATTTTTTTTTAATGCTAGGGTTGATTTCTCTGATATAATAAAATGTTTTGTCAAAATATTTGCGGTTGATAAAATGTGACCTTATATTACACCTTGTGGGTAATATAAGCCATATTTAATTTTGATAAAAAAAGATTTCTTTTTAAAATCTCAAATCCATGCGGACGAAGTCGCAGGTAAGGTGCTAGTTTAAAAAAAAACACTTAATAAAAACAATGGATTTTAAAGTAGAGCTACTTTCATTTCACATTCGTCGCACCGGTACAGTCGCCACGCATGGTAAGTTAACACATCACCCCTTTAACCGACAGCGCACGGTTCACGTGCTGGTATGGTTCAGCGGCCACCGTCCCAGGTTCGATGCTCGGTCTAGACTTTTCAATAGCAACGTTAGTTATGGTACGTACGAGATAATAGACTAATTGCAAACAGCTATGTACACAAAAAAATACAATTTATTTTGGATTAAATTTAATATGTATGTGGAGTTGATGTCGGTTCTGTTAGTTCGGGTAACTTTTGTAATTGTTTGCGTTTGCGCTCCGCTCGATAATGCTCTATATCGAGCAAAAACGAGCAAAAAAATCACGTTTGTTGTACTTACTTAAACATTTGTTTTATTCTGTTTTTTTTGCATTCGTTGTTATAGCGGCAAAAGAAATATATCATGTATGAAAATTTCAAAAGTCTAACTATCACGGTTCATGAGATACAGCCTGGTGGCAGACGGACAGACAGACAGACGGATGGACAGCGGAGTCTTAGTAACAGGGTCCCGTTTTACCCTTTGAGTACGGAACCCTAAAAAACATATTTTGGCAACCACAAATGGTAATATCGTAGAGAAACACTGATAATTTTAGAGGTTTCACATTTTTTTGTACTTACATTGCAAACGCTGGCTGAACCCTACGAGATAGATCAAAATAATGTATTACAGTATTGTACACCTTAAAAAAGTCTACAAAAAAGTCCGCGATGGTATATGTCTATCTCTTAGGGATAACCCACCATAATTATTTTTATCCTTTACTTTTTACGAGAAATACTTAATGGCTTATTTACGAAGTGATTTTAAGCAAAACAGCATTAATCCCTATTCAATTAAGTACCTACCTTAAATACATTGTGCATTTAATATAGATCAATATGGCCCTTTACAGCGCGTAATTTAAATGAATATTTTCGAAGATATTACAGATTTAAAATGCAGGGACATAGCGGTTGCGTGTATCAGCATTGCACCTGTGCGAAGCCGGGGCGGGTCACTAGTATAGATATAAAACCTATTGTTGTTCTGTTTTATGCATGAAGATCATTGAAACAATATGGTTAAAGAACTTTATTATTTCTCATTAGAATTACAATAGGTATTTACATATTGGGAAACAAATACTTACTAAATTAAAATCACAATAACTTAACAATCGAGCGCACCCAAATAGAAATACACACCTAATTACTTTAAACACGGCAGTTTTTTAAAAACGTCATTCGTGGTGTACCGTCCTAACGGCGAATATTATTCTCACAAAACAAGGAGCAACAAAAAAATCATTATCTCATTTTTTACATCCCCACAGCTGGGCCACGAGCCTTCCCTATGGATGGATTCGCAATTTTTGGTCACCCATCCGATGACCGTCCTTTGCAAAAGTTGCTTAACTTCAGAAATCGCAGACCGAGCGCGTTCACCACTGTGCCATCTAGCTCCTCATTGAAACAATAAAACAATTATTTTGTAACGCCTAACAGAATATTGCTAGCAATCTATTAACTAAGTTTCTTTGCGAACTTACGATAACAAGGCGTTTAGAATTGATGTTTTTAAAGCAACTGTGTTCTGCGCCGCATTGCTATTTTCGTATAAAAGTTCAAGTAAGTAAATGGCTGTAGAGCTTTCGGACCAATTATCATCATCATCATCATCAATAAGTAGAATAACTTTCACAAATAGAGCCACTATGAAGAACTGCCCCCCGACCGCCTAACCGATCCCTTTGACTACGCGTATAGTTTATGACGTCATCTTGCCACCTCGCAACACCTATGAAAGCAATATCAAAAGCTAAAGGCTTATAGCTTTCGATATTGTTTTCATAGACAGCAAGAAACGACAAGATGACGTCATAAACCACACACTAAGTCAAAGCGATCGGTTAGGCGGTCGGGCCACTGGTCTTAGGTTTCACTTAAGCAAAGCTTTGACTGCTGTTTTTAATGGTTCGCAAGATCATGTGTAATTTATTTCGTTGTCATTATGTCAAAAATTAGCTACCGACACACTGTTGAGATGTTATTGAATTAGCAGACTTGAAGCCTAGTTGAAGCGGAGTAATTTGCCTATTTAACAAACCAAAATAAATTCTTACTAGGTACTACTAAATACTTACACTAATCTTCTTATATATTCATATTATTATTTATATAAATAAAAATGAATGTTGCAAAGCGCAAAACTCGAGAACGGCTCGAAATCTATTTCTGTGGGCTCGACCAATTCGTCAAATATTGGCACACGGAAAATTTTAATAAAGAGAAAGAATATAAAAATGGCGTGGACTATATTTTTACTATTAACTTTTGACAGAACGAAGTCTAAAGTAATAGAAACCGGACTAAAATAGCAACACAAATTCATCAGTTCGCACTATTCTAACGAATAAACCTATGTGATGTGTTGGAAAGAGATCGATTGTCCCTTTTCTTTCGTTATTTCGAAGGTGTCACCAGATTTTTGAAACGAACTGTCAGCTTTTAAATCAATGTTTGATTTTGGCCGGGCAAAAGGACTCGAGATTTTTTTGATCACCGATTATCTGATGACCGTTTGACGGTTTGATTTATTACGGGATGACAGCTAGAAAGCAAGTGGTCTGTATTAAACTCTCAGAACAATAACTAAAACTATAGAAGGATGGCTAAAATAAAAATCGTGCAACTATGTTTAGTTCCTTTCTATCATATGGCTAGAAAAGGAGGTTGGAGTGCGTCAAATGGTTGACACTTTGTTTTTATTTTTTGTATTGTTATGTCAAACGGTCATCAGATAATCAGTGATCAAAAAAAATCTTGAGTCCTTTATAAAGTCACTCACTACATTACCTCAAATATGACGTCACAAATCTGGTGACACCTTCGAAATAACGAAGGAAAAGGGACAATCGATCTCTTTCCAATACATCACTTAGGTTCATTAGTTAAAATAGTACGAACTGATGAATGAGTGTTGCTATTTTAGTCCGGTTTCTATAGCTTTAGTTATTATTCTGAGATTAAACTCTTGTAAAATAATAAAATCAATTGCTGACCGAGTGCTGATAACTCGTCCCTGTTGAGCACTAGTGCTACTATCTTAATTACTGCTTATTTTTTGTGTTACCTCAGTTCAGAGAAATCGTAGCGTGATGATCTGTATTTTAATAGAAATAACATTAATTAAAACAAACGTGCTTACTACAATGGTCACAAATTAAATCACGGTTACCATCACGCGATCACCGGTGTGTCTCCCATTATCAACATTAGCTCATCAATTCATAACGAGAATTTGTATGGCGTTGACGCAGCGTCTCCTGATGTCATCAATTGCAAGTTGGCCATACAAATTCTCGTTTTTGTTAACGTGATAACTTCGCTTCGGATGGGTGACCAAAAATGTATGACCTCGAGCTCCTACGAGCTTCGGAAAGCACGTAAGTGTAGGAACATACTATGCCGAAATTACGCGACTGAAGTTCGGCATGATTACGCCTGCAATGCTATTTGAATTACTGACGACAGATTATACCGAAATTACGTTGCGTTATAGCGTACAGCCTAACTTCGGTCGGGCATAAGTTCAGCGGCAACTTATTCTATAGAGCACACATTATACGCGACCGAAGTTCGTTTCGATTGCCTACGAAGATCCGGGGGCGGGGCGTAAGTTCGGCACTTATGGTGCGTCATATCAGCCGAATACGTCGGAACGTAAAATCAACCGCGGAACTTCGGTCGCGTACCTTCGGCATAGTGTGTTTTTACACTAAAGTCGTGGTTCCTGGCCGCATTAGCAGTCGTTAACAACCAACAATCCGCACGGGGCCCGCGCATAGTGGTTTATGGCTCGTTCTCTCTATCCATCTCTAGGGAAGGCTTTGCCGCCTCTGTAGTTAAGACCACCGGTCATAGACCCAAGGTCCTGGGTTCGATTCCTAGCGAGGGGTACATGTTGGTGTACTTGGTGTGGTTAGTGGTAGGGCTTATTAATTGTCCGCCTGGCCAGCTCACACCATCTTATCTAAATATGTTGCCATATCATCAATGTTTATATATAATACTAGCGGCCCGTCCCGGCTTCCCACGGGTGGACATTTTTTTATATATAGCCTATGTTACTCAGCGCTAATGTAGCATTCTAATGGTGAAAGATTTTTTAAATCGGTTTAGTAGTTTTTGAGTTTATTCGTTACAAACATACATACAAAAATACAAAGCTTTCCTCTTTATAATATTAGCACAGTGTTAAATATTAGTATGATGATAAGTAATAGGGTGGATATCACCTTAGGATAACACACACACACACCCACCCCCCAAATGACCTTGATTTCGCCACACTGGACCGTGTCGCTATAACAACAATGATATCTAGTAGTATTGTTGTGTTTTTTTTTTTAGTTGATGGCTTCGTGCGATTAGCACATTTAGCCAGTGTCAAAGTAATTTTTCTTACAAGTAATACATAAATAAACAATATTTCCTTATATGATGATGATGAATGATATTAGAAATGGGAAGTGAGAAATGATATACCCCCCCAACCCCTCGAGTATCTCAGTAAAGATGTAGGGCTTTACTAAGTCCTCACGCGAGCTTCTTGAGAGAATTTGAAAACAAACGTTGCACTGTTTTGTTTCATTTGCCAACACTTATGCACACTCATGAACACTTAACGGTTAATAATCCACCATTATTTCACATAATATTCGACATAACACAAATTTTAGAAAATAAAACAAAACCGCAGACATGACGCTTTACTTTCCCGCCAAGAAGTCCTATTGTTGTGTTCCGGCAGCTACAGTTATGTTTTTTTTTTCTATGTACCCTTTGTGAGACAGGTTGTGAGATTTGGTATAGTTAGCTTAGTAAAATGTATGTATAGACTGTTACAAATAGAAAGAAAGAAAGAAAGAAAAAACATTTATTGACTCTCACATCACATAATATGATTAAAAATAAAAAAAGGCATGGCAATGCAAAAACCAATAAAAATAAAAATAACAAAGACAACAGGTGACGAGCCAATCAGGACCCTACCTCAGCATATGCCGCTACGGTGTGAGCAAGTCACATCGCAACGGCAGCGCGGCGGCGCTGGTATTCTGGCAGGGCCTGTGCGAGGTGACGATCGTTTCCAATAGATATATAAGAAAAATAGAATATATAATTATATTTGGATATAAATACTTATATTATAACTAAACCTAGATACTCATAAATATATTTAAATATATATACTAAAATGAACATATAAAACACTATTTAAGACAGATTATACAAAATAAAAGACATCGTACAACAAAACAGATCCTAAATAAATAAAAAACTAGCGAGGCGGACTGCACACTGAACGCAGCCAAACTGTCACCTGTCATATGTGACATTGACATGATTTGCCCACGTAGGCAGCTCTAAAGCACGCGCGCACGTCCGCCATCTCGTCTCCCATGTGTTTGCCACGAATGCAATATCAAATTCCACACTTTGACAAATACATTAAACAATAATGTATTACTGTCGTATTTCAACCACTGGGCGATACTAGTAATTTTTTATTGCGCCAACTATCTCAGACAGACCCCTAGAATTGTAAATCATAACAATCACTACCATAGAAGCAATTAAAAGCATAGATCATCATTGCTGATTGTCTATTGCCGACCGTGAGAAGTAAAAAAGTAAAAACGAGATTATCTCTGGTTCAGTTTAATACAATTGCGAAAAGGATTAAAAGTTTTTATGTCTCTATTATTATACAAAGTTTGTTGGGACAGCAGGCATCGTGCGAGTTAAGACACTTACGCAATGCGAAATGCCTGGATGGGTGAATAAATAATTTGAAACGAAACAGCACGAGCTCCTCCGCGCTTTGGAAAAATTAGATTACAGTAGTTTTACCAGCATTCGGCAGGAACTAGTGAACGACGTTATTTTCCTATATCAAAAACTAGCGGCCCGTCGCGGCTTCGCACGGGTGGACATTTCTTTTTTAATATAGCCTACGTTACTCAGCGCTAATGTAGCATTCTAATGGTGAAAGAATTTTTTAAATCGGTCCAGTAGTTTTTGAGTATATTCGTTACAAACAAAAATACAAAAATACAAAGCTTTCCTCTTTATAATATTAGTATAGATGGGGGTCAGCGACTGATTTTTGTTTTTAGCAACAAACAATTGAATACAGCCCTCCAGCTTTCTAGCTGTCGTCACTCCGTAAAATTTCGGGTTGTTCCGTATTCATCCCACGAGAACTCATCCCACGAATAAATTTTTCCCTACTCAGCCCATTACTATTCCTTACTCAACCCACATCTAAATTATAAAGATAAACCCTAGTTGTGGGTACGGTTTACTATTTTGTTTTTAATTACATAAAACCATATGGGATGAATAAGGAATGAAAAATAAGTAAGTAGGAGTAAGGAATAGAAATGCTGTTGCTCTTGCATACTTGCATACTTATCTTATTTTTAGTATTATTTACTTAAGTTTGACTTTGTTTTTCTTAAACAAATTTTGACTTTTACTAGAGTACTGTAGTGGTACTGTATGACATTGTGGAAATTGAAACTTCTACATAATTATCTCATGTAAATTTGTTAACTTAGATTTTTTATTTTGTTTACGTGTTGTGGTTGTCTTCTATATATTTTTTGTGTTTATTTGTAATGAAAAGTGTCCTGCTATGATAGAGCATTTTCCAAAATTTTTGACGCTGTAAGGGAGAAAAGAGCTGGACACTTGCTGAGTTCCTTGCCGGTTCTTCTCAGTACAAGATCTCAACCCAGAGTAGACTTACGAACCGATGGCATAGTGACATCACAAGAACTACTTGTAGCCTAAACTGAATAAATGATTTTGAATTTTGAATTTCGAAATGGGATGAGTAAGGAATTTACGTGCGATGAGTTCTCGTGGGTTGAATCCAGAACAAAATTTCAATTAAAGTCCATGTTATTGTTTGGCGACGAAAACTGTATCGAACACTGGGCTTAAGTGTCGAAGACTGGCGCCCCTTACCATAATACTTGTTTAAGTTTTAAGTTTTTAAGCTTAAGTTTATGATTAATAAGGTATCAGTGTTGGTGTGCATGTTCGTTTGCATGCATTAATTCTTCTGCATGTGCATATTTTTGCGGACGGGAGGACGGTGCTTGCGTACTGCATCCAAGCTTGATAAACGAGTAATTAACGCCTGTTCCCTATATTCTATCTGTCTGTTGTTTGCTTACTGGAGTTAGAAATTTGACATAATTTGTATGGAGCTTATGTCGAATTCGTATCTATAGTAGGCAAAACAACAGATAGATAGGTTATTGGGAACGGGCGTAAGTGGAATTAATGTTACATATTGTTTATATTATTCATTCACACTGCTATATACGAGTACCCATACCTAGTAACAAGATAAAATTTTAATAGAAAAAACTAAGCAGCCCCAGGAAGCTCGAGAGGGTATCGATTTTTGTGTGCCATAGATTTCCGAAAATTAACGCCTGACTTCATTAATTATTATGCTGTTTTAGTTAGAGCTAGAACATATATAGCCGACGTTAAGCATAGGCGCGAAAATAAGTCTGCTGTATGCGAACATTCCCTAGAGGGGCCTAATCATTACATCAGATTTGATAAACCACAAATACTCGCTAGAGAACAACGATTCATCCAAGATGATACGTGAAGCTATTGAAATTAAAAAACATCCTAATTTTAATAGAGAAGATGGTTGGAATCTATCACCAGCCTGGGATCCCATCATACAAAATATTTAATCCCAGCTCCGACACTATACTGCCAGACCAAAAGATACTGTAAGCTCTTTCTGCGTAAAACGAAACGCACCTGATTAAATTTAAATGAGGGTATACAAGCTACCAACTAATTATGAGACGACCAACACCTCAGTCTCCCTGTGACCACGGACCCTGCAAAGGGTTCGAAACGTCAGAATAAACATTAAATAAGTAATGTGTAAAATAAACGCGAGTAGATCCGTAAAAGTTGTTTCATTTCAATATAGAGTTGCTCCGTTTGTTTCGGAAGGCACGTCCAGCAGTGGGTTTACTTGGGGTGGGGTTCCTTATGGAACCTGGTGACTAAAAATACAAGAATCTTCTACGTGTATGGGATCATTGAGATTACTTATTTTTTTTTACTATAATCATACTCATATACATGATATTAAACAAAATATAACTTAATAAATACACTCCCCGAAAGCATTTTGTTAACAAAAAGCTGCTGAATCGATTACAGCCTATAAACGAAATTAAAACTTACAATTTAAACATTAAAAAAGTAACTAAAAACGAACTAACTATTAATAACAAGAGATCCGTGACACGATTAACAAAAAAAAACCCAAGGAAATCACTATCTCCTTCTGCCTACATCCCATCGCGATCGCCACAGAACGCTAAAGGTGTCGCAACACTGCTACATTTCCCAAAGCGAGGCTGTATACACGCGGTTCCCACAACAATTTGTTTGCAATCCGAGATGGGTATGTACGCCGACTGGTTGGCGTTGATACTTGAAAGAAAGGCAACTTTATGATCCGCCATCTTTTATATATTAATTTATTTAACAATTCAAAGAAATTCCAAAAAGTACCATGCTATATGATTGGTTAGGGAAATATTATAGAATTCCTTGCCGTAATAGTATCCAAAGAGTATAGTGTGAGGATAGGTACCGTCTCCTATAAGCCACCACTGGACGACTGTCACGCAATCACACCTAGTTATTCCGTTTAAATTTGAAATTTATTTTTAATATGTTACTAACATATCAATGGCTCTTACCTGAATAAATAAATAGTTTTGTTATTTTTTTGTCAACATTAGTAAGCCTCATTAGTTGAAAATTCCGGGTGAAGTGCGCTTCCACCTTCAGCCTTATCGTCACTCTTCAGGTAAGATGGAGGCCTAGTGCTAACCCGTAAGATTGAAAAATAATTATTTTTTAACAAAAAAATAAAGTTTGTAACCTTTTTTGAGTGTGTTTATAGTTGATATAGAGAAGGAGTACAGAAAGATATTTTTTTTGTTTATACGTGTTACTACATCACTTTGTGTATTTTGTGAATTTCAGTCTAACTTCGACCATTGTGCGACCAACATTTTCTACAGTCTGTCATCTCTTACCTATAAAAAAAATTAAAGTGTATATTTTGCGAAAGTGTACAAAATGCGAAAGCACCTGAGGTAGTCTAGATAAGTTATTATTTTGCGATAGGATGTATCAAGTACTCAAAAAGTGTACTAGAAGAGAAAGTGTATAAAATGCGAATAAATCACATTTTTAATATGAGCATTTACTCAAGTGTCAAGACCATTCGCGCCGCATAGCCGATATTAAGGTACAGTCAACTCTCAATTACAGAGTTGATACACAAAGCGATTACAGCACGTCGTTGGTTGGGCCACAGACGGACGGACAAAATGATTATTAGTGAATATTAATGAAAGGCGATTTGATGGACAAGGTCGGTGCTACTGCGAACCTTTTGCGATTTTCGTCTTAGGCTGCTTCTCCACTAGAGCTATCAAAATCAAAAATAAAAAAAAACAACTTTTTTTTCATTATTAACTACAAGTAGTTTTTACAAATGTGTGGGTCTCTTCTGTTAAGTTTGAAAAAACCTGTTTTAAATATCTATCTAGCTAGCTATGCGAGGTAGCTGAATGGTGCACAAAGAAAACATACCCCAGTCTTTTCCTTGCGGCATTAAAAGGGCAATATTTGCTTTGGAAGTTATTTTAGACCAACTGCGTTTTAGACCAGATGCGTTTTAGACCAGTTGCTACTTAGACCAGTTGCGTCTTAAACCAGTTGCTACTTATACCAGTTGCGCTTTAGACCAGTTGCTACTTAGACCAGTTGCTACTTAGACCAACTGATTAGCTCGATTATTTTCCCGCCTTATTCAATGTCATTCTTATGTCATCCATCAACAATCCGCAATAGACTTACCCACGGTGATTTAAGGCCTGTTCTCCTTGCGGTGTTTCTATCTATTGGGAAAGCTCGTGCCCAACAGTGGGGACATACAATGAGCTTGTGATGAAACCAAACGGTAGTGCCTTTTGTACAAGACACAGGTACGGTCTTGCGTGGAGTATTGCTCGCACATCTGAGACGGTTCCGCAAAGTACCTTACCTCGATGCCTTGGAAAGATTGCAGCGTCGCGCTGAACGCATTATCGTCAATGCAGAAGTCGGAAATACTCTCGAATCTCTGCAATTGCGTAGAGATGTTGCGTCACTCAGAGTGTTTTACCGCTTAACCATGGCGAGTGCTCTGAAGAGCTCTTTGATTTCATCCCACCTTCTCCCTTCCTTCATAGGAGTACACGTGCTGCTCTTCGGAGTCACCGCTTCACTGTCTCAAATATCCCATCGCGCACAAAAAAATTTGGTGACTCGTTTCTTGGTCGCACCTCCAAAAGATGGATTAGTCTACCAGCACACGTTTTCCCTCCTTCCTATGATATGGGGTCCTTCAAGAGAGGCGTGAAGAAGTACCTTGTGGGCCGGCAGAGTGAGGTTAACTGATGCTACGTTTGTTTCCACGCTGCACCAGTTATCTTCGCGTCTGGACTCCATTTCCACTTAACATCAGGTGGGACGGAGTCATTTGCCGAGCTAACTGTAAAATAAAATAAAATAACCGCTGTATGTTTTGTGTTTTACTGTGGAATAAAAATTAAAACATTTTTTACATTGTTGAACCTACTCGCAAGTACTTATTGCCTACCTATACAGTTGTATTGTTCCATCGTCCATTGTTAGTGGGTCAAACAGATCGCTAATTGTCGGTCGTGACCCGCGCCCCGCTCGGAGCTAATCTCAAATTGTTTTAAAAGGTCAACCCGATCTCGGAAAATAATTTCGGACACAATAACTATTAGTCCGCAGGTATGTAAGTACTTATAAGTTGTTGAGATTAATTAATGTTATTAGCAAGGAAAGATAAACATAGCTGTAACAAAGACAAATAAGTGGGATCAGCATCACCAGTTAATTTTATGTCCCCACTGCTGGGCCACGAGCCTTCTATGGAAAGATAGGGAGAAATATAGGAATATTGTTTTTAAACCCATGCTAGCCTAGGACATGAAAAGAATACCGGCTCTGTGGTCTTATCACGTATTTTTCTGCAGTTGCGCCCTTATAGCGTGCAACTGAAATCCTCTAGCTAGGTGGCGACAAAGAGGCGTATGTCAATCAAATTATGTACTTATGTAATAATTAAAAGAACGTAAACAATTAGAAAAACGGGTGTTTACGGTTACGCATTCAACTTGCAATCCTTGTTAACATTTATTAATCTCTACTTTAGTGTTAAATTAAAATTAAATTAAATACTTAACATTTATATAAAAATTGTTTATTTATCAAGTTTTTTCAGCCTAATTTAATTTAATTTATCCGCAAAATATTTGCAGTTGATAAAATGTGACCTTATATTATATTTATAGACTTATTTAATGTTTTTAATTGTCTTTATTTCTAATTGTTTTTTAGTTTAAGCCAGGTAGATATTGGTTTTTTAAGTTTTAACCTACTTTTAATAATGAATGTACCTATATCTTATGTGTTTGTACTATGACAATATTAACATGACTGTATTAGACTGACGAATTTCTTAAATTGACCAGTTAAGTAAAGTGACGAGTTATAGAAACTGACAAAAAAGTAAACTGACTTATTGATGAATTTCGCGATACTGACGAATGAGGTAAAGTGACGAGTTCATGAAACTGGCTAATTAGGGACACTGACAAGTGATACCCAACTCCTTTCACCACCCAAACCGAGTACGAACATGAACTTCCGCTGGGGATCGAACCCGGGACTTTAAGTCTGACGCCGGTAGTCTTACTGGGTCGGGTTATCACTTGTCAGTTTCTCTAATTAGCCAGTTTCATGAAATCGTCACTTTACCTCATTCGTCAGTATCGCGAAATTCGTCAATAAGTCACTCGGTTTGGGTGGTGAAAGGGCTTTATTGTTTTAAGTCAGCCTGGCAAGCTACCATCATCTTATCTCAAAATGTAGCAGCTGTTATATGTTGTCAGCCGGTTCCCTGATGTGTGAGTACTTTGGGACCTTTGTCGCTTAGTCGGCACTTACGACATGCATGGAAAGTTAGGCAACTGATATCTATATAATAATAATAATACTTGAAGCAAAAACTTTGACTTTGTACCCTTTTTTACGAAAATCGCGCGGTCGGAGGAATATGAAATTTCGCACACTTATAGTTTATATAGAGAAAGTTATCCGAATGTTAATATTTAAAAAAAAATATGCATAAAAATACATTAAATCAATAAAACAAACTTATCACATACTACCATGTATTTGAGGGTTAGTCCATCTAGTTATACTATTAGTTTTACAATATAACAGAATGGACGAAAAATATCTTATTTGTTATACTGCTCATTATAACTTATTGGATTCGAACAAAAATAATAGACGTTTGTCCATGTAGTTAACGTATACATAAAATTATACTCTTTTAAAAAAATTCCAAAATTTCAAAAATGGAAGAGGAGCGGCCGAAATCTGTCAATGCCAATCCAAACTCACATTCTACGAGTATCTTTTTTAATTTTTCATTGCTTAGGATACAATCCGTGCAGCCTTAATAAAATTACGGTCGAATTTCGACCACTGGGCGACCACTAGTTTTTTTAAACATTACAGATACTTGGCCTTGATCTCACCTGATATTAAGTGACGATAAAGCCGATGGTTAAGCGCACTTCACGGATACCTCAACTACTGAGACACTGGCTATCTTATCTCTAACTGCAGGAACACAAAGTTGCTTTTAACATTAATGTTACGGTGACATATAAATAAGATGTTGGGAGCCAGCCAGGTGGACATTAAACAAACCCTACCACCAACCGACCGAGTTGTGTCATGAACCATCCTCCTCTGGGAATCGAACCCGGGACCTCTGGACCTTTTATATATACGGCGGCGATATGCAACATGCTGGACCCTTTGGGACCATAATGTCCATTTCCCAAAAGGACCACATTCCACAATGACCATTCCCAGATCGTCCACTTCCCGGAATGACGACTTTCTCAGATTGACCACTTCCCATAACGACCACTTCCCAATATGTCCATTTCGGATTTTCAGTTCATTTTTTGGATAAGGAGAACGTGCCGTAAACCACCACGCGGGCCCAGTGCGGATTGGTGGTTGTTAACGACTGCTAATGCAGCCGGGACCAACGGCTTTACGTGCCTTCCGAAGCACGGGCCAAATGCCCAGATGCGCAATCCAACCTCCATTTCTGACTCTGTGTACAAAATGATTATAATATAAACTTAAATTAGCAATCAGTTGCAGACAGAACTCATTTCATCATGCAATTACGCTAAATCATCTAATTGTGTAGCGAAGCAACATTTCTCAATAATTTAATATACAATCACACAATAAACAGACAGCAGAAGGCATTTTTTTTAAAGAAATTGCTTATTGCCTCGAATGGCATTTTTAGCGTCATCGAGCTTTTTTGGGGGCGGCGAGGTACGTAAAGGGTACCTCAAGCCGTGTGAAACGAATCACCTTCGGAGGTTTTCTAGATGGAACGGCATTACACACTTAAAAGTGCGCGTCCCCGTGCCCTACTAGATTCTCCGAAGGGTTCGGATCGGATCGGGGAGTGGAACAATCCGAGGGCGCCTCTAAAGGCTCAGACCTCAAACGCGCTCGAACGACGAGACAGACAGACAACCCCTCACGGGCAAGGAATCTCGCTACAAACAGCTGCGCTTAAACTGCTCGGCAAGCTAGCAAGCAAATTACCGGAGGTCGGAGTTAGGTAGAGTTAAAATGAAACAACTTTTACGGATCTACTCGCATTTATTTTACACATTACTTATTTGAGCCGTGCGGTGCCGGCGTAGAATTGCACCACCCCAACTCTTCCCGTGGGTGTCGTAAGAGGCGATAAAGGGACAAAACCGGGGGGCGGGCAGCAGCGCCCCCTGTAGAACAACCACACACTGAACTGCGATCCCCAACCCGCATGCCCAGCGTGGGGATTATGGGCACTACCCCCTTATGACAAAACAAAGAAGAAAATGGCCCCTAGTTCCCGGCCGCCTCGCTATTCCTGGCCATGGCAGCGGCCATGGTAACGGCGGGGCAGGGGGTGCTAACAATCACCGGGCTACCTCAAGCTGCCACAAAACACTGACCCTGGCTACGTTCAACGGACGCACTCTGAGGCTTGACCACCATCTAGCGCAGTTGGAAGTGGAGTTAGAGAACATAAAATGGCATGTTCTGGGGTAATGTGAAGTCCGTAGAGAGGGGGAGGACACCGTAACCCTAGACTCGGGCCATCTTCTCTACTTTCGCGAGGGTGATAAAACATCCCAGGGTGGCGTAGGCTTCCTCGTCAATAAGGTCCTCTCTAACAACGTTGAAGAAATCTCCAGTGTGTCGACCAGGGTAGCGTACCTGATCATTCGGCTGTCCAAGCGTTACAGCATGAAGGTCATTCAGGTTTACGCACCGACCTCGACACACTCAGATGATGAAGTGGAGGATATGTACGAAGACATATCCAAAGCCTTGCATAACACCACTAAGGCTCATTTCAACGTTGTTATGGGGGACTTTAACGGCAAGGTGGGAACCCAGACTGGCAACGAATCCCGGATAGGACCGCATGGTTCTGAAGTTCGGAATCACAGGGGGGCAAATGCTTGTCAACTTCCTCGAGAAAGAGGGGCTGTTCTTAATGAACTCCTTCTTTAAGAAACAGCCTCAAAAGAAGTGGACATGGCAAAGTCCCGACACTGTGACCAAAAATGAGATCGACTTCATCATGACGGATAGCAAGCACATATTCAGAGATGTCTCAGTGATCAACAGGTTCAATACCGGATCTGATCACCGACTCCTCCGAGGCTCTCTGAATATCAACTTGAAGCTTGAAAGACACCGTCTGTGAAGTCCACGCTCCGTCCTAACCCAATCCAAATCATGGCGGGCACCGAGAAATTCCAGCAGCTTCTCGGGGACAGATTTCTTGCCTTGGAACCCACTGATGACGCTAACGAGACCCTACACAATCTGGTCGAAACGTTGAGGGACGAAGGCATTAAGTTCTGCAAAAAACAGCGTACTGGCAAGAAATCCAAACTCTCGGCTGAGACTCTCAGGCTGATGACAAGAAGACGGGAAACCACCCAAGCGACTTCGTCGGAGAGGTCAGACCTGAACAAGCGAATTGCGAAGATGGTACGGCGCGACCTTCGGAGCTCCAACACACGCCTCATTGAAGAGGCGATTGAGCGAAACCGAGGGTCCAAAGTATTCACTCAGCAGCTTGGCAGGAGCCACCTGACGAAGCTTAAAACGCACGATGGGAGGACCGTATTGTCGAAGCCGGAGATCACCGCCGAGATAGAGTATTTCTATGGCCGATTATACGCTGCACATGCCCTTCGTTCCCGACGAGACGACTACGATTCCAGAGCCACCCTGACACGCCACTACACCGACGAACTGCCAGACATCAGTCAAGACGAGATCGTGTTAGCTCTGAGACAGCTTAGAAATGGAAAAGCCCCCGGTGAAGACGGAATTACATCCGAGCTTCTGAAAGCTGGAGGAGCCCCTGTTATACAGGAATTGCAGAAGCTCTTCAACGCCGTCCTTCACAGTGGGAGAACTCCAAAGGCGTGGAGCGGGAGCTTGGTGGTGCTCTTTTTTAAGAAGGGCGATAAAACTCTGCTTAAAAATTACAGACCCATCTCGCTCCTGAGCCATGTCTATAAGCTTTTCTCACGAGTGGTCACGAATCGTCTCGCCAGGAGACTCGACGAGTTCCAGCCACCGGAACAGGCCGGGTTTCGCGGAGGATATGGTACCATAGACCACATTCACACAGTGAGGCAGATTATACAGAAGTCTGAGGAATATAATCAGCCCCTGTGTCTGGCTTTTGTGGACTATGAGAAGGCCTTTGACTCTGTCGAAACCTGGGCTGTTCTGGAATCCTTACAGCGATGCCAAGTGGACTGTCGTTATATCGAGGTGTTGAGATGTCTTTACGAATCCGCCACCATGAGTGTCCAAGTACAGGGCCAGCAGTCCAAACCCATCCAATTGCGCAGAGGAGTGAGACAGGGGGATGTCATATCCCCGAAACTGTTCACAAGCGCGTTGGAAGATATGTTTAAGACGCTGGACTGGAAAGGAAAGGGCATTAACATAAACGGTGACTACATCTCACACCTGCGATTCGCTGATGACATAGTCCTAATGACGGAGTCGCTAGAGGAGCTGAACCAGATGCTGGACGGCCTAGCTTCAGCCTCGCGACGCATCGGTCTTGGCATGAATTTGGATAAAACCAAAGTCATGATCAATGGCCACATTGATCCGATACCGGTCGTCGTACATGGTCACCTTCTTGAAATCGTTTCCGAATACACTTACCTCGGGCAGATTTTGCAATTAGGTAGGAACAATTTTGAGAAGGAGGCCAAGAGGAGGATCCAGCTGGGCTGGGCAGCGTTTGGGAAACTACGTCGAGTCTTCTCGTCATCCATACCGCAATGCTTAAAAACGAAAGTTTTTAATCAGTGCGTCCTACCCGTCATGACCTACGGAGCTGAGACGTGGACACTCACGGTAGGGCTGGTCCACCAGTTTAAAGTCGCTCAGCGAGCTATGGAAAGAGCTATGCTCGGAGTTTCTCTGAAGGATAGGATTCGTAACGAATACATTTGACAGAGAACCAAAGTCATCGACATAGCTCTAAGAATTAGCAAGTTGAAGTGGCAGTGGGCCGGCCATATCTGGCGAAGAACCGACAACCGCTGGGGTAAACGTGTTCTTGAGTGGAGACCACGACTCGGTAAACGTAGTGTAGGGCGCCCTCCGGCCAGGTGGGATGATGACCTGCGAAAGACTGCAGGCAGATGCTGGATGCGTCAAGCCGAGGACAGGGCGCTATGGCGCTCATTAGGGGAGGCCTATGTCCAGCAGTGGACTGATATGGGCCGATGATGATGATGATGATGATTACTTATTTAATGTTTATCCTGACGTTTCGAACCCTTTGCAAGGTCCGTGGTCACAGGGAGACAGCGGTCAAGGGTCGCGAGTAGATCCGAAAAAGTTGTTTCATTTCAATGTGTAGTGTTCGCGTTAACTTTAGAAAACAATATAGGTAGGTAGAATGTTTTTGTTTTGTTTATATAGTTTTAAACTAACATTTTGTTGCGAACAAACACGAACGTTAGAACCACGATAGCTCAAATGGGAGAGCACCTGACCCGGTATGTCAGAAGGGTGCAGGTTCAAATCCTGCTGGTGGAAATTTTTTCAACATTTGTGTTTTGTTTTTAAATATAGGTAGAGTTATTTATGTACTTGCATCGAAATGTTGATATTAATAAGGATCTTTCCAGGATTTCTAATTGCATTTCCGCTATTGTTTTCTTTTGTTATCACAAGCTATGTTGTGCGAACTACAATCTTTGCAACTTCGGATATCCGATGTCGTTGATGTAAATTTGGCAACGTCGCGCGTGCAGTGGTTCAAATTGTGTAAAAGTAAATACTTACCTTTTTATTAGACCCAGAGGTATCGGGTTCGATTCCCAGCGGGGGGTACATGTTTGTGTACACGGTTTGGTTGGTGGTAGGGCTTGTTTGTCCGCCTGGCTAGCTACCATCATCTTATCTAAATATGTCGCCGTAACATCAATGTTTGTAGTATTGTTGTGTTCCGGCAGCTAGAGATAAGATAGCCAGTGCCTCAGTAGTTGAGAATCCCGGGTGAAGTGCGCTTCCATCATTGGCCTTATCATCACTTTACATCAGGTGAGATCAAGGTACTGTGCTTACCCGTAACTTATATATAAAAAAAATGTCGCGTTGCTCTTGTACATTAAACAAATGGTCGCATTTTTCGGCAGTAAGCCTGCCCAGCTGTTTCGAGATCGTGTCCGCGGGTCTAACCCCCGTATTCATATATATTAAGGTCATACTGAAGCAAAGTATTGCTTAAGTAAAATTTTATATTCTTTAGGTAACCGATGACGTTATAAACGTCACAAGACTAGAATTCTTCGCCAGGCACTAGTCACCAATATCTTTACTCAAGCAGTTCTTGGCGGGAAAGTGAAGAATCATGTCTGCGATTTTGTTTTGTTTTCTAAAATTTGTGTTATTAATATTAATGTGTAATAATGGTGGATTATTAACCGTTAAGTGTTCGTGAGTGTGCAAATGAAACAAAACAGTGCAACTTCACTTTTCAAATTCTCTCAAGAAGTCTGCCCGAGGACTTTGTAAAGCCCCACATCTTTACTGAAATGAAATGAAATATATTTAATTTGCGCTTGAGAATGTTATAGAGAGATACTCGAGGGGTTGGGGGGTATATCATTTCTCACTTCTCATTTCTATTATCATTTATCATCATTATGTACCTACTGGAAGGATTTGTATATTTATGTATTACTTGTAAGAAAAATTACTTTGACACTGGCTAAATGTGCTAATCGCACAAAGCCATCAACTAAAAGAAAAAAAAAATCTAGTTAGATTTCTCAAAGAATTCATAGTGACAAGCTTGTGACAAGCTAGTTTTGAGATTATATTCCGTGTGAAAGTTTGTGTTTTGTCTAAAATAATATAAAATTTATGATTTTGATAATAATTATGATGTTTTTATTTAATTCATTAAGAAAACTTCTGTTCTAATATAAACGTTACTTATTTATAAAATGAATTTAGATCTTAGTGACATTTCTAAAAACAAAGTAATTGCTAAGTAATTGCTTGTTTATAAATACGGGTGTAAATGCGAGCTGGCTCGAGCGCGGAAGGAAAGCTTGTCTTCTGGCTCCTCTTTATTTTGTGATACAATTTCGTCGACAGTCATAATGACACTTCATATTACAATTACCCCAAAGTTCAACTCAACAACTTCTTATTATTTCATGTTGAACATAAATACACATATAAAAACGAACTATGAATATAATTATAAAGATTTTTCAGTGATAAAATGTTTGGGCAAATGTTGCAACATCGATTGTGTTTATACAGTTTTATGTCGTGTGAACTTCACCACCATAATATGATAAGTGTAATATAATTATATTGACGACCTCCTTGGTCGAGTGGTTTGCACACCGGTTTTCATGGTGTCGCCATCTCTGAGGTCCCGGGTTCGATCTCGGTCGGGTCAATTTAGAAATTATTGTTTTTCTAAATTGTCTCAGGTGTGGGTGTTTTCTATGTTGTATTTAAGTATGTTAAGTATGTTTATCCGTTGTCTAGTAATCATTCAACGAGTTTCATAACGAACCTTCTCTTGGGCTAGATAATTGGTGTGAGTGTAGGAAAGTTTTTTATTTATTATTATTATTACATTTTTATAGTTGAAGGTGGTTAACTTTGTCTATATTATGGGAGAAGATTCCCTGTGTGGTGCCGGGGATAAAGAATTGCCCCACCCCATCTCTTCCCGTGGGTGTCGTAAAAGACGACTAAGGGACTATTCCAGAGGATGGGCAGCAGCATCTCTCTGAGGTTACCCTCAACCTACTGCGATCGCTAACCCGCCTGCCAAGCGTGGCGATTACGGCAAATACCCCTCATATCCTTGGCCTTTGTCCAGCAGTGGACGTCTTTTGGCTGAGATGATGATGATGATGATGATGGGAGAAGGTGTCGGTTCACGCAACATACGTCCATAGCTCGATCTGATGCGACCTCCTCCTCTCTAGTAGGGGGTCAAAGTAGAAAAGTCTATGACATGGGGTCCTTCAAACCAAGACCTCATTAAACATTTAACTTAGCATATACCCCATGCATTCTTCTGCACCCCCCCCCCCCCCAAGATAAACTCTCATCATCATCATCATCATCTCAGCCAATAGACGTCCACTGCTGGACAAAGGCCTCCCCCAAGGATATGAGGGGTATTTGCCGTAATCGCCACGCTTGGCAGGCGGGTTGGCGATCGCAGTAGGTTGAGGGTAACCTCAGAGAGATGCTGCTGCCCATCCTCTGGAATGGTCCCTTAGTCGGCTTTTACGACACCCACGGGAAGAGATGGGGTGGTGCAATTCTTTATCCCCGGCACCACACAGGGGCACGAGCCTTCTCTATGGAGGGATAGGGACGGGCCATAAACCACCACGCGGGCCCAGTGCGGATTGGTGGTTGTTAACGACTGCTAATGCAGCCGGGACCAACGGCTTTACGTGCCTTCCGAAGCACGGAGACTCGAGATGATAAATTTTTGGTCACCCATCCGATGACCGGCCTTAGCGAAAGTTGCTTAACCTCAGCACTCAGACCGGGCGCATTAACCACTGCGCCATTGAGCTCCTCATATACTTTACCTAAGATTTATTATAGGAACTATTGGATTTTTCTACATGAAAGCAAACAAATAGATTTCAAATTCGTCCGGTTACGATGTAAAGAATCATATGCGTACAAAAGCAATCTATTTCCAAAACAAGGGATCTTGATCAAAATGGCGACGCTATTTCTCGCACGAACAACTGTGCCAGTTGTAAAAGCACATTTTTTCTATTCCTTATGGAGAAGCACATGGCTTTTTCATCTGATGTTAAGTGATAATAAAATAAAAATAAAATAAAATAAAAATCATTTATTTCGGACAGGGTCCATATAGTGTTAGTAATAATAATCATATAAGCTATGTTAGTACAAAAATTGGTTAAAAGTAATTTTACTGTCTTTCACGAGCTGGACACGAGTCCAGTGCTGCATAGCACTGTCCAGTCTCGCCGCGACGATCTTCAGGAAGCTGTTGGTGCTGCCACGCACGCATCAGGGACGCAATGCGCTTTCTGATGATAGCAGAGAGGCTATCAACCTCTGCTGTAGCTAGTCGCGGCCGCTCCATCAGCCCCCTGAACGCATTATTATAATAAGGCCGAGGTGGAAGCGCACTTCACCCGGAATCTTTAACTTCTGAGGAACTGGCTATCTTATCTCTAGCTGCCGGAACATAACAATATGCTAAAACGATTGATGTTATGGCGACATATTTAGATAAGATGGTGGTAGCTACTACCTAGCCAGGCGGACCAGCAAGTTCCACCAGCAACCAAACTGAGTACACAAACATGTACGTACCCCCCGCTGAGAATCGAACCCGGGACCTCTTGATTTAAACTGGTGGTCTTAAATGCCAGATCACAGAAGAGGTATAGCTCGAGCTTGGAATGGCTTCAACAAGTACCGACTCGATGCTTTGAATAGATTGCAGCGTCGCGAATCCGTATCCTTAAGGCGAGCCATCGCTAAACAATTAATCTAATACGGAGCGTTTTTTGTCACTGCTCTTTTAATTTTTTGAGTGCTAATAGCGGCACAGTGCGCCATCTATCCAACGGTAGTTGCAACCGATGGCTATGCATCTAAATGCATATAAATATTTAATTTAGCTTCAGTGCAGCAATTAGCACTTGAAAATAAAAAGTAAAAATTTATTACAGACGTTCAACACATTAACGAAAACGATGATTTGAAATAGATAATGTTTTGTCTTTTGCCACGAAATACAGAGTTAGAATAGAAACAATATAATGCGAACCAGAGTAAAATAGATTCATCGTTTTTCATCATCATCATCATCATCATCATCATCATCTCAGCCAAAAGACGTCCACTGCTGGACAAAGGCCTCCCCCAAGAATCTCCACAACGACCGGTTTTGTGCTGCTCGCATCCAGCGGCTTCCCGCGACCTTCACCAGATCGTCGGTCCACCTTGTTGGAGGCCTGCCCACACTGCGCTTTCCGGTACGTGGTCGCCACTCCAGGACTATCCCGCCCCAGCGGCCATCAGTCCTGCGAGCAATGTGACCTGCCCACTGCCACTTGAGCTTAGCAACTCTTCGGGCGATGTCGGTTACCTTTGTTCTTCTGCGGATCTCCTGATTTCTGATTCGATCACGCAGAGAAACCCCGAGCATAGCCCTCTCCATTGCTCTTTGAGTGACCTTGAGCCTTTTTACGAGGCCCATAGTGAGCGACCACGTCTCAGTCCCGTATGTCATCACTGGCAACACACACTGGTCAAAGACTTTCGTCTTGAGACACTGCGGTATATCGGACGAGAAGATATTTCGAAGCTTACCGAACGCTGCCCAGCTTAATTGGATTCGACGATTTTATTAATACAATATTAAATTTAGATTTCCTCGGATGGGTTCACGCCACTAAAATTTTCTTTGTGCAGTTTACTAAGACCAAATATGCAGGGAATACTTTTTTAGGTCTTGTAAGGACTATGACGAAAGGTATATATCTCTTGTGATGTTTTTAATTGTAACTTGCCTTTGTATAGAAAACCAGTGAAGGCTCTGACATACGTGTGACAGTACTAGTGGTCGCCCAGTGGTCGAAATTCGAAAGTAATTTTATGGCTGCACGGATTGTATCCTAGGCAATGAAAAATTAGAAAAGATAGAATGTGAGTTTGTATTGGCATTGACAGATTTCGGAAGCTCCTCTTGCATTTTTGAAATTTTTGAGAAGAGTATATTAAGCGTGTGTGTCAAATACGTATGCGTATGTGTCAAATACATGATAGTGTGTGTAATGTTTGTTTTATTGATTTAATGTATTTTTATGCATAATTTAAAAAAAAATCATAATATTCGGGTAACCTTCTCTGTATTAACTATAAGTGAGCGAAATTTCATACTCCTCCGTCCGCGTAATTTTCGTAAAAAGGGGTACAAAGTTTTTGCTTCACGTATTAATATATAGATTATGATTTTTGTATTTTTGTATTCTTTGTTTGGTTAATGTTTATATGCAATTCTTAATTATTATTATTAATTATTTTTTAATTTGTAATTTGTAGTTTTAATTTTTTATTACTCTTAATTTTCGATATGTGTGTGTGTTTGTGTTTTTAGTGGAAACTATACTGACTTATGTGGAATCTTTGATATGCTTTTCTTTTGTACTTATAAAAATTGTTAGTTTCCCAAATAAACTGAATAAAAAGAGAAGAGCTACCTTAGCATTGGCATAGATGCGTGCGATTTTTAAACTCACTGTGATCTTGGAATTAATAGTGACATTAAATACACTATGGCTTATAATATTTTTTGCATCATTTACAATTTGATTAATAAGATACATGCTTTACGAAAATTTTCGGTGATAGATAATACTTTTATTGCAACACTATGAAACATAAACATGAACACAAATTTAAATAACTTACAAAGTTACAATTTGGCGGTCTTATCGCTTTAAAGCGATTTCTACCAGACAACCAGTCGGATGGAGAGCTAATAAACTGTAAGATCAGAGCAGGTGATACATACCGTACGAGAAATTTCGGTGCCAAAAAATTATTTTCAGTGACTTTGAATAAGACTGTAATGGAGTACTCATATTTGATATCACAGCGTGTTAATAAGTCACACAGTGACACTCATCAGCCCCATCATTAATGTCATCATCATCATCATCAGCCTGCAGAGGTCCACTGCTGAACATAGACCTTCCCAATCTTAGAGCATTAAAAGTTCCCAATGGATCGGCACCAAACCCGGTCCGCAGCATTAAAAAAAAAATTCAAAAAAAAAATCATTTATTCAGTTTAGGCTACAAGTAGCTCTTGTGAATGTCGCTATGCCATCGGTTCGTAAGTCTACTCTGGGCGGGAGATCTTGCACTGAGAAGAACCGGCAAGAAACTCAGCAAGTGTCCAGCTCTTTTCTCCCTTACAGCGTCAATAAAATATATTGGAAAATGGCCTATCATAGCAGGACACTTTCCATTACAAATAAACACAAAAAATATAGAAGACAACCACAACATGTAAAAAAACAAAAAATAAACAAATCTATGTTATCAAATTTACATCCGGTCCCGCATCTAACCACTTCCCGCAGCATTTTTAAGGTCGCCTATTATTTACAAACTTAAAGAAATTATAAATTTTCAACTTCAATACTTTTCTGGTTAAATACTATTACAGTGAGGTTTTTAATATGCAACGCGTGGGAGACAGGAAGTCATAACGTGGATACGCTTTTCTCTGATACATTTAAAGTTTTCAAACGGTCAATTCTCAATTTTAATTCGAAGTAATTTACTGTTGGCTGCGAACAACCTTTACAGAGTCTTATGTATTTTACTAATAAGAAACTTATTTTCGCTTTCAAATCGTCACTAACGTCACTTTTACTGATGTATTTTTCCCTGTCAAAAATAGTAACAAATTACAAACATTATGCTATGCACCTTGCTAGCAAAGGGACTTTTCAGTTTTTTATTTGGTCATCCATCCAGTAAACCGGTATTTTGAAAGTTGCTTAATTAACATGATTGTAACCAGAATACGCTAGCCTCTGCGCCAACTCCTCAGCTTTTCTGTCACGGTAATTACGAGGTTAAAACTTTTTTCTGTTAAAACAGGAGACAGTTGGCATCTTTGAAAAAATACAAAAAAGTATTTAGTTACTTGGTAATTTCCGGATATTTTCACAGTAAAAGAACTATTAAGTTTTTTTTTACATTACTACAAATCATTCGGAACCACACGTGCAGAGTCTTCCTGTATCATGCGATTAGAAAAAGTACAAACGTACTTGTTATATGTCTACCGCTGATTTATGCCACCAAATAAACACAGCAACATTCGCATTTTACCGAAAAGAAAAAAAATATATTGACAAGGATTTATTAATCTTCCTAACATTAAGGTAAGTTTATAAGTTTACACCTATTTTTCACAGGGTTGGCAGATGATTGACAAACACATCATTATTACATAAGTTAGGAGACTTCTTGGTGGAAAAGTGAAGAGTCAAGTCTGCGGTTTTGTTTTGTATAAAAAAAATGTTTATATCGAATATTAATGTGAAATAATGGTGGATTATTAACCGTTAAGTGTTTGTGAACGTGCATAAGTGTTGGCAAATGAAACAAAGCAGTGCAATGTCACTTACAAATTCTCTCAAGAAGTCCGCGTGAGATCTTAGTAAAGCCCCACATTTTTACTGAGACACTCATGGGATTAGGGGGTATATCATTTCTCACTACTTGTTACTATTATCATTTATCATCATCATATATTATTATATCAGCCAAAACTGTCCCATTACTGGGCAAAGGCCACCCTCCCATATTAACAAAATAAATATTATCTATTTATTACTAAAACCTGTAAGAAAATTACGATGACACTGGCGAAATGTGTTAACTGCACGAAGCCACCAACTAGAAGAAAAAAAACCGGACAAGTGCGAGTCGGACTCGCCCACCGAGGGTTCCGTACAAAATGGGTACATATTATATAGTTCAGGAATCGAGTCTCGAACTTTCCCGACTGTTAGGTACTACATCTACATACACCAAAGTTATTATGTAGGTACTATGCATATAAAAGAGGGAAAAGGTATTTCTTTTTTCATTCTTCGTCATAAATCGAAAACTATACATCATAAAAATCATTAAAAATCTGTTTAGGCTTGTGCAAATGATGCCCTTTCATACGATACCCCACATGACACAGTTAACTTATACTTCAAAATTTGATTAAATCACAAAAAAAACCAGGGTATTTATGAAAGGAACGGTCCTTGCATAAATACCCTCTTTTTGTGATTTAATTAAATATGTATACTTTTCAGACTTTTCCTTGTACTTGTAGTTTATGACGATATTACTTGCCAAACTTCATAGTTCTAGGTCAACGGCAAGTACCCTATGAATTTTGATTCCCATGAGAGTGTTGAAATATACGTTTTTTGCGACATAAACGGCTGTATCTTTTTTTTTCGTTAACTTAGAAGTTTGATTTTTTCACAGCTTCAAGGGACCGCAGACCTGAGTATATTAATGGTTTTAATTTTAACTCAATACCTCCACGCGTTCCCAAGATAAAGAGTCTTGACAGACAGACAGACAGACAGACAAACAGACGGACAACAAAGTGATCCTATAATATAAAGGTTCCGTTTTTTTCCTTTTGAGGTACGAAACCCTAAACAAAGATTAGGTGCATCTCTATTTTTATTACTACAAAGACTCTAAGCATGCTTTGTAACGAGTGCATACTCGATTTACATACAAATTTAAAAAACTCTTTTGGACTACATACAAGTAAAATTTATCTTATCATATCTTGAAATAAGCAAAGTTATAATCATATATTATGGTTGTTGTTTTACGCATACTCTGTAGTGAGCCACTGTACCGGCGCCAGCCGGGTCGATAGGTAAAACGCTCGGGGCAATATCCAGAGATCCCGGGGTCAATTCTCAGTTCGGGCAAAGTATTTTTCGGAGTTTCCCATGCAAAACCCAAGTTTGTGATCACAAATCCAGTATGATCAAAAACCAATACCATCATTGTAGTGTAGTGATGACTTGATTTCAATAATGGAGGCCTTAGCCCAACAGTGGGACAGTAACGCTAATTACTACTAGTAGTGTAAGAAAAATATATCATTTTAACTTTTATAAAAAAAATACGGAGAACTAATTTAAAGTATTGGTCTTATCCACATTATTACACACTTATATAAAACCTGCGCTGGCGCATTCTAACCTCAGTGCTGCATTGTACGTGTTGAGTGATACCTGTGTGCATTGTTACTTTAGAAGTGCCAGTTTAATTGGGTATGTTTATTCAATTATTTATATTTACATAAAATAATAAATAAGATGAGGATCGAGTCGCGATGTTGGAAAGTTAAGCAACTTTTTCAATTGCGGGTCAATTGATGGGTGACCGATTTGGAGTATCTAGAGCTTAGCTGTATTTTGGAAGGCAAGTGAGGGTTTAGATCCCGGTTATTGTTACCAGTGCTCGTCGAGTAGTCGACAGACTAACCCAATATTCGACACCACATGACAATATTGTCTTGTGCTTATGATATTTTTATTTTTGTTTGTGTGACACGCTATTTGCTTTTTACATTTACATAGAGTTTTAGACATACTGACATATATTAAAAAAAAATGTTGAAAAAAAAGTTCTACGAGCGTGTTTTGAACGCGCACCCCCTGACATGCCGGGTCGAAAATTTGTACTAAATGAAAAAAAAAAACTATGTAACATACGATAATATAGTACAGCCTTCTATTATTGACCGCCACGGCATGTAAATATGGAGGGTTTGTGTAAATTTATTATTATATGAATAAAAAGTTATGTAAAATTTTACTTCTGATAGCACCACGTTTATAAAAACAATATAATAAAGAAAGTAATAAACCAGGTTGTTTTAATGAAGAACATTTTGTTATGACATCTGATGACAGCTGTTTGCGGTGGCGGCGCATGAAACTAATAAAATACATCAAGACAGACCATAGATAAATAAGAAATGGACAAAAATATTCCTTAAGTATGTTACACTGTGCCTCTTGTTAACTGTCCCTCACTTAGAATAATAAATAATAATAATAATAATGCATTTATTTCTCATCACAAACTTACACAGCATAATTACATACATTAAACATTTACGGATTAAGTTTGTGTGAGACTAATGCCTGAGAAGGTATGAAAATACCTGTGATTTCAGGTCATCAGGCTCCCACTACCTCGAACCATTTAAAGTTAAAGATTACAGTTAAAGTATAGCCTCATATGCACGATGGCGCAGTGGTTAACGCGCTCGGTCTGCAATTTCTGAAGTTAAGCAACTTTCGCAAAGGCCGGTTATTGGATGGGTGATCAATTTATCATCTCGAGCTTCTCCGTGCTTCGGATGGAACGTAAAGCCGTTGGTCCCGGCTGCATTAGCAGTCGTTAATAACCACTAACCCGCACTGAGCCCGCGTGGTGGTTTATGGCCCGTTCTCCATCCATAGGGAAGGCAGTGGGGACATAAAAAATGAGCTGGTTGGAAATAGAAGATTAAATTTCTAATATGACAGAAAGTAGTCGTCTAGAATATTTAAGTAAAAAAAATAAGTAGGGTAATGTCTCATTACTGTCCCACGAAGTCATCGCTACAATTGATGGGTAACACGCTTGCCAAATGCTTATTGGTCAAAGTCAAAGTCAAAGTCAAAGTCAAATATTTTTTATTCAAATAAACTTTAGAAAAGTGTTTTTGAATCGTCCAAAATTTTTTTACCTACTACCCATTCAGGACGTCTATTTTTTAGCTGTGGAGAAGAATGGGCGCAAGAAACTGCACAGCTTTAATTCAATATGTAACGACATTTACAAAATTATGATAACAAACCCGGGTTTTGCATCGATGAATAAGGTACACACTGTCCAACTTGAGAATGGAACCCAGGGATATCGTGCCGAGATTGCCACTGAGCTACTCAGGCGTGTGAAATAAAGTCTGTTTTTGTGGGTTCCCTCTATCTGGCAGAATTTTGTTGTTCCGAATTTTATTTTGGCATAACACTTTTGGCATAATTTTCTTTAAACGAATATGTTCAATGCATAAAAATCATTTAGTATATTATTATTTGGTCTAATGTTTAATGTCCGAATTCCCAACGGCCATACTTTTAAGATGGCGGATTTTCACTAGGCATAATTACATTTAGTAAAATTTCATTACGCATAATTTCGTTTAACATAATTACTCGGTATAATTTCACTTGGTATACTACGACGATGGCAGATTTTCGTTTGGAATAATTTTATTTCAAATGAATTTTATGGTATCCCTAATGTTAATATAACAAATCTTTTATTTTGGAAAATATTATATTCCAAAAAAATATTTGCTCAAATTGTCACTTCACATACTTAGGTACCTGCCCTACTCCTAGGTCACGTGATAGGTTAGTAAGACAATCGCGCAGCGTAGCGATTGTCATAAATTAATTAATGTCCAATTTTTTAATCGAATATCTTCCATGTACAGACTTTCGACCCTCTTTGGCTTTATTATATGTATAGATTTGTAACCAAAGAAAAACTATATAAATATTTGAATTTTGTAACCTTGTATTGGCTATAGTTTATCTAATACTTCTTCATGTCGTAAATAATGACAATTTAAAAATTTATGTAAGTAGGTAGATATTAAGGAAGCAAGGTTTTCGGAAAATATTTTTAAATATTTTTTTACCACATGTTCCGATGTTCTTATGGAAAAACTTGTGCCCAGCAGTGGGATCTTGGGCTAGTCTGAGAGCTGTGTGATTGTGGCCGTTCGGAATTAGTTTTGGTCCCCCATCCGATGATCCGTCATAGCAAGAGTTGCTTAACATTCATAATCGCAACTTGAAATCTTACTTGTACTCTTTAGGCTACATCATTGCTTATTGCGAACCTTGGTTATTCTTAGCGAGAAACATTTTTTTTTACGAATTTTGTTTTTTGTGACCCATTAAAAAACAGTACCTATTCAGCAATAGCGCCTTAACAATTACGAAAGCTACCATACGATTTAGTTTAGAGATATTTCATTTAAAAATTGACGTTACAGCACAACTTAAATGGTCACCCATCAAATTCTAGTCCTTAGCAACAGCACCTTCACTTTCACGATTGCAAGCCAGCTTCAATCTACGTAAACAATCGCAAAGCAATAATTCTTTCGCCAATCGAACGCTCGCCGTTGCGTGATACAGACTTCCTTTTTTTGACTTCCTCAAATTTCTCTATATACATACACGAACTGACTTATGTACCCACTAGCTTAATATGTTACATGATCGTTTTAACGTCTCTATACATCAATTATTCTACGAGCATTTAAGTTAACTTATATGAACGTCAATTCTGTGATTTGTTACCTATTTCCACGCACAAAACGCATTATGTATTATTTGTAAATATGGAGTCATCAAACAATGGCATTCTGAGGCAATTCTAGTATTTTCAAAGATTTATATTTGCTGCGTACAGTCACCAGTATTAACATGTAAACAATGTTAATTTAACACTGCAGTCTAGTGGTTAAGACCACCGGTTAAGACTCATAGATCCTGGGTTTGATTCCCAGCGGAGGGTACATATTTGCGTACTCAATTCAAATCAAATCGTTTATTGCATTCATGTAGTATAAAGGTGGTACAAAGACTCAGTTTGGTTGATGGTAGGGCTTGTTTGATCGCCTGCCTAGCTACCACCTATCTAATTATGTCGCTATAAATAAATAATAATAAATAAATTTTCCTACACTCACACCAATTATCTAGCCCAAGAGAAGCTTCGTCATGAAACTCGTTATATGGTTACTAGACAACGGATAAACATACTTAAAATACTTAAATACATACTTATTATGCATAAAAAACATCCAGACCCGAGACAATTTAGAAAAACAATAACTTCTAAATTGACCCGACCGGGGATCGAACCCGGGACCTCAGAGATGGCGACACCATGAAAACCGGTGTACAAACCACTCGACCAAGGAGGTAGTCAATAGGCTATAACATCAATGTTTGTAGCATTGTTGTGTTAGAGATAAGATAGCCAAGGCCTGAGTAGTTAAGGATCCCGGGTGAAGTGTGCTTCCACCATTGACCTTATCATCACTTAACATCAGGTAAGATGAATTGTTCTTACCCGAAATATACATATAAAAAAATGCCTGAATTTTTCAACACATTTTCCGAATTAAAATATGTTGCAATAATTTTTCATTATCTATATATTTATACGTGAATACGTAAAGCAAAAACTTTGTACCCCTTTGTTACGAAAATTGCGCGGACGGAGGATTATGAAATTTTGCACACTTATAGTTTATATAGAGAAGGTTATCCAAATGTTAATATTTTTTAAAATTATGCGTAAAAATACATTAAATCAATAAAACAAACATTAAACCTCAGTATAATAACTAAAGCTATAGAAACCGGACTAAAATAGCAAAGGTGTCACCAGATTTGTGACGTCATATTTGAGGTAATTTAGTGAGTGACTTTAAGATTTTTTGATCACCGATTATCTGATGACCGTTTGACATAACAATACAAAAAATAAAAACTAAGTGTCAACCATTTGTTGCACTCCAACCTCCTTTTCTAGCCATAAGATTGAACGGAACTAAACATAGTTGCACGATTTTTATTTTAGCCATCCTTCTCTATCTTTAGTTATTGTTCTGAGCATTAAACACACTACCATATATTTGACACATACGCATACGTAATTTGACACACATGCATTTATACTCTTTTCAAAAATTTCAAAAATGGAAGAGGAGCGACCGAAATCTGTCAATGCCAATCCAAATTCACATTCTATCTTTTTGAATTTTTCATTGCTTAGGATATAATCCGTGCAGCCTTAATAAAATTACGGTCGAATTTCGACCACACTGGGCGACCACTAGTATATAGTTATAATATAAACGCAATGTTAGATAAAGTAATTTAAAGTAATAGTTGTATAATTTTCACCGCACATTTCAACGGCCATTGGGGTCATGTTGCCAAACCTTTTGCAGTTTTTGGTTTACGACTTTGGAATGACGATCATGATTAGGTACCATAACGGTTCAACTATGAACTTTGTGCCGGACGCGTTTGTTTTATTATTATAGAGACAATTGTGAAAATATATGGTTTACGGTACCTACATTTGTAACCACGTAACGGTACTCACTTTTACATTCTTAATTTCAATATTTTTGACGCTGTAAGGGAGAAAAGAGCTGGACACTTGCTGAGTTTCTTGCCGGTTCTTCTCAGTACAAGATCTCCCGCCCAAAGTAGACTTACGAACCGATGGCATAGTGACGTTCATAAGAGCAATTTTGAATTTGTAGCCTAAACTGTTTTTTTTTAAATTTTACTCATTTTTAAAATGATTTATTTTTATGATGTTTTGCATTATAATTAGAAACGCAACGGTGGCCCAGTGGGGCATACCGGCCCGATATACGGAGGCCCTAGGTTAAACTCCCTGGTAGGGCAAAGTGTGTTTCCTCTTTAACTGTACATAGCCCGGATTTGTAATCACCAACCCGCTTTTGGTTTCAAGGGAACTACCCTTAGGTGGTTCCCTTGATTTCGATGACATTCACATAGGCCAAGATTATATACTATGCCTCAAAGCAAATGCTTCACAGAATGCACATCTCAACAAATAAGTAGCTTATGTAGGGCATGTGGAGAGGAAACGGAGTCAATGCAGCACCTACTGTGTGACTGCGACTCTCTGGCTAGGAAAAGAATGGGACTCCTGGGGTCGGCCTATCCGAAACCCGAGGACTTCAGGGTCTTTTCTCTTAAGGACGTTGCCAAACTTATGGCATCTATCTTTACAGAGGAGGAAGAGTGAAAGGATGGGGTTGCATAAAAGATACCGATGCACGATGGGTCGAAGTGTTACTGATAGACGGAAACCTCAGCAGGCCCCACTAAGATAAGATAACATAACATAGGCCAAGATTTATTGAGTCTTTCAGTGTCTCGTCCGACGGTTCTTTCGTCACAATGGGACGAAACACTGAATTTCGATTCAATATTTGTACAAATATTAAGATCGGATGTTGATGACGTAGTTGTTGACATTGAATGCCCTATTCATTGCCATTGACAAATTTCGGCCGCTCCTCTTCCATTTTTGAAATTTTTTAAAAGAGTTTAACATGCGTGTGTGAAATACATATGCGTGTGTGTCAAATACATGGTACAGTGTGTAATGTTTGTTTTATTGATTTAATGTATTTTTATGCATAATTAAAAAAAAAAATCTTAAGGTCCGATCCACAGGACCCCTCCTGTGGCTTACAGAGTAAGAGTAGATAGTGACTAATTTCGGCGAGTTGGATTTAGCCACGATAGCATAGTTGGTAGTGAACCTGACCCGGCATGTCATGGGGTGCGGGTTCGAATCCCGCTCGTGGAATATTTTCAACACAATGTCTTTTCCAAATTATAAGTTTATTGTTTTTGTTTATTGAGAAATAATATTATGAACATTTCCCTTCATATGGAACCGGTGGCATTGCAACTGTAAGCGATATGATATAATGATACACCTTGTCACCTTACTGTGGACAAACAGACAGACACACATGTCGCAAGCTCGTGTTGTGGTTTACCAGGTTCCCATTAGAGAAAGGTTATTGGGTAATACGTTACAACAATCCGTTTGGTACACAATTTCTTTGGGAGATATGCTACCCGCCTTTGTGGTTTGCGGTTAGGTTAGACCACCATTATAACACTAAGATATTATTAAGTATTATAAAGACCTTAGTGTTACAAACTTTTTAATAAAAACATTTTCCCTCCTTCCTATGACGTAGGGTCCTTCAAACGAGGCGTGAAGAGGCACCTTGTAGGTCGGCAGGGTGAGTCTTTCTATAAATTAATACGTGAAGCAAAAATTTGTACCCCTTTTTACGAAAATTGCGCGGACGAAGGAGTATGAAATTTCGCACACTTATAGTTTATATAGAGAAGGAGTACAGAATCTTAATATATATTTTTTTAGATTATGCATTAAAACTACAATAAATCAATAAAACAAACATTACACACACTACCATGTATTTGACACACACGCATTTAAACTCTTTTCAAAAAATTCAAAAATGGAAGAGGAGCGGCCGAAATCTGTCAATGCCAATCCAATCTCACATTCTATCTTTTTTTAATTTTTTATTGCTTAGATACAATCCGTGCAGCCTTCATAAAATTACGTGCGAATTTCGACCACTGGGCAACCACTACTTATTATTAACATACATAAATACTCTCACGATCTTCTCCCAAAAATGGGTAGACAGTCTTGTAGTTATAAACTCCTTACCCTTGCGCTTTCTTCATACTTCATTGGGATCCATTTGATAAAAAAAATAGTAGATTTCAATTGACCATAATTTAATGCACTTCACATACTCACATTATCAAAACTATTTAATAGAAACATCTCTTATAAAAACCCAAAGCAATATACATACATCCGATTCGTGTAAACCTGAACCCGACAAAACAACATTAAGCAATCATATTTTTCTCTACTTGACAATTACATTAAAATATTCAAACACGTTCCAGACATCTATCACTTAAACATTTCAACATTTAAACTGAATGCCAGCCAGTAACAACCTTATATTAAATTCCTCTACCTATATCCCAATATCCCCACTGAATTTTATCTTTATCACAATTAAAGTAACAACTCTTATAACTCCCATCAACTCCTTCAAAAACCCAACTTAACTAATCCACCCAATCCCAACTTAACTAACTTTACAATTCTCATAACATCAACTAACTTCAAATCCCAGCTTAACTAACTTTACCAACCCTACACACAATCAACTACATCACCAAATATCACTGCTAGACACCACCAACTTCATCACCATTAACTTCTTCAATTCTCAATATATCTCAAACACCAATCTCCAACATCATCAACACCAATCTCCAACATCATCAATAATAGATTCCATCATCATCCTATCTTTAAAATTCTTCTTTATCTTCAATTACTGTATCTTCTCTAACTTCCCCTCTCAAAATAATATTTTCTTCAACGCTATCTTCAAAAATCTCAGTACCTATGAGCAGCTGCGCAGTGGACACGTGCTGGACCCATAACCTGTTATTGATATATTCTTCTTTGCGCTTTCTTCATAGACATGGGATTGGGATTCATTTGAAAAAAATACTAGATTTCACATAACCGTAATTTATTTGACTTCTCTTACACACATTATTCAAAAGTATCTATTGAAAACATCTATTATAAAATTACATAATCCAAAGCAATAAATTAAAACATCATGTGAACCTGAACCCGATAAAAAACAAAAGTAAGCAATCATATTTTACTCTACTTGACAATTACATCAAATATTCAAACACGTTCCAGATATCTATTACTTTTTAACAATTTTTTTTCTTTTAGTTGATGGCTTCGTGCAATTAGCACAATAAGCCAGTGTCAAAGTAATTTTGCTTACAAGTAATACATAAATCCTTCCTGTATGATGATGATGAATGAAATGAGAAGTGAGAAATTATATACCCCCCAACCCCTCGAGTATCTCAAGATGTGGAGCTTTACAAAGTCCTCGGGCATACTTCTTGAGAGAATTTGAAAAGTGCCGTTGCACTGTTTTGTTTCATTTGCCAACACTCTTGCGCGCTTACGAACACTTAACGGTTAATAATCCATCATTATTTTTCATTAATATTCGACATAACACAAATTTTAGAAAATAAAACAAAACCGCAGACATGACGCTTTACTTTCCCACCAAGAAGTCCTATTGTTGTGTTCCGGCAGCTACAGTTATGTTTTTTTTTTTTTCCTTAACTTCCTTTACTTTCCTGCCAAAAAGTCCCTTTTTAACAATTAAACATTTAAGCCAGCCAGTAACAACCATAGAATAAAATACCTTTACCTATATTCCGACAGACAGAGCATCAAATTCACAAATTGTGAGTAAGCTCGCTGTTAGGGACCTCGACGCCATATTTAGCATAATCAAAGTAGGGCTCCTAAGTGGAACAGATAACGTCAGTGATGGTTTGCTAGCTGATAGCCTGAAATATTATTAATGCGCTATTAAAACACTATAACAGTCATGTTGTAGAAAGATCTAGAACGCTTATACGCTTGTGTAGGCATCACGTCAGTTGTGTAAGGAGGTATGGGGATTGATTCCACGGTTGCTCGCATCAACCCAAGCATATCCTTTTGGTTTACGACAATTTATACTGAAAGTTTATTTATAAGTATGTATATACAGCGTGTTACAGAAAGGTGTAGTCAAAATAAAAAGATAAATAAATAAATAAATAAATAAATGTTTCCCACACTCACATCAATTATCTAGCCCCAAGAAGAGCTTCCTTAAGAAACTCGAGAAATGGTTAACTAGACAACGGACAAACATACTAATATACTTAAATACATACTTATTATACATAAGAAACACCCAGACCCGAAATAGTTTAGAAAAACAAGTATTTCTAAATTGATCCGACGGGGGATCGAACCCGGGACCTCAGAGATGGCGACACCATGAAAACCGGTGTGCAAGCCACTCGACCAAGGAGATCGTCAAAGTGTATCCAATCTAGATCTTGTATGCAGAGTTACTAAGTCATGATTATTAACTTTAATGTGTTATGCCATTTTTTTAAATTTAATATTTCTATTGTGACGTCACATCGAATTAAATAAGTCTCAGCCCTAGTTGTTTAGTAACCTCTGTGTACTTACATTTATGAACACTGCTGCTTGCTTATGCGCGCCTGAATCGCATCACTTCACAAAAATAAATATTTCATTAACCATTGCATGAAAAATTAAAGTTAATAATTATGTCTTATGCCGCCTGCACGCAAATTACGCCTGCACATCAACCTACCACAGGCTGTCGAATTTTATCGATGGACTTTGAACTTTATGCCTAAATCATATGGTTGAAAGTGTATTGGGGAAGTTTGACAGTTTTCTGTACATTGTAAATGATTAAATATAAGTTCTGTAACGTTTGCTGCTAGTGCTTGCTGTTTTGTAACTAATATACTTAAAAAATTGATACCTGTTCACCTCAACTTTTTCTAGCAATTTGATTATTACTGTTTTGTAATCTGTGGTAAACGATGTTGGTATCGCAATGGGTATAATAACTTTTAGATAATAAGAACAACATATTATTTTATTGTGATATTGTGACCCAAATAAATTTAAAAAAAAATTGTCTTAATAACAACACATACAAGTTCTAGATGGGATATAATTTGGATCTTTTCATTTTGACCACACGTTTTTGTTACACGTTGTATACAAGGTGTTTGGTAATATCTGTATAATCTATACTAATATTATAAAGCTGAAGAGTTTGTTTGTTTGTTTGTTTGTTTGAACGCGCTAATCTCAGGAACTACTGGTTCGAATTGAATAATTCTTTTTGTGTTGGATAGTCCATTTATTGAGGAAGGCTTTAGGTTATATAACATCACGCTGCGACCAATAGGAGCGAAGCATCAGTGAAAAATGTTGCAAAAACGGAAAAAGAGCCTAAAAAATTAAAAATGCTGCCGAAAGTCACTATTCCACGCGGACGAAGTCGCGAGCACAGCTAGTACTGAATATGCCAGATAGGGTACAGTGAGTAGAACCCCGGAAAATTATAAACATACCTGACAAGCACCATATGGCCGTGAAATTTTTTTTTTTTGTTGCTTAGTAATATTGCAAAGTTGCAACCCTTGGTCTAGTTGGTACAGTCAACAGCAAAGGTCAAGTTTCAAAATATGAAATCAGTATAAAAATCTTTTTAAACGCATATCGGAAAACCTTCGAGTGTCTACTAGTACCTGCAGACTGTGACTGTAGTTATATAGAAAATACCGACTTACACTATCGAAACTTAATTTTGAAATCTAGTAAACATCATCTACTTTTGTTGTTGACTGTACAGCAACGAAACAGAAGTCAAATCATGTCAGGGGTAAAAAAAAAATATTTTAAATAAATTGAGTTTTTTATGGAAAATTAAATCTTTGTAAATATGATTTTGCATATTACCACTGTGCCGGTGTACTTTATACTTGGATGCATGGCTATGTTTCGAGATTATACACATATTCGAAACACCCTCCTGTATGAGTGTATGTAAAGGTACTATAATAACATTTGATTTACATACAAAGACAATAACAAGATAACAACTAACCTAATTCTAAACTGTTTTTCTTTTGGTTTTTGACATTACAATCATTGAATTAAACATTTAATTTATCACAAATGGAATCCACCTTATTACAAGCCCGTGAAACATTAATAAACACTTGTTTTTTTCACGAAAAATACGGTTGCGTGTCACCTAAATATTATAGAGGTGAGAAGCTAGTGATATACTATTATAATACTTATTCAAGATGGCAAAACAATAATCTAAGAAGAAATTACATCGTGGAATATTGTTTGCTAACTGTA
Source organism: Eudonia lacustrata (assembly GCA_947562085.1). NCBI lineage: Eukaryota > Metazoa > Arthropoda > Insecta > Lepidoptera > Crambidae > Eudonia > Eudonia lacustrata. Next base: position 1,626,007 of record OX387336.1, on the reverse strand, counting down.
ACTGCAATTGCGATAATCGAATTATAATCTTGTATTGTACCGTGGGAAGTAAAGACTGGTCACGACTTTACAAACTAATAGACAGACACACAATCATCATCATCAGCTCATTTTATGTCCCCACTGCTGGGGCACGAGCCTTCCCTATGGATGGGTAGGGAGGAAGGTCCATAAACCACCACGCGGGCCCATTGCGGTGCGGTGGTTCAATTCAAAATTCAAAATTCAAAATCATTTATTCAGTTTAGGCTACAAGTAGCTCTTGTGAATGTCACTTTGCCATCGGTTCGTAAGTCTACTCTGGCGGGAGATCTTGTACTGAGAAGAACCGTCAAGAAACTCAGCAAGTGTCCAGCTCTTTTCTCCCTTACAGCGTCGAAAATATTTGGAAAATGCCCTATCATAGCAGGACACTTTCCATTACAAATAAACACAAAATATAAGACAACCACAACTGTAAAAAAAAAACAAAATAAAAAATCTAAGTTAAGAATGTTACATCAGATAATTATGTAAAAGTTTCAATTTCCACAATGTCATACAGTACCACTACAGTACTCTAGTAAAAGTCAAAAATTGTTTAAGTAAAACAAAGTCAAACTATAGGTAGTTATTAATAGGTACTAAAAATAAGATAAGTATGCAAGAGCAGACCAGCCTCCACAGGCGGCACCCGTTGTTATTGGTTGGTTGGTTGGTTGTTAACGACTGCTAATGCAACCGGGACCAACGGCTTTACGTGCCTTCCGAAGCACGGAGGAGAGATGATAAATTTTTGGTCCAAAAAACCAACCAACCCCAGGAAGCTCAATTGGGAATCGAACCTTCGTCAAGCATCTCTTGCCACATGGAACGAAAGGTACCGAACACAAAACACAGCTGGCACAACCAAGATCTTCTTCCCAGATGCCAGGGAAGCCTTCACCACCGTCAGAGAGACAAGCCACAATAACCACACTATACAAGCACTGACTGGACACGGCGGGTTCTCCGAATATCTGCATAGATTCAAGTGCAAAGAGAGCCCACTGTGCGAATGCAACACCAATGACGAGACCATACAACATTTGTTATTCGGTTGCCCCATTAAGAGCGTTTACGCCGCACACTAGCGCCGCTAATGAAAAAAAAAACATATCTAGTAATTAGAGATAGAAAATCAAATTCTGCTCAACAAACTATTTCAATGAAGTAATTTAGCATTTTTACAGCACCTAATGAACACCTCACATGTTATGGTTTAGTTAAATAAGACGTTACGGCCACTTTTAACTATAACGCGATATTTAACTAAACCATAACATGTCAGGTGTTCATTATGTGACGTAAAAATGCTAAATTACTTCATTCAGATAGTTTGTTGAGCATAATTTGATTTTCTATCTCTAATTACTAGATATGTTTTTTTTTTCATTGGCGGCGCTAGTGTGCGGCGTAAACGCTCTTAACGCTCAATTGAAATATGTCTTGGAGCATAAAATAGAGGGCCTCGTCAACGTAAAGACAGTCAGTGCTTAAAGTAAGAAATATAGAAAAGATTATTATAAAAGTGGTTAAAACTGCTAAATTAAGAAATATAAATTAAATAGTGTAAGTTTATGTGAAAAATTGTAAAGTTGTGTGAAAATGTTAAAATGACGATCATTATAATTTAATGAGAAGAGATGAGATGAGATGAGAGATGGCGAATAAATTAAAAAAAAATCGATCCCTCGACCCTTGGAATATCGGTGCAATGCTCTGACCGCCGAGCTAGAGACTCGTACCGAGACGAGAAATAACAATTTTATCTTATATTTTTTAACGGATCTACTCGCGTTTATTTTACACGTTACTTTCAATTAATGTTTATCCTGACGTTTCGAACCCTCTGCAGGGTCCGTGGTCACAGGGAGACTGAGGTGTTGGTCGTCTCATAATTAGTTAGTAGCTTGTATACACATTACATTAACATATAGGATAGACATTAATTAAAAGTAATGTGTGAAATAAATGCGAGTAAATCCTTAAAAGTTAACTATAGAAAACAAAAGTACCTACGTTTCATTTAAATTCGTCAAAACAGTAAAATCAACGCAGCCCAAGTTCCTATAAGCACAGTAATTTCCTATACGTCGTATTCTCACAACTGCTATGTAGGTAATTGTTATATCTTTGAATGCATACTTTTTGCACTTCAGTACTAACGAACCTTTTTGTATGTCTGCGCTTACATTGTGTTTGTGTCTTGATTGATCGGTACAGGCTTGTACACCGGATGTGTAATCCTGTAGGGTTAATTGAAATTACAATCAGTAAGTGTAAGCAACATTTGCAAAGGCCAGTCATCGGATGGGTGACCAAAAATGTATCATCTTGAGATCCTCCGTGCTCCAGAAGGCACGTACAGCCGTTGGTCCCGACTGCATCAGCAGACGTCTGATCCGATCCGAACCCTTCGGAGAATCTAGTAAGGCACGGGGACACGCACTTTTAAGTGTGATGCCGTTCCCTCTAGAAAACCTCCGAAGGTGATTCGTTTCACACGGCTTGAGGTACCCTTTACTTACCTCGCCACCCCCAAAAAAGCCCGGTGACGCTGAATATGCCATTTGAGGCAATCAGCAATCTCTCTCAAAAAAAAAAATTAGCAGTCGTTAACAACCACCGCCCGTACTGGGTCCGCGTGGTGGTTTATGGCCCGTTCTGCCTATTCATCCACAGGGAAGGCTCGTGCCCCAGCAGTGGGACGTATAGTGAGCTGGTGATGATGATGAAGTAGGCTTTATAGGCTCCATCCAGTGTTAGACACAATTTTCGTTGACAAAAAATAATGTAGATTTTCATTGAAAATTTACGAGATGATAGCTAAAAAGCAGGTAAGTCTAGCTCTATTTAAGTGTTGCTAAAGACTGCAATCAGTTTTTGATGTGAAAACTTCTTTAGCGGCGTTGTACACTTTTTTTGTAATGGGTAAAAAATGTTAAATTCGCGTCAGGACACGTGACTCGCGTCAGGCGTCAGGACACGTGGCCTGATCGAAAATTCGTAAGACGGATGACAGCCGGCGCGGCGTAGGAGAGGAAGTATCCCCCTCTCTTTCTACGGCGCGGCGAAAATGTATGCCTGCTGTTTCGTTTAGGCGGCGCAGGGCGCTTGCGCGAATGTTCGAGTGCTTTTTAATGTAATATAAATTGTCATGTTTGTGTACGATAGCGCAATAAATAAATATTGTATTCTACCACATAAATGATAGTACTTTTATACTGATAATTGAAGCAATTCGTGCAAAATTATTCCCTAACCATTCCAAAATATCAAAAATGCACAACGTTAATATTCAAGTTTTCACTTCTGCCGGCACTCCCGGAGTGCAACCCGTCGTTTTTTTTTAGCTGATGGCTTCGTGCGATTAGCATATTTAGCCAGTGTCAAAGTTTTTTTTCTTAAAAGTAATACATAAATCCTTCCTGTATGATGATAATGAATGATAATAGAAATGAGAAGTGAGAAATGATATACCCCCCAACCCCTCGAGTAACTCAGTAAAGATGTGGGGCTTCACTAAGTCCTCGGGCGGACTTCTTGAGAGAATTTGTAAAGTGACGTCGCACTGTTTTGTTTAATTTGCCAACACTCATGCACACTCACGACACTTAACGGTTAATAATCCTCCATTATTTCTCATTAATATTCGACATAACACAAATTTTAGAAAATAAACAAAACCGCAGACATGACTCTTTGCTTTCCCGCCAAGAAGTCCTGAAATCAGTTGCTGACTACCATTTTTTTTATTATTATTTATTTACTCAGCACCACTTACAGTTTATGTATTACATTTCATCTTCTAAAACTATAATTCATTCAATAATATGTAATCTTAATATTAGGTCTTTACCTATGAAATTGCCGTTTTGTATGAAGATTTTTTATACAATTTTATTTTTCATACTAACGTTTTTTTAATTTTCTTAGCATCTATTTACTTTAACACTATACAAATTGTAGCGTTGTGTGTTTGTTTCACTAGCTAAATATAGCAGACATTAAAAAGAAAAAAAATCAAGTCTCTTCAAAACTACAATGAAACAAAAAGACAATTCCGCGAAGAAAAAAGTTAGTCAATTTAAAAAAAAAATTGGGCGATAAAGACACAAAATTAATAATCAATGTTATTACTGAAGCCTAAGTAACATAGTCCTAATTAAAGGTGTATAATAATATTAACAATCGGTATTGACTTTTGGAAGTAATACACCTAAGGTAACGGCACCAATGATGGTCAGCTTAAGGACATGGTTGTCTTTGTTTGGTCTTATCTTACAAGGTTTTGAATCAATAGGAGATCAGATTTAAATATAAAATGAAAAACCATTCGAGAATCGTTTCATATACTTTTAATTTGTATTCTTTGAACACTTATTTAATAAAAAAATAAAAACTTAAAATACACCAATGATGGTCAATCAAAATCCATTGATGGGCACCCAGTAATGGTCATGTTGTGAATACAAACATGAGTTATAAAGAAATGTTCTTACATTATACATCTCGTATGTGCGACATGTGGTAAGAATTATGTAGATATGTATGGATTTTACCTCAGCCTGTGACCCAGAAGTGTGACACAAAAGGCTGATGATGATGCCAAATCTTCAGGCACGCTAGCAGCAACATGTGCCATTAAAACACGATCATTGGTGGAGCAAGCAAAAATCCTGCAAAAGCGAGCTTACATTAGAGCGGATGTCCAGCGCGTTGCACGGGTCGGCAAAGAACTACAGAAGCATCCTACGGGCAGCCGTAACTACTGGGGTCTAGCCAAAGCCGTGCAATCGAACTTCTGCCAACCCTCGCTGCCACCATTGAGATGTCCTGACAGAACTTTAGCTCACAAGCCGCAGGAGAAGGTCGATCTCCTGGCCAAACTCTTTGCGGCTAACTCCCGAATCGATGACTTCAATGCACAGCTACCTACAATTTCTCACTGTGGCCACACAATGCCCGATTTGAAATCAGACAGTGTGATGTCCGTGCGGAGCTGCAGTCAATCGATATCTGGAAAGCTAATGGCCCTGATGGCATCCCTCCAATAGTCCTAAAAATGTATGCAGTGGAGTTGTTCCCCTGGTTAAAGCGCCTTTACCGTCTCTCGCTCTCTTCAGGTGGTGTGCCGGAATCTTGGAGAGAGGCTATCGTGCAACCGGTCCCCAAAAAAGGAAATCGGTCAGATCCATCGAATTACCGCCCCATAGCCGTAACTTCAATTTTGTGCAAAGTAATGGAGCGTATTTTAAATAAACAACTTGTCCCACTACCTAGAAGAACACGCCATGAGTCACGATCGCCAATACGGGTTTCCGCCGAAACGGTCAACGGGTGATCTTCTAGCGTATCTACGTTGCATATCGAAGTGAATCGAGTGAATCTTGTCATCAAGCTCAATCGGGTATTGGACCTCATATCTAATTGGGGCTCCAATAATCTGGTTAAGTTCAGTGCCAAGAAAACTCAGGTGTGTGCGTTCACGCAAAAAAGTCACTATTCCTTCCCCTTCCAACTCTTCAGGGTTCATCTCTAAGCCTGCAGAGCAGTATCAACATGCTCGGTATGACGATTCGCTGTGATCTAAACCAAAGGGACTACATCGAAGCCGTGATCAAAACAGCCTCACGAAAACTCGGTATTCTGAACAGAGTGCGGCGATTCTTTACGCCGGACTAGTTGTGCCTTTTGTACAAGACACAGGTACGGTCTTACGTAGAGTATTATTTTTTTTTTATATTAGAAGGAGTCAAACGAGCAGGCGGGTCACCTGATGGAAAGCAATCACCGCCGCCCATGGACACCCGCAAAACCAGAGGAATCACAGATGCGTTGCCGGCCTTTAAGGAAGGAATAGGCTCGTTTCTTGAAGATTCCTAAGTCATATTGGTCCGGAAATACCGCCGCTGAGAGCTGGTTCCACAGCACTGTAGTTCGTGGTAAAAAATTACGTGAGAAACGCACAGTAGTAGATCGCCATCCATCAAGATGGTGTGGATGGAAAGACAGTCGATTGCGTGTAGTGCGGTGAAGGAAATCAGCGGCAGGGATCAAACCGAACAATTCCTCAGAGCACACCCCATGATAAAGGCGATAAAATATACAGAGAGATGCAACGTCTCTCCGAAGGGCCAGTGGATCGAGCCGACCAGAGGTTACCACGTCGCCGACAACTCGAGCAGCTCTGCGTTGAATGCGGTAAAATGGGAGGAGTTGGTACTGGGGCGCTCCAGCCCAAAGATGGGAACAGTATTCCATATGAGGCCTGACCTGTGCTTTGTAAAGCTGTAAGCGATGTGTCGGCGTGAAATACTGTCCCGCTCTATTGAGCACACCCAGCTTTTTCGAAGCTAATTTAGCTTTACCTTCCAAATGACCACGAAATTGAACGTCACTCGAAATATCGACGCCAAGGATTTCAATGGTCGGTTTGGTATCAAGGGGAGCTCCTTCAAAGTTTATAGATACGACGAAGGGATGTTTTTTAGCGGTAAACAGGCAAACTTGTGTTTTGGAAGGGTTAAAATGGACTAGATTAAGTCGGCCCCAATTCGAGACATGACTTAACATGTTCTCAGTGTCAGTCACAAGTTTATTCCGGTTCTCGATGACGCTTTCCAGAGAAGTATTGCTCGCACATCTGGGACGGTTCTGCAAAGTACCTACTCGATGCCTTGGACAGATTGCAGCGTCGTCGCGCTGAACGCATTATCGGCAATGCAGAAGTCGCAAATACTCTCGAATCTCTGCAATTGCGTAGAGATGTTGCGTAACTCAGCGTGTTTTACCGCTTATACCATGGCGAGTGCTCTGAAGAGCTCTTTGACCTCATCCCACCTTCTCCCTTTCTTCATAGGAGTACGCGTGCTGCTCTTCGGAGTCACCGCTTCACTGTCTCAAATACCCTATCGCGTACAAAGAAATTTGGTGACTCGTTACTTTGTCGCACCTCCAAAAGATGGAATAGTCTACCAGCACACGCTTTCCCTCCTTCCTATGATATGGGGTCCTTCAAAAGAGGCGTGAAGAAGCACCATGTGGGCCGGCAGTGTGGTTAACTGATGCTACGTTTGTTTCCACGCTGCACCGGTTATCTTCGCGTCTGGACTCCATTTCCACTTAACATCAAGTGGGAATGACTCCACATTTGCCAAGCTATCTATAAAATAAAATAAAATATGTCTTCTTCGACCTTGGATAGAACGGTGCTGGGTCCCATAGGGCAATCATTTTATTGTTGAGAGTCATACGGGGAACACCTTTGCAGCTGCAGATACTTTTTCACATCTTTGTACTGCTGATATAGCCTTCAGCATTTAGTCGCTCGAATATCTCTTTGTAGGTACCATCTAAAAAAATAATGAAAACAGGATCAAGGAGATTAGAAGAACGGCTAAAGTCATAAGTTTAACTCGAAGAATGAGTAAACTCTTTGAGACATGTTTAATGACAGAATTTTCGCCCCCGCCGCTGGGAATCAAACCCGAGACCCCTGGATCTGAGACGAGCAGTCATAGCACTAGACCACAGGCAGTTAAAAACCATTATCATTAGTCAATAACAGTTCTGAGAAAGTTTCATTAGAAAACTCGAACAATATATTAAGATAAGTATTAAAACCAGTAATGATCATCCAATAATGGGCGTTAGAATAACGTTTAAATATGAAAGCCAGTGATGATCATCCAATAATGGGCATTCGGCCTACGTTTGAATATTAAAGCCAGTGATGGTCATCCAGTCATGGGCATTTTGACCATTATTGGATAATAGACGTTTGTCTGAACCAGTCATGGGCACCGGCTCTAAAATCCACACTTAATTAATTTCACATAATCTAATACTCAAAACGCATTCTATGTTTCATTAGGAAACATGGAAATAATCGCAATTCCACATACATGCCATCAAAGCAAAATTGCAAGCCAAATTAATCACTTACCTCCTTAGTGATTTCCTTAAGAAAAACAGTTTTTTTACGTTTCTTCACTCGCGACGTTACGTTTTAGTTCGCCTTTTTTTTTTCAATGGCCGACACAGATCATTTCTTGTCAAATGACAGCTGACAGTCTAAGCTATATGGTTAAATGTTGCAAGTATTGAAAAACGAAGATTTACCTCAGATAAAAATAATTTAAATTAAAACTGACCATAACCGATGCCATGACCAACATTGGCGCCACTACGTTATTAATAAGTAAGAAAAAAACGACAATTTCATAGGTAAGGTCATACCTATTACACAAACTACTTACAAGTAGACACATCTTGTTTTCATTGTGTCTTTTAAGGGTAACTTTAATTAACAAAAATAATAAAATTAAAAAAGGTATGATATTCAAAACATCTGTAGAATTATACGACGTTATTCAGCAATCGATTCATGGAATTATAAAAGGAATACAATGTCGATGAATGGTTCCTGTCGTACATTGGTGTAAAGTAAATAGCCCATGACTATCCCAAAGCTGGGCAAAGGCCTCCATCATTCAAATCAAGTCATCCCTACAATTATGGGTAATGGCTTAATTGAGGGGGAGTGATAACTGCATCCTGAGGACAGTGGCAGAGGATCTGCATGCGCCTATATTAAGGCACTTCGTGCGAACGATGCCCGAAGTCGCAAACAGCACCGGGTCGCGTTCGCATGGAGTGCCTCTTAGGTACATGATAAAATAATAATAATAATAATGTTAATAATTTTAATTTGTGTTGCACCAATGTAAAAATGTATTTAAACTAATCCTTATTTTTAAGTTATTGTTACTAACCCATGGACTTTAGTAGTCTGGAATAAAAAAGATTTGATTTGATTTGATTTAATCACCACGCTTGCCAAATGCTGGTTGGTGATCACAAACTACGATCGCCAACCCACCTGCCAAGCGTGGCGATTACGGCAAATACCTCTCATATCCTTGGGGGAGGCCTTTGTCCAGCAGTGGACGTCTTTGGCTGAGATGATGATGATGATGATGATCACAAACGCGGGTTATACATCGAAAAATCCGAAACACTTTTCCCGACCTGGGAATTGAACCCGGGACCTTCGGGTATCGGGCCTAGCGTATTGCCACTCTGCCATCGAGGTGTTTCTTTTTTTCAACTGAATATAATTCCTTTTTCCTTTCACTCCATTCCATTTGATCTTAAGCTGGTCTAGGACGTGAATGTAATGTGTCAGCTGCCTGCCTCCCCGCGCATGTCGTAAGAGCCGACTAAGGGACAAGGGTTCCAAGATGCTCGCACGTCAGGCGATCGGCTGCAACCCATTACTGGTGTAATTTAATCTATCTTGGAGCCCTAGTTTGATTATGCTAATTTGTGGCGTCGGGTCACTAATGGCGAGTTTCGTCTACTTCTTTTTGGGAGAAGGGCGACGTGAGGGTGTGTAAATATGTATGTTTGTATTTCTTAATTAAATGAAAATGAAATGAAAATTTATTGGCACACACTACAAAATTACACGATAACAATATTCATAATAACAATACAAAACAAAGACAAAAGACTAAGTGTGGCCAACTACGCCCTGTGCAGTCTCAGCACATGCTACAGCGACATAGAGCCGTTGCAACGCTGGTATTCTGGAGGGGCCTAAAAAATTAAAAAAAATTCAAAATTCAAAATAATTTATTCAGTTTTGGCTACAAGTAGCTCTTGTGAATGTCACTATGCCATCGGTTCGTAAGTCTACTCTGGGCGGGAGATCTTGTACTGAGAAGAACCGGCAAGAAACTCAGCAAGTGTCCAGCTCTTTTCTCCCTTACAGTGTCAAAAATATTGGAAAATGCCCTATCATAGCAGGACACTTTCCATTACAAATAAACACAAAAAATATATAGAAGACAACCACAACATGTAAAAAAAAAACAAAATAAAAAATCTAAGTTAACAAATTTACATCAGATAATTATGTAAAAGTTTTCTAAATCAGTGACGTGTCCACAAAACAATGAGGTACCAACATAGACAATAAAAATAATTAAACGCTAAAACACACAAAAAAACAATAATGATAAAGGACTCAGCACCATCCTGGCCGCCGTAAGTTATTTTAATCACTTATCCATCCAGTGACCACAGTGAGTTTACCCGATCGCAAGCAAGCTAGCCGCATACACACAGGGAGTCGTATAACGTGACGTAAAAATCTTAAGCTTTTTTAAAAATAAGGTCACCCATCATTTGACACGCCATTGTAAACATAGCTTAACTTACACGATCTAAATCCGCGCGCCAACACAGAAATAACTATCGCTTCACACGACAACCTAAAAAGTGCAGCTTAAAAAGCTATTTACAACCAAGGTTAGAAAAAAGTTGTTAAAATAAATAGTACTGCTATTATTTTTAATACTAATTACGATCCAGATGACACTGTTGGGTAATTCAATTAAAAATTAAATTGTAATTATGTCGAAACGTTAAAACAGTCAGCGATTACATTTTGCAAGACCATGCACCTTCTCTTGAAGTTAAGTATATTTTAAGTTTGCCAAAGTTATATTGCGAGAAAATTGTTTCTCTACAAGCAACGGGTAGGCACTTAACCATCACCTTACCTGATATTAAGTGACGATAAGGGCGAAGGTGTAAGCGCACTTCATCTGGAATCCACAAACACCAGGACCTTGCGATTATGGAACGCTCTCCCCGAAAAAGTCAGACAAGCTCCAAGTAAATTGGTCTTTAAAACAATGGTGTATAAACTATTTCTACAGGAATCAACACCCACGTAAGAGATTCCCATCACCTTTTCTTCCGATAAAACATAGATAAAACAGAAGCAAAGAAGGCATTTGCCTCTACTTACATGTTTAATTATGTTTATGTAGTCTATTTTTTTTTTTATACTTGTAGATGTTTAGTGTACTATTATCATTTAATTTTATGAACTTAAAAATTGTAAATATTTATAAAATTTATAAAATACAGTGAAAAAATTAAACGCCTAGCGCTAACGTAATCTTTCCCGGTAGCGCCAATCAGTGCAGCCGCCCAGATTGCGGAAGACCCAGGTTCGATTCCTGGCTGGGTCGGATGGGCGTTTAATTTTTTCACTGTATTTTATCACACTAATATTATAAATGCGAAAGTTTGTGTGTAATTTGTAAATGTGTAAATGTGTATATTTGTTGCTTCTTCACGCTGCAACGGATGGATGGATTTGGACGAAATTTGGCATACATATATTTTATAACCACGCGCCACCTCTCTTCATGTAGGGGCTGCTGCGGTAAGTGCTGAAAATCGCAAACGGCACAAATACGCAAATCTGGGTCCAAATTATTTATTTGTTCCGTTTGCGGTGGAGACATTGGGTCCATGGGGGCCGGAGGCCAAGCAGCTTGTTAAAGAGTTGAGTGCTCGCCTTATTGAAGCCTCCGGTGACAAGAAGGCTGGCAGCTACCTCTGCCAACGTATTAGCTTGGCAATCCAAAGAGGTAATGTTGCCAGCATTCTTGGAACCGTTCCCATGAGCCCACAGCTGGAGGACATTTTTTATTTATAGGTTTTATTTTGTCTTTAGTTATCTTATTTAATTTTTTCTTTAATATAGTAAGTTATGTTATTGTGAAATAATATAAGTCATTACTAGAATTAGTTTATGTAGCTTGTAATATAGGTAAATTGTAATTATTATCACATCTTATGATGGACAGTGTGTTTTTACAAAATGAATATTACAATTTTTTTTTTTATAACCCGGATTAAAACATAGGATACTTTTTATCCCGATATTCCCACGGGAACGGGAACCACGCGGGTGAAACCGCGAGCAGCCGCTAGTAAATTTTATAAATATTTAATTCAGGCATTATTAGTTCACTGCTGGACATAGGCGGCTCCTCTTATTGGGCGTTCTAACTTAATATTTATATACAAAGTAGTAACATAAAACTGCCACGCACACATGGACACGGATCTCAGAATAGCTGAGCAAGGACTGTTCCGAGACCGTCGCCATCGTGAGGGGGGGTCTAGGTATGTGTGAGTATTTTTTGAGAGAGATTGCCGATTGCCTCAAACGGCATTTTCGTGGCGTCTCAAAGGCGCCATTGCGTGGTTCCGCTCCCCGATCCGATCCGAACCCTTTGGAGAATCTAATAGGGCACGGGGACACGTCTAGTGCGTGACGCCGTTTCCTTTAGAAAACCTCCGAAGGCGATTCGTTTCACACGGCTTGAGGAACCCTTTAAGAGGAGACTCTAAGTTCGACTGAATTCAAAAATATGTATGAAAAGTAGACAAAATCAACGTTTCGTAGTCCCCTGATTCCCTCCTTCAAAACTGGATCGATTTAATTAAATACTTTTTTCATTAAAAATAAAGAAAGGCTTTGGATATGTCAATACGTTTTGCTTTTTTTATTATACTTATAATCTCGTCAAATTTGGGAAACACATCGGAAAATCGGGCCAATTTTTAAGGTTTTTCAAGGTTCATATCTTTTTTAATAATTAATTTCTAAAAAAAAGCAAAACATAGGGACACAGCCAAAGCCTTTCTTTATTTTTAATGAAACAGTAATTAAGTCGGTCCAGGTTTGGAGGAGGAATCAGGGGACTACGAAACGTTGATTTTGTCTACTTTTCATACATATTTTTCAATTCAGTCGACCTTGGTGTCTCCTCTTAAGTTTCTCGCTGCCCCCAAACAAGCCCGGTAAAGCTGAAAATGCCGTTTGAGGCAATCAGCAATCTCTCCTAAAAAATAAAAGTGTTATTTAATAGCTTACCTCATGGACCATCCTTCTTTAGTGGTGGTATTATGTACAGTATGTTTGACCAATTTCGTGGGAAAAGATAGCGTGCCATAAAAACAATGAGATTGCATTAATGTGGCAAGATCGCAAGGTCGCCAGCCTTTCTCACGTGGTTCGGGACCTGTGAAGATCTTGATGTTTACATTTTGTAACTGCGATCGTTCCAAGGAGGTGTATAATACAGCGCCATCTTGTTTCATTTCAAAGTACTAATCGGCAAATGTACCATCACACTAATATTATAAATGCGAAAGTTTGTGTGTATGTATGTTCGTATATTTGTTGCTTCTTCACGCTGCAACGGATTGATGGATTTGGATGAAATTCGGCATACAGATAGTTTATAACCTGGATTAACCAATAGGATAGTTTTTATCTTGATATTCCCACGGGAATCACAGTATAAATATACTAAAAACGACAATTTCATTTTTCAATACAAAATGGTTTGTTTGTTTTGTTGTCATGGAAACCAAAGAGAATTTAATCACTTGATGGAAACTGTCAAAGCGGTACAAAGTCCGCCGGGTCCACTAGTGCCTGTATAATTTACAAATAGGTACTACCTAGTATTCATCATCTCAGCCAAAAGACGTCCACTGCTGGACAAAGGCCTCCCCCAAGGATATGAGGGGTATTTGTTGTAATCGCCACGCTTGGCAGGCGGGTTGGCGATCGCAGTAAGTTGAGACTTAACCTCAGAGAGATGCTGCTGCCCATCCTCTGGAATGGTCCCTTAGTCGGCTTTTACGACACCCACGGGAAGAGATGGGGTGGTGCAATTCTTTGTCCCTGTGTGGTGCCGGGGACCTAGTATTATAATTATTATATTATGCAATAATAATAAATATTAATAATTAAACGTTATGATATAGTGTAATAGGAAAAAAGGAGCGCAATGGCGCAGTGGTTAACGTGCTCGGTCTGCGCTAGTTGAAGTTAAGCTACTTACACAGACGCCGGTCATCAATTCGATGATCGACAGAGGTCATGGGTGACCAAAATTTTTCATCTTGAGCTGCTCCGTGCTTCGTTTGTAGCATTGTTGTGTGAGACAAGATAGTCAGTGCCTCAGTAGGAGTCCGGGTGAAGTGCGCCTCCACCTTCGGCATTAATCATCACTTCGAAGGCGAAGTACCTGCAAGGCAAAGAAAAACAAGGTAACTAGGCTACACCAACACTATTCTGCATAGTTATGGTAGCCTGGTACTTTATGTTGGATATATTAAATCTAGTGCAACATGTATGTAAAAGATTGTTGGTGCCTGTGAAACTATACATTATTAAACTTTCCTACACTCACACCAATTATCTAGCCCAAGAGAAGCTTCGTTATGAAACTCGTTAAATGGTTACTAGACAACGGATAAACATACTTAAAACACTTAAATACATACTTATTATACATAGAAAACACCCAGACCCGAGACAATTTAGAAAAACAATAATTTCTAAATTGACCCGACCGGGGATCGAACCCGGGACCTCAGAGATGGCGACACCATGAAAACCGGTGCACAAACCACTCGACCAAGGAGGTCGTCAAAAAAATTTATTATCTTCAGCAATTATGTTATACACAACAGTACCTAAAAGTGTATCTAAGAGGACGAATTGGTTGGGTTAGAAAAAAATGTATCTTACAGGAATAAAAGCGCAGTTTTATTAAAAGTGTCTCTGCGGGGAAAGTGTATCTCTGGGGAATAATTCGTTAGTGGCACCTTCAGTGTTTGACAGGAACCAGTTTCGACGTTTCATCAACTGGTCCGCAACAAATTATCTATTGATCGAAGTTAGCAACAATTGAACAGACGCTTCCTTTCTAGCTGTTATCTTCTGTAAAATTTCATAATAATAATAATAATAATAATAATAATAATAATAATAATAATAATTATTATTATTATTATTATTATTATTATTATTATTATTATTATTAAAATTTGAATGCATCCTATGTTATTGGTCAATCTATATTATTAATATGTGAAGCAAAAACTTTGTACCCCTTTTTACGAAAATTGCGCGGACGGAGGAGTATGAAATTTCACACACTTATAGTTTATATAGAGAAGGAGTACAGAATGTTAATATTTTCTTAAAATATTATGATAAGAAAAAACATTAAATCAATAAAACAAACATTACACACACTACTATGACCCACACGCTTAAAAACTCTTTTCAAAAATTTCAAAACTGGAAGAGGAGCGTCCGAAATCTGTCAATGCCAACAAAACGTTTCCAATGTAAAGACCGAGGGTCTCTACTTATAACGACACCTTAATTGATTAATATTATATTGCACTAATAAATAAATACAAATAAATGAATAGATATATGTAGTGATTACATATATCTACTCATGTGCTTAAACTGTGTCGAAAACTCAACTTTAGAGTGTCGAGCACTGGTCCCACATAACAAGGAACGATTGACCATTAACCAATCAATATCCCACATGCTTTGCATGATTGCAAATTGTAATCAACTCGGTAACAACAATTGCAATGAGTGGCTGCGGTTTTTTTCGTACGTGCCCACATCAGGCTTTGTTCTATTCAACGGTTAATTGCTGGCCAGGTTTCACATGGCTGCTCGGTTTTGTTGTATCCACATATTAATTTAGCCTTGAATTGAATTGTGGGGTTTGGTTGAAAACTGACGATTAGAACATTGAGTGAACCAGAGTTAACCGTACTGGTAGAAAGTGCGGTTTGTTACTAAACTAGAAAGAAAGTTGTGATTGTCACCCCTTATATTTGTGCCCCTTACTTGTAACAAAGTAATAGCCTATATACTGGCCCACTGCTGGGCAAAGGTTTCTATTAATGAAGTCAAGTCATCGCTACAGTTCATGGATATTGGCTTAATAAAATAAATAATATAAAAATAAATATAAATATAAAATTTTGGACAACATCACATACATTGTTCTGTTCCCGAGGTAAGTAGCTAAAGCCCTCGTTTAATGGAAATCAGAAACAACGACGGTGCCACAACCACCCAGACCCGACACTATATAGAAAAGTTCGTTTTCGACATTGACCCGACCGGGAATCGAACCCCGGGACCGCAGAGTTAGCGCCGCACAAAGTCTGGTGTGCAAGCCACTCGGCTACGGAGGTCGTTAATCACCTCGCTTGCTAAACCCGGAAACCAAGTATCTAAAGCTCTCTAAAAAATCGACTAATCTGAAACATTCTTTGGCACTTTACTGATAATTGTTACGGGCACCGTCCTCGTGGTCACTCCTGGAGGTCAATTCTATTAGAAAACTGCAACTGCACGTTTACGCCTGTCATTTGTCGCGTGTAGGAGTAGTGCCGTGGAAATATACGTATTCTATTAAAATTCTCTGCACCACAACTACACTACAACTGCGCGACTACTACACTACAGCTGCACGAATCCTGCAATAAAACTAAAAGAACTAATGTTACAATACGCTAAATACGTAAAATGCTTATAATACGCTGTGCAAAAGTTGCTCACGATCTACTTCAATAAACCTGCACAAAAACTGCACCAATACTGCTGTCATTACTACACAAATGTCAAAATATTTTAATGGAATACGATTATTTTGCAGTAAACGTGCAGGTGTAGTGCAGTTTTGTTAGTGGAATACCTATTTGCGTTACTTCTCCGTCCCTGCAACACTACGGCAGCAGCGCTGCATAACAGAATACCGAAACGTCAAATTTTGCTCATTTTGATACACGCGCGACGCTGCAGTGTAGTTGCAGTTATTTAGTAGAATCGGCCTACTGGTTGTTGCTGAAAATCAGCGATTCACTTGCTATGCGAGTGAATACCACGCTGAGCAACGACCCTTTTGAGATGCTGCGGCACACACACATTTTTGTATTTTTTAATAGTTATGTTATGAAATTTAGTTTGTGTATAGTGTAATTGTCGTTTTTTTTACGATTGTATATTGTGTGTATCTATAGTGTCCGAATAAAGATGTTATCTCTCTATCTATCTTTGTCCGACCTGGGAATTGAACCCAGAACCGGGTATCGGGCTGAGCGTTTCGCAGCTCATCACCCATGGAGCTATCACAAAACAATCATTTTATAATTTTTTTTTTTTTTTTGTTTCAGGTTTTATCAGAACCCATACCTTAGGGTACCGCACGAGTGGAACCAATAATGACGCAACACAGACTATGCGGCCTAGGGCTGGGTTCCGTGGGTGTCCTAGCAGTATTCTTATATGTTATCGACAAGACCATAGCTGTAAGTACCTATTTACTTCTATCTATCTAATACCTTTTTAAAGGAGCAATTCTTGTATATATGTAATCTGAATCTCGGAAACAGCTCCAACGATTTTCATGAAATTTATTATGCAGGGGGTTTCGGGGGTAATAAGTTGATCTAGCTAGGTTTTATTTTTAGAAACGTGATATTTGTATTGTAATGCCTTATGGTACACGATATTTTTTGTTTGATTACTTGGCGCGTAAATAAATAAATCTGACCTCTAATCAACTTGAAGGCATACCAAAGATAATCCTAACGCGCCTTTGTTTTGTTTTGATTGACGTCAAATGTTTGACAGCTGTGGACAGTGGTTTGTATGCGAAAGGAAAATTGTTGTTATTACTATTTTTCTCGTATTTTCTTTACGTTTTTTTCTCTACATAAGAACCTTCCTCAGACTTTAATAAACACAACAAAAAGAAATCAGCCAAATTGGTCCAGCTGTTCTCGATTTAGCGATTCATTTTTATTTATATAGATGTTATAGCGATATATTGAGATCAGATGGTGGTAGCTAGCCAGGCGGACATTAAAGAAGCCTTACCACAAACCGAATCAAATACAATCATGTACCCAAGCTGGGTAACCAACCCGGGATCTTATGGGTTTGAGATCGGTAGTTTTCACCACAAGACTAAGGCGGTTATTTAATTATTTTAATTGGTAGGGAACCCTCAGAACGGGAGTCCTTCTCGCTACAATTCTTTATAAGAGTCATATAAAAACGCTTAATTAATACAAATTAATTTCCAGTTTTTGTCCAGTTATCTGTCTCAATGTGATCCGATTGCATGTATTATTATGTCCTGATTAACTTATAATTGTGTAGTTAATCAGATAATCGAATAATCAACTGTAATTATGATCCCAGCGTAATTGCGAGAGCCGATGGAACGTGGAAAATATCCTAACGAGCTGAAATCAAATGGATTTCTTCAAAACAATAGTATTGAATTCAATATTATCATTTACCTATTAGAAATTTTGCAGAAATTAGAATAATAATTTTTATTAACTTGACTGTATTTTGCTTTTCTAATAACATTATATTTAGGTTTTTATGATATAGGTACTACGTTACTAGGGTCGATATATATTTCTTTATTTGGAAGTCAATGGCAGGTGTTATATCTTTATATACAGGTCGACTTTTTTATCATCGTCCAAACATTCTGATATACAAAAATATAAAAGCCTGATTTTGAACTCTTTCGTTTCATAGTTAATTAACTAATTATATTCTTCTTTTTCATTAAATTTTATATATTAAATTCAGTAGATATAAGTTTTACGTCTATAATTAGAGATTTGATATTGTTTGCTTTTTTTTTCTGTTTTATTATTATTGTTTTTTTTTTCTAATACGTCCCACCAGTGCATGTCGTGGCGACCTATAATTGAGACAGCATTTAGCTTTAAGATTTAAAATTATAGCTTCTTTCTAGTTTTAATGTATGTCTTGTTGGCTGTCCTGTTTAAATAAATAAATAAATAAATAGATATGACTCCCGTGATACAAACGAACAATTCTTACTATTGGACCAACTCCCTAACTCGAAAATAAAATTCAGCTGTTCCATACATTTTGGTCGAATGAATATTGATGTTTTGTATGGAACAGCTGAATTTTATTTTCGGATTAGGGAGTTGGTCCAATAGTAAGAGTTGTTCGTTTGTATCACGAAGTCATCTCAGAAGGTTTGGACGGTGATAAAAAAGTCTGTATATAGATCTTCTGTGCGTGTGTTTGTAATTGAACTCCTTCTAAACGGCTGGACCGATTTAGATGAATTTTTTTGTGTGTTCTCAAGTGGATTCGAGAATGGTTTAGATTTACAATTGGACCCGGTAGGTGGCGCTGCAATAGGGGTCCATCATGGGATACGGGTGTTCTTAAGCGGACTAAGTCGCCAGCGGGCCACTAGTACTATGTATAATCATGAGTCGAATTGATGAAATAAATAAATAAAATACCTAATTATATATGTATGCAATACAAAACAAGTCCTCCAGTTTTGGGCTCATACGAACGATTTTAAGAATGCTGACAATATGGTTATATTTATTAAAGTAATCAATGTATCAAACTATTGCTATTGCTCTTCAGTTTTGACAGGCGTTATAAAATTCAATTTTATTCTACTAGTTGGCAAAACTCCTTAAACACATCGTGTTTAAAATATAAATGGAAATGTGGTTTTCTACCTCTTTGGCTGACCATAGAGACTAGTGGTCTACTGGAGTACACCTGGATTAGACCATTCGTCACAGTCCCAGAAGTACCGCGTTCAAATGTGTGTTACGTCCTTCGACTCTATAGTAAGCTGCATAAATGATGACCAACCGTTTCTCCTTTTCCCCCATTGTATTAGCTGAGGATTTTAGGTGAATTACACTTGTATCAGATAAATAAATAAATAAACATTCCTACACTCACACCAATTATCTAGCCCAAGAGACGCTTCGTTATGAAACTCGTTAAATGGTTACTAGACAACGGATAAACATACTTAAAATACTTAAATACATACTTATTATACATAGAAAACACCCAGACCCGAGACAATTTAGAAAAACAATAATTTCTAAATTGACCCGATCGGGGATCGAACCCGGGACCTCGGAGATGGCGACACCATGAAAACCGATGTGCAAACCACTCGACCAAACAGGTCGTCAGATAAGATGAAAGCCTCCAAAAGTTATCTCCCTAAGTTGTGTGTTATCTAATGAGAATTTTCTTCCTTTCTTCCAGTCCTTAGACGGCTATGTACCAGGTGAAGACTACCCCATATACACGGAGGTGCCCAGCGGACTCTCGTTCACGTGTAACGACAAAATACCAGGCTACTACGCCGACCCGGAGACCATGTGTCAGGTAAATATTGTACAAAAGTCGCCACAGCCAAAACTATAATTTCAATTTTATAATAATTACAAACCATTTAGGTGAAAAAAAAACATACGATTACCGTAGCTAAAGAAGAATACTTATTTAATAATTTTTCTTTAATAGATTAAAAATTTTAACATACAAAGATAAGTCTGTATCCTCTATCACAGAACAAAAAAATACCGAGAATTGAGAGCTGAACAGGTTTTACCTTCGATTTCCAGGTATGGCATTGGTGTGTGCCCGGCATCGGCGGCAACACCATGTACTCCTTCATCTGCGCACCAGGGACGGTGTTCAACCAGATGTCCAGGGTGTGCGACTGGTTCTTCAAGGTTGGTACACAAAAAAACAACTGTCTCTATTATTTTTGGAACGAGATTCTGTTTCTCGCATATGCCTTCCCCAAGCCGTGTGGTCGTGGTATCCTCAGATAGTTTCGATGGCATCACGGAAGCGTGTCTCAATCCCCTACTAGATTCTCCGAGGAACGGGTCGAAAGCGGAACAACCCAAGGGTCTCTCTAAAGTCTAGGTCCTGGGTTCAGGTTGAGTAGAGAAACTGCCGCTTGTAGTTAAGTAGTTAGACCACTGACTGGTCGCAGACATATCTGACAAATTAGTAAAGCAATGTGTTATTCAAATGCTATTGCTATTCAGTTTTAGCAGGCGTTATGAAAAGCGATTTTGGACACTTGAAGGCATTTGGAGTGCGCAATTCGTTAGACGCCTCTAGCACTAAAAAGCTAGTATTTCACAGCCTCTGTTGTTTAGTGGTTAAACATCGGATTCAGGCCCAGAGGTCCTTGGTTCGATTCCAAACGGGTAGGTACATGTTTTGGGCACGGGTTTAGGTGGTGGCAGAGCTTGCTTTTAGTCCGCATGCCGCTAGCTGCCACCATCTTATCTATACAGGGTCACTTTTATACCACCGTCCAAACGTTCTGAGATGTTTCCCGTGATACAAACGAACAACTCTTACTATTGGACTAACTCCGTAACTCGAAAATAAAATTCAGCTGTTCCATACAAAAATACATTTTGGTCGAATGAATATTGATGTTTATTATTGATGTTTTGGACGGTGATAAAAAAGTCAATATGTATATACCTAGGATGAAGGCATAGAATATTCTGTAATTCAGATATATTCCTTTTTGTCTCTGTTTTGAGAAGGCTTCTTATGATTTCCACGTATAAATATTATACGTCGGGTAATGGCGCCAGTAGTCGACAGTTTGTGCCCAGTGTTCAACCGAGTTTTCGTCGCTACAAAATATATTCATTGAAATATTAAGGGATAACTAGGATTGCAGGTGGCAAAGACTAAAATTTGTTGATGACTCCTATTTTTAAAGATTAAATGTTTAAAATGTTGATCATTGGTTCCTGTCGAACACTGGTGCCATTACCTATGTAGGTACCTATACTAATAAAACCTTGTATAGGGAGCAAAACTAATGACAGCACCCGCGCCGATGACGGAACTCGCAAAATGGCGCAAATTTTTTTTTTTTTTAAATAAAAATAAAAATAGAAAACACTCAGAGAACAAAGTTGTTGGGGGATTTGAGTGTAGCAAATTTACTCTAGTTTGTTTATAGCTAAACTTCTTCATACAAAAGTAGCCTCTAAATAAACAATATTTAAGTTTTAAGTCGCGTGGGGAGCGCGCTCGAATTCGAGCTTCCCGGGATTGTGAGGGTTCATTATTATGTTTATTTTAATACTAGCAGCCCGTCCCTGCTTCGCAGGGTAGTTACTATGTTACTCAGCGCTAATGGTAAAAACAATTTGAAATCGGTCCAGTAGAGAGTGGTTTGTATGGGAAAAGAAAATTGTTGTTTTTACTATTCTCCTCGTATTTTTTACGTTTTTTCTCTCAATAAGAACCTTCCTCAGACTTCATCAAACACAACAAAAAATAAATCAGCCAAATCGGTTCAGCCGTTCTCGAGTTTTGCGATTAGCAACACATTTAGCGATTCATTTTTATTTATACAATGTTATTTTTAGCTTATACGAAACCTGAAAACTGTTTGTTCAGAATCAGTAATAGAATCGATTTCAATATTTTTTTTACCATGTTGACCAAATAATATTTACAAAATCTCAAATAAAGTATATACCCTACTAAAAACACAACAGGACAGCACAAAAAGCTTGTAACTTCGTGAGTTTTCGAGATATTATTTTAATTTTTTTTGTACTGACTCTTTAAATGAAAATATTTTACCTGTGTTTCGATTATCGTATAAACTAAAAATAAGGTTGTATAGATGTAGCCATAACATCAATGTAGTGATAGCTGATGCCGACAGTATATAGACAGTATATAGATGCTGTGGGACAGTATATAGACTATTTACATAACTCTACTTTGTAATTACAGGTGGATTGCCCAAATGCACCAGCGTTCTACGGAGTCAACGAAGACCTATACAAAGACGACCAAGGCAACTTCATAGCTGGAAAGAAGTAGACAATATTCCTAGAAAATAGTATCTCTTTGCGTAATATACACTTCAATTTTGAAAACGAAAATGCACTTAAGTATTTTTCAAAATGCACTTTGTTCCACAATGACTGTTGCACTATTTTTACTATTCAACACTGAACACTGATTATCTTCAAATAGAGAGAATACAATTATTTTAAAACAAAAATAAAAAAAAGCATTTATTTAAGTCACACAAAGTTAAATAAATAATCTTAAACTGAAATTGTAACATAAAGCAAAACATTTCCGTTGAAGAAGATAAAAAATAATATCTCTTTATAGAATGAGTTTTTATTTGCCTAACTATATTTTTTAACGAAAAATTATTTTTTAAACACCTCTATTGAAAAAAAAAATTGATTTGTGTATTGCACAATCAAACTTAGAATTACTGTCTGTCGTACTGAGAAACGTCAAAAAAAAGAGAAAAAAAAGCGTTTTCTTTAAAAAAACTAAGTTTAACACAGCACTCCTTAGATGGCGTGGAAATCACAAAAATAATAATTCACATTTCTTTATTTTATCCCGGATAGCTGTGCTCGCGACTTCGTCCGCGTGGAATAGTGACTTTCGGCAGCATTTTTAATTTTTTAGGCTCTTTTCCCGTTTTTGCAACATTTTTCACTGATGCTTCGCTCCTATTGGTCGCAGCGTGATGTTATATAGCCTAAAGCCTTCCTCGATAAATGGACTGTCCAACACAAAAAGAATTATTCAATTCGAACCAGTAGTTCCTGAGATTAGCGCGTTCAAACAAACAAACAAACAAACAAACAAACAAACTCTTCAGCTTTATAATATTAGTATAGATACAACCATTACAACTTGCAACGCTCAAAATTTTATTTTGCCCTTATTAAGGTTTTCTGCGCATAGCAAATTTAATCAGTGTGAAGGTATTTTTTCTTACAAGTTATATATAAATAAACAATATGTACTTTGTGATGATAGATGATAATGAATGATTACCGAAATTTTGAGTGTTAAATAATATTCTCCCCAACCCTGTGAGTATC
Organism: Eudonia lacustrata; assembly: GCA_947562085.1. NCBI lineage: Eukaryota > Metazoa > Arthropoda > Insecta > Lepidoptera > Crambidae > Eudonia > Eudonia lacustrata. The sequence continues at coordinate 1,602,532 of OX387336.1, read as the reverse complement.
ACACACACCCCGCTACACGCGACTTTAAAGTTTATACTGACACCCCCCACCAACCTTACGGTCATAAAGTTAGGTGTCAGACATCTTTGCGCCAGCACAAGCTACCATCTATGTCAGGTCATAACGCCAGATCAGAACACGCCGGTACGCATCCTTCATCCGGTACTTTTAAGACTAGTGTCTCGAGTTGCCCCGTGGACACGTATAGTCCACTACCTAATATCCAGATAAGTTACCGGAGCTGTAAGCTCGCTCACATCTCGCAGATTCCCACTGCTCGGGTCGTCAACTCTAAAGTCGACTACCAAATGTCCTTATGGTGGCGGAGTTGTAAGCTCACTCACTTCTCAGTACCCATCCAGGCACCTTATCAGTTCCAAAATCTTACTCGGCTGATTCAACCGGAGACATTGCATCTAGCGCCTCTACTGGTTCTAGACTAGTGCCGTGCCTTTGAGTACCAGTAAAGATGTGGGGCTTTACTGAGACCTCTCGCGGACTTCTTGAGAGAATTTGAAAAGTGACGTTGCACTGTTTTGTCTTATGTACCAACTCATGCGCATTCACGAACACTTAATGGTTATCCACAACTTTAACGACACATGGAATGCTTTTTAAGAGCAAGGAGGGCAAAGGGAAATCACATTCAGCCAAAACATCTACAAAGTATTTAAAAACAGGAAAATATCTGTGGAGACGATAATTTTGTATTTTTTTAAACATGACAAAATTACTGTGTACAACAAATATAACTAATTAACTTTTTTAACATTAAAAAAATGGTATCGAGATATTCATTAACGTCAATTGACGTCTCAGTACGACGTTAAACGTTATAATATAAGTAAGTACCTATATGTGATAGTTACCGTTAGCCATAATATAATCAAATTAGTGTAAAAACAATTAGTCTTATAATAGTCAAGGCGATTGTCAAAATATTGATTCACTATTGATCTGTATAAAATATCACAAGCGAGTACAAAAACAAAATTTTATATTTTTTTATAAGAGAAGAATTTGTAAAATTTTAAAAATTAAAACATTTTTATAAACTACTCTTGTGTGTATTTCTTGTTTGCTTTTCACTTCTTCACTTATATTTCAAGACACTTTTGGTTTAATGTATTTTCACTTATTTTCTAAGTTAGCATGGCATTTCTACTTGAAATGGTAAGTACACACGGCGGCAGATCAACCTACCCAAAACTGTCAAATTTCTACAATCAATTTTGAACTTTATTATTTGGTTATAAGAATCAATATTCATTGGAGAAATTTGACAGATTTGGGTAGGTTGATCTGCCGCCGACTGTACAATTTAATATATTTTTTTAAAATAATGTGTAACAGAAATGAAAGGTCCAATATGATGAGTCTTACGGGAGATGAATAAAAGCAGAATTTCTCCGGAGATGTTTATTGTTCCATAGTTGCAAGTAAAGTCTTATAGCTAAGTAAAATACAATTAAAAATAGTGTTTGTTGACCCGATTACGAAATCTTTCCTTCGATGCAAATACAAGCGAACGTAGCTATTTTATGTAGCAGTCACTTGTAAAATATATTATGTTGTAGTCAAACTCTAAACATCGACATACTACAAAGGTAAAAATGAAAAGATCCAAAGTGTATCCGATCTAGACCTTGTATGTGGTGTTACTAAGATAATTATTGATTTATTTTATTTATTTTAAAACTTTTGCAACATATATTACATGGCGGACTTAATGCCTGAGGCATTCTCTACCAGTCAACCATAGGGTGGTGCAGAAATAACAAGGTAGGTGCAATTGGGTGAAGACAAGAATTTGGAAATAAAAATTATATATTATAAAACGCACAGTATATACCTACATATTATATACAAGTTAAATAAATATACTCATATACACAAATATATATAATGTATATTATTACATAAACTACTTTTACAAATATAGAACAAAAATAAACATATAATACATAATTTATAAATAGGACGTTCTGAGATGATTCTGCCAAGGTTTTATCAAAAAAGAGCATAGTTACGGACTTTCTTTTTAAAAGCGTCACGACTCGTAGCCATCCTGATTTCAAGAGGTAGCGCATTCCCTAGGAGAATGGACTGAATATGGAAGGACGAGTGTACAACGCCAGATGTATGGGAAGGACAGAGAAGGAGAAGATTATTAGTAGATCGGAGATCTACTATGAGAGGAGCAAAGGTATTGAAAATGAGGAGTGAGATAAGAGGGAGCATTTGGAGAATTAAGCAAATTATAATTATTAACTTTAATTTGTCGTGTAATTGTAAATTAAATATTTGTAATAGTGAAGTCGTTCGCGTCAGGCGCGCGTAAGCAAGGCAGTGATCATAAATGTAGGTACACATATAGGTTACTACACCACTGGGGCTGTGACTTGTTTATGTTGATGTGACGTTACAATAGAAACTAGTGGTCGCCCAGTGGTCGAAATTCGACCGTAATTTTATTAAGGCTGCACGGATTGTATCCTAAGCAATGAAAAATCAAAAAAGATAGAATGTGAGTTTGGATTGGCATTGACAGATTTCGACCGCTCCTCTTCCATTTTTGAAATTTCTGAATAGAGTATCTATGCGTTTATGTCAAATACATGGTAGTGTGTGTAATATTTGTTATATTGATTTAATGTATTTTTATGCATAATTTAAAAAAAATATTAACATTCTGTACTCCTTCTCTATATCAACTATAAGTGTGCGAATGGAGAACCGGCAGTCCTGGAACCAATAACGACGGCATATATGTCATCAGAAAGCTACTTCTGTGTACTTCAATAGTTACTATGGCAGCTCAGTTCAAATAACTGTGTGAAAAAAGTTATGACTATTTTTCGGGCAAAACGGTACTGGAACCAATAACGACGGCATATATGTCATCAGAAAGGTACTTCTATGTACTTCAATAGTTACTATGGCATACGGCTATGAATATGAATATATTTGAGACACGTAAGAGCAAGAATAGATTACTATTATATTTTAGTCGACAGAGATCAAGAAATCATCGCCAAAATATGTTTATTTTTATTTATTTAATAATCCACTCTCACATCTATTTTTACAGGATTTAACCTGAAACAATAGTGTAACTATTTAAAATAAAACTACATATTTAATTATAAGTCAATATTATTGCAGCTACTTAGACACTTAGTGCACACATTTTATCAGTTGTGTGGTACTTTAATAAAAATTATAATGCACTGTTTTTATCAAAACCAATTGTTTAGTTTTATATTATTATATAAGAATATAGTAACGCGACATCCACCCTGCATCCTTCCCGCATCCTCTCGGACTAGTTAGAACTTGCACTACGACGTATTCTGTGCTAGGACGCGGACGGCCCTGAATGAAGAATGTGCTTTTAATTTTTTTGAGAAAAGTAGGTATTTAATATCTGTACACCTGACGTGAGACAATAAAATTATGAATTATGAATTATGAATTATGAATTTAAAATAGTCATAACTTTTTGCACACAGTTATTTGAACTGAGCTGCGATAGTAACTATTGAAGTATATCGAAGTAACATTCTGATGATATATATGCCGTCGTTATTGGTTCCAGGACCATACTTCATACATTTTTGCCGGTTCTCCTTAATACTTAATTGTAAACTTACTGATTATGTGTGACTATTGTGACAGAGAAATAAATTGCATTTATTATTGTTATACTCTATATTTATTTTCTTTCTTAAAACTAGATTTTTACAATATTTTAATATAAAAACAATAAAACATTATAAAAACCTAATCCTAGAGTACCGCCAGCAGCGAGGCAGGGCCCAAGCTACCGGTGGTCAGGGCTGCAGAGTGAGGAACCTCCTGACAATACGTGCCGTGTCAAGGAGTACTGCCTTTTGCATCTGACCCTTGACCCAACCTTTCAGCGAGAGCCTCTCAAGGTGTTGATCGAGGCTCTTAGCTAAAAGACCGTTTGCCGAAACGACTATCGGTACAATAATGGTTGAATCCACATCCCACATGGCGGTAACCTCGTGAGCCAAGTCAAGGTACTTACTGAGCTTGTCCTTCTCGGCTTTCACGAAGTTCATCATGAGGTATAGTGATATCAACCAGTATTGCCCGGCACTGGGATCGGTCGACCACCACGATATCAGGCTTATTGGCGACAATAGTCCTATCCGTAATGATAGAGCGATCCCAGTAGAGCGTTGCATGACCATTTTCGAGTACTGGCGCAGGTGCGTACTTATAGTACAGCACCTCCGATTCAACAAGGCCATATCCAAGAGCAAGTTGCTGGTGAATTATTCTGGCTACTTGGTTGTGTCTATGAAAATACTCTCCGTTAGCAAGATGAGAACAACCAGAAATAATATGTCGGAGTGATTCTCCAGGACGGCGGCATGCCCGACAGATGTCGACTGTACCGTCCCTCATAATATATTTCCGGTAGTTATTCGTCTTGATAACTTCATCTTCAATGGCACAGACAAATCCTTCAGATTCCCCAAAGAGGTCACCGAAACGTAGCCAGTTCACCGAGGCAGTCAAATCTACATCAGGCCCAGTTAGAGCCCGATAGTAGCGATCGTGTAGCACCTTGCTCTTCAATATGTCCTTGCGATCGAGAGTACTTAGCACCACTGGTTTGCGCCAGTTTTCTGTTGCCAAGGAGAGCGGCGTAAAGTGTCTATCAACTGCCACGACATCCAAATGCATCCCGCACTCACTGTTAAGTAAGTAATCCCTGAGACTGCACACCTCACGGTTATGTAGGTTCTTGGCATTTAAAAACCCGCGACCCACACATCTCCGCGGGATGTACAGCCTCATAACAGATGAGCGCGGGTGTAGCATTCTGGAAGTCGTGAGCATTTGATGGACTCTTCTATCCAAGGCGTCCAATTCGGTCTGAGACCACCGTAGTATGCCAAAGGAGTATGTGAGCAGAGGCATAACCCAGCCATTAAAGGCACGATTCTTATTGCCACCCGATAAAAGACTGTTAAGTACTTTTCTCAAGCGGCAAAAGAATCGCTCCCGTAATGACTGCTTTATGTCCCCGTCATCAACACCCAAAGCCTGTGACATACCAAGATATTTATATATTTCAACTTCAGAGAGAGATCTGATGTTTATCGCATCGGAGAGTTGTAAATTGGTTGAATTTACTACTCTCCCATGCTGTACATGCATAACCGCACACTTATCTACCCCAAATTCCATCTTGATGGCACTGCTGAAAGTCTCAGTAATTTTCAGCAGTTTCATCAAGTCTTGGCGGTTTGGTGCGAATAACTTGAGGTCATCCATGTACAACAAATGCGACGTAACTTCACCCCCTCTCCGCAGTCGACAGCCTAACCTTGAATTTCTCAACAAAGTACTGAGAGAATTCAAAGCTAGACAAAACCATAAAGGACTCAGACTGTCGCCCTGGAATATGCCACGCTCTATCCTTATAAAATCCTGCGTGGCAGAAACACTATCTCGACATCCTGGTTGACACAAGACCGTGGTCCACTGCCGCATACATGACATCAAAAAAGATTTTAAAGTTATATCAATTTTATAAACTCCCTCTGCCACGCCGAATCTTATTATTATTATTATACTCCTATAATATAAATAAATAAAATGTTACAGAGACTACTCCTCCCATGCTGCTTTTAACAGAAGAAGGCTGGAGGCGCGACGGAAGAGGCAACAAGCTGCAAGACAAGCTCCAAGGACACAGGCCGCCAGGAGATCAACAAAATTTACTATATGGCAGAACTAACTAGTTCTAGGAACCTACGGAATTTCTATAAACATTATTATAAAAAAAAATAAAAAAACGTCTGTACATTTATTTATTGTGTAACTTTTACAATTTTTGTCACACCCCTAATTTTTTATTTTTTTTAATAAAAAAAAATAATAAAAAAAATAAAAATGTGTTATCATCACCAGCTTGTTGTTATGTCCCCACTGCTGGGCACAAGCCTTCGCTAATGCAGCCGGGACCAACGGCAAGACGTGCCTTCTAAAGCACGGAGGAGCGAGCGATGATAAATTTTCGGTCACCCATCCGATGACCAGCGTTAACGAAGGTTACTTATCTTGCCACTGCGCCATCGCTAGCAGTGGAATATCCAGCAATAACTTCTTGGAAAGGGGTCTACCTTTTATTGCAGAACTTTTTATGTCATAATTTTATTATGCATAACAGCGGAAAGCATAAACTTCATTTCGCAGAAAATCATTTGGCACACACTCATTAATCATACATTCAAAACCCATAATTTTATAAGTCAGGATCATCTTTAGGCATATATTTAATATCCATAACAATTAAGAGGCAGAACTATCAAATCGCTGAAAGTTTACATTCAAAATCATGTTTATGCATAAATTTGTTATCCAAAGGCAGAACCATCATATCGCAGAAAGTCAATATTCAGAATCTTCTTTTGGCAACTTACATTTTGTTAAAATTAAATTATATTTTGTTAAGTGGGTAGTTCGTTTTGTACCTAAGTATGTGTAGTGACGATTTGAGCAAATATTTTTTCGGAATATAATATTTTCCAAAATAAAACATTTGTTATATTAACACAAGGCGTATCATAAAATTGATTAGAAATAAAATTATTCCAAACGAAAATCTGCCATCATCGTAGTATGCCAAGTGAAATTATACCGAGTAATCGTCGCACTAAATAAGTGTTGTGCTAAACAAAATTATGCGTAATGAAATTTTGCTAAATGTAATTATGCCTAGTGAAAATCTGCCATCTTAAAAGTATGCCACTGGGAATTCGGACATATAAACATTCGACCAAATAATAATTATACTAAATGATTTTTATGCATTGAACATATTCGTTTTGAGAAAAATGCCAAGTGTGTTATGCCAAATAAAATTCGGAACAACAAAATTCTGCCAGATAGAGGGAACCCCTCGGAAAGACATTCTGATGGCCATCTTTGTCTTTTTATAGATAGGGCAACTCTGCTCTGTCTGATATCATGCAGAAGCATAGTCCCGACACGAGGACAGCTTTCAAGATTCTGCCTCACTAGTCGTCCTAATTTTGCCTACCAAGTTGCACTGAGGCACTGGTCCCCGATCCGATCCGAACTCCTCGGAGAATCTAGAGGGCACGGGGACACGCACTAGTGTGTGATGCCGTTCCCTCCAGGAAACCTCCGAAGGCGATTCGTTTCACACGGCTTGAAGAACCCTTTAAGTTTCTCGCCGCCCCCAAAAAAGCCGGGTGAACCTAAAAACGCCGTCTTGGGCAATCAGCAAATTAATAAAAAAGGAGGCATTCATCATCATCATCATCATCATCATCATCGTCTCAGCCAAAAGACGTCCATTGCTGGACAAAGGCCTCCCCCAAGGATATGAGGGGTATTTGCCGTAATCGCCACGCTTGGCAGGCGGGTTGGCGATCGCAGTAGGTTAAGGGTAACCTCAGAGAGATGCTGCTGCCCATCATCTGGAATGGTCCCTTAGTCGGCTTTTACGACACCCACGGGAAGAGATGGGGTGGTGCAATTCTTTATCCCCGGCCCACACAGGGTAAGGGAGGCATTGGCTTGTATATATCCGGAACACAACAATGCTAAAAACATTGATGTTATGACTACATAATTTTTAACCGCTTCTGTGGTCTAGTGGCTAAGACCACTGGTTTAGACCCAGAGGTCCCGAGTTCGATTCCCAACGGGGGTACATGTTTGTGTACTCGGTTTGGTTGGTGGTAGGGCTTGTTTGCCCACCTGGCTAGCTACCACCATCTTATCTAAATATGTCGCCATAACATCAATGTTTGCAGCATTGTTGTGTTCCGGCAGCTACAGATAAGATAGCCAGTGCCTCACTAGTTGAGGATCCCGGGTGAAGTGTGCTTCCATCATTGGCCTTATCATCACTTAACATCAGGTGAGATCAAGGCACTGTGCTTACCCGTTAATAAATATATAAAAATAATAACAATAATAATATTTAGCTTATTAGACAGCTAGACAAGAATCTTATACGACGCAAGACTGCAACTCGACTCACGCTCGAACAGTGTGTGTTTTTTAACTGTTTCGTGCACTGTCAACGTGAACAAAGTCAGGCGCATACCGCTAATGAATGCATTCTGTACACGTCTCCTTCGAATAGCCACGAAATATGGAGACTAGGAGGCACGCTTCGTACAAGCGCGCTCGAACAACGTATAACCCTAACGTTTTTAAAGCCCGAGTGAATAGGCTATTTCTGGGCAAACTTGTTCCATCGTCGGCCTCTTCTTAGCCCTAGGGATTACAATGAGGCCAAGAGCAAGCCCATCTCACAATAAAAAAAATAAAAAAAAAATAAAAACGTACACATAGAAAAAACTCTCGCGGACACTGATTCTCGGAACATCTGGACTGTTCCGAGCTGTTCCGAGACCCGTATTTATTTATTTATACATAGGCACAATAACGGACATCAGACAGAAAACTTACAATAATAACATTAAACAAAAAACTAAAGTACATGCCTGTGCCCAATCAGAATTGAGCACAACATTTACCAAAATGGTTGACAATGATAAGAAAAAATAAGAAAAGTTTGGAATTAAAATTAAAAAGTAAATAATGTTTGTTCTTTATTAAGTAAGTATAAATATTATAATTAGGAGAAGTTAAAAAAAATATATAGAAATTTACACATAAATTTTACCAATAAAAAGGGACTCCAAATAAAAAGTGTTAAAATTAAATTAAAATTAAATTAAAAGTTAGATGCTTACATTTCTAATAAAAAATAATAAAAGTTTACCTATTATTTCATATGTAGCATGTCTATGTCTATGGGATGATGACCTGCGAAAGACTGCAGGCAGATGCTGGATGCGTCAAGCCGAGGACAGGGCGCTATGGCGCTCATTAGGGGAGGCCTATGTCCAGCAGTGGACTAATATAGGCCGATGATGATGATGATGATGATGATGTCTATGTGTGACCTCTTGAAATAAAGATCACTACAATTGAAAATATCACAGAGTGCTAATTTCATTAAAGTAAGTATCCGTAAGAGATTATCTGTGTGCGTTGTTCGAGCGTGTTTGTATTAAAGCGAGGGTTTCCGAAAAAACGATGTTTTTAAATGAGTTTTATTAGAAATGTATAAAGATTTTAAATTAAAAAAATATATATGTTATTCATTGGCCTTTTATCTAGTAACTAGCTGTGCTCGCGACTTCGTCCGCGTGGAATAGTGACTTTCGGCAGCATTTTTAATTTTTTAGGCTCTTTTCCCGTTTTTGCAACATTTTTCACTGATGCTTCGCTCCTATTGGTCGCAGCGTGATGTTATATAGCCTAAAGCCTTCCTCGATAAATGGACTATCCAACACAAAAAGAATTATTCAATTCGAACCAGTAGTTCCTGAGATTAGCGCGTTCAAACAAACAAACAAACAAACAAACAAACTCTTCAGCTTTATAATATTAGTATAGATTTCGGCTGGTATTTTCACGATAATTTACAATATCCTGGGTCGAATGTAATATCGAACATACGTCTTATTATTAAACTAAATATCATTTTATTGAGGTTATACACCGTGTCAGACAAAGAAAAATATACCAAACCAATTGTCTTTGAATATGTAATAGTTGTCGGCCATTACAATTTTAATAATAAGTAAACGTTCAATAAAATCCACATTATTGCCTAATTCGACGCTCGCGCCATCATCCCGAGCGGAACACCTTCGAAATCTCACAGTCGGAAACGCTCGCCTTAAGAGGAAATACTAAGGTCGACTGAATCACACTAACATCATAAATACGAAAGTGTGTATGTATGTGTGTGTGTATATTTGTTGCCTCTTCACGCTGCAATGGATGGATGGATTTAGATGAAATTCAGCACACAGATAGTTTATAACCTGGATTAAAACAAAGGATACTTTTTATCCCGATATTCCCACAGGAACGGGAACCACGCGGGTGAAACCGCGAACGTTGAAAAATATGTATGAAAAGTAGACAAAATCAACGTTTCGTAGTCCCCTGTTGCCTCCTCCAAAACTGGACCAATTTATTTACGTTTTTCATTAAAAATTAAAGAAATACTTTGGCTGTGTTTTGCTTTTTATATATATATATAATCTCGTCAAATTTGGAAACACAGCGGAAAATCTTGCCAATTTTTAATGTTTTTAAAGGTTCACATCTTTTTTAATAATTAATTTATAAAAAAAAGAAAACAGGGACACGGACAAAGCATTTTTTTAATTTTTAATGAAAAAAGTAATTAAATTGGTCCAGTTTTGGAGGAGGGTTCAGGGGACTACGAAACGTTGATTTTGTCTACTTTTCATACATATTTTTCAATTCAGTCGACCTAAGTGTTTGCTCTTAAGCTTACCCTCTGCAGTCTTCTTATTATGTGGTATAAGCTTATTAAGTATGTACGAGTATGCGTGCTATTTGCATTTATAAAGGTGAGTGCAGAAAATTGGTATTTTTCTGTTCTTTTTTGGTAAACATCGGTCTTTCTGTAGAATAAATAAAATGATACGATTAATTCTTCAATTTAGGCACGGCATGTGAATACAACGATGATGAAGTAAATAGGTACGTACACAAAATAAAAGCTATCATCTACGTTTTAATTTAATGTAATACAATAATAAATATTCGCCAAAAATACAATTAAGAGAATTATAGTTAAGTAATCTACTGTATCGAAAGCGCAGTGTGGGCAGGCCTCCAACAAGGTGGACCGACGATCTGGTGAAGGTCACGGAAAGCCGCTGGATGCGAGCAGCACAAAACCGGTCGTTGTGGAGATCCTTGGGGGAGGCAGACGTCCAGCAGTGGAAGTCTTTTGGCTGAGATGATTATGATCATTCGTAGACTTGTTAGAATTTTTAAAAGGAGTTTATTAAAAAAAATAGGAGTATGGCAGTAGCTTTAGTGTTGGACAGGAACCGGTGACCGACATGTTTGTTCTTTAATTATTTAAAAAAGGGGCCGGCAACTGGTTTCAGTCTTTAGCAACAGTTGGATATAGACCTGCTTCCTATCTGGCATCCCGTAACATTTCAATGAAAATCTACGTCTTTTTTTAGACATAGACAAAGAAAATGTTTTTGTTTGTTTAAGTATATAATTTTTAACGCAAATTTTGTTGCGAACAAATCAGAAAAATACAAATGTTGAAAAAATTTCCACGAGCAGGATTTGAACCTGGTCAGGTGCTCTCCCAATTGAGCTATCGTGGTTCTTGCTCAATTGGTAGAGCACCTGACCCGGTATGTCAGAAGGGTGCAGGTTCATATCCTGCTCGTGGAAATTTTTTCAACATTTGTGTTTTTTTTCTTTTGAGACATAGACATAGACATTCATTTATTTACTTCATAAGCACACATAAATACATTTAGACAAGGCGATTAAATTAACAATTACAATAAAGGACACAAACATAAACACAAACATAATTAAATCAACGAAGACAACAACATTGATAATTTAATATTCAAATAAAAATCTAATAAAAAACTAACAGTATTTTATCAGTTTTGTGCCCATTGAAGTACCTATGTATGCTACAGCAGCAAATGGACCTCGACTCAGCAAATGCCTACTGTGTTAGCAGTAGACGCTGTAATTCTGCCAAAACCGTGCATTTAGCCTCAGCATCCCGTGGGAACCATAACTTTTTACTTAATTGTGTCGATTTTACAACGAGTTATCCATTGATAATCCTAGTTTGGATATTTTCGAACCGAAACCTTACCTTTTTAAACGGATTACATAACAGCTGGTGGATAGCTAAAATGGTGAGGTTGTATGGCTTTCTCAGTTCGTTCGTAGTTTTTCTTTTATTAGTTTTATAGATTTATACTTTTTTATATTGTAATTTGTTTTATCCTGTAAATCAGAAATGATGTGTCAACATCAGTAGGATACAGTCTAGCACTGAACTAAATGTTACAATTTTGTTCATATTTCAATGATTGTTATCTGCTTTGTTGTCCAAATAAATAAATAAATGAATTATTTATTTATATATTTATTAGGATCACCAACATAAGATACAGCAATTAGAATCAATATATGTAAAATGCAGAATTGCTTAAAACTAACTGTCCTTACAATTACAGGTAACCACAGCATGCATTAAATGGGTACATAAAATTAAAATTAACATAATTAATTAAACATTCAGTATAAATACAAACTGAAATCTAATATAATTTAAGCTAAATTGTATTAAAATGGGATAAAAATAAAATCAAAATAAATACCAACGCAACTTGGTGTGTTGCGTGTGTTTGGTGTGTGTGACAAAGTGTGAAATAAAACATTAAATGGGCGATTTGATTTTTGGTGGCGATATTGTGTCTGACACTTTAAGCCCAATGTTCGACACAATATCCTCACCAAAAATTATGCACCAGTGTTTGACACTTTAAGCCCAATGTTCAACACTAGTGCCCCTCCCTATATACCAAAACACAACATAAACAGCAACAGTAGAAACTGTTAACATTTATCATTTAAATAAGTTTTATTTAAAATATTGATTATCCTTCAAACAGAAGGAATGTAAAAGAATATCTAGTCATAAGGACCTGTTCCACTTTACTAAGTGTATGATTATATATTTTTGCCCACGCCTACTGGTGGTACAGGTTGTTGCCAGAATGGAAGTTGTCAACAACCTTTTTTTTAATACCTTACGAGTGTGTTGACTTGGCCTTCAAGTCACCTGATGTTAGGTCATGATAAGGCCGAATGTCCAACTTCACCCGGAATCCTTAACTGCTGAGGCACTGGCTATTTTATCTCTAACTTAGTAAACTCAAAAATGCTACTCTTAATGTATGACGACCTATTAAGATAAATAAAAATAATACGACAACATTTAGACAACATCACATACATTGTTCTGATCCCAAGGTAAGTAGCTAATAAAGCACTCGTTTTGTGGAAATCAGAAACAACGACGGCACTCAACCAACCATCCAGAGCCGACACAATATCGAAAAGTTCGTTTTCGATATTGTGTCCCGACCGGGAAAAGAACCCGGGACCTCAGAGTTGGCGCCGCCCAAAGTCCGACGTGCAAGCCACTCGGCTACGGAGGTCGTCAAAAGATAAGCATTTTTATTTACGGTTAAATTTAAAAGAATAAAAACTTTAGTCATTTGGAAAAGTAAAAGCTAATAAACAAAGTGGAAACTTAAAAATAGCATTAAAAAACCAATTACAGGTTTTCACATGTAGCAACAAATTAAATAAGGGTTATACATAACACGCATAGCACACAATCACAGCACCTAAATTATTAAAAAATAACTGACTCAAAAGACTCATCGCAGACAAACCATTAGTGCTAAATAAATTAATGTCAACCTCCTTGGATACTGCATTGAAATTGTTAATTTTAAAGGTTACTAGATCCAAAGAAATACTATAACAGTGCATAGATGCATAAGAACTAAACCTTCAGGGTTCCCATACTCCCTTCGTGCAGACGCTTTCCATCAAAACAGCCAGCTTACGGCATTTGGCTGCTTATTACCATAAAAATAACAAGGAAACTATGATTAGAAAGTACACAAATATAGCGTGATATCTACTACCGTGTTATTGTTTCAACTAATTTATATATCCATTATTATCAATCGAGAACACACAACCTTGATCCAATAAAACTATCGAATTAGCTAGAAGCATTAAAAAACCGGTAACAAACAAAATTTGGCGCGATTCTGCACTAGGCCTTACATTCCGCCATTGAGGCAGAGACAAGCCACCACCATTCAGTCTGCCTCCAACGTTCGCGAGAGATCCACGCGGCTGAATTTAAAAACAAAATAGACTTAACGCGAGTGTGTTCCTTCGCCAAAAAAAAGAAAAAGTCATCCCGTTCGCTCCAAAGCGGGTTAGTGTTGTGCTCAAATCTAATCTGTGTGTTTTGTGTTTTTTCACATTCGAACTTTTTTCTTTACTTTTTTTTTCATAACAGCTATTATGCAACCGTTTTCGTAACTTTTTCGAGTTATACCAGTTTTCGATAATCGGGTCAGAGCGTGGCGATCGGTTATTACCACTATTTCATAAGCAGTAAGATCCATTATTGCGTTTCCCAACTTGTAGTTTTCGGTCAAATATTTAGTGTTAGTGGATTTTATTCGCGATCCTTATTATTATGCTTTTATTGATATTGATTGTGTAATAGAAAGCAGGTTTTTATTTTTTCGGTATAATTATTAAATCACATATGCAAATGTGGTTTCGCTCAGTTTTTAATTTATAATAGGCAGGTCTTTTTAACATATTTTTAAATATATTGTATACACTACACTTTGAGGAGGCTTCTTGTGTTTATTATGTGTGGTGTGATAACAGTTTTAAAATACAAAATAAATATCTAGCGCTTTTTTGATGGCTTGTGATTAACCTAATTTCTAAAACAATAGCGCTTAGGGCTTTAAAAAAAATGAAAACAATAAATTTATCTGTTGGTGACATTAGATAACTATTTGTTTTTGAGAAAATAAATGAATAAAATTTTGTATTTACATTATAATATTTAAAGCTGCTTCTTATAAAATACCTACCAACAGTTTTCTTTATAATATAATAAGTGATTTTATTTTAATATTATTTTATTTTGTTAAATTTAAAATGGTTCGCCTTTGCCTCTTTCTAATCTTTCGTTTGAATACCCTCATGAAAAAGGCAGTAAGTTACAAAATGTTTTTTTTTCATGTCAATTTTATAATAATGGAAAAAGTAACAAGAAATATCAATTTTGCAAAGTAAACCATCATTAACTAAAAACAAGTTATTTTAGAACCATTTCAATACTAGTTCTTAATGCAAAAACGGTCTACATTACCTAGACCTACTGCCCCCTACAAATTCTTACTGATAATAGTCCAAGTTATACTGGCTATAAAACCAGTATAACCAGACCTATTTCCACTAACAATGACAATGACGTCATAGGTCAAGCTTTATTGGTTCCTAACACCATTTAAACAAGAGCTCCGTTCTATTTACAATCGTATAGCGATCACGGGTCAAGAGTAATCGGTTATAGTTGATACTTTCACTAGTTCTAAGGCCGTTGTATGTAATAGCTATTTTGTTATGTTGTGTGAATAAGTTTTTGTTGAATAAAGGTAGCAGGTTCGATGCCAGGTAAGTTAATTCGCTTTCATTAGCTTGTAATTATTGAGATATTGGAATAGTGATTTTACTATTCATAGTTACTTTAATATACCTCATCATCATCATCATCTCATTTTTTTATGTCCCCACTGCTGGGGCACGAGCCTTCCCTATGGATGGATAGGGAGAACGGGCCATACACCACCACGCGGGCCCAGTGCGGATTGGTGGTTGTTAACAACTGCTAATGCAGCCGGGACCAACGGATTTACGTGCCTTCCGAAGCACGGAGGAGCTTGAGACGATATATTTTTCGTCACCCATCCGATGACTGGCCTTTGCGAAAGTTGCTTAACCTCAGCACTCCCAGACCGGGCGCGTTAACCACTGCGCTATCGAGCTCCTCCGAACCCGAACTTTACCACCCACTTTACTCGACTTTACTATATTATATATTATACATAAATTCAAAAAATTCAAAATTCAAAATTCAAAATCATTTATTTAGTTTAGGTTACAAATAGCTCTTATGAACGTCATTATGCCATCGGTTCGTAAGTCTACTCTGGGCGGGAGATCTTGTACTGATAAGAACCGGCAAGAAACTCAGCAAGTGTCCAGCTCTATTCTCCCTTACAGCGTCAAAAATATTGGAAAATGCCCTATCATAAAAGGACACTTTCCATCTTAAATAAACACACAAAAAAAATAAAAAAAGGACAATATAAAGCTTTGGATAGCGGAATGGATAGATGCTAGTGTTGAATGCGAGAAGTCGTGGTTCATATCACTATAGTTCCGTTACACTGGTGACGTTTCCCTATGCCTGACACAAGCGTATTAGCTTTATAGGTCGGTTGACACTTGACTGGGCTGTTATTAATGTGTAAATAGCGCTTAATAATAATATTCAAGAAATTAAAAATATTTTGAGCAAAAAGTTGTCGTTCATATAAAAGACATCAACGAGTCACACTTTGAAATATTATGAATGCAGGATTTTAATTTTTTTTCTCATTATTTAAGCATAAATAGCAATAAGGTCGTTACAAAAAATTTTTTTTTTTTTTGGAAAACGTTTATTAAGTTTTTCAGTTAAAAAGTTTTTTTACACTAGACATTTTTTTTTAAAGCTTACGTTTGCTCACATGATAAAAATGTATACAAGATAAAAATACAATCATCATCATCATCATCAGCTCATTTTATGACTCCACTGCTGGGGCAAGCCTTCCCTATGGATGGATAGGGAGAACGGGCCTTAAACCACCACGTGGGCCCAGTGCGAATTTGTGATTGTTAACGACTGCTAATACAGTCTTTACATGCCTTCCGAAGCACGGAGGAGCTCGAGTTGATAAATTTTCGTCACCCATCCGATGACCGGCCTTTGCGAAAGTTGCCGTTACTTTTTACCGCCAACAACTTCTATAGAAGTTCGAGATTTTCGTGCCGTCCACGCCAACACTTTTATAGAAGTTCTTCTTTGTACCTACTTTATTAATATACATTTATACGTTGGCGTACAGCGGGACATCGCGTGCAGGATAGTTGGGCGGTGAAAAGGTTAATCACAGCATTTGCAGACTCTCTCACTCTTCATATAAAAATATATTAAACTCTTTCAAGGTCAGGTATACCTGACCACTGTATACAATGTACATAAACTACTATTCATTCTGTCAGCCAGTAGCGGACAAATAAATAAAAAAAATGTAGGTACAAGAATGTTGCTCTATAAATCACAATCGCAATAACTTTGATCATTAAAAAATTGCACGGCTAATCGTCAAATTAATTGTATTTTCGTTCTGGTTCTTAATTCAAGAACCGGTTGCCACAAACGGTTGACGACGCGTTAAATTAAAAGCCTCTTTTCGTTAAACAAGGATTGGGCAACCGTAATAGTTGACAAGCAACCTCCAATGTTTTTTCGACTTGCTTGCTAGTGTTCAAGTCTTTATCCCTGGATTTAGATCACTAGCTCAGTGTTTGTCCCCACTGCTGGGGCACGAGCCTTCCCTATGGATGGATAGGGAGAACGGGTCGTAAACCACCACGCGGGCCCAGTGCGGTGCGATGGTTTTATGTAGAGTTAGCTGATTGCCTCAAACGGCATTTTCAGCTTCACCAGGCTTGTTTGGGGACGGCGAGATACTTAAAAGGTTCCTCAAGCCGTGTGAAACGAATCACCTTCGGAGGTTTTCTGGAGGGAACGGCATCACGCACTACGCGTATCACCATGCCCTACTAGATTCTCCGATGGGTTCGGATCGGATCGGGGTCGGATTGGTGGTTGTTAACGACTGCTTGCAGCCGAGACCGACGGCTTTACGTGCCTCCAAAGCACAGATTTATATGAAACAAAAAATAAGCATTGTCGTTGTTAGCAGATCGCATAAGTAGCGGGTTAAATGCAAGAAATTTTGGTTCAATCCACACAGCTCCGTTCACTGCTGACGTGAACCCATACCTAGTAAACAGTCTAGAACTGTCCCACTGCTGGGCAAACGCCTCCATCATTGAAATCAAGTCATCACTACAATTAATGGGTAATGGCTTAAACACCACGCTTGACAAATGCGGATTGGTGATCACAAACCCGGGTTATGTATCGAACAATCCGAAATACATTTTTCCCGACCTGGCAATTGAACTTAGGACCTAAGGATATCAGACTGAGTGCGTTGCCTTTCAGCTACTGAGGCGTCATATCCAGCACTAGCATATTAACTAAAATGGTTCCTCAAACCATGTGATCGACGCACCGTCAGAGGTCATCACGCACTAGTGCGTGTCCCCGTGCCCTACTAGATTCTCCGAAGGGTTCGGATCAGAATCAAGAGTGAAACAAACCAAAGGTTTTTAAAGGCTAGGATTTCGGCTCTGATGGACTGGGTCGTTGAGATGGGGATTCTATGTCTATATTTGTATATCTTAAGGTGGAACTCTGGTTAAGTCTCAGACCCAGTGGTACCGGGTTCGATTCCCAGCGGGGACTACACTACATTTGTATACTTGGTTTGGTTGGTAGTAGGGCTAGCTATCATCTTATTTAAATATGTCACCATAACATTATTGTTTGTAGCATTGTTATGTTCCGGCAGCTAGAGATAAGATAGCCAGTGCCTCAGTAGTTGAGGATCCCAGGTGAAGTGCGCTTCCATCATTGTCCTTATCATCACTTAATATCAGGTGAGATCAGGGCACTGTGCTTACCCGTTAATGTAAAAAAAACCGGTCAAGTGCGAGTCGGACTCGAGTACGAAGGGTTCCGTACCATTATTTATAAAAACGGAAAAAAAATTATGTCTGTTGTATTTATTTATTTTATTTTAAATTAATTATTTATTTTCAAAATGAATAATAATTATAACTAAATATTCTGTGAATATTTCAAGCGTCACCTATTGCCGTTATCAATATCGAGCAAAAACGAGCGAAAAAAAATCAAGTTTGTTGTACGGGAGCCGCCTTCAATATTTATTTTATTCTGGTTTTTAGTATTCTGTTTTCAACTGTCCAACTATCACGGTTCATGAGATACAGCCTGGTGACAGACGGAGAGACATACACACGGACGGAAAGCGGAGTCTTAGTAACAGGGTCCCGTTTTACCCTTTGGGTACGGAACCCTAAAATCTCGTCATCCATACCGCAATGCTTGAAAACAAAAGTTTTCAATCAGTGCGTCCTACCCGTCATGACCTACGGAGCTGAGACGTGGACACTCACGGTAGGGCTGGCCCACCAGTTTAAAGTCGCTCATCGAGCTATGGAAAGAGCTATGCTCGGAGTTTCTCTGAAGGATAAGATTCGTAACGAATACATCCGACAGAGAACCAAAGTCATCGACATATCTCTAAGAATTAGCAAGCTGAAGTGGCAGTGGCCGGCCATATCTGGCGAAGAACCGACAACCACTGGGGTAAACGTGTTCTTGAGTGGAGACCACGACTCGGTAAACGTATTGTAGCCTTCTGTCCTCGCCAGGTGGGATGATGACCTGCGAAAGACTGCAGGCAGATGCTGGATGCGTCAAGCTGAGGACAGGGCGCTATGATGCTCATTAGGGGAGGCCTATGTCCAGCAGTGGACTAAGATAGGCCGATGATTATGATGATGATGACGGAATCCTAAAAAAGATCCTCTCACGGACACGATATCTCGAACCAGTCAGAGCACAGCTGTTCCGAGTCTCCGCGTCCGTGAGAGGCGTCTATGTGTGCGTTCGTACGCGTTTGTATGAAACTTACCTTACACATAGTTAGACTAGTTTCAAAGATCTTGTCAACGATCTGTCGCCATTCCAATTCAATATTGACAAACGTACCGACCTGTCTTTACGCAACCCCGTCTTTGGGTAACGCCTGACGCAACAGTTGACAAAATAATCACGAGCAAGGTCGCGTGACAGTCTAGTTTGAAAATGCACTTTCCATTTTGTGTCTGTGCACTTTATTCTTCTTAATTTGATGGCTCTGGAGTTCAGGACTGATGGCAAGTTCAGCTTTTAGGTGTAATTTAAATTGTACTATCGTCCCAAGCCCCTGTGTGGTGCCGGGGATAAAGAATTGCACCACCCCATCTCTTCCCGTGGGTGTCGTAAAAGCCGACTAAGGGACCATTCCAGAGAATGGGCAGCAGCATCTCTCTGAGGTTAACCCTCAACTTACTGCGATCGCCAACCCGCCTGCCAAGCGTGGCCATTATGGCAAATCCCCTCATGTATCCTTGGGGGAGGCCTTTGTCTAGCAGTAGACGTCTTTTGGCTGAGATGATGATGCTGATCGTCCCAAGACTATCTCTGTGGTCTACAGGTTAAGACTTGGTTGGTGGTAGATCTTGTTTGTCCGCCTTGCTGGCTACTATCTTATCTTAATATGTCCCTATAACATCGATGTTTGTATCGTTGTTGTGTTCCGGCTGGTTTAGATAAGATAACCAGTGCCTCAGTAGTTGAGGATTACGGGTGAAGTGCGCGTCCACTATTGGCCTTATCACTGATCATATGGTGAGATGATAGCACTGTACTTTATCCGATAGATATTAATTAATTAATTTATTATTAAAACCCCTCTAAGTTTCTCGCCGTTTCCAAAACAAGTCCTGCAAAGGCCTCTGGAAGCCATCACAAAACTCTCAAACTTAAAAAGTCTCTGAAATGAACACTCTAAGTGCCTATTGCATTTTTGAACTATTCTATATCGAATCGGAAAGCGTACAATCGATTTGCAAAGCGTCACCCCTCTTTAGAATTCTGCGGTTGCACATTACTGCTATAGTTTTGCGTAACATAGTGAAAGTGTGCGCGGTGTGCGAGCGCGTCGCTTTTTCGGTAAATCGCCGCGTTATTAGTGACTGCTATTGTAATTAGAACTGTGAGAATTCATGGTATCTGTTGTGTCGTTTCGTTATTGAAATTAGTGATTGTACTTGAAAATACACGTAAATTTAAAATTTTGTTTTCTAAATTTTACACGTACTCTACACATTGGAAGTTTTAAAATAACTTTTACGGAGGTCCGTATTTGTTAAACGTGCGCGCAGATGCGCGCACGTTTAACAAATTAGATACGTGTAAAAGTGATTTCATTTTAAATAATTTTAAAATTGGCCTTAAAAATTTGTTAAATTAGGTTCTTTTGTTTTTTAATTTCTTGTACATGAAAGATCACTCAGCCATTTTGTAACACTTTATTATAAGGTTTTTGGATCATATCAATCGTATCATAAAAAATAAATAAAATAACTTAATTGTGAATACCGGTATCAAAACTGTGCAGTTTCCTGCATCCATTTTTCTCCACAGATAAAAGACACCCTGAATGGTAAAACATGTTTTTGACGATTCAAAAGGTAAAAAGGATTCAATTTGCCCAGCAGTGGGACAGTAATAGGCTAATTACTACATTATATTATACCTATTTTAAACCTGTATCAGTAGAGTTGAGATGAAGGCCAAATACTTAGTGAAGAATAAAAGAATAAGATGATTAAGGAAAAACAAAATAGAGAAATAATAAGCTAGCCAGTTCCTTTATGTACTTTTTATTACCTAAAACGTTAATGCACTAATGAGACATTTATAATGTTAAAAAAAATAAAAATTTGTAGTTGAAATGAAACACTATAATTATGCACTAATGAGTCATTTGTAATACCTATTAAAAATCTATAAAATGTTATTGTTTTGTTTATATAATTTTTAACGCAAATTTTGTTGCGAACAAATTACAAAAACACAAATGTTGAAAAAATTTCCACGAGCAGGATTTGAACCTGCACCCTTCTGACATACCGGGTCAGGTGCTCTCCCCATTGAGCTATCGTTATGTCTATATCAAAAAAATAATAAAAAATCTATATTTGTGGTTGAAATGAAACAATATTAATTTAGGAATTGCGTTTAGTTATAAAATATATATAATAATAAATATGTAAATATTGTTTAAACATTATTTATTGCGTCAAACATGGTATAAAGATCTTTATAGTTTTACATGTTCTCATGTTTAGCCATTTTCAAAATAGCATGCAAATCATTAAATTATTGAACTGACATTTACAATGCAACAAAAGACTAATTACACATTCACATTATACTAAATTATTTAATTACATTCATTACAATTAATAAAATATAGAATACAATACAATTTCAGCTCCGCTTATTAAAAAACTCCTTAAACTATAAAAATTGTTGCAATTAAGCCATTTATACAATTTCTTTCTGAACAACCCATATTCTAAAGCTTTAAATTCATTAGGAATTTTATTGATAACATTGACGCACATAGCTAAACAGTAATTATTAGTAGTATTACTTCTAACGTTTCGGACCCTTTCCAGGGTCGGTGGTCACAGGGAGACTTAGGTGACATAATTGATTATTAAGAGTATTTTAAAAGATGTTGTGCTGTTTGTTTATATTAAATAAATAAACTTCTAAATAAACTTTCCTACACTCACACTAATTATCCAGCCCAAGAGAAGCTTCGTTGTGAAACAGTTAAATGGTTACTAGACAACGGATAAACATACTTAGAATACAATACATACTTATTGTACATAGAAAACACCCAGATCCGAGACAATTTAGAAAAACAATAACTTCTAAATTGACCCGACCGGGGATTGAACCCGGGACCTCAGAGATGGCGACACCATGAAAACCGGTGTGCAATCCACTCGACTAAGGGGGTCGTCATATTGTTAACACACTAGCACGTTTTAACCGATCCGATCAGAACCCCTCGGGCAATCTAGCAGGGAACGGGGACTCGTACTTGTGCGCAATGCCGTTCCCTCAGAAAACCTCTGAAGGTGCTTCGTTTCACACGCCTTGGGAACCCTTTAAGTTTCTCGCCGCAAAAAAAGTCCGGTGAAATGCCGACTAAGGCAATCAGCGAACTCTCTCAAAAAAACTATCTAGAGAAACAATCGCTTATATAGTATTTATTTATTTATTATTTATTTTTTTTATTTTTTATTCCGTTGTCTAGTAACCATATAACGAGTTTCATAACGAAGCTTCTCTTGGGCTAGATAATTGGTGTTAGTGTAAGAAAGTTTATTTATTTATTTATTTTATTTAAGTACGTACTCGTTTAAATATTTATTTACAAACAAAGACAAAAACAAGATAATAATTAAACTACTTAAAATTAAACTTACAAAAACTATAAACTATAACTACTACTAACTATAAATAAAAAATTTGCCCCAAATCATCCCCATCAGGCAGAGTGCCCAGTAAGCTAGCAGCATTGCTACGTTGGATAGCTATGCTTATACGCTGGCCCAAGTAGCTGCTAGCTCTGGGGTCCCGGGTGGTTTCTACAAATTTAATAGAAATATCTTTAAAGAGTTTGTGAGCACCCGGGCCTCATGGACCTAAAGTCTCTACCCCAAACGGCTCAAATATGAGATCCCCAGTCAGATTCTCATACTTTCGCCGTTTGAGGTTCTCTGCATGATTTGCAGCCGCGCCAGCGCTAACAGAAGTGCTTGGAATGTGGGACGGTGCAAGCGTATCGACACAAAACAGTACGGACTTATGCTACAACTTGAAAGTTATAAAATTAAATTAAATACACAGTACAAACTTATGTATACTTCAAACAAAACAAACAAATCATAATTCATAAATAAAAGTGTGTTTTATAAGGACTCCACATTTTGTTGCAGCAGTTCAGCATTTGTTGTAGCAGTTAGCGCTTGACCTAATAAGTATTCTGTGGCTTGACCTTCATAATTGTCGACCTCCTTGGTCGAGTGGTTTGTACACCGGTTTTCATGGTATGGCCATCTCTGAGGTCCCGGGTTCGATCCCCGGTCGGGTCAATTTAGAAATCATTGTTTTTCTAAATTGTCTCGGGTCTGGGTGTTTTCTATGTATAAGTTGTTTTCTAAGTATATATTTAAGTATTTTAAATATGTTTATTTGTTGTCTAGTAACCATTTAACGAGTTTCATAACGAAGCTTCTCTTGGGCTAGATAAATTGGTGTGAGTGTAGGAAAGTTTATTTATTTTATTTATTTATAAGTGCTGGTAAGGGCGTATGTGGAAGTGCTTGACCCTACACATAATTGAAATCAAATCATCACTACGATTGATGGGCTTTTGCTTTAGCTTAATAATTAAATTATTTCTAGATAAAAAAAAATACTAGAAATATTAACCAGTCTCTGGAAGCTTAAGTGGGAATTGAACCTGTGACCTGGACTACGGAGACCCGGTAGTCTCGGTAGCTCAGCGGACAGAGCATTGGACCGGTTGTCCAGAGGTCGCGGGTTCAATTCCTACTCGAGTTTCCAGAGACTGGTTGATTTTTTCTAGTAAAATTTTATATTCAAAGTCAAAAGTCACATATTTTTTAGTCAAATAAACAATAGAAAAGTGATTTTTTAATGGGTTAGGGGTGTTTGGTCATGGCGGCGTTTCGTCATTGCTATTTAAAATTAGTTATTTTTAGTGTCGTTCGGTCATTCGCTTAAAGTACAGTCCGCAATGCAGTTTTATTCTCAAAAAATGCATTAATTTAGTTACATCGTCCAAAAATTTTTTTTGTAACTACTTAAAACATTGTGAACGCAAAATAAAAAATAACAAAAAATTATGATTTTTTTTCTATTTAACCACCAAGCTTGCCAAATAAAGGTCGGTGGTCATATACACCGAAAACACCGATACACACTTCACCCGACCCGGGAGTTGAACCCGAAACTAACCACTCGGCCACACCCTACCTTGCATAACTATTATAATCTTGCGATGCAAATTTTGACATTTCTCAGTTCCGCAATAACGTATTGATTGACAGGATGTGACGAAAGCGGGTTCGATGCTCGGGGTGCATCATTTAAATTGATTAGTTTCCGTTGCTTTTAAAAAGTTGTCGACGGTGAAATTTACACGAGATTATGTTTTAGAAAGGATTTTATATTAACCTAAAAATTGTTTAAAACTAATAGCAATAACTGTGATTTAAAAGAGACTTTTGCCTAGCTGTGGGACGGTATATAGGCTATTTACTTACTTACCTAAAGACTCATATTGCGTAAACTACTGGCTTTGTTAAGTCTTACTGACGAAACAAAACTTCATAACTATGAAAAAGTTCTTATGCGATTTCATTTTCCATTTACCATTATGAGTGACACATACATAACAAGTAAACAACACATGAAAATCTCGATGAGGCCGGTTAAAGCGCCCTGTCTGCGATTGCAAAGGTTAAGCAACTTTCGCAAATGCCGGTCATTAGATGGGTGACCAAAAGTTTATCATCTCGAGCTCCTTCTTGTTTCGGAAGGCACATAAAGCCGTCGGTCCCGGCTGCATTAGCAACCGTCAGGCCTCCAACAAGGTGGACCGACGATTTGGTGAAGGTCGCAGGAAGCCGCTGGATGCGAGCAGCACAAAACCGGTCGTTGTGGAGATCCTTGGGGGAGGCCTTTGTCCAGCAGTGGACGTCTTTTGGCTGAGATGATGATGATGATGATGATCCACCAATCCGCACTGCGCCTGCGTGGTGGTTTACGGCGCGTTCTCCGTTGTGTTTCCGTCCATAGGGAAGCGTCGTGCCCCAGCAGAGGGGTCATAAAATGAGCTAATGATAACAATACATTTGTTCACGCTACTAAAAAGTTCGTTAACACAACACGAACTTTAAAAAATCTCCTTCTATACCATCGCTATCGCAGTGATATTAAAAAATGATATTATCTAACATACATAATAATATAATATCGACCTATTACACAACACGACGAACGATGTTTGGTAGCTGTCAACCTTTGCGCAACTGACTCTGATTGTTCTTGGAATTAAAGAAATTGGTCCTTTTGTTTAATACCTGTTTTTGAATTTAATTTAATTACGTGACATAAAGAAAACAACGTCCAGTAAAAAAAAATTCTATATACGCTGTTTCCAGTTCAATCAGTATTGTAAAACTGTATAGTTGTATTATAATTATAAATTACGGTACAATAAAAACTGTAAAAGTAAAAAGTATATATGTATATAGCCTATAACTGTCCCCAAAGGCCCCATCATTTTTTTTTCATTTTTTATAAAAAAAATGAAAAAACAGCTCGGCAAATGACTCCATCCCACCTGATGTTAAGTGGAAATGGAGTCCAGACGGGAAGACAACAGGTGCAGCGTGAAAACAAACGTAGCATCAGTTAACCTCACTCTGCCGGCCTACAAGGTGCTTCTTCACGCCTCTTTTGAAGGACCCCATATCATAGGAAGGAGGGAAAACGTGTGCTGGTAGACTAATCCATCTTTTGGAGGTGCGACAAAGAAACGAGTAACCAAAATTCTTTGTGCGCGATGGGATTTTTAAAAACCAGTCATCAATATAATTGATGGGTAATGTTTTAATCACCACGCCTGCCAAATACGGAATTACAAATCCGGGCGTTGCATCTCTCTACTACTCATCTACAGTAATTTTTGAAAAATATTGCAGGCTTCCAAATGTCTGATGTTAATATGTCTGTATATATATCACTATCAGACACAATCATATGAATATATAACTAATAGAAAGATCGTATCATATCAACATTCCACCACGCTATTTCAATGCGGCTACTAACGACTGTGATCTTATAAAACGACTGGGTACAACCGCTTAACGTGCCATCAATGGTGCGAAAGAAATGTAATATTCATAAGTGCTAATTTATAGCCTAAACTAAATAAACTATTATGAATTTTGAATTTAGATTGAAAGGCTTCAAGTGCCATCCAAATTGCGGAAAAATGAAAAAATAAAGAAATAAAAAGCGTTCAAATATAAGTTTGGTTACCCGGCTTTGCAAAAATAACTTAAGTTGCAAGAGACAGACACAGTCTTAACATGTTTGTATAATAAAGTAGCAATTTGTATATTGTTTTCTTTAAAATGGAAACTTTACAAAATGTCCAGATTCATGATGCGACTCCCACACACACCGGCCAACCGGTTGCCGCCTCGGGCCATACAAAACGTGACTAATATTTTTTATCTGTTCAAGAAGTGTGTTATCTATTTTCTGTCTGGCAACTTTATACGATTAAGCTCCTTTTTATTCTCTTTTTTTCAAATTAGCCTTTGACCACAATCTCTTATTAAATTTTGCATACTAATTCAACAGATTAATTCAACCGCCTCTGTGGCCTAGTGGTTAAGACCACCGGTTTAGACCCAAAGGTCCCGGATTCGATTCCCAGCGGGGGTACATGTTTGTGTACTCGGTTTGGTTGACAGAGCTTGTTTGTCCGCCTGGCTAGCTACCACCATCTATTTTAAATATGTCGCCATAACATCAATGTTTGTAGCATTATTGTGTTCCGGCAGCTAGAGATAAGATAGCCAGCGCCTCAGTAGTTGAGGATCCCGGGTGAAGTGCGCTTCCACCAATCAGGTGAGATCAAGGCACTGTGCTTACCCGTAATATTAAATAATATTAAATAATAATAATAACGACACAAAAGTGTGTCTATATTTCAAGTTAAAATAAAATAATTAACATAAGACGTATAATTAATTACACTATGCATATTTTGAACACGCGTCTAAAAATAAATCTTAAAATGGAGGTAGTAAAATGACATAACAGTTGTTTCACTTTTAATTCATCACAATATTACGTTTATAACGTTTTTTTCCGCTTCTGTGGTCTTAATGGTTAAGCCTTGGTTTGGTTGGTGATGGAGCTTGTTATAAGTCCGCCTGCTTAGATACCACCATTTCATTTTAATACTAGTGCTTTACTTGCAACTTCATCCGCATGGATTTGAGAAATTAAAAAGAAATTCTTTTTTTTTAAATAAAATATAGCCTATGTTACCTACAAGGAATGTAGTTTTCTATCAATGAAAGAATTTTAGGAATTAGACCTGTAATTCCAGATATAAGCCCCGACATACAAACAAACAAAGGAGGTAACAAACGTTACCTTTTTATTAATACTAGTGGTCGCCCAGTGGTCGAAATTCGACCGTAATTTTATTAAGGCTGCACGGATTGAATCCTAAGCAATGAAAAATTAAAAAGATAGAATGTGAATGTGAATTGGCATTGACAGAATTCGGCCGCTCGTCTTCTATTTTTGAAATTTTTGAAAAGAGTATATAGCGTGTGTGTCAAACACATAAGCGTGTGTGTCAAATACATGGTAGTGTGTGTAATGTTTGTTTTATTGATTTAATGTATTTTAATGCATAATTTGAAAAAAGATATTAACATTCGGATAACCTTCTCTATATAAACTATAAGTGTGCGAAATTTGCGAAAAAGGGGTAAAAATTTTTGCTTCACGTATATAGATAATATATAGATTTAAATATGTCGCCATGTTAGTAGTATGATTGTGTTTATACAGTTAGAGACAAGATAACCAGTTCTTCAGTAGCATAGATCTGGATGAAGTGCACTTCCAACTCCAGGTTTATCATCACTTATCATCAGGTTAGATGAAAACCAAGTGTTTACCAAAAAAAATAGTTCGTAATATATTAACTGGGTCACCCATTCAATGTCACGACATTGCGATAGTTGCTCCACTTCGTTAACACAGCTTCATGGATCACCAGCTCCTTTTATGTTCCCACTGTTGGGGCACGAGCCTTACCTACGGATGGAAAGAACGCGCCGTAACCACCACGCGGGCCTAGTGCGGTGCGGTGGTTGTTAACGACTAATTAACGGTTAATTATACTAATCAAAAAAATTTACCAAGAGGTTTTTATGAATTAAAGGGTTACCCTATAGAAATATCAATCACCAGAAGAGTGAGATAGCTATACAACCTTATTTTTAGTTTATACGAAAACCGAAACACGGGGCAAACATTTTCATTTCAAGAATCAGTACAAAAAAAATTAAAATAATATCTTGAAAACTCACGAAGTTGCTTTTTGTGCTGCCCCGTTGTGTGTTTTTCGTAGGGGTATAATTTATTTGAGATTTTGTAAATATTATTTGGTCAAAATGTAACATGGTATAAAAAATATTGAAATCGATTCTATTACTGATTCTGAACTTGTAATAATACTTGCTTTTTCAACTAACAGGCCTCTCCAGTTATACAGCTTCATGGAAGAACTTCAGAATAATTTATTTTAGTTATTGTTCTGAGCTGGTTTAATCACAGGGTTTAATGTTCTAAGTTCTGAGCTCAGAACAATAACTAACGCTATAGAAACCGGATTAAAATAGCATTACAAATACATCAGTTCGTACTGTTTTTACTAATGAACCTAACCTAGGTGATGTATTGGAAAGAGAAGCACGGAGGAGCTTGAGACAATTTATTTTTGATCACCCATCTAATAACCAGCCTTTGCGAGAGTAGCTTAACTTCACCAATCGTAGACCGAGCGCGATAAATCGAAGTAATAGTCCTATAAATATTTGACTTGTGCGAACGTTAGCAACAAGTGGAGTTTCTCTTCGCTCGACTCCGGACACGGTCGGTTTGCTAAGAAATCACGCAATCAGACCATTCATTTACTTTCCTACACAATACAAAATCAGTAATGTGAAGCGTCGATCCGCTAATAAAGATTTAACCGCTGTGGTCTAGTGGGTAAGACCACCGGTGTAGACTCAGAGGTCCCGGGTTCGATTCCCAGCGGCGTACATGTTTGTGTACTCGGTTTGGTTGGTGGTAGGGCTTGTTTGTCCGCCTGGCTAGCTACCACCATCTTATCTGAATATGTCGCCATAACATCAATGTTTGTAGCATTATTGTTGTGTTCCGGCAGCTACAGATAAGATAGCCAGTGCCTCACTAGTTGAGGATGCCGGGTGAAGTGCTTCCATCATTGGCTTTATCATCACTTATCGTCTGGTGAGATTAAGGCACTGCGCTTGACCGTAAAATATTTAAAAAAAAAACTACTTACAATTCGGAAAAGTGTTTGGAAACCTTCGATCAATAGTGTACTAGATTCCCGACAGAGTGAACGAGAGTGCGGCAACAGTGCCGTGACCTTGGATCGACGTACCGAGCTGTACCTACCGGCTAGGGTTGAGTCACACATAGTTAATTTATTATTGTGTGAATTTGGGTGTCTTTTATATTGTAAACTTACCTTGTTTTATCTGTCGGCAAAGTAAAAAAGGACAAACTGGGATTATGTTTGTGTTTTGATACATCCTCATACACAACAGGTTCTTTTTCTAAACCTTTTCAATAGGTACCCACCTTTATGCAACAAAAATCGCGACACCCAAACCAAGAAAAATACTGATCGGCAGCGCTCAGTGATATACTTGTTATTCTCCGTTACTACAGCAACATACGCTGCCCGATCCGCGTTTGCGGGGACAGCCCGCGTCATCGCTTCCCGTGCTTTTTTCTGTGTGCTAATGTAGGTAAACTACGAGCTTGTGTGCGTGCGATTCAGAGCGCTTGTATGAAGTTGCCGCTCTCGTTCACTCTGTTCCCGATGAGCGCTTGAAATACGGTACGCGACTTTACGGCCACGGGGCCTCAATGACGTTTGTGGCGATGACAGTCAATATTGAGTACCTACAAACTATTTTGCAAGCTTAATTAATCTTTATGTCAAAGATTTAAGGTTCACAGTAAGCTGTAGGTGTTGATCAGTATCAGTAACTACTGTAGTTCCAATGTTCTTTCAAATTTTGTTATAAGAAATTTAAATGTACAGGTATGAGCAAACAGAACCCCTTTCGAGATGCATTTGTTCCGGACCCTATATCTAGTACACACGGCGGCAGAGCAACCTACCTCAAACCTCAAAATTCTACAATCAATTTTGAACTTTATTATTTCAGATAAAAGGATCAATATTCATTGGAAAAATTTGACAGATTTGGGTAGGTTGATCTGCTGCCGTGTGTACATTGTTGATAGAAGTTTATTTATTTATTTATTAAGACACAATTATAACATCATAACAGATTACCGAAGGCGATGTTATAAAGAAAAAAAATTAAAATTAAAATACAACTAAACAAAAAATTACCAAATATCACAATAATTTACAATTTAATTAACAATACAACTAACTTATATTCACAACAGACATCTTTAGACTCAAAAATAATTTGTGCCATTTCCATGAGTTGGGTACCTTTCTTTCCGGTTGCACCACCAAAAACTGGGTTGTTACTTTTATAAAACACCTCGGTGGCCGAGTGGCAACCCGAAGGTCCCAGATTCAATTCCCAGGTCGGGCAAAGTGTGCTTTGGATTTTTCGATTTAAAGCCCGGGTGATCAGCTACCCGAATTAAACCAATTACCCTTCAATTGTAGTGATGACTCGATTTCAATGATGGAGGCCTTCGCCCAGCTGTGGGACAGTTGTAGGCTGTTTACTACCTTTAAATTGTACCAATATGACTTGTTCAATGACAGAGACTATTGCCCAGCAGTGGGACTGTATATAAACTATTACTCCTCGCTTGATTACTCTCGGTCCAATTATTGAGTTGCACGAATACATGCATGTTGGCTCGAGCTTCCCACTTCCTCGTATTGTTTCCTCAATACCGTCGCTTCAATTGGTTTTTTTATGTTCCGTAAACATTTTTAATCACGACACTCTATGGTACGTGTAGTAAAAATTATGAACTTAAATTTATAAAAAAGACACCAATTTATTGTCTTAGAATAATAACTAAAGCTATAGAAACCGGACTAAAACAGCAACACTCATTCATCAGTTCGTACTATTTTAACTAATGAACCTAAGTGATGTATTGGAAAGAGATCGATTGTCCCTTCTCTTTCGTTATTTCGAAGGTGTCACCAGATTTGTGAAACGAACTGTCAGCTTTGAAATCAATGTACACACGGCGGCAGATCAACCTACCCAAAACTGTCAAATTTCTACAATCAATTTTGAACTTTATTGTTTAGATATAAGGATCAATATTCATTGGAGAAATTTGACAGATTTGGGTAGGTTGATCTGCCGCCGACTGTTCTTCTGATTTTGGCCGGGCAAAAGGACTCGAGATTTTATTTTTCTGATGACCGAATGACATAACAATACAAAAAATAAAAACTAAGTGTCAACCATATGTCGCACTCCAACCTCCTTTTCTAGCCATAAGATAGAACGGAACTAAACATAGTTGCACGATTTTTATTTTAACCATTCTTCTATATAGCTTTAGTTATTGTTCTGAGTTTATTGTGAGCATTTTGGATATTCTTTAATTTATACCTATATATGACGATCTATTTGACGACCTCCTTGGTCGAGTGGTTTGTACACCGGTTTTCAAGGTGTCGCCATTTTTGAGGTCCCGGGTTCGATACCCGGTCGGGTCAATTTAGAAATTATTGTTTTTCTAAATTGTCTCGGGTCTGGATGTTTTCTATGTAATAATATATAATATAGTATGTATTTAAGTATTTTAAGTATGTTTATCCGTTGTCTAGTAACCATTTAACGAGTTTCATAACGAAGCTTCTTTTGGGCTAGTGTAGGAAAGTTTATTTATTATTTATACAATACCTATATGTAATTAGTTATGTTATGTTTCATTACTGTGTATTTTATCTATTTATGTTCATGTTCTACTGAACAATTATGACCGAATCAATGCCTTATTTAAATAAACTTTATTGATGGATATTTTTTTATGAAATTATATCTATATCTACTTATATCTATATCTATATTTATTAATAAAGAGGTAAGGTCTGTTTGTTTGTTTGTTTGTATGTCGGGCTAATCTCTGGAACTATAGGTCCAATTCCAAACATTCTTTCACTGATACTAAGCTATAACCTTCCATGCGGGTAACTTGTTCTATATTTTATTTAAAAAAAAGAGTTTCTTTTTAAATCTCAAATCCGGACGGAGTCGCGAGTAAAGTAGTTAGTAATAAACTGAATTATTAAACTATTTTTTATTTTTTTATAATAAAAATTAAACTACTTCGTTGAATAGGCGAAATAAGAACATAAACAATGGGAGAATAAGAACATGAACAATGTAAATTGCTTATATCTTTATAAATAAAAATGAATGTTGCTAAGCGCAAAACTCGAGAACGGCTGAACGGATTTGCATGAAACTTTGCACATAGACAGACTATGATCCAGACTAGGAAATAGGATACTTTTTATCACGGTAACAGGTACCTGTGAATTTTCGTTGTAGCTTTGTTGTAGCTAGTGAAACAAACACACTACTCTACAATTTTTATAGTGTTAACATAAATAGATGCTAAGAAAATTAAAAAAACGTTAGTATGAAAATAAAATTAAAAAAAAAAGTTCATACAAAACGTCAATTTCATAGGTAAGGACCTAACATTTATTATATCTATGTAAAATGTCAATTTATTACCTCAGTTCTGACAAACTGCTTTCAGGGTATGTGATGTAATCTTTTTAGAAAAATAAGGTTTTAGTGTTAACACCTTTCGGCGTAAGCTAAAAGAGTCACGGTTAGCTAAAATTCTACGTAAGAACCTAACAGTTACAAGTACAAACAAATTTAACGAGTTAAATGACTGAATACGATGACATGCTTGGATGAAACTGTGGCCTTGCTAGAAAGGTCGCGGGTTCGCTTCTGGCCTCGTGCTAATGAGTTTTAGAAAACTTACTTAGGTGTTAAGTGTATTTATTTAAAACAAATAACATGTATATATATGCAACCGAATGCATTAATGGAAGGAACTTTTGATGACTGTTTTTTTCAATACCTAGAAACTAACTATTTAGCAAAGTTAGGGAGTTGTATATAATTTTCTTTATTTCATAATCATTATCATCATCGTCAACTCATTTTATATCCCCACTGCTGGGCCACAAGCCTTCGCTATGGATAGATAGGGAGAACGGGCCGTAAACCACCACGCGTGGCCAGAGCGGATTGGTGTTTGCTAACGGCTGCTAATGCAGCGTTGATGCAGGCTTTTCGTGCCTTCTGAAGCACGGAAGAGTTCGAGTTGATAAATTTTCGGTCACCCATCCGATTTTTGCGAAACTGGCTTAACAATAACAATTGCAGACGGGGCGCGTTAACCACTGCGTCATTGAGCTACTCAAATAACTAATATAATAATATTAGGTACAGTCGGCGGCAGATCGACTTACTCAAACCTGTCAAATTTCTCCAATGAATATTGATCATTATAACAATACGATAAAGTTCAAAATTGATTGTAGAAATTTGACAGTTTTGGGTAGGTTGATCTGTTCTTTTTGTGTTTCTATTTCTTCATCATTATCATCATCATCAGTCTATCAGGCCACAGCTAGAGTGCTAGCGTAGAAGTGCACGCCACTTCTAAGTATTTCTTATATTACTTGAAAAAAAAATGATTGTTTTAAAATATTTTGTTTACGGTGACGATTAAATGTGATGTCGACTGTACATCTTGGTATTAAAGTACATCAATATAGTACCTATGTGGCGACCATTTGCGACCTAAATCCAGATTATAAAATTATACAATCTGATCGCGAGGCGAGCTGAGCTATGCTATAATAGTGTGGGTTCGATTTCACGTCGCCGACTGGCCGGGCATTGTGCGCGCACGCAACTGTGTAGGGACACCATGGTTTAAGATATTTGTGGGATATTTCAACGTAATTAAGTTTTTTTCATTATTTATTTTTTTGTATTCAAAATGCTATATGTAGTTACAAGAAGTCTTGTAACTGTAGTAAGCTCATAATATTTAGGAGAAAAATAACACTTTGTGCAGTTAATACATAGAAATAGTATACATTAGAGAATACATAATTATAAATGAAGTATCACAAATCACCCCGTTTCACAAATTATTGCGTGTGTGGTCAGGCAGCGCAGCGCTAGGCTGTGCGAAACTCACGCAAAATGTTAGCCCTGTTGTGGGTGGGTTGTAATGTCCACATTGTTTGACTATTTTTTTATATTGTGAGCGTAAGGCGGTGAGTGCCGGTGTGTGGACAAACCAATATTGGATTTTATCACACTGCTTCGATCTAAGGATTAATATTAAGTAGATACCTTTGTAAATTTTAACAAATTAATAAAATAAAAAAATAAAATAACTAAGTTTGTTAAATAAATAAAAAGATAAATATAAACTTACAGTTAGTTTATAATAAACAAACTTTGATGTTGAAAGTGGAAAAAAAATCTACAACCAGCAATCACAATCCGAGCCTTTAACAATTAAGCTATGGTAGCTATTTCCAATTTGTTGGCCTTATTCAATGTCAACAACTACGACGTGCTTAAACTTAAAACTTACAGTTCACTCTTGCACTATTCCCTCTTTTTCTGGTTCAATCATAACCATTGTCTGGCTTACCATAGCTTACGCTAAGTGACTGTATAATAAGTTATGACACTTTAATCTTACATTTTATTTGACATAAATTCAATATTATTTCTCATTTTATATACCTAACTATCTATTTTTATAAAAACTTTGTTTTTATATCGATTTTTTTCGCAAACATAATAATGTAGTTTTTGTAAATTCATTAATACTTTGTAGGAATTGTCCTTGATTTGAGGTCAAATGTTGCTCACCCCACCTCCCCACCTGCTGCGCAGTGTCTGTGCGAGCGTTAACATGAAAGTGCCTCGCATTTGTCGTGACATTACAATAAATCATTTTACGAAATCATTACATTAAAAGAAAAAAGCATAAAAAAGTGACAGAATGATATTTCGTTTGTTTATTTTCAATGACAACGCCATCAATTTAAATCGTTTCTTAATTGACTGTCAATTGATGTGGCCGTGTTTTAGTAACACGGCTATTTAAAAAGGCTTCTGAGATTTATTTTTATTTTGTAGGCTAGTTTAGATTATGTGTCTAAATATTAAAACAAATAAACTAAATACTTAACTTTATTTTATTTTAAAGTAATAACTATATGGTATTTTAAAGAGACATGGATTGCCCTATAATCTATTTAACATTGTTTTCTACTTATATTTTACGTCACTGTGTGTTGACTGTTTAAATAATAAAAGACGTCCTTAACTGGCGAAAAGTTAAATAGAAAGAAAATAGTAAATAAAATAAACCACGCAAACATCTAAATTGATTAAACATAAAAGCTTCCGTATTCCGAAAATAACAATAAAAAATATGTTTTTTTGTTGTAAAATTCTATCTGTAACATGGATGAGTTTGTGACAGTAACATTACTGTCCACACAAGACAATCTCCAGTACCTAACATTAAACAAACATTCTGCAAAATAAACCAAAAAATATCCTTTCGCAATATATTCGCGTGGTCACCCCACATCCCCACTCGTGCTATCCAACGCCAGTACAACTCAGTATTACCACAGGCAAGAAAGTGTATTCAGTTGGTGCAGTGAAAATAAATCATTTTTAATCTACACTTACCGGATTATACCATGTTTTCGGAGTTAAATTAGGAATCTGTGTTTATGGTAAGCTCTTTTGTTGTTTGTCATTTGTTTCGTTATGTATTCTTAGTAAAAAATAGTTTTTATCTGTCTAATGTTGATGCCGTGCAGAAATGAGACAATATTTTGAAGCAAGTGTGCATGCAATGCTAAAGCTAACTTGTTTTACTTAGTATAGTATTTAATACAAATTAAACTCTATACTGCTTACGCTCACTTGAGTGATATTTTAAAATTGGCATGAAATTAAATACGACGACGAAATGAAATAAATTTAACTGATAAGTCTGGAGCTAAGCAATCTCCCTTCAAAGTTTTGAGGACCCTGAGACTATTATTTTTTTAGTACAATTTTATATAAATATGTATTTTTATGTTTTCTTGTGTTACTGCTTCCTGACTGTTCTTATACACTAATATAAAAGTAAAGATGGAAGTGATAGTCGATAACTTACTTATACTTACTTTATTAGGTCCGGGTGTGAAAAAGGGGGCCTCAATTTTTTTTTTCACGAAATGCCAAAATACATTTATCTAATTATTAACGCTCAGCAGTAGTAGAGTGTCAAAGCGCGGCACGATATCCGAAGGTCCCGGGTTCAATTCCCAAGTCAGGCAAAGTGTGTTTCAGATTTTTCGACGCGTATTTATTTGCTCAGCAGTGGAACAGTTGATACTCGGGCGCCCATGGTAACTGTACCATGAACAATTGAATTTCTATTGTGTCTGTCCATGGACGTCCAAGTAGATAGTTACTTTTACTATATTATCTACTATCCCACTCCCAGCAATGGCCCAAAGTCTCCAACAATTAATTTAGCCATGTTTAGCTATTTGAGGGTTCTTGTACATTTGCCACAAATAAATTCGTCACATTATTGTAACACATTAAAAGTAAAATTGTCACATGCATTAAAAATTTGTGGAAGATCGTCACTGGTCCTAATTAAAATATGACAAATTTAATTCATTAATGTAGAAGTGTGGCCTTACACACACTTTTTTCTGTGACGAATTTAATTTGTGGCAAATGTATTACCCCTATTTGATGACCTACAAGAATTAAAAATAAACTCTTACGTGATCAGTTTTTGTTTGTAGGGATCAGTAACTGTTTTTATTGTTAGATTTGATTCGTATTTCGTATGTTATCAAAAAGTTTTTTTTTACATAGGTACATAATGGAAAGCTATATTATTTAGTTAAGTTAAGTTTATTAAGTTAAGTTAGTTAAGTTAAGACCGCCTTTGCCCAACCCGATGTTGTTTTGTTTTAGTTTTCTGTGTGTGTGTGCGCGCAATGAAGAGTTTTATCAATCTATCTATCTATCTTTATTCTTGTGCATTTATTCATTTATTTATTTATTAGGGATAGTACACAGCACATTTACAACTAGCTTATAATATTGAAAATTACATTTGAAGGCCTATTATGACTATCCACATTTTACATTTTCAATAATACCTTATAACGGTACAAAAACATACTATTGAATTTTATAACTCTTAAAAACATACTATTTGTTAGAGGACTTAAGCGACTGTCTTTGTATAGTGGTTTTACTAGGTTCGAGTCCCAGCGGAGTGTACAGTCACGAGCAATAACATGTATACACACTTTTGAATAATTTTGACTCTTATTTCATTGTTTTAAGAGTTACATTGTTTAGATGTAATGCTAGTGACTGTAAGTACATATAGGTATTATTGAACTTTACACGAGTGGTCAAAATAAGTGGTAGTAATACTATCCCACTGCTGGGCAAATGCCTGCATCATTGAAATCAAGTCATCACTACAATTGATGGGTATTGGCTCAATCACCACAATTGCCAAATGTGGGTTGGTGATCACAAACCCGAGACACACTTTGTTCGAGCTGGGAAATGAACCCAGAATCTGCAGATTACGCGCCAAATGCTCTTGCTACCATCCATACAATCTATCTAGGAATTCGCAGACGCTCGTCAAATCATTGATTAGTCAAATTAAAGACACGTCAAATCCTTGATTTGTCAAACTAGAGACTGATCAAAACCTAAAGTCAAATACTTGACACTGTACTTGATTCGTCAAATTCTTATACAATTGTACTATCACTTTGTTCGTTAATAGAGCTTTTAGTCAAGTACGCTTTGGGACAGTCAAGATGAAAATGTATGGTTCTTTGTATTCCTGCTGAAATAATCTAGTTATAATTTTTTGAATGCATTTTTTTATTTCTTAACTAGCTGTTGCCCGCAACTTCGTTCGCGAGGACTATGGTGTCCCACAGGAACATAATTCGGATTGAATAATCCTATGTCCTAGCCCGGGTTATGGTCTGTCTATGTGCAAAATTTAATCCAAATCCGTTCAGCCGTTCTCGAGTTTTGCGCTTGGCAACATTCATTTTTATTTTTAAAGAAGATAAGTACCCTATAATGAAATTAGTCTTTGTCTAGCGAGCATTACTGAAGTGAAATCTATGTAATATAGAAAACTGTATTACACAGCTTGATAATAGCCACTGCCTCATAAAGATAGTTAAGGTACACACGGCGGCAGATCAACTTACCCAAAACTGTCAAATTTCTACAACCAATTTTGAACTTTATTGTTTGGTTAGAAGGATCAATATTCATTGGAGAAATTTGACAGATTTGGGTAGGTTGATCTGCCGCCGACTGTACACCAGTCTTATCGACACATCTTTCCTTTAATTATTAAATACCTGTCTGTGTAGACTTACGCACCGATGGCATAGTGACATTCATAAGAGCTGGTAGCCTAAGCTAAATAATGATTTTGAATTTTAAAATTTGTTTTTTTTTATATTGTGTTCAGCAAGACATATTTTTTACTTTAGCATTAATTGAATACATATACATATATGTGGGACCTGAATTAGCAGGTGAGGGAGGTATCTATATAGATACCACCTGCTAATTCAGGTCCCATTGTAAAATTGGTATTGAAAAATTAATAATTGATTTGTTCATAAAGAAATAGTTATAAACTAAAAAGTGCTCAATGTTTGGACGGAATCGAATCTGCTACCTTTTGCAGTGCCAGCGACTACTATTCTGATTAATCTAATAGCGACTTAGTTGTTCTTAAACAAGACATGAAATTACGAAATAGAAATTCAATTGTTTTATGGCACTGTGGTAACATTGGGCGTCCAAGTATCTACGGTAACACAGAATAAAAATCACGAAATTGAATTTGATTGAAAAAACACAACATTTGAATACACCAAGTTTGTACATAAAAACACCAGATAAATTTTTTTAATGTGTTTTTTTATAATCCTGATTAAAAAGTAATTATAAAAATAATTTTGTTCCAGGAAAATTGATCTCGACAACACAATAAATGCAAGAAGCCCCCACCGTACCCCAAGCCCCGAAGGGTGTAACTCAGCAAATACTTTTTTACATAAAAGACATTTTGTTCATTTATTTTAAATTTGTTTTTTACGCAGTAATAATTTACACTCTATTTTATTACTACGATTACTATTTTGGATGATGAGCAGGTGATGAGCAATGTGAAGTGAAGCAAGTGACAGAAAGTGTAAAAAGTGAAGTGAAATAGATGTTTTAAAAAGTGAAGAGAACACAAACTTCAAAGTGGCTCCGAAAAAGAGTTTAGGTAAGTGTACCTTTTTTACTTTTAATATATTAATATAATTCATATTGTTTTCTAAAGTTTACGCGAACACTACACATTGAAATGAAACAACTTTTACGGATCTACTCGCGTTTATTTTACACATTACTTATTTAATGATTATCCTGACGTTTCAAACCCTTTGTAGGGTCCGTGGTCACAGGGAGACTGAGGTGTTGGTCATCTCATAATTAGTTGGTAGCTTTCTGCGTAAAACGGAACGCACCTGATTAAATTTAAGTGAGGGTATACAAGCTACCAACTAATTATGAGATGACCAACACCTCAGTCTCCCTGTGACCACGAACCAAAGGGTTCGAAACGTCAGGATAAACATTAAATAAGTAATGAGTAAAGTAAACGCGAGTAGATCCGTAAAAGTTGTTTCATTTCAATATCTTTATTCATCATAACAATATATATCTTAGTACAAGAGGATTTCCCTGCAGGCTGTAAAAGTCAAAACTGTGTTACAGGCCACAGTGTTTTTCCCAACTTTGCTAACAATCATAGTTAAGATGATATTTTAAACAAATTAAATAGTACTATGGTTTAACTTTACTTACACATCAAAAACCTATCAATACCTTGAAAGATGGTTCAGGTTCAAGTAATCATAAAGGTAATCTTAAAATGCATTTAAAAGCGTTATAACTGTAAGAGATATGTAGTTGTTGTGAAACAGCGCATTAATATAAACATTTTTTATTACTGCACACGCTGACTTTGATCGCAGACACGACAGACCTTCTCTCACGTATTATGAGTGAATTCACAAGGACTGACTTGCAGTTATGTTATTACAATTGGTGTATGCTATGTTATTATAGTAAAGACATGTTCCTGATAAGATAATATTAGATAGATATAATGATATGATTTCTTTTTCTTTACCTATAGAATTTTAAGTAACATAAGATTTTTTAAATTTACAATTAGGCGATTTTATTTCTTTAAAGCTTTGTTCTCCCAGACAGATGAGATACCTAATAAACTGTTAAATCGAAAGTGCAAACAATTAAAACATAAAAACAGTATATTAAAACAAAAAAAACCGACACTATGTGAAACAAATAAAAATAACTTAATATTGAAA
The DNA here is from genome assembly GCA_947562085.1 of Eudonia lacustrata. Lineage (NCBI taxonomy): Eukaryota > Metazoa > Arthropoda > Insecta > Lepidoptera > Crambidae > Eudonia > Eudonia lacustrata. The sequence continues at coordinate 1,561,736 of OX387336.1, read as the reverse complement.
AAAAAACACAAAAATACACAATAAACTAAAATGCATAGAACATTTATAATAATTATATTCTTGTGCTGCAACAAAAACGTTACTTCACTTACCACCAACAAGCTATTTAGAAAAAATGATTTTTTTACACTTACACCTTTACGCCACCGCAAGCCGCGGCGTTTTCACCGCAAACGATTACGGAAGCGATCATAATCGGTTAAGTATAGATTGGCATCATCAAATCAGTTTCAAAATCGATAATAATCTCACAACTAAACTTTACTTGTGGTTGCTCAATAAAAAAACTAGTTTGCGCTCGCTTGTCACAATCGAGAATGTTAAGCAGCTTTTACAATGGCCGTCCAGAGGATGGGTGACCGTTGATAGTTGTTATCTTGAGCTCGGTAGCTATTGCTTAGTTTAGTTTAGATACGGACGCCCAAGGTAACCACACTGCCATAGAACACAACCCGCTATACACTACTTTAAAGTTTATACTGACACCCCCTACCAACCTATCGGTTACAAAGTAGGTGTCAGAACATCCTTACGCAAGCGCAAGGGACCATCTACCTTCGTCAGGTCTTAACGCCAGATCAGAACACGCCGGTAAGCATCCTTCATCTAGTACTTTTAAGACTAGTGTCTCAAGCTAGTCGCCCCGTGGACACGTATAGTCCACTACCTAATATCCAGATAGGTCACCGGAGCTGTAAGCTCGCTCACTTCTCGTTGCACTAAGAGCACAACTCGCAGTATACCACTACCATAGAACAATTGAATGTCTATTGTGTCTGGTTTAAAAACAATTGAGTGGTTAGTTAGAGTAATATAGTGTTCCGACAGTCAGAGATAAGATAGCCAGTGCCTCAGTGTATGAAGATTTGTGTGTAGTGCGCTTCCACCTTCGCCCTTATCATCACTTAACATCAGCTGAGATAAGGGCCAAATGCTTACCCATAAAGAATTTTGAAAAAACTTCCGTTATAGGTACACCTTTATTAAATTTACTTTTCATTATTTTCCGTTTAAGCATAATGAAATGATTTGATTGCACAAAAAAAAATGTTATTTCTAAATTTAACCTACAAAACATTAAACAACGTTATTCGGAACGGGGGTAGTAAAAGGGGGTAGTGAAAGGAGGGTAAAGTATACATGATAGTGAATAACTTTTGTTTAAGAACTTTTCCTTAAAAATGGATAATTTAAGATTAGCAGCTTTTTAAGATTTCAAAAGAAATTACACTGTGGTAGCCCTGGCGGTCACAAAAAAAAACAAATTAAAAGTTAATATTATTGGATACATTAGTCCAATTATGGAGAGAAAACTCGACTCTTTACAATACCCGTACATTGACATTAGAGGTAAACCTATTTGCTGAGAACCTACGTCAAAATGTAATTAACCAATCAAATGAAATAAAAAAAAAACACAAAAAAAGTTTGAAAAAATAAAATGCCGCGCACGTAAATATGAAAAACCATTAGGCGACGTTGCCGATTAGTGCATTTGCGTACTTTTATTTTAGTAGGTGTTCGAAGTGACCACCGTTTATTTCAATACAATATTCAACGCGTTTAGGTAACGATCTTACAATTACAAAACCAGCAAAGAGGTATAAACAACCATGAGACAATTTTACATGTCTGAACTTGTTGAACTAAAATAAATTAAAGTATGTGAAAACAATTCATTTTATTCATTTAAGACATCATGTTTCATGGAGCCATTTACTGCTTAAGACCTACACAGTTGATATCTAAATAGAAATAGTGTAAGTTTATTTTTTTCAAAACAACTGGGTTCGATTCCCGAGATGAGTAAAGCTTTTTTAAATGTTTGAATGCAACTGCATTCATACATTTAAAAAAGTTGAAAAACTTTTCTTCTTATTAAAATCGATGACATGGTTCCTAAGAACAAATCTTCGTATGTCTTATAGTTTCAGACTTTCCCATATTGACCGATTTAAATGAGACATCCTGTATATTACATAGAATAGCTGATAGATTTTGTACGTGAAAAAAAACAAAAATTAAAAACAATACTAGTGACTAGTCAATCTTCTTTGTATGTAGTCAATCAATATTATCATAATAAAACAAACAGATCGCAACCTCTTTTTTAATTCCCAGTTGTGAAATGTCGCTAAAGATTAGTTGCTCAAGCAGACTTAGCAAACTGGCAGACAGCGCATCAGAATTATTGCGCGTTGCCTAGCTATAGCCTAGGTTAGGTAACCAAGCGGAAGGTCTTACGCATTAATACTTTGATTTTAAGACTTTGAATTCGAAAGGTTTCGCGTTAGTCTTACGACATTAGAATCTCTAGAATAGTTTTGGATAAATATTTATGCACACAATTTATTTGGTAATAGGAAATAGTAATAGGTAATCTAAAGTGTGTCTGGGTTAGAGGTAGCGATATTGTAAGGTCATGTTGTACTCTCAATTTTATAGAGAAAAACATCCCCCCTATGGGGATTCATGGATAAATGGCCGCCATTTAAATTTTTTGATTTTTTTTGGAACGAAGTTCCTTATCGTGCGTTGTGAAAGGGGGCTAGACGGAAATTCTTACGAAAAGTTGTCACGACATGCCTAATATTTACTGTTGTAAACAAAACTACACTTTATGTCCTACAAGTAAGTTTCAAATTTATTTGAGAGTCCCCCATACGCCATCTAGGATAGAATATCATAACTAATATAGCATGGAATTAAAGCAAAGGTTTATGTGCTTTAGGTCATGCTAAACTTATGGAAGATGTCTTTGTCTAATTTTAGATGGCGTTAAATTCAATTAAAAAGTTTAGTTTACATGCATAAGTGGTAATTACATTGAACTGTGTGGTGTCGCGACGATTATTTTTGTTGAGTGTATACAGGTTTTTTGTAAATAATAAATAATAATAATAATAATGAATCCCGACAGTGTTTCTGCACAAGTTTCGGATATTGCTGATGGAGTTAGGTAAGTAGAGATTATATACAGGTAATAATAAATGCTTTTTTTTACTGGTGCTGCCAAAAAAAGCAATATCTCTGGATCTGGAGGTGCTAACGACATGAAAAAAAAACACTTTCTAGCAGGCAATAACCTAACAAAGAAATAAGAAAAACTAGTTAGATAGTCTAGGACAAATCTAAAAAAAAATGATTACCGATTTTCGACCAAAAATAATCACTATTTATTACATTTTAACATACTACAAAAACTCATGTGTTTTTCTCGATAAAATTGAGTGTACAACATGACCTTAAAATATCGCTACCTCTAACCCAGACACATTGTTTACTATTAATAAAAAGGTAACTCTTAATGTCTTTATATTATTATATTATATCGTGTGTGACTTTGTTTGTTTGTATGTCGGGGTTAATCTCTGGAATTACTGGTCCAATTCCAAAAATTCTTTCACTGATACAAAGCTACATTCGTCGCGGGTAACATAGGCTATTTTATTTTAAAATAGTTTCTTTTTAAGTCTCAAGTCAAAGTAAATACATAATATTACGATATCCAACAATTAATACAGATATTGTTAGTATTACTTATGAAAATATGAATCGGTATTTAATATTTCTGATCAATTATTTAACTAGGGCATGACTATCAACACAGTCAGAGAAAATTATTATTAAAGACAATAACAAGATAACAATTATTATTTAATTATTATCTTGTTATTGTTTTTGTCAGAGAAAATTATTTATTTACTTACTTATTTATTTATTTATTTATTATGTTACAAAACAGACATTTATCTTATCAATGTTATAAATACGCAATATGTTTAATAAAATTGTACACTACTTAGACTAATGTTCGAAATGTGTTAACACAACTAAATAAAATTACTTAGGTTTAAACTTTATTCTCATAAGAATCCACTTACATGAGATTATTCATTAAAAAAAGTAATACCTACTAACATAAATATTCGTCTATGGCGAATATCGGATATCTAACAAAAAACATGGTAATAATCCCGTTAATAATTATACATGGTAACACTAAAAAATAATAATCAACCAGCCACTTCTACGCGTTGTTAGGTCTATGTACCCTCTGGCAGCCATAGCGGTCGACCTTCTGCGACAGTCCACACCACCAAGGTCGTGGTGCCGGACATTCTCAAAGGAAAAACACAGCGCCATACATGTCCATCTATGAATGGAGTAAAGTAAAAGTAGAAAAAGTAAATAGCCTATAACTGTCCCACTGCTAGGCAAGGGCCTCCATCATTGAAATCAAGTCATCACTACAATTGATAGGTAATGGCTTAACCGACACGCTTGCCAAATGCGGGTTGGTGATCACAAACCCGGGATATGCCAGTCATGACCCGTGGTCCCGGTGGGTCGATATTCCCACGGGAACCGGAAACACGCGGGTGAAACCGCGAGCGGCCGCTAGTTTATTATAAACAAAGTATGACTCCAAGGTGGAATTAGATAATATCAGTGATGGGTTGCAGCCGATCGCCTGATGTGTTAGAACCCTTATCCCTTAATGTATATAGTCAAAGCCCTTAGTCAGCCCTTACGACATGCACGAGAAGTTAAATAGCTAACATGAAATGAATGAAATGAAATGAAATACATTTATTGGCACACACTACAAAATTACACGATATTCACAATAACAATACAAAACAAAGACAAAAGACAAAGTGTGGCCAACTAGGCCCCAGCCTCAGCACGTGCTACAGCGACATAGAGCTGCTGCAACGCTGGTTTCTGGAGGGGCCTAATTCGGTGACGTGTCCACAAAACAAAGAGGAACCAACATAGACAATAAAAATAATAAAACGCATATACACACAAAAAAAACAATAAATAGGACTCAGCACCATCCTGGCCGCCTGCTTGCCTTCCCGTGCTTAACACATTCCTTCACATTGCAGACCAGCATGTGGTAAGCAAATGTTGAGAACAAATACAATTTATCATTAATAATAAGTACCAATAGCATATACTCCAAACTCCAGGAACACAAAAGTCGTGACCAGATTATGTATGTCTACAAATCCTCTTTGTATGTATGACAACCGATGTAGCAACACTATGCAATCGAACAATACTGTGTTACATCACTAGTAATGTTAGGTCATTAGTTAGAATACTAACAAAAGGTGTTTGTGCTTGTGTTTGTTATACAATATCGAATACCTATAACAATACAGTACAGTCTTACTTTTAAGGCAGAGGAAGAACGGTGTAAGTGTTATATGTAACGGTACCACGCACACACATTACACACAAACAGCTCGCCATCAGCATTAGCTTCCACAAGGCCGCTCGATTTATTTATTTTATTATTTATTACTAGCGATCCGCCCCGGCTTCGCACGGTGCAATGCTGATACACGCAACCGCTATGTCCCTGCATTTTAAATATGTAATATCTTCGAAAATATGCATTTAAATTACATGCTGTAAAGGGCCATATTGATCTATATTAAATGCACAATGTATTTAAGGTACTTAATTGAATAAGGATTAATGCTGTATTGCTTAAAATCGCTTCGTAATTAAGCCATTATTTCTCGTAAAAAGTAAAGGATAAAAAATTTTTATTGTGGGTTATCCTTAAGAGATAGACATATACCATAGCGGACTTTTTATAGACCTTTTTAAGATGTACAATACTGTAGAACATTATATTGATCTATCTCGTAGGGTTCAACCAGCGTTTGCAATGTAAGCGCAATAAAATGTGAAACCTCTAAAATTATCAGTGTTTCTCTACTATATTATGCATATATTTATACATATAAACCTTCCTCTTGAATCGCTATATCAATAGATATATAAAAAACCGCATCAAATTCCGTTGCGTAGTTATAAAGATCTAAGCCTATATACATACATACATAGGGACAGCGGGAAGCGACTTTGTTTTATACTAAGTAGTGAAGATAGTGATTTTAACTTGGTTCAATAAGTCCTGAGAATAAATACTAAAACAAAGTTTTTTTGATAAAATTATTTTTTATTCATCAACATAGTCTCCTTCAACTGCAATACAGTCTCGCCTTAAAACAATGCATTTTATTAAATGCATTGTTTTAACATACTTTAATTTATTTTAGTAGGTGTTCGAAGTGAGTTTATATATAGTATATACAGGATATATATAAACAGTGCCAAACAGCGCTCTGAATCATAAATACGTTGTCGATTTTGATCAATTGTTAGCAGACCAATTTGGAAAAAAGCTTTTTCACGGTCAAATTTTGTTATAAAATAGTGAAAACACTACCAGTTGAAATCTTCACTATCTCAGCTATCTCACGCACTTTAACATTTCGATCTTCCTTCACGATTTTCAGGACTTGGTTGATGTTTTGTTGAGTCACTGCTTCATTTGGACGACCAGAGCGTTCAGCGTCTTTTGTGTCCATACGACCGCGTTTGAAATCGGCATACCACAGACAAATGGTTGGTTTAGATGGAGAAGATTCCGGATAACTTTTGATAAGCTATTGCTGTGCTTGAACGGTGTTTTTTCCCATTAAAAAACAATGTTTTATCAACACACGAAACTCGTTTTTTCCATTGTTTTCGGAATTAAAAAAGTAGCGTCACTTATATATCTGTCAAACAATATTTAAATAGTTCGATTTTCAAAAAAAATAAAACATTATTTGATGGCCAGTACTTTCTAAAAATCAAAAGAGTTTTTAACATATGCGCCATCTAGTAGTGTATCTTCATCAGCTCATTGTATGTCCCCACTGCTGGGACACGAGCCTTCACTATGGATGACAAATACCACAGGAAGAACGGGCCATGAACCACCACGCGGGCCCAGTGCGGATTGGTAGGATAACGACTGCTAATGCAGCCGGGACCAACGGCTTTACGTGCCTTCCGAAGCACGAAGGAGCTCGATATGATAAAACTTTGATCACCCATCCGATGACCGGCTTTTGTTGTTGTTGCTTAACTTGTAGTTGCTTAACTTCAGCTATCACAAACCGAGCATTACCACTGCGCCATCGATCTCCTATATCTTCATGCAAACCCAAATTATTTGTGTCATTTCATCACCACATGTATGTTAAATAACTGATAATTTTGTAAGCGCACGCGCTAACACATTGTGTTGCGAAATATCAAGTGCTAAGTATTATCACAGGTATTATTTAATAGCTCCTATCACTTGACCCTATGGCCTACTTCGATGGTGTCAATAAACCTGTCGCATGATGCAGTCACCAGAACTAAGAACTGAGTAGCGATAACGCTTATATTATGTGAGAATAAGTGAGATGACATATTTGAAATGAAATAAAAACTATTTATTCGAAGCATCTATGACAACTAATCTACGGTCAATAATGTACCCTACTAGATTCCCGATGAGAGCTTGAAAGACGGTTCGCGACTTTGGGGCCACGGAGCCACAGTGACCTTTGTGGCGATGACAGTAAATATTGAGTACAAATATTTTGCAAGCTTAATTTAATCTTTGCATTTAAGATTTAAGGTTCACAGTAAGTTGAAGTTTGTTGTTGTTATCCAACGTTTTTTCAGATTCATTAGTTACTAGCGACCCGCCCCGGCTTCGCACGGGTGCAATGCTGATACACGCAACCGCTATGTCCCTGCATTTTAAATCTGTAATATCTTCGAAAATATTCATTTAAATTACATGCTGTAACCCCCCTCTCTTTCCGTGGGTGTCGTAAAAGCCGACTAAGGGACCATTCCAGAGGATGGGCAGCAGCATCTCTCTGAGGTTACCCTCAACCTACTGCGATCGCCAACCCGCCTGCCAAGCGTGGCGATTACGGCAAATACCCCTCATATCCTTGGGGGAGGCCTTTGTCCAGCAGTGGACGTCTTTTGGCTGAGATGATGATGATGATGACATGCTGTAAAGGGCCATATTGATCTATATTAAATGCACAATGTAGTTAAGGTACTTAATCGGATAAGAATTAAGCTTAAAATCGCTTCGTAAATAAGCCATTATTTCTCGTAAAAAGTAAAGGATAAAAAATTACTATTGTGGGTTCATCACGCACTAATCGTGCACGTGTCTCCGCGCCCTACTAGATTCTCCGAAGAGTTCGGATCGGATCGGGGAGCGGAACAACCCGAGGGCGCCTCTAAAGGCTCGGACCCCGGGTCGGGTTGACCGGGCCGTGGTAAAAATTATATTAATACAGTAAACAATAAATAACAAAGAAGATTTTCCTTCGTTTATTTACAAACAGGTAGTAACGCCTTCGTGTAGTCTCTCAAACCATTATAGTTACAATCAATATTTAAGACATCCATCCACATGACGTCGTTTAGGCTGATCAACCAGATCATAACGTAAGATAAAAGGATATAGTTAAAAGGACCAATTGAAATTAAACAACTTTTACGGATCTACTCGCGTTTATTTTACACATTACGTATTATATATTATGAGACGACCAACACCTCAGTCTCCCTGTGACCACGGACCCTGCAAAGGGTTCGAAACGTCAGGATAAACATTAAATAATTAATGGAGTGAATAAAAGGGACCAAGTTTTAGCATTAGGTACGTATTGTTTTCTAAAGTTTACGCGAACACTACACATTGATATGCAACTTATTTAACGGATCTGTTCGCGTTCGCGTGCGCGCGAGTATTTTACACATTAATTTGGTTTAATGTTTATCCTGACGATTCGAACCCTTTACGGGGTCCGTGGTCGCAGGGAGTCACCCACACCTCAGTCCCCCGTACGCGAGTAGATCGGTAAAAGTTTTAGTTCAATTTCAGCATATGACGTAGATTTTGCCCGCACTGGGGTTGCGTGGTGATTTACGGCGACCTACAATTTATAGGTGCAGACAGCATGTAGTAAAAAAAATTATCAAGTAACAAAACAGAACAGTAAATTATACAAATTGAAATGAAACAACTTTTACGGATCTACTCGCGTTTATTTTACACATTACTTATTTAATGTTTATCCTGACGTTTCGAACCCTTTGCAGGGTCCGTGGTCACAGCGTTCCGTTTTACGCAGAAAGAGCTTACAGTATCTTTTGGTCTAAACGCGAGTAGATCCGTAAAAGTTGTTTCATTTCAATGTGTAGTGTTCGAAAACAATAAATTATACAAAATTAAAAATAAACAATAACAATTAATCTATTTAGAAACAAATTAAAATTAAAATCTAATAAAAAATACAATTCAATACAAAATCAAAATTAACATTAAAATGAAAATCGAAATTAAGTCAAATCTAGATCAAGAAGCATTTTAATAGTGTTCTTATTACAGTCACCTAGTACAGATATAACAAATATTATTAAAAAGCTCATTAAAAAGAAAAAAATTACAACAATGTAAAGAATACGTTTATTACACTAAATATCTAGTAACACAATTAATTGTCAATTAGCCGATAGTGACTATAGTGATTGCTATAGTAATTGCCATTGCATCGGGTCGTTTCTGGCTGTAGTTTTTCACCCGTCCTCAGACAGGTTTAGTTTCAATTTCCTGCGGTTGTGTAAGCGCTACGTTTCCATTGTCATACGTTTTATTTCTCCTCATTTTTACTAGAGATTCTTCATTTAATTATATGTGTGTTAGAATAAGGCGTATAAATAATTCGTGTTGGAATATGTTAGTAGAAATCAGTAGTAAGTATTGTAGAATTAGATCCGCAGACTTCCTTTCATCACCACAGCTAGAATTGGCTGCGAAAGGTCGCTTTGTAATTATTTATTTATTTATTATTATTATTATTTATTTATTTAAACATCAAATACCTGCTACACTTACAGCAAAGCCAAGACGTGCAACAGGTCTCTTAATGTCAGGTAATGTTATGGTTAAACCGGTTTCAGATCCAGAGGTAGACAATATTATATGTATAATTATGTATTATACTATAAATGTATGTTATATGTGTATATCTTGCCATAACATCAATGTTTATAGCATTGTTGTGTTCCACTGTGCCTACCTGTTAATATGAAAAAGAATTTAAAAAACACAGAACTGCAAAAAAAAAATATAATTCTAATAACACTTTTCCCGCGACTTCGTCGACGTTGAATTCGTGTTTTTTGTAAATACATTAATAGCAAGGATCGTGTCATTCTATCAGTGAAAGAATTTATTGAATTGGACCAGTAGTTTCAGTTAAACAAAAACAAAGTCACAAACTCTACCTCTTTATTAATAGTATAGATAGATCACTATTTAAAAAAAATTAACGAACCTTATAGTAGTCGCAATATGATGTGTAACATTTGACATCTCACCTTAGTAATAAGCAATTTTAACATTATATTCTGAAAATCATCAATGATCTACACTTTATTGAGACAGTCATATCATCAGTAAATATTTGATATTGTTGTTAAAAAGTCTATTACACACGAAATGGTTGAAATCTATATTACAATATAAAATAGAATATAGAATTAACAATGACGTATTATATTTTTTACAAATCATAAAGAGAATGCAGTAAATACTCATTAGAAGACATGTCACACTGTCACACTTATCCTATCCTATCACGCATGTTTCGAGAAAATAGATCGTAATGTCAGCACCTCAAATATCACAAAATCACAAACACAGTAAGTTGTACTTACTGCGTTCATAAATTGTGCGGCAGTATATTATCACACTGTTACGTTCACATTTCTACGAAATCACTCCCACGAATTGTATATATATAAGGCGAGCGGAAAGATGTTACACATTAAAAAAATAGGTTATTATTAGTTACCTTACGTCTTTTTTAACGTATCGTCTGACAACGGACACGCGCACTTTAATAAATACCGCAAGAGTTATTACCAAACGACTTCTCGTGTTACAGTGATTAACTCTCGCCCCGCAAAATTTGTTTAATTTAACTTTTATTTGGGTGACAACATTTTCATAAGGATAATGTTATATTATTTGTAACGTTACGTTTTATTTCGGTAACTGGTACCGTGGTTTTGCGGTTCGTTGCATATCATTTAGAGAGGGTATCATTGCTTGCTCTTTTTATATTTATTTGGTATCTAAACAAGGTCTTTGCACCGCAGCAGTGTGACAAGTTGAGTTGATTAATATTAAGATTCAATACACTAGTCTAAACAAGGTATTTGTTCTGCAGTGGGACAAGTGGTGTGATGATTAATCAAATCATAAGAATAACTACACTTAGTTTATTGTCTTAAAGTTCAATTCTTTATTTTTATAGGCATATATGTTATTCTCTATTAGCAACCTTCCTTTGGCAAACGTGGTGATTATGTTAAAACCAATTAATTGTAACGATGACTGGATTTCAACTATTGAGACGTTTGCCCAGCTGTGGGACAGTAAATAGATTATTTACTTTTTCCTTTTTTAACTACTTCTGTGGTCCAGTGGTTAAAACCACCGGCCTCAGACCCAGAAGTCCGGGGTTCGATTCCCAGCGTGAGAAAGAGGTTGGCAATAAAAAAAATATTTAAATATTCGGCAAAACACATATTTTACAAAAAAAAACAGACTGAGAACGTGACTTCACTTTCCCGCCAAGAAGTTTGCATCACAATATTTTATGCATCCGTCAATAATCAATGACATTCAGTTATTCTAGTCAGCTGTCTCAAAGTTTTTTGACCTCTAACTTTATTCAAATTATTGCAAACTCTTTTGTTCGAACGTTACTATTTGATTTTTCAAACATTTGTATTCAAAACGTCAATATTTCTGTGTACTGCTGCATTTTATTTTACTACCATTATTTTGTTTGCGATTTTGATGTGTAAATTTTTTCTGCTCTCTTTCTAGCAATTTGTGGTAGTGATTTCGTGAAATGGGACGGAAGTGTCCAACAGTGTAACAGGAAGTCGGGGAAGCGCGCAAGCGCCATTTTGTAAATTCAGTAATCGCTATTATGAACATGACATATTATTATTTTAAGGGACATTTGACTTTTCATTTTTGTCATTTGACTATCAAAGGTCATTTTGATATGTCAAATGTCTTCTAATGAGTATTTACTGCAATCTCTATAAGATTTGTAAAAAAATATACGTCATTGATAATTCTATATTTTATTTTCTATTATAATATTGATTTAAACCCTTTTGTTTGTTCTTTGACTTTATCATTATTTATTTTATAGTTATAAAATGATGTAATACCTGACCCATTTTTTCAGAATATAATGTTAAAATTGCTTATTACTAAGGTGAGATGTCAAATGTTACACATCTTAAGCGACTACTGTATGCTCGCTCGCTTTTTTTATTATTTAACAATACGCTAGCTTTTGTTGTTTTGTTATTTGTTGGCTTTATGCGGTTTTTATGTCTAGTAACTAATTGTTTACATAGTCTTATAAGATAATAGTGAAAGATTAATGAAAAATGGGATTTCCCCATAAACCACTCGCATAACCCAGCAGATCGATAATTAGCGCAGTAAATCATTCCTCTCCATCTCATGTTAAGTGGAAATGGACCCCTCACCCTGCCGGCCCACAACACCTCGTTTGAAGATCACCACCATCTTATCTTAATATTTGCAGCATTGTTGTGTTCCGGCAGCTAGAGATAAGATAGCCAGTGCCCCAGTAATTGAGGATACCGAGTGAAGTGAACTTCCACTTTCGACCTTATCATCACTTAACATAAGATGAGATGAAGACCCGTAAGATTATTTAAAAAATATCAGTTAAAATAGTATTTTGGTGTCTTTACTCTTGACGGAAACGTTTCCTGTCGCCTTTCTCTCCAATTACCTATATGCCTCTCCTTTTACAAAGCTTGTTATTTTTACTATACCATCCTAATTTGTCTACATTGGTGTTGCAATAATATCGAGTATTGAGTGTAGGACTATAAACTTGTGTCCACACATTGCCTCTCCCACAATGTCGCAACAGCTCGCAACGAACATCACGTTTCAATGGCGTCGACGCAGAGATGTGCATTTCAAAATGGCGGGTGATAAAGCTCTCTGTTCACCTGTAGGAAGACGAGCTATGCAAGATATATATTTTCTGTCAATCTCAATGTTCGGAAAAAAAACTGCTCCGTCAGTGTCAATTTTTTTAGAGAGTTTGCGAATTGCCTCACTTGGCATTTTCAGCTTAACCGAGCTTTTTGAGGGCCGTACTGCGAGAAACTTAAACGGTTCCTCAAGCCGTGTGAAACGAAGCATCCTCAGAGGTTTTTTAGAGGGAACGGCGTCACGCTAGTGTCTGTCGTGACTTGGTCGTGGGGGTGATCAGTGCCTAGGTCGAGCAAAGCGTGTTTCGGACCTTTCGAACCCGAGTTTTTGCGGAAACTTGGACTGTGTGACGGGGAAAGTAATGTTTGCCATTCGGAAAATTTCTGTTCGGTTGATTTTGGTAGCACCATTCCTACATAGAGCAGTGTTTTTGACCAGTGTGTGTTGCAAGATGACATACGGGACTGAGACGTGCTCGCTCACTATGGGCCTCATAAGAAGGCTCAAGGTCACTCAAAGAGCAATGGACACTGCTATGCTCGGGTTTCACTGCGCGATCGAATCAGAAATGAGGAAATCCGCAGAAGAACAAAGGTTACCGATATAGCCCGAAGAGTTACTAAACTCAAGTGGCAGTCATAGCTCACAGGACAGATGGCCGCTGGGACGGGACAGTTCTCGAGTAGCGACCACGTACCGGAAAGCGTAGTGTGGGCAGGCCTCCAACAAGGTGGACCGACGATTTGGTAAAGGTCGCGGGAGGCCGCTGGATGCGGGCAATACTAAACCGGTCGTTGTGGAGATCCTTGGGGGAGGCCTTTGTCCAACAGTGGACGTCTTTTGGCTGAGATGATGATAATGATGATGCGACTGAAATTTCCTCTTCTTCTTCAAGTGCTCCATTACAGGAAGTTGGCTGTCAGATCAACAAACTTCTCTCTTACCTGCACCGAGCAAAATAGTTCTTCAATACTGGCAATGCATGTCCATTCTTCCCTGTATGGTGCCGGGGATAAAGAATTGCACCAACCCATCTCTTCCCGTGGGTGTCGTAAAAGGCGACTAAGGGACCATTCCAGAGGATGGGCAGCAGCATCACTCTGAGGTTACCTTCAACCTACTGCGATCGCCAACCCGCCTGCCAAGCGTGGCGATTATGGCAAATACCCCTCATATCCTTGGGGGAGGCCTTTGTCCAGCAGTGGACGTCTATTGGCTGAGATGATGATGATGATGTCCATTCTTGGATGTTATGTAAACCCGACTTTTTCATTCTTCCAGGGCAGCGCTTTCAATTTTTCGCTCATAAATATTTACCGCGTCCCTTTAGTAGAGAGCATGCCTTATGTCGCCTTAAACGGAGCGCATACAAACAATAAATTGTGATGGCTTGCGTTCACTTCGTGAGGTAAACAACTCGTGATTGGCGAGTGAGATTATTTCGTTTATTTATTTTACATATATCGCGCAAATCTCGAGGACGTCTGAACGGATTTGGATGAAACTTTGCATATAGACAGACCATGACCCGCCCCCCGACCGCCTAACCGATTGCTTTGGCTACGTGTATAGTTCGATTGAAAGCTATAGCCTATAGCTATCGATATTGCTTTCATAGGCGGTACGAAGCCTTATTCGCATAATATTAGATTCTCAAACAAGCAGATTCTCAATATAACCAAAATTGGACATTCAAAATTGACAAGATGACGTCATAAACGATACACGTAGCCAAAGCAATCGGTTAGGCGGTCGGGCCCCCGGACAAGGACATAGGATACTTTTATCCCGGTAACAGGTTCCTGTGGTATAGTGTAGTCTTCGCAAACGAAATCGCGGGCGACAACTAGTACTACATATATACTTTCACGTCGTTCGGGATTTTTTTTTGTAGAAATCCCATTCATATTTTGAAATTCCGAGGCCACTACGAACTTAGCCACTATCTAAGAGATATTATTATATATTTTTCATTTCGTTTGCATAGTACAGTAGTTCAATCCATGAGCTTGAAAATAGCCGTCATCATATTTAATTGAAAACTAGCTTCGAAATTTTGGCTTTATATAAATAGAAAAGGGAAAATTGCAGAAAGCGAGGCCGCTACGAATTATACTAATAACTATTCTCCACCATACATTAAGTTAAAATTGTCTAAGGGTTTCAGTTTCTCTGAACAAGAACGCCGAAGTTGGGCATTTTATGCAAAAATCACGGTCAAAATGTAATTTTAATATAAAAATGCACTTGCTGAGTTGTTGCCGGTTCTTCTCAGTACAAGATCTCCCGCTCTGTATACACTTACGAACCGGTGATGGCATAACATTCATAAGAGCTACTTGTAGCCTAAACAGAATAATGATTTTGAATTATTGTGAATTGATTCATTTCAAAGTGTATTTGTTAAATATAATTAATTTATAATTAGCCATAGCATGCAACCCAGCCGCTTATGCAATGGCCAGACTGTCGGACGTGATCAGTTTGTGAAGTAGAGACCTACTTAATATTATAAAGAGGTAAAACTTGTAAGTTTGTGACTTTGTTTGCATGAAGTAATCTCAGGAACTAATGAACCGATTTTAAAAATTCTTTCACAAGTAAAAAGCTACATTAATTCTGAGTGATATTAGAGGCTATATTTGATAGTGATTTATAATATTTTAAAATGTTTGACGCCCAGCGAAGTGGGCATGGGTCAGATAGTAATCTATAAAAACGCAAAGCAGGCACCTAGGTACTTAGGTACTATTACGTTATATTCTTCACACATATTGCTAAATGTCTTATATATTTTGAAATAATGTTGTACAGGCAACAGCGCATTCGACTTTTTTTTTCTTTTTTTTTATTCGTAGCACGGCAAATGACTCCACTCCACCTGATGTTAAGTGGAAACGGAGTCCAGACGCAAGAATAACTGGTGCAGCGTGAAAACGACGCCGCAGCATTAGTCACCCTCACCCTGCCGGCCCACAAGGTGCTTCTTCACGCCTCGTTTGAAGGACCCAATGTCATAGGAAAGAGGGAAAACGTGTACTGGTAGATTATTCCATCTTTTGGAAGTGCGACAAAGAAACGAGTTACCAAATTTATTTGTGCGCGATGGAATGTTCGAGGCAGTACAGTACTTTCTCAAAATGTAAATTATTTTAGATGGATTTTCAACTCAAAATCCAACGTTCAGAGTTCAATATCAATTGAGAAATCTACTTACCTTAGTCATTTTTGATGACTAGATGTGCTGTTGCCTATACCTATGTATCAGATACTTTTTTTAATATGAAATAGATGGTCGTTAAATCAAAATCTGTAGGTAGGTACATACATTCAACCCATTTGAGCCCTGGGCCACTCTAGTACCTAATCACAATAAACTATAGCTAATGATTTAGTAGGTAACTTCTTAACTAATCCTCTTAGAATTCTCTATCAGTTTCGTTACAGCAATAAGATTATTGGCCAAGGAATTAAATTATTGGTTAGCTGTACAGTTTTTAATTTTTGATTAAAAAATATTTTTGCTTTTGTAATAATTTTTGAGTTTGCGTTATTAACGCATCATAAAATGACCAGAAAATAGTTATTTTTGTATAAAAACTATTCCTTGTTACAGAAAATGCCAAAGATTGCCAAAGGTAAAGTTTATACAAAAAAATATACCGAAGAAAAATTAGAAGCGGCAATCCAAGCCATTCAAAATGGTATGTCTAAAAGAGCAACAGCCAAAGAGTTTGGGATACCACGAGGAACTTTGCAGTTTCGAATCCAAGGAAATTTTGTGAA
Organism: Eudonia lacustrata; assembly: GCA_947562085.1. Lineage (NCBI taxonomy): Eukaryota > Metazoa > Arthropoda > Insecta > Lepidoptera > Crambidae > Eudonia > Eudonia lacustrata. The sequence goes on along the minus strand of OX387336.1, from coordinate 1,545,007 downwards.
AACTAGGCCAGGTCCACCAACAGTCCTTACAACAGCTGAGGAAAATACGTTGGTTGAATGGATTGTACAAAGTAGTAGAAAAGGTTTACCAAGGCGCAAAGAAGACCTTTTACAAAGCGTTGCTGATTTTCTGGGCAAATCACCTAGGCCTAATAATTTTATAAATAATAAACCAGGAGACGGATGGTATAAATTGTTTTTAAGACGTCATCCAGAAATAGTACATAGAACAGCTGAAGCTGTAACTTCAGCTAGTGCTAATGTTTCAGAAGCAAACATCAAAAAATGGTTTAAACAAATAGAACAATCTTTAGAAGAAGAAGGATGCCTGCACATACTGAAGGATGCAAATCGAGTTTTCAATGGAGATGAAACCAATTTTTTATTGTGCCCAAAAACTTCATAGGTTTTAGCCCTAAAAGGTACACGCGACGTGTATGAAGTTGATAACGCGCCGGCAAAATGTGGTCTCACGGTGATGTTCACATTTTCGGCCAACGGAGTCATAACGCCACCGATGATCATCTACCCACTCAAACGTAATAGAGCAGATATTACGGCGTCCGTACCACCAGAATGGGGAATAGGTCTTTCATCAAATGGATGGATGAATAAAGATCTTTTTTTACAATACATTACTAATGTATTATATCCTTACCTTGTAAAAGAAAATACAGTATTCCCTGTTATTCTGTTTGTAGACGGCCACAAAAGCCACATAAATTTTGAACTTAGCAAATTATGTAAAGAAATGGGTATAATACTAATAGCGTTATACCCAAACGCAACTCGCATTCTACAGCCCGCTGATGTGGCCGCCTTCAAACCTATAAAGAGTGCTTGGAAGAAAGGGGTATTAGAATGGAGAAAAGAAAACGTATCAAAAAATTTGACAAAACTTGACTTTGCACCCATACTAAACATAATATTAAAAAAATACATAAACCAACAAATTATTATAAACGGATTTCGAACCTGTGGTCTATATCCGTGGAATCCGAATGCAATAAACTACCAAAAATGTCTTGGAAAGAATGTAATTCAATCCACAATTCCGGAAAACTGCAGATCACAAAAAACAATAGCATTTAAAGACTTTGAAAAAATTGTGGGGGAAAACATCGTACGCCGGCTTACATCTGAGACTCCCGAAGAATCTAATTCTTTTTATAAGGCTTTAAAAGACGTACATAATTATTTAAAAGGTGAAGGCTCAGAGCAGCTTGTTAACGACTATCTTGTGGTTGACGATGAGCTATTGTCGTTAGATGACTTACCAATATTATTTTCAAACTCAAATAATGATTAATCAGAAAACATAATTTTCGGAAATACTTTCGATTTGACAGCAGATACTCAGAATCAATTAACATCATTTAACATAACCACAGTTGCTGAAGTACATAATTTTGAAATACATAGTACTGACGAACCAAATGCCACTATGACGAATATAGATATCCAAAAAAAGAAACATTTAAAACACTACCTCATGATATATCAGTTTTAGAAACGGTTAATAACGAAAATCAGATTGCAAATACTCAAAATAACTATGAATGTGAAACTGTTACTCCTCCAAAATTAAAAGAAATCCTAAATTGGCCTATAACTCCACAGCGAAAGGGTAAAATTGTTGACAATAATCCTGTTTATGTTTTAACTAGCCGCAAATGGCTAGAAGTAGAGGAAAATAAAAAACAAGAGAAGGAAGCAAAAGAGATAGAGAAAGCGGAACGTAAAAAAGCGAGAGAAGAGAAACAGGCGGTAAAAAGTTTAACTAAAAATGCTAAAAATACCAAGAAAGTAAAATTGGCTCCAGAAAACAATAAAAAACCAAAGAGGAAACAAGACATATCGGTCAATTCCTTCAAGCGAATTAAAAAAGATGAAAATCATAACAAGATTGAAGACAATATTTTAACATGCGATGAAACTGTGAGTGAGATATTAGACGCAGAAGAAATCAAAAAAGCTATACCAGTGCCTATGGCTATGAAACAAGATGAAAAAGTCTTTTTAAATAACAATTCGAAAAGTGGAGAAAGTAAGAGTATATATAATGAACAAACACAAACAGTAATAAAAGAACAAAAAAGAAGCCAAGATCAATCCATACATTCTACGAACTACAAAGAAAATAAAATAGATCTTTTTATCGAAAGAGACTACAAGACTGAAGAGAAGAAGACTGACCAGTCTGAGAAATCCGATAATATTTTTGTATTGTGATTGGCCCTATACGGTATAAATATTGGCAGTGACAATAAACACAAAGTATAGTGATTGACCTGCCAATCAATATACTTTTGGTATGCCAATTGCTATACTCCAATGGCCAATGATTGTGTGTTAGGTATATTTTTTATATTTATTGCGTTAAAGTTCTAAATGAGTTGAAATATGATTTAAATTATTATGTATTCAAATTCTCAGTATCTTACGGATCAAAATGACAGCCCACGTTTAACGATTCTGGACCTTAATTCAAAAGGAGAAATGTTCAAAGTCAATGTTCTCCTTAGACGGCCAATCAATGTGCTTCTTACTATTCAGTTTAGGCTACAAGTAGCTCTTGTGAATGTCACTATGCCATCGGTTCGTAAGTCTACTCTGGGCGGGAGATCTTGTACTGAGAAGAACCGGCAAGAAACTCAGCAAGTGTCCAGCTCTTTTCTCCCTTACAGCGTCAAAAATATTGGAAAATGCCCTATCATAGCAGGACACTTTTCATTACAAATAAAAACAAAAAATATATTCTTACATATATCAACCACAACATGTAAAAAAACAAAATAAAAAATGTAAGTTAACAAATTTACATCAGATAATTATGTAAAAGTTTCAATTTCCACAATGTCATACAGTACCACTAGTAGTTATAATTGTAGTTTTTTTTATATCTTCCGGATAAGCACATATCCTTCATCTCACCTGACGTTAAGTGATGATAAGGCCAATGATGGAAGCGCAGTTCACCCGGGATCCTCAACTAGTGAGGCACTGGCTATCTTATCTCTAACTGCGGAACACAAAAATGCTACAAACATTGATGTTATGGCGACATATTTGTATTTATGTAGGTACGGCTCTTTGTTTTTTGAAATAAAACCTTCATTATTATTATTCATCTAAGATTATTAATATTAATATGTGAAGCAAAAACTTTGTACCCCTTTTTTACGAAAATTGCGCTGACGGAAGAGTATGAAATTTCGCACACTTATAGTTTATATACAGTACGTTATCCGAATGTTAATATTTTTTTTAATTATGTTTAAAAATACATTAAATCAATAAAACAAACATTACACACACTACCATGTTTTTGACACACACGCATAATATACTCTTTTCAAAAATTTTAAAAATGCAAGAGGGGCCGAAATCTATCAATGCCAATCCAAACTCACATTCTATCTTTTTAATTTTTCATAAATTAGGATGCAATCCTTGCAGCCATAATAAAATTACGGTCGAATTTCGACCACTGGGCGACCACTGGTTATTATTATTTCTTGTACAATGCAATTGTTTTTACTAATAAACCTACCGTAGCATTTATTGAAACCTATTTCTTTAAATCGTGGTTTCAAGGACGTGAGACTATGTTATGTATGTATGTAGTCTCATTAAACTATTTTGATAGCTCCATTTCATTTTGTAACACCACTTCATCGGACCGCCATCTAACTGTACTCAGTATGCAAATGATGTTACTTAAAAGGACAAAGTAGACCACACCATCCCTTTTCAGGCATGTGGGCTAGTAGTTCATGGCTGTAGGTTCAAGTCGTTATACGGCCAAGAACCTTGAGAGGCTTCCTGGTACCGAAGAAAGTAGGACCCTTGCTACCGGTAGTTGGAAACGGCGCCGGCGGCGTGTGAATATTTGACGTAATGAATTCGACCCTCGCATATCAAACTGACTAGATGGAAAGACGATCTTCGCAAGCTGGCTGGCAAGAGCTGAATGAGAACCCGCGGATGCTCAGTGGCGTGTACTTGGAGAGGCCTATTATATGTTTTTACAGGTTCATATCTTTTTTAATAATTAATTTATGAAAAAAAGTAAAAAATAGGGACACAGCCAAAGCCTTTCTTTAATTTTTGCCGCGCGGCCATACTAATTTTGTATGGGGAATTTTACGTGTTAATTTGAAAAATCATAATTTAAATAACCGCTCGATAAATCGAAAATGTGAAACGGACGGTTGTTTAGACAATATCACAGGTACAATAATTTAGATAAACTATAAGATATCGAACGCCTCGGTGGCCGAGTGGCAGAGTGCTCAGTACGATACCCGAAGGTCCCGGGTTCAATTCCTTGGTCGGGCAAAATGTATTTCGGATTTTTCGATGCATAGCCCGGGTTTGTGATCACCAACCCGCATTTGGCAAGCGTGGTGATTAAGCCATTACCCATCAATTGTAGTGATGACTTGATTTCAATGATGGAGGCTTTTGCCAAGCTGTGGGACAGTTATAGGCTGTTTACTTACTTACTTATAAGATATCAACTATACGCCGCCACTCGTTTTCATGATTTCTCCCCAACTTTAAAAAATGATATTATAGAAAAAACTACAGTGTGTTATTATGAATTTATGGATCGGGCTAATTGTAAACACATTCCCCTTGATACTAGAGAGAGAGAGAGAGAGAGAAACATTTAACATACATACTAAATTTAAACAACATACATACATACTAAATATACATTTTGTTTATGTAATACGATAGTAATTTTAAATAAGTATATCAATTTAATCATGACTACACTTTTAGATTTTTTTTGGTCGGCGCACCCTCTGGTGTTGATAAGGCCGATGATGGAAGCGCACTTCACCCGGCATCCTCAACTACTGAGGCACTGGCACAGAATATCTGATAGTACAGTCAACAGCAAAAGTAGATGTGTACTAGATTTCAAAATTAGGTCTCGATAGTGTAAGTCGGTATTTTTTGTAAAACTACAGTCAAAATCTGTAGGTACTAGTAGACACTCGAACATTTTTCGGTATGCCTTTAAAAAGTTTTGATTTTCAAACTGATTTCATTTAATTTAACAGTTAACATTTAATTATTAATTACTATAATTTATTTATTATTTTAATTAATTTAATTTATTATTAGTTATTGTCTTGCTGTAGGTAATACCTACAGAAATACAATGTATCTTTTGTAACTTTAGGAAGGAGCGGGGTCTCCTAACACGGGTATTTGTACATAAAAGGAGATTCCAGCCATTTGTTATGTAACTATGTAAAATAAAGATTTTTCATATTAAATTTTTTCATATTTTGAATCTTGACCAATCATCAGTTACCTTTGCTGTTGACTGTACCAGGCACTGGCTATCACGAGATATCATAAGATAGCCAGTGCCTGGTAGTAGAGATAACTCTAGCTGCCGGAACACAACAATGCTACAAACATTGATGTTATGGCGACATATTTAGATAAGATGGTGTAGCAAGCCAGGCGAACAAAAGCCATACTACCAACCAAACAGAGTTCACAAAAATGTACCCCGCTGGGAATCGAACCCTGCACCTCTGGGTATAAGACCGGCGGCCTTAACCGCTAGACCACAGAAGCTGTTAAAACTGACTGACGATAATGAAACAAGAACTAATAATACAACTTCACAAAGTAACAACAGATAATTAATTCAATATTGTTTTCTAAAGTTTACGCGAACACTACACATTGAAATAAAACAACTTTTACGGATCTACTCGCGTTTATTTCACACATTACTATTTAAAGTTTATCCTGACGTTTCGAACCCTTTGCAGGGTCCGTGGACACAGGGAGACTGAGGTGTTGGTAGTCTCATAATTAGTTGGTAGCTTGTATATCCTCATTTAAATTAATCAGGTGCGTTCCGTTTTACGCAGAAAGAGCTTACAGTATCTTTTGGTCTGGCAGTATGGTGTTTGGGCTAGGATTTAATATTTTGTATGATGGGATCCCAGGCTGGTGGTAGATTATATTTTTATTTATTATTTGCTGTATAAAAACTTAGCCTAGATACAAAAAAGAAAAAACTTATGCTATGTAATTACTGTTAAAGTATGTAAGGTGTATACAATAAAAATAAGCCATGCAATACCTAAACCAACCAAAAAAAATATTGCCTGTATCTTAGGTTAGGTTAGGTATGTATTACATTTTGGTAAGCGATTAACGTAGGTAAACATTTACGTTTTAGGTAACAATGACTTACTAAAATAAATAAGGAAATATAAATTTTAAAAGAAGAAGTAGTATTTTATACAATAAAAATAATGTTGGTTACAGTTTCCTTACAAAAACTATAATGGCACTATTGCTCCACAAGTCAAAATTCCTCTACCCCCCGTAGTAGTTAAATATAACTGTTGCACGGTAGGATATGATTCCTCTTACTCGGGTCGCACTCGCCGTGCCTGACAACGTTATCAACTAATTACTTATGCTGCAGTGACCTTATGGGCTCGCAAATACGGCTTATATTCCGTTTACGCTTTGCGTGGTATACATTGTCCCACAAAACAACAATTTGAGACACAGTATATGTTTAAAAGCCAGATAATGTCTATCAGATCAACAGCTTTTTTATTTTATTTTATTTTTAACAAATAAAAAACAATATGAACTTAATACTAGTATGTTTATTAAATGTAATTATTGATTTGATTGTATTTATTTTACTTTAGGGTGTGTGTGTGTGTGTGTGTGTGTGTGTGTGTGTGTGTGTGTGTGTGTGTGTGTGTGTGTGTGTGTGTGTGTGTGTGTGTGTGTGTGTGTGTGTGTGTGTGTGTGGGTGTGTGTGTGTGTGGGTGTGTGTGTGTGTGTGTGTGTGTGTGGGTGTGTGGGTGTGTGTGTGTATGTGTGTAAGTTAGTTATACCTATGTAATGTTTTAATTAGTTACTTTTAGTAATAGTTCTGTATTTTCGTAATTTAATTCCTGCAAAAACTTTTTTAATGCCTTTTTACATGAGTAGTTATTAACTAGGTGTATATCAATATGTGACGATAATTTGTTATAGATATATGGCCCCAAGAAGTTACAATATTTCTGGGCGAAACTTGTTCTACAAGAAGGTGTAGTGAATATTTTATCTTTTCGTCTCTTTTCCGTATAATTAGGTTTCTTGTTGTTCTTTTTATGTTGCATTAGTATTATATTTTCAATAAAAATTTTACGAATAGATAATATTTTTGTGTTCTCATATAATTTGTCCGATGGGTATCTAGTTGGTTTAAATATAATTATTTTTAAAATGTATCTTTGAGCTCGTTCAAGTTTAATTAGTAAGCTCTTAGAACAACCACCCCACACGGGTATGCAATAAGAAATAACAGCGTGACATAAAGCATAGTAAACAGTTTTAAGAAGCTTTAGATCGCAGATTCCAATTCCTGTGACCACGATCCCAGCAAAGGGTTCGAAACGTCAGGATAAACATTAAATAGTAATGTGTAAAATAAACGCGAGTAGATCCGTAAAAGTTGTTTCATTTTAATTAATTCAATTCATTTGTGAAACATTGTACATTAGTAAAGACATCAAGAATGTTGCACCAACTACGTCCAGTAGTGAAAGTGGGTAGCGGTGCGTGGCGGGTTCGATTCCCGCGGTGCGCGTCACGCATTCGTACGTATCTTGAGTTTCATAACACCTTTTTGTTATGTCAAGGTGGTTAAATTAAGTATATTAGTGTTTTCTTTTCTTTTCTGCTGCTATGCGGGTTGGTCACACCGGGTTATGCATCGAAAAATCTGAAACACACATTACCCGACCTGGGAATGGAACCCAGGACGTCAGCTGATAGCTGACGTCATAATATTCTCACAAATACTAAAGATCAGTTAAGAAGTAGGCAAGCTATTTATAAATGTTTATATAATTTTTAACGCAAATTTTGTTGCGAACAAATTCATCATCATCATCATCTCAGTCAAAAGACGTCCACTGCTGGACAAAGGCCTCCCCCAAGGATCTCCACAACGACCGGTTTTGTGCTGCTCGCATCCAGCGGCTTCCCGCGACCTTCACCAGATCGTCGGTCCACCTTGTTGGAGGCCTGCCCACACTGCGCTTTCCGGTACGTGGTCGCCACTCCAGGACTATCCCGCCCCAGCGGCCATCAGTCCTGCGAGCAATGTGACCTGCCCACTGCCACTTGAGCTTAGCAACTCTACGGGCGATGTCGGTTACCTTTGTTCTTCTGCGGATCTCCTCATTTCTGATTCGATCACGCAGAGAAACCCCGAGCATAGCCCTCTCCATTGCTCTTTGAGTGACCTTGAGCCTTTTTACGAGGCCCATAGTGAGCGACCACGTCTCAGTCCCGTATGTCATCACTGGCAACACACACTGGTCAAAGACTTTCGTCTTGAGACACTGCGGTATATCGGACGAGAAGATATTTCGAAGCTTACCGAACGCTGCCCAGCCTAATTGGATTCGACGATTGACCTCTTTGCTGAAGTTGGACCTACCTAGCTGGACCGTTTGTCCCAGGTAAACATAATTGTTCACAACTTCAAGGGCAGAGTCCCCAACCTTCAGAGGAGTGGGTACGACACGTGAGTTCGACATAACTTTCGTCTTCTCCATGTTCATTTTAAGGCCCACTTGTTGAGAGACTCTGTTGAGGTCACCGAGCATTGCGCCGAGGTCTTCCAGGGTCTCAGCCATGACCACTATATCGTCAGCAAACCGAAGGTGAGTGATGTATACGCCGTTGACGTTGATGCCGAGTCCTTTCCAGTCCAGAAGCTTGAAAACATCTTCCAGTGCAGCAGTGAACAGTTTCGGAGAAATCACATCTCCCTGTCTCACTCCTCGCTGCAACTGGATAGGTTTCGAGCTCTGGTCCTGAAGACGGACTGACATAGTGGCGCTTTCATACAAACACCTCAACACTTCGATGTACCGATAGTCAATTTGGCACCGCTGGAGAGACTGTAGCACGGCCCATGTCTCAATCGAATCGAAGGCTTTTTCATAGTCCACAAACGCTAAGCAAAGAGGCTGGTTATACTCTTCGGTCTTCTGTATAACCTGCCGCAGCGTAAGTATGTGGTCTATGGTGCTGAAGCCTTTTCGGAAACCGGCTTGTTCGATAGGCTGGAAGTCATCAAACCTGCGTGCGAGACGATTCGTTATGACTCTCGAAAACAGCTTGTAGACGTGGCTTAGAAGTGAGATGGGCCTGTAGTTCTTCAGCAGGGTTTTGTCGCCCTTTTTGAAGAACAGTACCACCATACCTTCGTGCCACGTCTCTGGCGTTCTGCCCCCTAGTACCACGGAATTAAATAGCTTCTGAAGAGCTACGAGTACCGGTCTTCCGCCTGCTTTCAGAAGCTCGGCCGTAATTCCGTCAGCACCTGGTGCCCTGCCATTTTTGAGCTGTTTGAGAGCCATACTAATCTCGTATAGGCTGATGTCCGGGATGTCTTCGGTATAGTGCCGGGTTAACTTAGCTCTAGGGTCTTTAGCTAAGCTTTGTACAGGTGGCCGTGTGGATGTGTAAAGCTGTCCATAGAACTTCTCGACCTCTCCCATAACATCGGACCTGGTCGTGACAGTTCTGCCGTCATCGGTTTTCAGCGTCGTCAGTTGGCACTGCCCAATACCCAGATCTCTTGCGAACACTTTTGAGCCTTTGTTCCGCTCAATGGCCTCTTTAATACGGTTAGTATTAAATTGGCGCGTGTCGCGAGTCATAGACTTTGAGATCTGCCTATTTAGCCGCCGAAACTGAGACGCATCACCTGAGGAAAGCAGAACCATTGCGCGCCGCTCTTCCATTAGTTTTAGGGTATGGTCTGAGAACTTTTTGGTTCCTTTTGCACGGTGGGTTTTAAAGAACTTGGATCCAACCGTTTGGACAGTTTCCACAAACCTGTTGCTGTATTCGTCCACATTTTCACAATTATTTAGGCGCTCGAAGCGATTCTGCAATTCGAGCTGAAAGCTTTCGGGGTTTTGGATTTGGATGGGTGCAGGACGGAGCGTAGACCTTACCAATCGACGTCTTTCCAGCTTAACGTTGATATTCAATGTGCCTCTTACCAACCGGTGATCGCTGCCAGTTTTAAACGCATTGATCACAGTGACATCATTGAATATTTGCTTCCTCGTCGACATGATAAAGTCAATCTCGTTTTTTGTTGCACCATCGGAACTCATCCAGGTCCACTTGCGGTGTTCAGCTTTCCTGAAAAAGGAGTTCATCATAAAGAGGCCCTCCCTCTCAAGAAAGTCCGCCAGCAGTTGGCCCCGGGAGTTCCGATTACCAACCCCAAATCGTCCCACTCTCATCTCATCGCCGCTTCGTTTGCCCAGTTTTGCGTTAAAGTCTCCCATGACAACGGTGTAATGAGTTTTGGAGGCTTGTATGGCTCTAGAGATGTCCTCATACGTAGCTTCCACCTCATCGTCAGGGTGTGTCGTAGTAGGAGCATAAACCTGTATGACCTTCAACGAATACCGTTTGGTTATTCTGAGTATAAGGTACGCTACCCTAGGCGACACACTCCCGGTCTCGACAACGTTGTTCACGAGGGACTTGTGGACGATGAACCCGACACCACCTTGGGACAGTTGTTCGCCCTCCCGGAAATAGAGCAAGTTACCGGACTTGAGGATTATCGAGTCCTCCCCCTCTCTTCGGACTTCAGATAATCCAACTATGTCCCACCGTATCTTGCTCAATTCTTCCTCCAGTTCGTAAATCTTCTCGTCAGTCCAAAAAAAAACAAATTACAAAAACACAAATGTTGAAAAAATTTCCACGAGCAGGGTTTGAACCTGCACCCTTCTGACATACCGATACATACATTCCAATTGAGCTATCGTGATTCTAACCAGCCCGCCGAAATTATTCAACACTATTTACTTTTTACTTTGAAAGCCAAAGGCGCCCATTCAATGTTAACAACTACCGTCATTAACATCGGATCATAATATTTTTACAAATACTAAAGATCAGTTAAGAAGTAGGCAAGCTATTTATAAATGTTTATATAATTTTTAACGCAAATTTTGTTGCGAACAAATTACAAAAACACAAATGTTGAAAAAATTTCCACGAGCAGGGTTTGAACCTGCACCCTTCTGAATGTTTATATAATTTTTAACGCAAATTTTTTTTCAACATTTGTGTTTTCGATAAATAATGTTTACCAACAAAGCGTTGCCAAGCAACCAGTGACAGGCATGTGTTGACAACCTTTTCCAGTTAGTCAACAGGAAAGATTTTACGTAAAAGATTTATTTATATTAAACTAGCGGCCGCTCGCGGTTTTTGACCCGCGTGGTTCCCGTTCCCGTGGAATATCTAGATAAAAAGTATTCCATCTGTTATTCCAGATTATAAACTATCTGTATGCCGAATTTCATCCCAATCCATTCAGTAGTTTTTACGTGAAAGAGTAACAAACATCCATCCATACTTACAAACTTTAGCGTTTATAATATTAGTAGGATATTGTATGAGAAATCATGAAATCATAGTACAAGCATAACTTAATTTTAACCTATGTGAATGAATAAATTAGCTACCTTGAAATATTTAAAAAACTGCACTTGAAGATTCAATAATTTGTTTATTACATAAATTAATAAACTGCTGTTACAATCCAATTTTCTTTAACGTCAATTCAATTTGTTTATTTATTAATGTTTGTTTTACATTACAAACGCACTGTTTACGCTGCAGATTTCAGAGGTAGTTAAGATAATCGACCCCATATTACTAGTGTCATCTTCATTTGGAATGCTAGTTTATAATAACGGAATTGTTTATAGTACCTCAATTTTAGTAATAACATTTGTTTAACAGGGATAACAAGTGAAAATAGTTTACGTTTTTTTTTACGTTCTTCGTCTTATAACGTCTTTACCGACGTTGAGCGACTGATTCAAGTGAGATGTGTGAGAATAATAAGTCTTACAATATCTTTTATGTAAAATGCAGTAATCAAGTAATAATACGAAAAACACAAAAACATTTTTGCCCAGATTTGTAATGACCCTAATTTGGTTCGTTTACATTTTTATTAAATCGTTAAATTTTACGTAAAATTTCAATGAAAATCTATGTTATTTTTGGGTGACGAAAATTCTGTCGAAAACCGGTATTAAAAGCTGACAGTTCGTTTCACAAATCTGGTGACACCTTCGAAATAACGAAAGAAAAGGGACAATCGATCTCTTTCCAACACATCACATAGGTTCATTTGTTAGACTAGTGCGAACTGATGAATTTGTGTTGCTATTTTAGTCCGGTTTCTATTACTATAGTTATTATTCTGAGATAATTCCATACAATATTTATTTTTTTAAGAAGTGTCGACCCCCTGTGCATGACAAGAATGACAACCAAAGAGGAAATTAATATAGATGACAACACTGCCAGAGAGCAGAGTTGCCGGTCTATTTAACCACAGTTTAGCAAGCATACAGTTGCGCATCGAAGGTACTTTCGCAGAGCAAGGGAGGGGAACCCGAGGGGAAGCGGGCGCTGCGGCGAGTGTACCACAAACAAGCGCAGTTTGTGGTAGCTACCGTGAAGTGCAGCCACGTGCGCGTTCTGTGTATTTTAAAGTGTCGAAGACCGTGCTATTATAGTAGTTTATGCAACTGTCATATAATGAAGGGTATTAAAACACGAGTGTGAGTTTATGAAACGAGCGCAGCGAGTTATCTTTATCTTCACTAATGCAATTAGTCAAACAACAAGAGTAAAAGCTGACAATAGTTTATTTATAATAATTGTTCAAATTTTGGATGGTACAATTTTGAAAGTTAATGTTAATTATTGATCCAGCAGCTGTAGCGGTCGCGGGGCAAGCAGTAGAGCTCGTAGACGGAGTTGGAATATTTATAATTACTTCATTCGTCTTGTTTTCTATACTGTTCAAGATCGTATTTGAGACTTGAATTTTATTCATTAAAGACTCATCAATGTAGCTTTCAGCCACAGTAGAAGACTTCCACCCCCCGTGTCGTTTCAGTGCGGTCAAATCACCACCGCTATCTATGAGAAGGGTCGCCGAGGTGCGCCGGAAGCAATGCCCCGTGTACAACGCTGGGTTAGGCAGATTCAAAAAACTTGCGATAGTTTTTCCCAGAGCACCAAATTTATTAATACCAGTTCTTTGATCGACGCACTTCCCCGATCTATAGCTCAAGAAATAGAAAGGGTTTCGACAGGGGGTGGGTCGAAGTTCCATGTATTTTTTACATACGGCATAGCAGTTGCCCGTCACAACGAAAGAACGATCTATTTTCGTTTTTGTTTTCGAAACTTTCACCATGATTGTACTGTCGTCTATGTTAGAGACTTCATCGAACTGGATGTTGTATAGCTCTTGCCTTCGGCATGCCCCCATTATGCCGAAGATTAGTGCAACCTGTAACAATAAACGATATAATAAGCTTGAGGTACATAGCCAAGCCAAAAACTATGATTTATGAAGTAGTAAAGTGTAGGTACCTACTACCTAATTTATACACAAAGCGCTTAAACGGAGTGACTAGATAACTTGCGTGTGTAGTACGTAAGTACTAGGTAGATTAAATAACAGAACTAAAATACACTTACCTTTTCAAAAAGATACAAAATATCTGGTGAATCTTTCAAGAACATCTTTATTTGACCTGATGTAAACGTCAAGGACTTTTTTTCCTTGTGTCCTTCTGAACTGCGTTTCAGGAACGCTATGACTTTTGAATACTTCGTGATATCAATATTGTTGTAGATACTCAGTGTGGACTTGAGCATAGAATATTTAGCCCACATAGAAGATGGCTTGAATTTGTCGGAGAGGTCTTTGAGATACACAAGAATGGCATTTTCAGAAAATGATGTAGTTTTCTTTTCGATCTTCCATGCCAAAAAGTTATTATATTCTTTTTCATATAATTTTCTAGATTTTTCTGGCAAAAGATTGTGAGTTACTTTTGTTGCCAATTCTAGAATATCCGGAGGCGTACAAATATCATCGTCGCTGTCCATTTTTAACTTTTAATTTGTATTTTAAAAACAAAACACATTGCGAAACATTAAATTCACGCGTACGTGTATTGTCACAGTGAACTTGCCGCCATTAAAATCTAACCAATGAGAGCGCAGCTGCGCGCGCAGGGCCAATCAGGAGCGAGCGCGCGCTGTTCTTTTTTTATTTAATTGGCACAAGATCTTACCAAAGAGTTTTGTGTATGTAAGTTTAGTAGTTTTGACGAAGTTTTCACGTATAACCCAACTGTTTTCAAAAGCCAGCCTAATATCAAAATTTTATACAACTTGTATAAAAGGACATAAGGCTCGCCAGGTTAATTGGTCGCGTTTATTGATGTTATAATGAGATTTTACGATATCGATGTGGATATTATACCATCATGTGAAATTGCTTAAATTGAGTGTTTTGTTGTCTGCGCTATAACAGTAGTAATTATAAGTCAAGTATTGGAAACATAAGTAGAATGTTACAACATTAGTGTAGATAAATAGTATTTATGTTGAATGTTGCATATTCATATACAATAACAATATCGACACAATAGTAAAAGTAAAGCGTGGAGAAGGACGCCGCGCCGGGGTGAACGAACCGCCCGCGCTCGCTCGGGGAACGAACCGACCAATAACTGTACACTTCGTTATTGGATACACTACAAACCACAATAATATAATAACAATTAGAAAAAGATGGGTCAGATGCAAAAGGCAGTACTCCTTGACACGGCACGTATTGTCAGGAGGTTCCTCACTCTGCAGCCCTGACCACCGGTAGCTTGGGCCCTGCCCCGCTGCTGGCGGTACTCTAGGATTAGGTTTTTATAATGTTTTATTGTTTTTATATTAAAATATTGTAAAGATCTAGTTTTAAGACCTTTGTACATATGAGAAAGCAATAAAGAAATTGAATTGAATACGTTCCTTCCGAAGCACGGAGGAGCGAAACATATAACACAGTAAAATTTGCAAATTTTATAACATTTTGTAAGAATAAAACCTTCAGAAACAGTTCAAATTCAAATTCAAATTCAAAAATCATTTATTCAGTTTAGGCTACAAGTAGCTCTTATGAATGTCGCTATGCCATCGGTTCGTAAGTCTACTCTGGGCGGGAGATCTTGCACTGAGAAGAACCGGCAAGAAACTCAACAAGTGTCCAGCTCTTTTCTCCCTTACAGCGCCAAAAAAAATAAAAATTGAAAAATAAAAATTGAAAAATGCCTTATCATAGCAGGACACTTTCCATTACAAATAAACACAAAAAAATATAGAAGACAACCACAACATGTAAAAAAAAAACAAAAAAAATAAACAAATCTAATATATCAAATTTACATCTGGTATAAGTTTCAATTTCCACAATGTCATACAGTACCACTACAGTACTCTAATAAAATTCAAAAATTGTTTAAGAAAAACAAAGTCAAACTATAGTAATTAATACTAACAATAAGATAAGTATGCAAGAGCAGCCTCCACAGGCGGCACCCGTTCACGAGTATGACATATGAATCAGCCATCGCTTCGCTCAACCATATTTTAGGGAACGTAACGACCCGACGCACACGCCACCACCGCAGAGACAATAAAGAGAGCATGACACACTCGAGATACTTTAAATAAAAACTTAATGATCTATTTAACGCAACGCTGTTTGTTATCTGTAGGACACTACTATAAACTCAAAACTATCATATCAGTATAAAAATTATATAAATTAATTTTATTATGTATATTGATACAAATAGAGTATAATGTGTTTTTTATTACAACCAGGCTGTTTTATCATCTAATTATTCTTTGACTTTAATAATAACCTTTTATAAAAAAGTGTAACTACTTACAATGTGAAATAACATGTGCAGGCGAGCAAACTAAGATGACCACACATTCTTATCATTAAAATAATCATCAATTTTATAGTAACCTTTTTTCATTAGACCTTGTTTTATTTCTGTCTTAAACTTGTGTAGTGGCAATTCTGTTAGAGTGAAAGGCACTTTATTGTATATTTTTATACATTTCCCAACAAATGAATTACCAACTTTATTGAGTCTAAGTTTTGGAACAGCAAGTTTGTTTTTATTTTTTGTGTTAAAATTATGGGTATTACTTTTTTTTTCGAATTTATCTAAGTTTTTATAAACATAAATTATATTTTCATAAATATACTGTGAAGCTACAGTTAAAATATTAATCTGCTTAAATAACTCTCTCAGCGTATCACGGGGCTTAAGGCTATAAATAGCTCGAATGGCTCTTTTCTGTAAAACAAAAATGGTTTCAATGTCAGCCGCTGAGCCCCACAATAAAATACCATACGACATGACGCTGTGAAAGTAACTAAAGTAAACCAATCTTGCCGTTTCTACATCAGTAAGTGACCTCATTTTTCTTACCGCATAGGCAGCTGAGCTAAGTCTTCCTGCCAGGGCAGCAATATGAGAACCCCATTGTAATTTATGATCTAAGGTAATACCCAGAAAAACTGTCGAGTTAACTATTTCAACTATTTCATCGTTCATAGTGATACTGGTATTAACCTGCTTCACATTGGGCATCGTGAATTTCACACATTTAGTTTTTTTTGCATTAAGCAGCAGGTTATTAGTGGTAAACCAATGTAATATTTGAGAGAGAGTATTACTTACGTCGTCAAATATTGCTCTATGTCTATCAACTTTAAAAATCAATGAGGTGTCATCAGCAAATAATACTATCTCACAAAGATCTTCGGTGTAGTAAGGTAGATCATTTACATAAATGAGAAATAAAAGAGGTCCTAATATTGAACCCTGGGGCACCCCCATAAGTAATGGGGCGCCAGAAGAATCAGTACCATTAATATTAACTTTTTGAACTCTGCCAGTGAGGTATGATTTCAATAAGGTAAGTGAGTTGTCTGAGACACCATAATGTTCCATTTTTAATAATAAAGTATCGTGATCGACACAGTCGAAAGCTTTCGATAAATCACAAAAGATACCTATCGCATCCTGTTTCTGCTCCCATGCATCGAAAATATGCTTAATGAGTGCAACTCCCGCGTCGGTTGTATTTCTACCTTGTGTTAGTACTTTCGGAACCCGTACTAGTTGCAAGAAGCTTGCAGCTACTAAGTAGCTATAAAGGTGGTATGTAAGTGGATACAGCAAAAAAAACAATAATAGGAAATGAACGCCATATCACCACATCGATCGAGCTATTGTATCTGGCCGGTGCAATATGTCTGTCTGTTTGTCACTTTATCGATATCGATAAAGAATTAAATATCATTTATATTTATGTTCGGGAGAACAACGATTCATCGGTTAGATTTTTTATTTATTTAATTTTCTTACGCGTGAGTATTTGGCTTTCATCTAACCTGATATTAAGTGATGATAAGGCCAATGGTAGAAGCGTAATTCACCCGGGATCCTCAACTACTGAGGCACTGGCTATCTTATCTCTAGCTGTCGGAACACAACAATGGCACAAACATTGATGTTATGGTGACTTAATTAGATAAGATGGTGGTAGCTGGCCAGGCGTACAAAGAAGCCCTACCACCAACCAAACCAAGTACACAAACCTGTACCCCCCGCTGGGAATCGAACCCGGGACCTTTGGGACTGAGACCAGTTAGTCTTATCAACTAGACCACAGAAGCGGTCAGAGTTATTGGAGTTGTTGGAGTAAAAAATATAAAATGGTTGGAATAAATTCCAATGGTATACTATTTGCCTGGAATCCCATCATACAGGTTATTAAATCCCAGCCCCAACACCACACTGCAATACCAATATATTTTGACTGCTCATTTTGCGTAAAGCCGAAAGCACGCGATAAAAATAGTTACTTCTACGCTAACGTCTTTACTTACGAAGTAACTTTTAATTAATTGTTATTTAATATGTAACTCCACCATGACACAAATAGGTAAATACTTTATTTACCGTAAAGAATATTTCTGTCATCGATATTTCATCGACAATGCTCAACTCTGTGCGAAGACAAAGCAAGGTCCAATACATTACTCGTAGTATTCGCTTTTAAACTTAAAACATGACGTATTACTAACTGTTAAGGTATATTTTTAATTAATCAACTGTGTGATCACTCATTGCAACCCTATTTCACTTACTAATAAGACGCAAAATGCAATGTCAAGATGTTTTACTGTATAAAATCCATATGCAAGGAGTATTTAATGTTCATGGTTTGTATGTCAAACTTTTTTGGGTACCTATACGTTCAGAGAAGTAAACGGTTTGGTATAAATTGCATTTATAAATAAATTCATGACTTCTTTGGCGGGAAAGTGAAGAGTCAAGTCTGCGGTTTTGTTTTTTTTTCTAAAATGTTGGGATAAGTCGAATATTAATATGAAATAATGGTGGATTATTAACCGTTAAGTATTCGTATGCGTGCATGAGTGTTGGCAAATGAAACAAAACAGTGCAACGCCACTTTTAAAATTCTCTCACGAACTTTTGGTTTGCAGGGAATATATTTTCATATATAAATTTTCTGTGCGTGTGTATACATGTTACTGAACTCCTTCTAAACGGCTGGACCGATTTAAATGAAATTTTCTGTGTGTGTTCAAGTGGATTCGAGAATGGTTTAGATTTACAATAGGACCCGGTAGGTGGCGCTGCTATAGGGGTCCATCATGGGATACGGGTGTTCTTAAGCGGACGAATGATTTGTTTGTTTTGTTGTCATGGAAACTGTCATACGAAGTCCGCCGGTCTGCTAGTATTATATAATTATGTTTCTTAACGTCATATTAGATATATTATATTATGTGCTATAATCAAGACCCCATAGTAAATGGAATGATACCATAAACTTATACAGGTTATTTAAAAATCAATGCTTTATAGAGAATAGGATAAGAGTCTTCTATGCGTCATTAGTTAATATCATCACCAACTCATTATAAGTCCCCACTGCTGGGGCTCGAGCCTTCCCTATGGATGGATAGGGAGAACGGACCGTAAACCACCACGCGGGCCCAGTGCGGATTGGTGGTTTTGACCACTGTTAATGCAGTCGGGACGAACAGCTTTACGTGCCTTCCGAAGTCACCCATCCGATGACCAGCCTTTCTTAAAGTTGCTTAACATTAGCAATCGCAGGCCGGGCGCGTTGACCACTGCGCCATCGAGCTCCTCTTATCATAGAGTTAATATGCTATAAAGAAAAACGTAAAAGTTATATATGACTAATCTTTAGTAATTGTAAAAATATTATGATCAGATGTTAATGACGGTAGTTGTTGACATTGAATGGGCGCCTTTGGCTTTCAAAGTAAAAAGTAAATAGTGTTGAATAATTTCGGCGGGCTGGTAAGAACCACGATAGCTCAATTGAGAGAGCACCTGACCCGGTATGTCAGAAGGGTGCGGGTTCAAATCCTGCTCGTGGAAATTTTTTCAACATTTGTGTTTTTGTATTTTGCTTGCAACAAAATTATATAAACATTTTGTCAAAGTTATAATCAATATACAATCATTTAATTACAGCACGTAAAGATACATCATAAGAAGATAGGGCTTTTGCCCAGCAGTGGGACAGTATATAAAGGCTATTTACTACTCAAAGGCTGTGATTTAACCTATTTACTGTTTGTTACAGGTCACTGCGCCACAATGAAGCGACGTCACCGATGGCTGGGAGTCAGTTTATACTGTAAGTATCTGTTAAAAAAATATATATGCAGTCAAAAGACAGAAGAGAAAAAATCAATTACAATACGCATAAAGATACAAAATCTACTGGAATTGGCTCAGCTTGTGCTGTGTTGAGATATGATCACGGACAGCGCTGGTTTTCAGCCACACTTACTTCTCTGAAGGTCGTAAACGACGGTAAGTATAGCATACTATCGAGCGGCCCGTCCCGGCTTCGCACGGTTGGACATTTTTTTATATATAGCCTATGTTACTCAGCGCTAATGTAGCATTCTAATGGTGAAAGAATTTTTGAAATCGGTTAATTACTTTTTGAGTTTATTCGTTACAAACATACAAAAATACAAAGCTTTCCTCTATAATATTATTACTTATGACTAAAGAGTTTGCCATTACATGGGCATGGGGGCACGCTTCATCATAATTTAGGAACACTGTTGAGGAACCCTTCTAATTTATCGCTGCCCCCAATAAAACCCTGTGATCTGCAAGCACCCTCTAAATAAAATTGATTCTTAATTATGTCACATTGAATTAATCTAAGTTTGACAGTCATTATTGAGATGTTTTAGCCAAAAGAGGTTTAATGTGTCAGGAAGTCTAGTCAACTAGAGTTATTACGATTATGCAGATTCACTTAAACTAGTTTAAATCTTTTGAAATGTCAAACTAAATCATCCACTTTGTATGCCAAGGTTATATAGAAATAACACATGGGTGATGATTCAAAATCTTTAAAAGCTTAGTTATTTATTTGCAACACATTGTGTTGATGTTAGGTTCAAAGATTTTTTATTTTCCCATGAAAACATACAGTTTATTTACAGTGAGAATATGTAAAATGTTACATTCAGTTTTATTTTTCTTATTGCTACTTCTGGAACATCGGATATAACAAATATGTCATGAGTCTCGAAAGGACTTATTTATAATTTTTTGCCTCTCTTTCTGTGTTCATTTTTAAAAGTATGCAATAATGATGTTACATACCGTCGGTCGTTACGGAGGTGTTAAACAAGTTTAAATAATATCTGCTATGTACTAAAATATCAAACGCCTTTGTGACCAAATGGCGACAAAATATAGCAGTGGGGAAATAAAATGAGCTGATGAAGATGATGATAGCGGCACCAGAGTTCGACGAAAACCAATGATCGACATTATTGTCCTTTAATCATTAAAAATAACAGGAACTGATTTTAGTCTTACATACGGTGGTATGTAAGACTAAAATCAGTTCCTGTTATTTGCTGGAAGCTGGTGAGCTTCCTCGATATCATTCAATGAAAATCTTTATTTTATTGTAAGATGGGCTTGCTCTTGGCTTCATTCTAATCCCTAGGGCTAAGAAGAGGCCAACGATGGAACAAGCTTGCTAAGAAATAGCCTATTCACTCGGGCTTTAAAAACTTTAGGGTTATATGCACTCGTGAATACAGACGTGGTGGTACGTTTTTGAGATGTGGTGCTGGAGGAGGATGTTACAAATACCGTGGACTGCTATCCGAACTAACGAGTCTATCCTTCGAGAGCTCAACATTAAAACCAGGCTATCCACTTCCTGTCTCCAAAAGATTCTGGAATTCTTCGGTCACATCGCCCGAAAAGGTGGACACAACCTTGAACAACTGATGGTCACTGGCAAGGTCGATGGCAAACGACCGAGAGGTCGAAGCCCAACCAAGCTACACGATGCACTCCATGACGCAAAGGACAGAAATCATTGGAGGGGCATCATCAAAGAAAAATTAACTTCCCGTCGGGGGAATCACGACCCTCAGTAATGAGGAGCACGACGCGAGGAGGGGAATACAGACGCCCCGGTAGGGAATTCCACTCTTTGGCTGTACGCATTATAAATGTAGAAGCAAAACGCTTGGTGCGCAAAAGTGGAATGTCAACCAGGTAAGGGTGGTAGTTAGCCGTACGTCTGGATTCCCGATGGTAAAATGGGGAAGGTGTTATGTTTTTTTTGGTGACGAAAATGTGTCGATCATTGGTTTTGCAAGGTGTTCATGCTACTACAAGACAATTGTCATTCGTCAAACTAATAAATAAAAAAGTCGAAAACGTCATTCGTCAAATTAATAAATAAAAACCGGCCAAGCGCGAGTTGGACTCGCGGACGTAGGGTTCCGTACCATTATCTATAAAAACGAGCAAAAACGAGTAAAAATATCACGTTTGTTGTATGGGAACTCCTTAAATATTTATTTTATTCTGTTTTTTTAGTATTTATCGATATAGTGGCAACAGAAATACATCATCTGTGAAAATTTCAACTGTTTAACCTTCACGGTTCATGAGATAGATATACAGCCTGGTGACAGACGGACGGACAGCGGAGTCTTAGTAATAGGGCCTCGGAGCCCTGAAAAGACATCAACTATATTCTGCACTAGCGGCTGCTCGCGGTTTCACCCGTGTGGTTCCCGTTCCCATGGGAATATCGGGATAAAAACTATACTATGTGTTAATCCAGGTTATAAACTATCTGTATGCCAAATTTCATCCAAATCCATTAACTAGTTTTTTCGTGAAAGAGTAACAAACATCCATCCACACTTACAAACTTTCGCGTTTATAATGCGTTTATTAAGTAGTAGGATTTCGAACAATCTTGATATTTAAATGTTTAAACTGCTTTATAATTTTATTATAAAGGGGCCTTTCAAATTCTAAACAAGCTGATTTACATTCTATTACTGAGATCATCTTCAACAATTTCTCGTTATATGTCAAGGATTTAGGCTAAACTATATTATCAAGATTGCGTAGGCTTGTTTTTATGCACCTAACGCAGATCCATAGGTCGGTTCGATTCCCAGCGGGGTGTGCATGATTGTACTCAGTTTGGTTATTGATAGGGTTTGTTTAGTAATTGTTGCTAACGACTAACATCAGTTGCTGTCCCCTACCACGAGCAAATAAAATGAATATAAATAAATTTTGAAAAAAATGTAATTATATAAATAAATTTAAATAATTAACGATATGCCAGAAGAAGTCAGAATAAAATATCTAAGTGGTAAATATATAAAAAATGTCATAAAAACTTACTTTAAATCTAGTGAATTAAGCTGCATTTTGTAAGAAAAAATTGTACTGATTTCTGGAGTAATTATAAGATCTATATTTGTAAGATACAAAAGCATGTGAAATAAGTAATATAACTTCTTTGAACTCCCCATCGGCACACAAACCACTCTGGTTTTGCCAATGATAGATCTTGCATGAATCAATATTATATTTTTTTTGTTTATTCAATAAATTAAAAAATATATACATTATTCTTATTTTCAAATTTTAAATTTCTTTCTTTAAAAAGATAAAGTGTAGAAAAAACTCCAGGAGCGGGATTCGATACCTACTATAGTAGTGTGTTTATGCTTAGTTAGCATTTAGCGTAAGCTAAAGTTGGTGTTATGCTTAATTGGTATTTTGCGTAAGTCAAAGTTGGTGTTATGCTTAATTGGTATTTTGCGTAAGACAAAGTTGGTGTTATGCTTAGTTGGCATTTTGCGTAAGCTAAAGTTGTTGTTATGCTTAGTTGGTATTTTGCGTAAGTCAAAATTGGTGTTATGCTTAATTGGTATTTTGCGTACCTAAGCCAAAGTTGGTGTTATGCTTAATTGGTATTTTGCGTAAGACAAAGTTGGTGTTATGCTTAATTGGTATTTTGCGTAAGCCAAAGTTGGTGTTATGCTTAATTGGTATTTTGCGTAAGACAAAGTTGGTGTTATGCTTAATTGGTATTTTGCGTAAGACAAAGTTGGTGTTATGCTTAATTGGTATTTTGCGTAAGACAAAGTTGGTGTTATGCTTAATTGGTATTTTGCGTAAGCCAAAGTTGGTGTTATGCTTAATTGGTATTTTGCGTAAGACAAAGTTGGTGTTATGCTTAATTGGTATTTTGCGTAAGACAAAGTTGGTGTTATGCTTAATTGGTATTTTGCGTAAGCCAAAGTTGGTGTAATGCTTAATTGGTATTTTGCGTAAGCCAAAGTTGGTGTTATGCTTAGTTGTTGTTTTGCGTAAGCGGTTTTTTTGAGTTAGTTGTTTTGCGTAAAGGTGGTGTTCCGCGTATATGGTTTTATGCGTCAAAAGGCTCCTTTGGCTTATAAAGTAAAAGTAGATACTTAGTGTTGATTAATTTCGGCGAGTTGGGTTGAGCCACGATAACATAGTTGGCAGTGCACCTGACCCGGCATGTCATGGGGTGCTGGTTCAAATACCGCTCGTGGATTTTTTTCTACACTTTGTCTTTTTTCAAATTATAATTTGTTCGCAACAATATTTGCGTAAAATTATATGTATTTAATGCAATGTGTAATGTTTATGTATTTATAGCTACTAGTGGTCACCCAGTGGTCGAAATTCGACCGTAATTTAATTAAGGCTGCACGGATTGTATCCTAAGCAATGAAAAATTAAAAAAGATAGGATGTGAGTTTGGATTGGCATTGACAGATTTCGGCCGCTCCTCTTCCATTTTTGAAATTTTTGAAAAGAGTATAATATACGTGTGTGTCAAATACTTGGTAGTGTGTGTAATGTTTGTTTTATGGATTTAATGTATTTTTATGCATAATTTAAAAAGATATTAACATTCGGATAACCTTCTCTA
Organism: Eudonia lacustrata; assembly: GCA_947562085.1. Lineage (NCBI taxonomy): Eukaryota > Metazoa > Arthropoda > Insecta > Lepidoptera > Crambidae > Eudonia > Eudonia lacustrata. Next base: position 1,520,674 of record OX387336.1, on the reverse strand, counting down.
TATAAACTATAAGTGTGTGAAATTTCATAGGTACTCCTCCGTCCGCGCAATTTTCGTAAAAAAGGGGTACAAAGTTTTTGCTTCACGTCTTAATATATAGATTTAGAGCTTAATTTTTGTTTATTTGTAAGACTCCGTGACTTTACCGACATCTTCCTCATCTTTGAATGTCAACCACGATGTCAACCTCAGAATAATAACAAAAGCTATAGAAACCGGACTAAAATAGCAAAGGTGTCACCAGATTTGTGACGTCATATTTGAGGTAATGTAGTGAGTGACTTTATAAAGGACTCAAGATTTTTTTTGATCACCGATTATCTGATGACCGTTTGACATAACAATACAAAAAATAAAAACTAAGTGTCAACCATTTGTCGCACTCCAACCTCCTTTTCTAAAAAACATAGTTGCACGATTTTTATTTTAGCCATCCTTCTATAGCTTTAGTTATTGTTCTGAGATGTCAACACTCCAAATGACTTTCAAACAAATAGACAGTTTCTGTGGTTTCTAAATATCTCACAGCTTAATGTTTCTAACAACAATAATTTGCATTTGACGCATCTATCAAGGACGTCGGGACCGCAAAAGTCATGACGTCGTTTTTTTTAATCAGTGTTTTTCCTTATTTCTTTGTAATGCGTATTCAAAATTCTTGGAAAACCTGTCCCATTTTTTTATTTTATTACTCTAAACTGGATAGTACTCGGAATTCACATACAAACAGAATATCTGAAATTGAGAGTACAATACTCAGAGTGCATAGTACTTACGAGTTATATTAACCATTCTATCACGTTAACGAAAACGGGAATCTATATATTAATACGTGAAGCAAAATCTTTGTACTTACCCCTTTTTACGAAAATTGCGCGGACGGAGAAGTATAAAATATATGTTTATTATATATTTATATATTTGTATATGTGTATAGGTATGTACGTATATGCATTATAATTAGTTCAAGTACCTATTTATTTTATTTATTTATATGTAAGGTATTTATTTATGTTATGGTCGACAATTGGTCCCGCAGACTTTCTTTTCCAACTACAGCTAGGGTTGGCTGGAAGAGATCTCTTTTAGAGATAAGCTCACCCTTGTATATGTTTTTTATAATGTAATTTAGATTGTAATTTTAATGTACAATAAAAATTCAATTAAAATTTCGCACACTCATAGTTTATAATATAAAGAAGGAGTACAGAATGTTAATATTTTTTTAAAATTATGCATAAAAATACATTAAATCAATAAAACAAACATTACACATACTACCATGTATTTGACACACACGCATTTAAACTCTTTACAAAAATTCAAACTTAGAAGAGGAGCTGCCGAAATCTGTCAATGCCAACCCATACTCACATTCTATCTTTTTGAATTTTTAATTGCTTAGTATATAATCCGTGCAGCTATAATAAAATTGCAGTCGAATTTCGACCACTGGGCGACCACTAGTTCCTAATAATACGTATGGCAGACACAAATGTACTCTTTTAAAAATCTTTGAATATGAATGAATGGTTATGTGGAAACACCATTTATCCAGAAAGTTTCAAAGACCAGTGTTATTGCCTGTGATGACAATACGGTACTAAGACGTGGTCGCTCACTATGGGCTTCATAAGAGGGTTCAAGGTCACTCAAAAAACAATGAAGAGGGCTTATGCTTGCAGTTTCTCTTTTTGTGATCAAAGTAGAAATGAGGAGATCCGCAGAAGAACGAAGGAACATATAGAGAGGTAGGTAAACTCAATTGGTAGCGGGCATGGCAAATTGCTCGCAGGACTGATGGCCGTTGGGGCGGAATAGTCCTCGAGTGGCGACCGCGTACTAGAAGTCACAGTGTAGGCAGGCCTCCTACAAGGTAGACCGATGATCTGGTGAAGGTCGAGGGTAGTTGCTAGAAACGAGCGAGCAGCACAAAACCCGTCCTTGTTGAGATCCTTGGGGGAGGCCTTTGTCCAGCAGTGGATGTCTTTTGGCTGAAATGATGATCGAAAGCTTCAAGTCGCATAAAATTAGTTTACCAAAGTTTTTACAAACAAAAAAAAGCAAAGTCATTAAAAATACTCTTATTAAATAAACATTTCTCAACAGGGGAGAAGTATGATGTTCGTCATTCAGGGTGTTTTAAGAACAGGTTGTTTAAAGATATCATACAAAGTACACAAAACATTTCGTTAAACAAAGCGGTTTGTGAGTTTGAACCTGCAGATATTTCTGTTCATCGCGCCTGTTATTTGTTATTCACAGCGTTTATCGAAAATAAAGTCACACAATAATAAACGACTTAACTTGAAACAAAACAATCCCATGTTGGTGTGGGACGTGAAAAAAATGTGTCAGCTGCTAACTTCCCGTGCATGTCGTTAGAGCCGAAAGGGACGAGGGTTCCAAGATGCTCGCACATCAGGCGATCGGCTGCAACCCATCACTGATTTTATCTATTCCACCTCGGAATCCTACTTTGAATATGCTAAAGGTGACGTCGTCGGGTCTAAAATTCAAAAAAATTCAAAATTCAAAATCATTTATTCAGTTTAGGCTACAAGTAGCTCTTGTGAATGTCACTATGCCACCGGTTCGTAAGTCTACTCTGGGCGGGAGATCTTGTACTGAGAAGAACCGGCAAGAAACTCGGCAAGTGTCCAGCTCTTTTCTCACTTACAGCCAGCGTCAAAAATATTGAAAAATGCCCTATCATAGCAGGACACTTTCCATTACAAATAAACACAAAAAATATAGAAGACAACCACAACATGTAAAAAAACAAAATAAAAAATCTAAGTTAACAAATTTACATCAGGTAAAAGTTTCAATTTCCACAACGTCATACAGTACCACTGCAGTACTCTAGTAAAAGTCAAAAATTGTTTAAGAAAAACACAGTCAAACTATAGTGAATAATACTAAACGTAACGACCCAAATCACACTACCCCGGCCACGGCCCCGTGTGGTGCCGGGAATAAGAATTGTACCACCCCATCTCTTCCCGTGGGTGTCGTAGAAGGTGACTATAGGACCATTCCAGAGGATGGGCAGCAGCGTCTCTCTGTGATTATTCTCACCTTACGCGATCGCCAACCCGCCTGCCAAGCGTGGTGATTATGGTAAATTCCCCTCAAAATGATTTATCCTTGAGGGAGGCCTTTGTCCAGCAGTGGACGTCTGGCTGAGATGATGAACGACCCAAATCTAAAGGCGTAAAATACTCAAAATTTGGGATATCGATGCCCTCTCGTCTCTTTTTTTGGGGGAGGACGTGAGTGTATGTAATGCTACGATAAACTATCAATGTGACTAATCATCATCATCATCATCATCATCGAAAAATCCTTTCACCAATATAAGTGAAAGGATTTTCGATGCATAGCCTGAATGTGATTACCGACCCGAATTTGGCAAGCGTGGTGATTAGCCATAACTCATCATTGTAGTTATTACTTGATAACAATGATGGAGATCTTTGCCCAGCAGTGGGACAGTCATAGGCTATTTCCTTACTTACTCATAATCATCATTTAGTGTCATCTTCATACTGAAGTGTGGAGATCAGTATAAAAAATTTACTTACTTTACTGTACCTTGGTATTAATAACTAGTTTTTTTGAAAAAAACTTATCTGTTATGTGTTAATTTCGGCGTGTTGGATTGAGCCACGACAGCATAGTTGATTGGCATTGACAGATTTCAGCCGCTATCCTCTTCCATTGTTGAAATTTCTGAAAAGAGTATAATATACTCCTAATTGTTGCTGAAAATCAGCGATTCACTAGCTATGCGAGTGAATACCACGCTGAGCAACGACCCTTTTGAGATGCTGCGGCACACACACATTTTTGTATTTTTAATACTTGTGTTATGAAATTATGTTTGTTTTTAGTGTAAAAGTTTGTTTTTTTATTTACGATTGTATATTGTGTGTGTCTATAGTGTCCAAATAAAGATGTTATCTATCTATCTAATATGCGTGTGTGTCTTATACATGATAGTGTGTATAATATATTTTTTTAATTGATTTGATGTATTTTCATGCATAATTTTAATAAAATATTAACATTCGGATAACTTTCTCTAAATAAACTATAAGTGTGCGAAATTTCAGACTCCTCTATCCGCGCAATTTTCGTAAAAAAGGGGTATAAAGTTTTTGCTTCACGTATTAATATATAGATAATCATAGTTATTATGTGGTTATGAACAAATACTATTTTCTATTCTATTCTAGAACTGGCTTCTCCCTCTTCCAGGCATAATCTTCATCGTGGTATCATGTGACCTTCCCTTCGCGGCCGCAGTCAGAGCCACGTCGCTGATATTCTCCAAGACTTCCACCACCACCGCAGCTCCTGAGGAGGTACCATCAGCATCTGAAGATGAAGCACAGGTATGTTGTTTTTTATGTGTGTTCTGATATATTTTCCATTTCATTTCAAAGGAACTTAGTCTATAAGCAATTTTGAAACGTCATACATACATATTGTAATTGATGTAAGGTATTTTTTTTATTATTTTACGGGTAAGCACAGTGCCTTGATCTCACCTGATGTTTAGTGTTGATAAGGCCAATGATGGAAGCGCACTTCAGCCGGGATCCTCAACTAGTGAGGCACTGGCTAGTGGCTAACTTATCTCTAGCTGCCGGAACACAACAATGCTACAAACATTGATGTTATGGCGACATATTTAGATAAGACGGTGGTAGCTAGCCAGGCGGACTAACAAGCCCTATCGAACCCGGGACCTCTGGGTCTAAACCAGCCACTAGACCACAGAGGCGGTTAAATGGTGAAATGTTAGTAACTATCGCATTGGATTTAGTCTGTAAGGATAGTTGTGTATTAAATAAACATAAATATTTATTTTAATTTTTTATTTTTATAAATTAATTAATTCATTTTTAATTACTCAGTCATGCAGGGCGTATGTCATGTAATAATATGAAATGAAATGAAATTAGATTAAATCAAACATGAAATATGAAATGCAATGTCAAATATGAAATATGAAATATGAAATGAAATGAAATTAGATTAAATCAAATATGAAATATGAAATGAAATGAAATTAGATTAAATCAAATATGAAATATGAAATGAAATAAAATTTATTTTGCAAACAACATTTGCTGATGATTGAAGGTTTAGATCGGAAAAGGCAAAAACAAAATTATTTTTAGTTCAATGGTACAAGAAGACGGTTTTTTTAGATTATACGATAGAGAATAAGATTTATAATTTATTTGTATTTGGAAAAATATTGAAAAAGTTCCACGAGCGGGACACGAACCCACACCTTCTGGCGTAGCTTGTCTGACTCACTACATATCTATTAAGCTATTTTAGCCCTGTCAGACCCGTGCAATACCTAATTATGTCGCCATATCATCAATGTTTGAGCATTGTTGTGTTCCGGCAGCTAGAGATAAGATAGCCAGTGCTTCACTAGTTGAGGATCCCGGGTGTAATGCGCTCCCACCAATTGGCCTGATCATCACTTCAGATCAGGTGAGATCAAGGCACTGTGCTTACCCGTAAAATTTGTATATACATAAATCTTCTGTGCATGTGTTTGTAATTGAATTCCTTCTAAACGGCTGGACCGAGTTTTATGATTTTTTTTGTGTGTTCAAGTGAATTCGAGATTGGTTTAGATTTACAATTGGAAACGGTAGGTGGCGCTGCAAATAGTCCATCAAGCGGACGAAACGGACCTCTAGTACTCGTATCTAAATAAAAAAGGCAACACAATGTACTCTTACTTTGTAATCCATAGCCCTCAATGTCAACAACTACGTCATCAACCAATGTTACCATTTCACAAGTTTGACGTAGTGTTTCCTTAAAAATGTTCAATAACTCGATCGGTGTATCCATTGGTTTCGACTTGGAAAGGAAGTAGAAAGTTAATCGCCTTGATAACGTCCTACCTTCGACGAATAACTACAATTGCTACATTTCCTATACGTTCACATTTATGTGCTTAAAGGCATGTTATACTTGGTAATAGTGATAACATTATTTTGTAACTATTGTATAGTCAAAGTCCTAAAATTATAATCTAATAAACTTATGAGAACTTATTTAGAGATCTTTGTGACATACCATGTATGAAAGTACAGTCATTAAGAATACATACAGTCGAGAACACAGCATTGTTTAATTCATCGTACAGTCAAGTCAAGAAATAAAGTCAGCAAAAACACAAATGTTGAAAAAATTTCCACGAGTAGGATTTGAACCCGCACCCTTCTGACATACCGAGTCAGGTGCTCTTCCAATTGAGCTATCGTGGTTCTAACCAGCCCGCCGAAATTATTCAACACTATTTACTTTTTACTTTGAAAGCCAAAGGCGCCCATTCAATGTCAACAACTACCGTCATTAACATCCGATCATAATATTTTTACAAATACTAAAGATCAGTTAAGAAGTAGGCAAGCTATTTATAAAATGTTTATATAATTTTTAACGCAAATTTTGTTGCGAACAAATTACAAAAACACAAATGTTGAAAAAATTTCCACGAGCAGGATTTGAACCCGCACCCTTCTGACATACCGTGGTTCTAACGGCGTGGTTCTAATTATATAAACATTTTATTTAGAGATTTTTGTGACATACCATATGGATGCAGGAAAGTACAGTCATTAAGAATACAAACAGTCGAGAACACAGCATTGTTTAATTCATCGTCAAGAAGTAAAGTCAACAAGTTCACCAACCCAGATAGTTCGTTCAGCTGCTACTTCACTAATTTTTAAATCCGTTCAATTCCAGCCAGAAACGACGGCAGAAGGCGGCGAGGGCCAGAACACGACGAGCAAGTACACCGGTATACCTCAACAGGACTACATCTACGACCCCAACTTGCCACGGGAGCTGAACGGTTACAACCTGTCCGAGTACCCGTTCTACGCGACCGTTCCCCCCTTGGAGATGATCGACTTCAAGTGTGAGGGGCTGCACGACGGGTTCTACGCAGCGATTGCTCATAAATGTCAGGTATCATATTTTGTTGTATTTATTTTATTTTAAATTTATTATTTATTTATTTGGTTTAAGGGAAACAAACAGCTTAAGAGCGTTTACGCCGCACACTAGCGCCGCCAATGAAAAAAAAAATTGGGCGATAAAGACACAAAATTAATAATCATTGTTATTACTGAAGCCTAAATAACTTAGTCCTAATTAAAGGTGTATAATAATATTGACAACCGGTATTGACTTTTAGAACTTTTAGACCTTTTAATAAGTGAGAAAAAAACGTCAATTTCATAGGTAAGGACCTAATAAAAACAGTCAACAGCGAAAGTAAATGATGTTTACTATATTTCAAAATTGAGTTTCGATAGTGTAAATCGGTATTTTCTATATTATAATTACAGTCAAAGTCTATAGGCACTAGTTGGTCCTCGAAGGTTTCTCGACTTGCGTTTAAAAAGTTTTGACATTTTCATACTGATTTCATATTTTGAAACTTGGTCAATCATCAGTTACTTTTGCTGTTGACTGTACTACATGATCTTATATTATATTTTTCACAAAGCCCTAACATGGTGACTAAGATATCGCTGGCGCAGTGGTTAACGCGCCCGGTCTGCAATTGCTAAACTTAAGCAACGTTCGCAAAGGCCGGTCATCGGATGGGTGACCAAAAATATATGTAGCTCCTCCGTGCTTCGGAAGGCACGAAAAACCGTTGGTCCCGGCTGCTTTAGCAATCGTTGACAACCACCGCACCGCACTTGGCCCGCATGGTGGTTTATGGCCCGTTCTCCCTATACATCCATAGGGAAGTCTCGTGCCCCAGCAGTGGGGATATAAAAAAAGATGGTGACGATGTATAATATTAACTAAGATGTGGACGTAGAAACGTAGGAAGGCAAAGCAAGATGGCGAGATGGCATTGATATATATGGTACCGTATTGCGACCACCGGTACTTGGTTTCTATGATATGTATCGTGGCTTAGTTACTGCTTTCCTTAGGAATTTAATTATTTTATAAATTGTAGGATATTGCAAAATGAAAGAGGCGTGTCTGTTAAAAATCATAGGCATCTAAAAGACTACGAATCTCCTTAAGAATTTTCATGTCATCAGCGAAAAGTAAGGATTTGGAATGTAAAAAGCATTTATTCGTCCATGATACATATAATAAATAAAAGAGGGCCCAAGATGGACCCCTGGGGTACCCCAGATGGTATGTCTGTTCACCAAGACACATAGCCACGTAAGACTACAGCTTGACTTCGGTTATCAATATTATATTCATAAATTAATTTATATATTACATCGTTCGAGGAGAGTTGGGAATAATGTAGTGCTACCAATGGCAGCGTCGCCGTCGCGTCGGTTCGATTCCCACGTGATGTAGCGCGAAGATGATTGGCGATCAAAGGGTGGATGAAAGCGGAAGTTAGAGTTTAGTGGCTAGAACATTCCAGACTATACCGATTAGCCAATCCCTAACAGATATAGAAAAACTTTTTCGTTTTTGATAGGCATTTTCAAAGTCATTGAGGGGGCGGCGAGAAATTTAATTATCAAGGAAGGCACATACAGCTGTCGGACCCGGCTGCATTAGCAGTCGTTAACAACCACCACTCCGCACTGGGCCTGCGTGGTGGTTTATAACCCGTTCTCCCTGTGGTATTCCCATCCATCGGGAAGGCTAGTGCCCCAGCAGTGGGGACATAAACCGAGCTGGTGATGTTGATGATAATGATGGTGATGAAGGTTTAATCGTTTCCCTCTCTTCCCAGTTGTACCACCACTGCCTGTTCGGTACCAGGTATGACTTTTTGTGCGCAAACTACACTGCCTTCGACCAGAAGACGTTCATCTGCCAATTCGTGTCTGAAGTGGACTGCAAGAACTCTGCGAACTACTTTAACAGGTAAACCGATTGTTACTAGGTTAAAGAATCTATAATTTATTTTGTTTAAAATTATAATTTCTCTTTAAACTAATAAAGTAGTTGCCTTTTTCCTTTGAATAGAGTTCAGCAATTGCTTTTAAAATAAAAGTATAAAACATTACAATCGGCCATGTAAACTGAAACACCAATCTGAGCGAATGACGTCACTCCTCAGTAAACGTCACTGTGACTGACTTGACTTTCTTCGTTGAGCATAGGCGAGGCATACTGAGGCGTAGGCGTGTGACGTCACGCCTCAGTAAAGCCGACGTCATGACACCTGGCAAAAGAAGGCTTAATTCAAAGAAGGTAGAAATCAATATTTTGCGTTAAAAATTAGTTTATTGCTGAAATAATTTGAAATTACTAGACGTATACCTACGATATACAGGGTGTTTGATAATACCTGTATAAACCCGAAGATGGCATATAGGTCGCCATTCATAGAACCCTGGAAAATTATTAAACATAATTGAAAAGCACCACATGGCTGAGTCGAAAACCTTCCATCAGTGCGTCCTACCGGTCATGACATACGGAGCTGAAACGTGGACACTGACGGTTGGGCTGGTTCACAAATTTAAAGTTGCTCAGCGAGCTATGGAAAGGGCTATGCTCGGAGTTTCTCTGAAGGACCGACTTCGGAATGAGGTGATCCGACAGAGAACGAAAGTAATCGACATAGCCCATCGGATCAGCAAGCTGAAGTGGCAGTGGGCCGGTCAAATTAGCCGCAGAACCGACAACCGTTGGGGTAAACGAGTTCTCGAGTGGAGACCGCGTATCGGCAAACGTAGTGTAGGACGCCCTTAGACTAGGTGGAGCGACGATCTTCGCAAGGTGGCTAGCAAGAGCTGGATGAGAGTAGCCGCGGATCGTGCTCGGTGGCGTGCACTTGGAGAGGCCTATGTCCAGCAGTGGACTAGTATAGGCTGATGATGATGATGATGACATGGGCGAGATATTGAGGTTTTTTGTTACTAAGTAAAACTGCAAAGTGACAACCCTATATGATACATTGTTCTTGGTCGTCAACCTCATGGTCGAAACAATGCAGGAATGAACAAAAAAAATGTAATAAAATAAATTTTGAATCTTAAGAGCGTTTACGCCGCACACTAGCGCCGCCAATGAAAAAAAAACATATCTAGTACCTAATTAGAGATAGAAAATCAAATTATGCTCAACAAACTATCTGAATGAAGTAATTTAGAATTTTTACGTCACCTAATGAACACCTTACATGTTATGGTTTAGTTAAATATGGCGTTATAGTTAAAAGTGGCCGTAACGTCTTTTTTAACTAAACCATAACATGTGAGGTGTTCATTAGGTGACGTAAAAATGCTAAATTACTTCATTCAAAAAATTTGTTGAGCATAATTTGATTTTCTAGTAATTAGAGATTCTCTAATTACTAGATATGTTTTTTTTTCATTAGTGGCTCTTGTGTGCGGCGTAAACGCTCTTAATATGGAAAATTAAATATATATACTTAAATTTGATTTGTTGTATGTGAATCACAGTGTTCAATAGACTTGGTTGCATGGCTATATTTCGGGAATATACACCTAATACCAAACATTCTGTAGAATCGGTCTCCAAAATTTGTCATTATGCCTCACTGTATTCAAAGCATACGACGGATTAAACCATTGCTCATTGCACCCACAGGAACGAAGCATTATACAAGGCGACGACGGCCGCGTCACCCCCGCCCCCGCCGACCACCACCACCACCACCACCGTGCGGCCCCCGCGCCGCCGCCCCCACAGATACGACTACTATGACGACGATGACTACTACACCAGGGATGATTACGACTATGAGGAGAGGTGAGGATGCACATGTTTATCCTGTAAGGATTGTATGTTCTTTTAAATAAATAAATGCTTATAGTCTGTCCGGACATGAACTAGCGATATTTTAAATACTTATATGACGACCTCCTTGGTCGAGTGGTTTGTACTCCGGTTTTCATGGTGTCGCCATCTCTGAGGTCTCGGGTTCGATCCCCGGTCGGGTCAATTTAGAAATTATTGTTTTTCTAAATTGTTTTGGGTCTGGGTGTTTTCTATGTATAATAAGTATGTATTTAAGTATTTTAAGTATGTTTATCCGTTGTCTAGTAACCATTTAACGAGTTTCATAACGAAGCTTCTCTTGGGCTAGATAATTGGTGTTAGTGTAAGAAAGTTTATTTATTTATTATATAATAACAACTTTAAAACACAAATACACTCTAGAATTGGGTCCAACCCACTTCCCAATAATTTACTAATTTGCATAGTTATTTATGTATTTTTTTAACTTACATATTTTTTTAAATATTATGGAAATGTGAACACCTTCTATTATAAGCAGATAGTAGTTCGCGCCACTTCACTTCATGTGGGGGCTGCTGCGGTAAGTGCTGAAAATCGCAAACGGCACAAATACGCAAACCTAGGTCCAAATTATTTATTTGTTCCGTTTGCGGTGGAAACAATGGGTCCATGGGGGCCGGAGGCAAAGCATCTAGTTAAAGAGTTAAGTGCTCGCCTTATCGAGGCCTCCGGTGACAAGAAGGCTGGCAGCTACCTCTGCCAGCGCATTAGTTTGGCAATCCAAAGGGGCAATGTTGCCAGCATTCTTGGGTCCGTTCCCATGAGCCCACAGTTGGAGGACATCTTTTATTTATAGGTCTTTAGTTTTTAATTTTCTAATTATTTTTCTGTTTCATTTTTTTTTTCAAGTTAAGTTATGTATTTTTTCTTTTTGTTGTGTAAATATATCTTACAATATCTGATAGGTTAGTTAATAAATCAAAATATTGTTGCTCTCCGAATAAGCCTACTTTTATCTCTGTAAGACCAATTGTGCACACATAGAGAATATTTCAACAAAAAAACAAAATGTCTGCCATTTAAAGGAGAAGTGGGTAGGACCCAATTCTAGAGTGTATTTGTTTTTTAAAATATGTCTTTTTAGAAATAATAAATTGTCACTTGGTTGTCAAATATTTATAGGTGCGTTCATAAATTTGTCTGTTTCGTACTTCATAGCTGTAGTATGAGGTCCGATTTCTTTGCTCTTACATAAGTATTTAGAATATCGCTAGTTCATGTCCGGACAGACTGTATAGTTCACGCTTAGAGACGCATAGCTTTTTTTAAGGAGATCTAGGTAGCGATCACCGGACATTTAGAGGTGAGAATGCACTTTATATGGTTAATGCATAAGAGTTCCCTCAAGCCGTGTGCTCGAAACATCGTCAGGGGGTTTTAAGAAGGGATAGTATCACACTATAGTGTCTACATCACCTACTAAATTCTCTGAAGAGTGTGAATGGGATAGTTCGAGGGCAGAACTACCCGAGGGTGCCTCTCAAGTGTATTGTTTTGGGTTGACGGGGTCGTGTGCGGATACAGTGCTGTGTTTTACTCATGTGGAAAGCACTAAACTAAATTAAACTATGAACTGGTTAGGGACATCCCGTACCCATCAACTCAAGAACACTGCCATTTGCAACTTTCCATTGTTATTTTGAACCGCCCCCGCCCCCACACCACTACCACCGCGCGGCCCCCGCGCCGCCGCGCCGCCCGCCCCCACAGATACGACTACCAGAGTGAACGAAAGTGCGGCAACAGTGCCGTGACCTTGAATCGACGTACCAAGCTGTACCCACCGGCTAGGGTTGAGTCACACATAGTTAATTTATTATTGTGTGAATTTGGATATCTTTTATATTGCAAACTTACTTGTTATATCTGTCGGCAAAGTAAAAAAGGACAAACTGGGATTATGGTTGTGTGTGTTGAGACATCCTCATATACAACAGGTTCTTTTTCCAGACATTTTCAATATGCAACAAAACTCGCAATCGCGACACCTAAACCAAGAAAAATACGTGTACACTGATCGGCAGCGCTCAGTGACATACTTGTTATTCACCGTTCCTACAGCAATATACGCTGATCCATCCGCGTTTGCGGGGACAGCCCGCGTCATCGCGTACTTCTTTCGCGTGCTTTTTTCTGTGTGCTATAATGTAGGCAAACTACGAGCTTGTGTGCGTGCGTTTTGGAGTTCTTGTATGAAGTTGCTGCACTCTCGTTCACTCTGCGACTACTATGACGACGATGGCGACTACAGCAGGGATGCATTGCAAAGTCAAATCGTTCATTCTTTTTACTATAGAAGAGTAGGCAAACGACTCTACTCTACCTGGTATTAAGCAAAAGTGGAGTCCAGACACTCCACATGCCGTAGAGCAGGATTGTGCCTCACAAGCCGTCCTTATCAGGCTGACCCGCAAATTGCTTCTTCACATTACAGTTCACACTCGGAACGATAACTGGAGGACCTGAGTTAATTTCCCAGGCCTTCCAAAGAACTATTGTCTATTAATTTTAATGTTTAAATTGCTTATTTTATATTGTTTTGTCCTCTTGTTTTATATTTATTACTATGTACGTGTGTTTGTTAATAAATGTTTTTTCTTCTTCTTTCTTCTAATTGGTTTTCTGATAAATCTGAAAAAGCTTAAGTATACATGCAGGAAATGGAGAAATTCTGGTTCTATCCAATTTGTGATAGGGTGGAAATAGTTTGTGCACTGTCAAACTTTTCAAGTTTCTTCTTCAAAGCAATCACTCCATAAACAAGTCTTGATTTTCTCGACTGCTTTTTCAACATTTCAATTGTTTTTTCCAGCTCGTCCATTATTATTTCAACATTTGCAGAGATATTTATCTGGAATGTTTCTAAAACATAATAAATGCCAATAAAATGGTAAATATCTATTCCAGGCCTAGAAGAACAAGACCTCGTGCTCAAGGTAGACCGGGGAAGAGAAGACCTCAAGACGACTACGATGATGATAGGTAAGATTTAACTAAAATGCTTCTTGTAGTATATATTTAGTTCTTCCACTGGTATTACCACCTCTCTTGGATCAATTGCCTGTTACCTGTTATCTGTAAGACCGAAGAAAAAGATACTGTTCGATCATTTCACGTAAATCATTTAAAAAATCAGCTTGTCATCATCACCATCTTATTTTTTATGCCCCAGCAGTGGGACGAGCCTTCCCAATGGATGGATAAGTAGAACGGGCCATAAACCACCACGCGGGCCCAGTGCCGTGCGGTGGTTGTGCCTTCCGAATCACGGAAGAGCTAGGGATGATACAGTTTTCGTCACCCATCCGATGACTGACCATTGCGAAAGTTGCTTAATGTTAGCAATCACAGGACGTGTGCGTTAAATACTGCGCTATCGAACTTTGCAGCTTTAGTTCTGATTATTATTACTCCACAATCTCCTTTAACTTTATGGAGTAATGCAGTTACGACATTGTACATCAGTGTTTATCAGAAACAGGCCACAGGAATTGTTTCTCCCCTTAGTTGATCGTAACTCAGGTTGCGAAATAGAAAACAATTAGTCAACTTTATTTACAATTGTCATATATTTCCCCCTATCATTCTTAGTACACGTCAAAACTAATAACACAATATTGAATTACGTTTCAGATACGAACGCCGTCCAAGCCGGCCCAGAGACGAACCCGAAGAAGAATACGAGGAGCGCAGGACATATGACAGAAGACCTGCGAAGAGACCATATGACCAGAGAAGACCATACGACGAAGATAAAGAAAGAAGACCTAGCTACAGAAATAGAAGACCAGCGAGACCTCGCGACGAGGAAGACGACAGATATGTTGATGAAGATAGACCAAAAAGTGGGCAGAGAGATCAAAAGAGGGACGATGTAAGACCAAGAGAAAAGAGACCTAGGGATGACTATAGACCTAGAGATGATGTTAAGCCTAAAGATGATATACCAAAAGATGAAATTAAACCAAGGGACGAAAAAAGACCAAGAGATGAGTATAGACCGAGGGATGAAGTGAGACCACGAGACGAAATTCGGCCCAGAGACGAAATAAGGCCAAGAGATGAAATAAGGCCGAGGGATGAAATCAAACCAAGAGATGAAATCAGACCTAGAGACGAAGTTAGATCTAGAGACGAAATAAGACCCAGAGACGAAATTAGACCACGGGATGAAGTCAGGCCTAGAGACGAAAAAAGACCTAGAGATGACAGATTAAAAGATGAAGTAAGACCTCGTGATAATATTAGACCACGGGATGAAAGGCGACCTGTAAGAGATGAAGAACCACTGTCAGAGCCAAAAAAAGAAACCAGACCTAGAGACGATCGGTACTCAGCCAACGAAGGACGAAGATATAGGGACGAAAGACCCTACAGAAACCGAGATGAAAAGCCGTATTCTGAGCCTGGAAAGAATGATTACGACGACCGCGTTAAGGAGGAAAAAAGGGAGATCCCTTCCGCTCCTGAAGGTCAAGGGCTTGTGAAACCCAACGGTCATGGTCTGTTCGGCAAGCCAAGAATGCCTCCAAAGATCAAAAGACCCGTACCGGTAGTTGTGAAAAATAAATACGAATACGTAACAGTTGCGACAACTAAAGCGCCGCCCCGGGCTGACGACGACGAGTATTACGATGAGTACGAAGACGAGGAACCGAGTAGACCGGCGCCTTCTGGGAAGACGGCGACTGTTCACCAAAGACCGAGACTGGAGCCAGTTGAAAAGGAAAAATTCAAACCTTCTCGTCCACATGTCTCCAGTCAATCTGCCAGTTACAAAGACAGAAAAGTAACTAAGAGACCAAGCTATGAAGAAGATTACTATGATGAACCTCAGTATAAGAGACCACGTCCACAAACTAAAGTGAAAGAAGCGCCAATAGACGACTATTATTATGACTACGACGATCCGAAAGACAAAAAAATCGTTTCCAAACCAGAAGAAGATATAACATCGAGAATAAAGAACGTCAGATCTAACGTCAAAGTAGTAAAACGTCCTTTTTTACCGTCTAGGGGTGGTAGTCCCTATTTACCTAGGGGCTTGCAGCCGGTCAACGGCAAAGATATGACTGCACCCCCAAAAACCACCCCTAAACCCACCACCACTACTTCTACAACTACAACTCCTGCACCCACTACAACTACTACTCCTGCACCTACTACAACTACAACTAGACTCACAACTACTGCCGCTAGATTAACTACTACAATTCCTACAAAAGTTCCAGTAACTTTTTACACTGCACCCGAAGAAGAATACGAGTACTATGACGAAGAAGACATAGATTACGAAACGAAACATAAAGTCCCACCCGTTTCTACTACACAGCCTGAAGTGAATACAGATGCAGACGAACCTGACACCCACGAACCAGAAATTGAGACAATACAGCCAGAAATCAAAACGTATTCGCCAGAAATCAAGACGCATGCACCAGAAATTAAGACTTATGCGCCAGAAATTAAGACGCATGCACCAGAGATCAAAACAAGCTCGCCAGAAGTCAAGACTCATATGCCAGAAATCGAAACGTATCCACCTGAAATCAAACAGCATGCGCCAGAATTGAAAACGCACAAGCCTGAAGTTGAAACGCACGAGCCAGAAACGTTAACCATCAAACCAGAAATCAAAACTTACACACCCGAATTGAAAACGAGTCGACCAGAATCGACAACATATGAGATCGCTTCGCCAGACGAGAGAGCCAAGAACTTGGCCACCAAAGTTTTGAGAGTGTATAACGACAACTACAAAGCGATAAAAGACCAATTAGAATCAACATTGTCACCTGGAGACTACATCAAACCTTATTTGGGGAACAAGAACATTGTTTTGAGCAACGAACCTGATTACACAATCCCTGATGCCCCGCTGAAACATAAAATCGTTCCGCACCCAGAGATTTCTAAACCATACACAGCCACGGGAAAGCCACCCAAGATTCCAGATGTTTCTATCAAGCAAAACCTAGCCGATTCCATCGAGAGCGATTTTGACATAAGACTCAATGAAGCTATCACTCCAAATTTGCCAAATGTCAATTTGAGAGTGCCAAGCGGTTTCGTGGTGCCAGACAGAGATTACACATTCTCAAGATTTAGAAATAATTACCAACAGCTTGATCCACAATACGCGGCTTCAGAATTATCTAATTACCAATTAGTTAAGAGACCCCAAGTTAGTATTAGGACCCCAAACTCGTTTTACTTACACCCGCAAAGGTATCAGGACGACGGGGTGCAGCGATATCCCAGGCAACTAGTCTACAGACAAGTTGTAGGTAATTACTTTTAAATGTGATGATTTTTGGTAACCTTTGAGAGATGTCAATTGGTTGTATGGAAACCTGTAAAGGTATATTTTTAAAGGAAAAATATCTGGCACACAGGCTACTGGCTACTACCAGTGTTCGTCACGCCTAACAATCACATAGATTTTCATTGAAATCCTACTAATATTATAAACGCGAAAGTTTGTAAGTATGGATGGATGATTGTTACTCTTTCACGTAAAAACTACTGAATGGATTTGAATGAAATTCGGCATACAGATAGTTTATAACCTGGATTAACACATAGTTTTTATCCCGATATTCCCACGGGAACGGGAACCACGCGGGTGAAACCGCGAGCGGCCGCTAGTATTTAATATTTCTAATGATTGATCGAAAAAAGGTGTCGATCATAGGATCCTGTTGAATACTGGTGCCGCCATCCTACTTTATGTACAGTCAACAGCAAAGGTAACTGATGATTGGTCAAGTTTCAAAATATGAAATCAGTATGCAAATCAAAACTTTTTTAACGCATATCGAAAAACCTTCGAGTGTCTACTAGTACCTGCAGACTTTGACTGTAGTTGTATAGAAAATACCGACTTACACTATCGAAACTTAATTTTGAAATCTAGTAAACATCATCTACTTTTGCTGTTGACTGTACTAAAAAAATTAGAATTCTATAAGCTGTGTATATTAGTGCTCTTCTTAAGAATATTTCATAATATACCTTACAGGTTTTTGTTAAAAAAAGAAAGAGGTAGGTACATTAAAGTAGGTTTTAAATATGTTGTAGTCATTTTAGAACAACTTTTTTTTTTAATATGATTTAAAATAAGAATGTGTTTAAAAAATTTTATTACTGATAAAAATTTAATTATGTTTTTAATCGAGAGTGTCAATGATGAATTACAATAAACGCAACGAAAGCTTTGTCAACTGCCAGCATACGTATAAGTACCTAGAAATATCTGTAAGATAATAATTAATACTCTAAGTTACCCCTTTTTATATCTTAAGAGTCGAATTTTTCAAAGGTTACCCTTGGCAACCGAAGTGTCGAACAAAATTTTGGAAACAAAAAAAAAATCAGTAAAAAAATATAAAAAAAAACTTTTGTTTCGTTTATTTATATAAAATATTTTAATTATTTACGGCCAAAATTATTGAAATACTCTAATGCGTTCCAAAATTGTGTTCGACAGCACCGGCGAAGTCAAAATGTAAATTTTTATAAATATAATGAGAACAATTTAATTTTAAATAACTGTTAGATGTAAGGTGGAATTTTTAATACAGAAAATTTTATAATTTCTTTTGTTGTTTTAATTTTATTTCGGCAGTGGGCCGACAATATTAGTCGCAGAACCGATAATCGATAGTGAAAACGAGTTCTTGAGTGGAGAAGGCGTATCGGCAAACGTAGTGTAGGACGTCCTCAGACTAGGTGGAGCGACGATCTCCGCAAGGTGGCTGGCAAGAGCTGGATAAGAGTAACCGCGGATCGTGCTCGGTGGCGTGCAGTTGAGAGGCCTATGTCCAGCAGTGGACTTGTATAGGCTAATGATGATGACCCATTTCCTCAGTGGATAAGAATTACATCTATCATAATATTCGAAAATTAGTATGGCGTTGAAGCAGCGCCGGCGGCATACGAGAAGAGTTAACTTAACTTTTTGCCATACGAATTCTCGTTTTCGTTAACGTCATCGAATAACGCTTGGATCCCTGATGCGAAGATGAATGATAATGATGATGATGTATGTATGTATGTATGTATGTATGTATGTATGTATGTATGTATGTATGTATGTATGTATGTATGTATGTATGTATGTATGTATGTATGTATGTATGTATGTATGTATGTATGTATGTATGTATGTATGTATGTATGTATGTATGTATGTATGTATATATGTATGTATGTATGTATGTATGTCCTACAGCCCAAACGGCATGGTGGATTTTAACATATGAGGTGTCGTTAGATTTGTTTTGACTGTAGGAGTGACTAAGCTATAATTTTTTTAAGAAAAACCAAAAAATAAGTAAAAACATTGGCCGCGTTAGCTAATTAGCAGATTTTATTCCCATGTTTAAAAAAACCCAACGAACTTGTCAGTACTAGACGTCAAGAGTTTCAGTTTTACGCCAATTGGTGTATGCGCTATAACTTTGCTATTTAGAGGAGTAAAGGGTTTTAATATAATTATTTTATGTAAGATTTGAAATGCTTGGTTATTTACTTTACAAAATTAAAAAAATTCAAATAAACCAAGTTATTAAAATAAAACAAAAAAACCCTACTGCTAAAACAATTATACTTATCAAATTATATATGTTATAAAAGTTGAAAAATTGTGTTTCTGCAATTAACAAAATGAAGTCAATTAAATTAAAAATCATGTCATCAAATATCACTTTCATATGTTTTGTAATTGTTGGGAAAAATCAAGATCCCCGCAACGTAAATTACCAATGCGTCGTCTTAAGGTAGGGAGGGGTACGAGGGTCATATAGCACGTTGAACAAAAGCGTAAGAAGGACCTATAGGCATTGTGCCGAGCACTTTGCCACCCGAACAGCGAGGTGTTAATAAATTATAAATACGAATCCGGCCACCGAGGTGTTAATAAATTTATTAATACAAATTTGTTTACTTATATAATTGTGCGTTAGTTAATATTTAAAATTATTCAATGCCATATCTAGTATGTCGTCAAAATCGACGAAATTCAGTTCAAAGGTTAATTCTTTTATTTTTATTCTATTTTCTTGAGATTGTTTGCGTCACTTAACACTACACTTCGTCGTGAAGTGGGAACACTTACTAGTCTGTTTGTTAAAGGTAATTCTCAGAAACTACATAACCAATTAAAATAATATTTTCACTAGTAATATTCAAATATTTATATTACTTGCCGATTCAGATATCAACGTCATGCCGTGGCCTGCACAATCACCAGACCTCAACCCAATTGAGCATGCATGGGCCATGCTCCAAAGAAGAACTCTGCCATGTCTGCCATGAAGTCATGGATGCCACGCACACCCCATAACAACAATAAACAAACAACAACAAAAACAACTTTTTGACTTGTTAAAAAGAACTTGAGCGGCTATTCATCAAAGTGATTTGGATGAACTGATTTTAAGCAAACTTTCCCCAATTTGTAAAAATTGTTCTTAATTTTTTCAACATAATAGGGGGTCTCTTTTTCATATTTTAGTAAACAATTTTATAATCGTATACTAAAACATTTAAAAAAATTTGAAAAATTTTTTTTAGCTAAAACTGTACTTGAGATTTGTTCCCCCGGTATCGATTCCTTGCGTATCGACTTCCCACCGTAACGACTTCCGCCGTATCGACTCCCGCCGTATCGACTCCCGCCGTATCGAATCCCGCCGTATCGACTCTTGCCGTATCGATCCCGCCGTATCTTCCCTCGATTTCGACCATGAATTGGCTTATAGTACAGTTATTGAAACAAGTGTTTTAGTTATAAATAATCAATATTTATTACAATAATTAACATTAATAAATATAACAGTTTAATTTTAATCAGTCTTCATAATTTCGTTTGATACCTAGGCATTTTTGATGAAGTCTAATTAAAAATAAAGTTTCCTACACTCACACCAATTATCTAGCCCAAGAGAAGCTTCGTTATGAAACTCGTTATAGAGCATCTATATATCACACTGAGCATTCTCACCAAATTTGGTCCAAAACTACAGGCTCGTTACCGAGATAATCAACAAAACATTATCAAAATTTACCAAAAAATACACCCTTTCCAAACCCGTACAGCTGTACTACACGCACACAAAGATAGCCGTTGTGTTGTGTATCTGTACACTATCTTTTTATGGACGCCTGCGTGCGTGTTAGTAAAGATACAGCATGTTTCATGATGTGCATTATTTTAATTGATTTAGTTTGTTAGAAAACATAACTTTGAAAAATCACTATAAAACTGAAGCCCATTTTTTGTCATTGTATTCAGAATGATGTATAGATACCGCCATTAAACGTTCGCTTATTGATTTTTATAGACCCTGTATAAGGTCACATTTTATTAACTGCAAATATTTTGACAAAACATCTAATTATATCAGAGAAATAAGGCCCTATCCTTTAAAAAACAATCAGGCTAGTTTTTTTTTACTTTTCCTGACACAAAAATTGTAATATTTTTAAGAGCGGCCTCTCTGTCGGCTCCTTTGAATGAAACTACGGGCACGTGTAAGCGGTGAAGGCAACGCGGCCTCTCTGTTTCGGCTCCTTTGAGTTTAAACTACCGAAAGTGCTTTATTTAACTTTTTAATCGAAATGTCTTTTGGCGTTTTTCTTGAAAACTAGAATATAAAATTTTAAGGTTTTTTCATAAAAATAGTTTATATATGTTGTTGAATTTGTCCTCAAAATATTTGCAGTTGATAAAATGTTTTTTTTATACTTAGCTCGGCAAATGACTCCATCCCACCTGATGTTAAGTGGAAATGAAGTCCAGACGCGAAGACAACTGGTGCAGCATAATGTGACCTTATATAAGTATAGGCTATTTAACATCTTAAGAGCCGAGCAAAAGAAGTTACTAACGCATTCGGGCGACGCAATGCGACGCGGTGGGTCGAGGAACAGCTAGTAATTACAAAGACATAACCTTTGTATCAAGTATCACACATTGAAGGAGATGGTATCATCATCACATCATCACCGGCTCATTTTATATCCATAGTGCACAAGTCCTCCCATATGGATGGACAGGGAGAACGAGCCATAAACCACCACGCGGGCCCAGTGCGGATTAGTGGTCGTTAAGACGAGGGTTTCCAATAACAACACAGACACAACAGAAAAGGGTTACTATACATTACAAGAATATTTAAAGACGATCTACAAAATAATAAATTAAAATAAAATGAAAAAGCACATGAAACGTCCTCCTCTACCCTAATTTTTTGCTGTGCCCGACAGGGTCCATACTGTTCTTGACATTATTTTAAGATCCTTGTAATACATATGGGAAAGCAATAAAGATATAATAATAATAATAATAAAACGGTGTTTGAGTGATTAGTTTTGTTCGAAATGAATATGAATTTTAAATCCAAAAAAAATATGTTATTCATTGGCCTTTTATCTAGTAATTTCGGCTGGTATATTTCCTATATAATAGAAGAATATCAAACATACGTCTTATTAATAAACTAAATATCATTTTATTCAGGCTATACACCGTTTTAGACAAAGAAAATATACCAAACCAATTGTCTTTGAATATGTTATAGTTGTCGGCCATTATAATTTTAATAATAAGTAAACGTTCAATAATATCCACATTATTGCCTAATTCGACGCTCGCGCCATCATTCAGTCCCGAGCGGAACGCCTTGGAAATCTCAGTCGGAAACGCTCGCCTTAACGACTGCTAATGTAGCCGGGACCACTGGCCGACCACCGACCATCAATTTATTGTAGTGAGACCTTTACCCAGCAGTGGGATAGTTATAGTTATATTTACTTACTTATTTAAGTCGTAGAGAAATGAGGATACCAGGGATTTCTTATTACGGGATACTTTTATATTGTTTTTATACTGTATTCAATAGTGAC
This sequence comes from Eudonia lacustrata, assembly GCA_947562085.1. Taxonomy (NCBI): domain Eukaryota; kingdom Metazoa; phylum Arthropoda; class Insecta; order Lepidoptera; family Crambidae; genus Eudonia; species Eudonia lacustrata. The sequence goes on along the minus strand of OX387336.1, from coordinate 1,497,943 downwards.
ATTTGTTTGTAAAATCTTCAAAAGCGATGTTTTATTTTACTTTTCTTTTACTTTAATAAAACAACAAAGTAATCAATATGACATTATATAAAACATGTTCCATTAATTACTTTCCAGTTTATGTAATAGTGAAATGCTATTTTTTATGATTCAGAAAAGGAAGAAAAGATACACAAAAAAACGCCACAATAATCTTATTGACTTCTTTAATAATAATAATAATTATTGATTCCTTTAAATATCCATATACATAACATTTTATTAATCACCTACAATTATTAGTGGTTTATCTATTATTGACAATTCGTATATCAAAATTTTCAAAATTAAATATGATAATGTAATAAATTTTCATAATTATTATTGAATTTAATCTTTTACATGGTTATTTTTGAAGTCCGTATATTCCCACGTATATTCCCACAAAATATACTTACATAAATATTTATAAAGTAAAGTGAAAAAATAAAATGCCTACCCGACCCAGCCAGGAATCGAACCTGGGTCTTCCGCAATCCGGGCGGCTGCATTGACCATCATTCTACCGGTAAGGCTGACGTAATACTTACGCATTTATTTTCAATGCCATCTCAAATCAGTTTGAAATGTTTTGCTTCTCGTAAATAGCTACCGCACTTAGGAGCATCAATACTCTTTCAACCAAAGCCTTATTTTCGAAGACTTTACCATAAAAGATGCGTCATTATCGTTTTACATTGTAAGGTAGCATCAGTATTCAACAGTTCATAGTTATTTCATACTAATATATATAGAGAGAGGAAAGTATTTTGTATGTTTGCAACGAATAAACTCAAAAACTACTGGACCGATTTACAAAATTCTTTCACCATTAGAATGCTACATTAGCGCTGAGCAACATAGGCTATATATAAAAAATAAATGTCCACCCGTATTGAAAATTTCATAAAAATAAAATAATACAGATTGCAATAAGAAAATTAATTACATTGACAAATTATTATAAATTAATTAGCAAATATACAATAATAATCATAATTCAGCAGTAGTCGACACTTATAACCTTTAGGTATTCATTAGAAATAGGAGTCAACCGGTTTGTAAATTTAGCGACAATTACCAAGACCACCTTACTGCTTGCTAGCTGACATTTCGTAAAACTTCATGAAATTCTACAGATTTTTTTGGACCGACTCAGAATCGTTAAGTGAACAACTTTCTCATAGTAACATGGGTTGAAATATGTCAAAAAAATTTGAGACTCTTCATACAAATCAGGCTAATCAAGTGTTCGCTAAGTATGGGATTATTTCGACCTATGTTACTATGAGGAAGTTGTGTTTTTACCGATTCCGAGTCGCTCCAGATGTGCACTGATTAAAAAAAAACGACGGGTTGCACTCCGGGAGTGCCGGCAGAAGTGAAAACTTGAATATTAACGTTGTGCATTTTTGATATTTTGGAATGGTTAGGGAATAATTTTGTACGAATTGCTTCAATTATCAGTATAAAAGTACTATCATTTATGTGGTAGAATACAATAATAACTACATATCACGCTCCAGCAACGCACATATAGATCGCCGATCTGATCCGAACTCTTCGGAGAATCTAGTAGGGCACGGGGACACGCACTTAAGTGCGTGATGCTGTTCCCTCTAGAAAACCTCCGAAGGTGATTCGTTTCACACGGCTTGAGGAACCCTTTAAGTTTCTCGACGCCCCCAAACAAGCCCGGTGAAACTGAAAATGCCGTTTGAGGCAATAGCAATCTCTCTCATGACCCTCTCGTATGCACGTTTGCTGGCGAGGTGTCATAAAAATACCTGATATCTCTAAATGCGGCAGTTAAATATTCGTTTAACGTATCAGGCGCTTCGCAGACAGAGCTACTTTGATCTCCGTGTTGCGGCAGGCAACTTGCAACACCTGTTTCCATATAACCTAAAAAGATTGCGCAGACACAGCAATTCTAGTTGCGAGTTTCGGTAATCGACAACTGTTTTAAGTTGCTGCAATTAGCAATTGTATAAGTACTAGTTGTGTCAAGTTGCTAGTTTCCTTAACTGGCTAACACTGACTGTCGACTATGGATTTGAAAAGTTTATTTAGAATAATTGTGGCTTAAAGCTTAAAAGTTCATAGTTTCTTCAACTCAGTTGATAGTTTCTTAAATTATGTTGATAGTTTCTTCAACTAAGTTAATAGTCTAAAGTTACTCTGTCTGCGATGCGCACAAGTGAGACATCAAACATTTTGGCAACATCGAGTACTCAAGAGTGAGCTCGAAAGATCTAGACTACTTAACCAAAGCTTAACAATTAACCTCATAACCGAGAATTCTCGAATTTATCTCTCAAAGATCTGTATTTCAAACTCCAGTTGTCTGACGAGAACGGCTCGAAACCTGAGCTGGTCTTCTGCAAGGCACCAATTTCTAGACTCTTCGGTACTCCGTTAGAATCTGTTTTGTCTTCTATTCCTTCAGTGCATTCCACTTGGTCTACTCGGTCTTCTATGGTATTCTCGTCGATATCACAGCCGTGGATCAGCCTATTGATGGGGAAAGGGATGAAGTAGAAGATGTAGCTGCAAGACCAGATCAGCAGCTGGTATAAGCAGACCTGCCACCAGGTCATTACCCCGAAGACGTTGTATAACCAACGGTTGGTGAAGTAATGGATTGAATAGTATCTGGAAACAAAGAGAAGGGTACGTTAGTTTATTGCTTTATTTTATTTATAGTTGCGATTTATTATTTTCTATATTTACACGAAACGCTAACGCGCCCAGTTTTCGATTCCTGAAGTAAAGCAATTTTTGCAAAGGCCGGTCACCGGATGGGTGACTAAAAATGTATCTATTCGAGCTCCTCCGTGCTTTGGAAGGCACGTAAAGCCGTTGGTCCCTGCTGCATTAAGTGGTTAACAAACGCCAATCTGCACTGGGCCCGCGTGGTGGTTTACGGCGCGTTCTCTCTGTGATGTATCCATCCGTAGGGAAGGCTCGTGCCCCAGCAGTGGGGACATAAAATGGGCTAGTATGGTATACTTACACAATACTATATCTAAAAGCAACAATGATGTTAAAGATCAGCTCCGTTTTTTGTAAGTTGGCTGCTTCCGTGGAGTCAGGAGTGTTTCTACCAGGATCGCGATAGTAATGTGGCTTACGATGGAGACTTTGCCCTGCAGTGGGTTAGTAGACCTAGAGTGGGGCACAAAAACGTACGCAGGCAAGCAATGCGATGGGCTGATGACCTTGTCAAGGCAGCGGGGAAGAGTTGGATAAGGAAGGTGCAAGACCGGAAGGTGGAAGAGACCTACACTCAACATTGGGTGGATAACTGTGAGAAAGAAGAAAAAGGGTTGATATATAAGCTAATTATATCTAAGAGGATACTTACACAATAGCATATCCAAAACTAACAATGCTATTGAAGATTAGTTCTATTTTTCTGTTGGTGGGTTGCTTTCGTGGAGTCAGGAGTGTTTCCACGAGGATCACCACAGCTATGTTGGTGTGGACGCAGTGGTTGAACCACCAGGGCACTATGGAGTCGTAGATCTGAGGGAAGACCAGCTCACGGTCGATCCAGTAGAGCACCCAGAACATGGAAGTGACGAACTGGAAATAAAAGTTATTATTATGATTTTTATTTTTATTTTCATATTAATTGCACAATAGAAGGGGTAATCGCCACTGGTTAACGCGCCCGGTCTGCAAGTGCTGTCAGTAAAGCAACTTTCCCAAAGGCCGGTCATCGGATGGGTGACCAAAAATGTATCATATCGAGCTTCTCCGGGCTTCGAAAGTCACGTAAAGCCGTTGGTCCCGCCTGCATTAGCAGTCGTTAACAACCACGAATCCGCACTGGGCCCGCGTAGTGGTTTATGGCCCGTTCTCCCTGTCCATCCATAGGTTTGGCTCGTGCCCCAGCAGTGGGGACATAAAATGAGCTGATGATGATGATGATGAGAATGGGTGAAATGGGTGAATTGTATTAAAATCACTAATCAATCTCGTCATGTGGTCTTTCTGTGTTTGCCAAAAAGGCGTCACGGGCGGTTTTTATAAAAGCCATAACACATAACACGAATTTCATAAAATGGTTAGTTTACCACAACGGGTTGAACTGTTTTCGCTCCAAAAAAAATATTTTAGATAATAGGAACCCATAAGCTATCACACAATTAACAATCATTGAACGTTCTTGTTCTTTGGTCTTAACATGATATGACATGTTTACTTAAAGGTTCAGCATGGTTATACAGGGTGTTTGGAAGGTGGGTGCAAGGCCTTAAGGGGATGTTAGTATGGACCATCTAGAACATTTTGAGCCACACTTGTCTTAAACCAAGTCTGTTATTATTATTATTTTTTGTTGAACTGCAATTTTAGTGCCAAAAATCCAAAATTTGCTAATTAATTGCTAACAACATTCAGTTTAAGTTAAAATGTCTATTTTTTACAATTTATTTTATTATTGTAATGTGTCTCTAATCGTATCGAAGCATTTTTGAAGCACCATTGTTACCAAAAAATAAAGTTACAGGCCATTCAAAAGTGATAGAAAGTTTGGAAAAATAAACATTCGACTTTAAATGTCAATTTAAAAAATAAAGAAAATACCTGCAGATGTTCAAACACATTTAAAAACATGCTAGGTTAATGCCCTTTCTTTTGAGATATCACTTACGTAAATATCTTTAATAACCATTTCTTGAAATTAAATTCACATTTTACATTTCTTGCTTAAACCAGTTAGAGTGATAATAATTATCAATTTTTAAGATTAAAAAAACATATTTTTTTTGTAATCTAACTTTAATTTTCATATTCAAAATGTCGTCCACCATTACGAATACATGCTCGAGCATGTTTTTTTCAGTCATGCTGATTTTTAGCATCATTTATTGTTTCAACCGTTCAAACGCAGAATGGATTCTCTCCAATTAGTCCTCCTTCGTAGAAATTTCTGTCGTGTAGAAAAGTTCCTTTGCCCGTCCCCATACAAAATAATCTACCGGGGTTAAGTCAGGCGATCTTGCGGGCCAAGGAATTGGCCCGTCTCTGCCGATCCAGCTCTCCGAAAAACAATTATTGAGGTATTCTCGTACAGTTAAGGCCCCCCTTAACGCGTCTTAACCCCGGTAGATTTTTTTGTATGGGGACGGGCAAAGGAACTTGTCTACACGACGGAAATTTCTACGAAGGAGGACTTATTGGAGAGAATCCATTCTGCGTTTGAACGGTTGGAACAAGAAATTATGCTAAAAATCAGCATAACTGAAGTCAGAAAACGTGCTCGAGCATGTATTAGTAATGGTGGACGACATTTTGAACATAAAAATTAAAGTTAGATCACCAAAAACTATGTTTTTTAATCTTCTTAAAAATCGATATTATCACTCTTAACTGGTTTAAGCACCATAATTTCAAGAAATGGTAAGATATCTGCGTAAGTGATATCTCAAAAGAAAGGGCATTAACCTAGCATGTTTTTAAATGTGTTTGAACATCTGCAGCTATTTTCTTTATTTTTGTTAAATTGACATTTAAAGTCGAAAATTTATTTTTTCAAACTTCCTATCACTTTTGAATGGCCTGTAACTTTATTTTTTGGTAACAATGGTGCTTCAAAAATGCTTCGATACGATTAGAGACACATTACAATAATAAAATAAATTGTAAAAAATATACATTTTAACTTAAATTGAATGTTGTTAGCAATTAATTAGCAAATTTTAGATTTTTGGCACTAAAATTGCAGTTCAACAAAAAATAATAATAATAACAGACTTGGTCTAAGACAAGTGTGGCTCAAAATGTTCTAGATGGTCCATACTAACATCCCCTTAAGGCTTTGCATCGACCTTCCAAACACCCTGTATAATATTGTAGCAATCTGAAGGTTGGGTAGTGTCTTTGACACTTTCACTGCCTTGAAACGACAAACAATTAAATTTGTATTGTGTTGTTGTCCCACGGCGCTGTGTATTGGGCAGTGAATTTGTTAAGAAATGAAATAGGAAACAGAAAAACGTTAAAATTATCTAATTTTGGGTAGGTATTCATTTTACGCTAATTCTGCCGCGAATTGTGTATTTACATTACGGAAAGAGTATTGTTTTTTAGAGAGAAGTGGAATAACAATAGAAAAAAGAAGTACCTAGAAGACTGGCTAAAAAACTCAAAATCTCGCTTGCGATTTTTTCAACTGAATTAATAAAACTTTCTTTTCTAAAATATTTACTGCTTCTACTCACCAGCGTATAAGGCATCACCAGTGAGTTGAACACGATATCCCTCCAATAGGCGATCTTCTTGGCGCGGGAGGAATCCTGCTTGTTCATCCATTCCAGTATGTCATGGGTGAGTGCCAGGAACAGGAAGACTGTCTGGAAACACTGGAACAAGAGACACGAGTGTCAATAGGGTATTTTATTTCTTCGTGATGATGCGAGCAGCACACATCGGTCATTGTGGAGATCCATAAGGGAGGCCTCCTCCTGTCAAGGCGTCTTTAGGCTGAGATGATAATGATTCGTATTGGTAAGAGTTACATAGAGGTTTAATATATACCTTAAATACATACAAATAATCTTAATATATATAAATCTTCTGTGCGTGTGCTGTTGAACTCCTTCTAAATGGCTGGACCGATTTGGATGAATGGTGTGCGTTCCAGTGGATTCGAGAATGGTTTAGATTTACAATTGGAGCCGGTAGGTGGCGCTGCTATAGGGGTCCACCATGGGATACGGTACGGGTGTTCTTAAGCGGACGTATGATTTGTTTGTTTTGTTATCATGGACACTGTCAAAGCGGTACGAAGTCCGCCATTCAGTCAGCAAAATTAACTATATAACAAGTATTGACGGTTTTTTTGGAATTTAATTGATATTTGTCGCCTATGTGTCAAATATAATCGTAAAACGCATTTATTACTTACTTCAACATTTGTGTTTTTGTAATTTGTTCGCAACAAAATTTGCGTTAAAAATTATATAAACATTTCATAATGTAAATTAAGTAAATAAGTCATTTTGGAAAAAGACAAAGTGTGTAAATAATTCCACGAGCAGCACGATCGTGGCAAAATAGCATAGTTGGCAGTGCACCTGACCCGACATGTCATGGGCTGCGGGTTCGAATCCCGCTCGTGGAATTTATTCAACAATTTGTCTTTTTTAAAATTGTAATTTTTTCGCAACATAATTTATAAAATTCGTAAAATTATAAATAACCATATTCATATAAAGTCATTATTAAATTGATATATTGAGTAATGGACAGATCAATAATTGTGGTTTTTTACAATTTTTTTCATGTGTTCAATTTAATTGTTAGTGTTGCTTATAAATAAACTACATTAAACACTGAATTGCGTATAGCTATATTATATTACAGTGAAGATGTCACAATCAAACCCTCATCGCCATTTTACACAGGTTATCATTCATTTGACCTGGAAAATCAGACCACGCTGTAGGTAGAATATAACGAACAACGATACAGATAATTTAGAAGCATTCATTAGCTATAATTACTCTTTGATTACTCGGTGGCTGTCTGGCTATGCGCTCGTTTCGATATTCGAAACTCCTGGGATCAATTCCCAAAGTGTGTTTCAATTTTTTTTTTATAGTTATCGCGGCAAATAACTCCACTCCACCTGATGTTAAGTGGAAATGGAGTATAGACGCGAAGACAACTGGTGCAGCGTGAAAACAACGCAGCATCAGTCACCCTCGCCCTGCCGGCCCACAAAGCCTCTTCACGCCTCGTTTGAAAGACCCCATGTCATAGGAAGGAGGGAAAACGTGTGCTGGTGGACTATTCCATCTCTTGGGGTTGTGACAAAGAAAGGAGTCATTATATTTTTTCTTGCGCGATGGAATATTTAAGACAGTACAGCGGTGATTCCGGTAAGCAGCACGCGTACTCCTATGAGCAAGAGAGAAGGTGGGTTAAGGTCTAGAAGCTCCTTAGAGCACTCGCCATGGTTTGCGGTAGAAGACGTTTTGCAAGGGTTCAAAAGTTTTTTTGGAGAGTTTGCGGCGAGAAACTTAGAGGGTTCCTTAAGCCGTGCGAAACGAAACACTGTCAGAAGTTTTCTAGAGGGAACGGCATCACACACTAGTGCGTGTCCCCGTGCCTTACCAGATTCTCCGAGGGGTTCGGGAACGAGAGCAGAACAACCTGAGGGCACCTCTAAAGGCTTAGAACCTCGGCTTGGGTTGACGGGCCGTGGGGGATTCGAGAGCGATTGTGACTTCTGCATTACTCATAATGCGTACAGCGCGATGCTGCAATCTGTCCAAGGCATCAAGAAGGTACTTTGCGGAACCGTCGCAGATGTGCGAGCAATACTCCACGGCTCATCATCATCATTATCAGCTGACTTTATGTCCCCGATGATGACTGATGACTATGGATGGATAGGGAGAACGGGCCACAAACCACCACGCGGGCGCAGTGCGGGTTGGTGGTTGTTAACGACTGCTAATGCAGCCAGGACCAACGGCTACGTGCCTTCCGAAGTACGGAGGAGCTCGAGATGATAAATTTTTTGGTCATCCATCCGATATCCGGCTTTTGCGAAAGTTGCTTAACCTCAGCACTCGCAGACCGGGCGCGTTAACCACTGCGCCATCGAACTCACCGGATACTTTAGTTTTTTAAATATTACAAGTTTTTTATACATATTACTCTTGCCCTAAATGAAAGCATTATATGATATGATAACAGACACGTGTCTACCCTATGAACTTCAATGACCTTTGGTGATAACAACAAAAATTGGAGTATAGGGCTTGACTACCGATAAATATAAAATTAAAACAATTTAGATAATTATAACATGCTGTATGTCAAGAGTCAATTTACGTTTCGGCACAAATTTCAATTCTTTCAACACAATCAGCTAATTTTTATGATACTTTCTAAGATCTTGAAAGTTTATAGAAAAAAAAACATGAAAAGTTTGCCATATTTAGATTAAAGGTCTCTTAAGGTGAGTCCACATTAAGTAACATGTCATATAACTTATGTTATACTTATGACATGATACAAAACTCAAAGTATACGTTTGTTTTTAACCGACTTCTTATTGTTTGCCACACTAATAATAACACATGCTACATATAACCATGCGATATAACATGTTTTGTCATATAGTCTGGACGCACTTAAATGTGGTAGATTTGAAAGAGAACTAAAAAATATTATTCTGTCACATTCTGTTGACTGCCGCAAAACCAAACACAATAGAAAATTTATTGTTTGTAAGTCACCGATGACTTACGCGGCAGCAAACGTGTTAAGAAATTTTTAAATAAAAGGGTAAGTTTGTAACAAACTTATCATTATAAAAAAAAAAAAAATTATCCATTGTTAATTTGATGATATCTATACTAATATTATAAAGCTGAAGAATTTGTTTGTTTGTTTGGTTGAACGCGCTAATCTAAGGAATTACTGGTCCGAATTGAAAAATTATTTTTCACTTCTCATGCTCGTAAAGTTGTTCTTTATGTCGAGAGAAGGCTGCATAAAATGAGTTTTTATGCTCTTGTGCATAAAGTAATCCCTTCTTCTAAGACTAAGGCATTTTGGCCTTACATTTTTATGAGATTTAGGTTATATCTTAATTTAAATACGACATATGTATTACTATCTAAATACAAATTTACGATTAATACGGGCTTGCATTTACGTAAAAATAATATAACGCAAATGTTTATAATAACTTGGCATTGCGGCTCAGACCATAGTCGAACGTCACGTAGTTGAAAATTAAAAAAAAAATAAGAAAAATTGTGTGGCGGGAAGCTAATTATTCGTCATTTAATTACATTATAAAAATTTATTAAATTTTCTTGTATATGCTTTAATCTTTGTTTTATTTCCTTGCAATCGAAATGAAAAGCAGAGTGTAAAACTCATTTTACCCTCGACATGACTATCCACCCTCGGGTGGCTATATGCACGTCTCGGGTAAAATGGCTCGTTTTATGCTTTTGTTGTACAATCTACTATTTGTGCTGAATAGTCCATTTATTGAGGAAGGCTATAGGCTACTACATGGACCATCATGGGATACATACGGGTGTTCTTAAGCGGACGAAGTCAAAGCGGGCCACATATTAAATAAATATCCCATGGAGATATGGGACGTAAAAAGAATGTGTCAGCTGCCTGCCTCCCCGTGCATGTCGTAAGAGCCGACTGAGGGACAAGGGCTCCAAGATGCTCGCACGTCAGGCTATCGGCTGCAACCCTGAACTGATGTCATCTATTCTACCTCGCGGAGCCCTACTTTGTCACTAACGGCGAGTGTCCTTAAAATTAGTGACTTCGATGCTCTATGTCTACCCCTTTTTGATAGAAGAGAGATATCGTCCCAGAGATAATCCAGAATACTTTTTAATGTGTAACATCTTTCCGCTCGCTTAGTGATTTCGTGAAATAGGACGGAAGTGTCCAATAGTGTAACAGGAAGTCGGGGAAGCGCGCAAGCGCGCGCCATTTTGTAAATTCAGTAATCGATATTATGAACATGACATATTATTATTATATGTGACATATTGTGTCATTTGACTATCAAAGGTCATTTTGATATGTCAAATGTCTTCTAATGAGTATTTACTGCATTCTCTTTATGATTTAAAAAAAATATACGTCATTCTATATTCTATTTTCTATTGTAATATTGATTTCAATACTTTCGCATGTAATAGACTTAATCATTATTTATTTTATAGTTATAAAATGATGTAACCTGACCCATTTTTTCAGAATATAATGTTAAAATTCCAGAGGATGGGCAGCAGCATCTCTCTGAGGTTACCCTCAACTTACTGCGATCGCCAACCCGCCTGCCAAGCGTGGCGATTACGGCAAGTACCCCTCATATCCTTGGGGGAGGCCTTTGTCCAGCAGTGGACGTCTTTTGGCTGAGATGATGATGATGAATGTTAAAATTGCACAGTTAGTATAGTCACCTTAGTAGGTGAGATGTCAGATGTTACACATAATATGCGACTACTGTGAGGCTCACTTGTTTTTTATATCTCCATAGTACCTCATCTCACCTAGTGTTAAGTGATGATAAGGCCAATGGTGGAAGCACATAATATCTACTGTGGTGGAAGCGCACTTCATCCGGGATCCTCAACTACTGAGCAACTGGCTATCTTATCTGTAGCTGCCAGAACACAACAATGCTACTAACATTGATTGATATGGCTTATGAGATAAGATAGAAAAAATCAACAAGTCTCTGGAAGCGAACGGGAATCGAACCCAAGACCCTCGGTATCAGCTCAGCGGTCAGAGCATTGGACCTGGAGCAAGGGACGTGGGGTCAATTCCCTCTCAATCTTCATGAGAACGGTCGATATTTTCTAGAAAAATTTTGTCTTGTGATTGTGACTACATATTTATTTATTTAATCTGACACACCAACAGAACAGACATTATACACTGTTAATAAAAGTAGCAAAAACATAGCTGATATCTGCTCCAATTACAGGCGCGTACAACATTGATAAATTATAAACTAAAAAATAAAATTAAAAATTAAAAAGACACGTTTGAATAAAATAAAAAACACTTAAAATATTGACAAAATTTAAACATTAACTATTCATATAATAGCATTGTAAATGCAAAGTTTAAAATAGTAAAAATATTTAGATAATATAAGATTATATTGTAATCTGCAACTGTGCCTTTTAAAAATATATAAATAAGATGGTGGTAGCTAGCCAGGTGGACAAACAAGTCCTACCACCAACCAAACCGAGAATACCAAAAAAAAATTTCATTTTTTTTAAGAGACAACATCACATACATTAAAATGTTTTTGTTTCGTTTATATAATTTTAAACGCAAATATTCAATTGGGAGAGCACCTGACCCGGTATATCAGGAGGGTGCAGGTTCAAATCTTTCTCGTGGAAATTTTTTTCAACAGTTTTTTTTTTTTACAACAAAAATATAATTACAAATATCGGTTAGTAGTATCTTAAAGCCTATGAAAAGTTGTTTTTTTATCACATACATTGTTCTGATCCCAAGGTAAGTAGCTAAAGCACTCGTTTCATGGAAATCGGAAACAACGACGGTACCACAACCACCCAGACCCGACACAATATCGAAAAGTTCGTTTTCAAAATTGACCCGACCGGGAATCGAACCTGGCACCTCAGAGACAGCGCCGCCAAAGTCCGGCGTGCAAGCTACTCGGCTTCGGAGGTCGTCAAATCGCTAAATTCACCTATCTAAATAAGTATTAAAAAAAACTATTCTATTAAAATTATAATAAATAATAAAACTACATAAATATTATAATAAGTAGAAACTAGATAAGAAATATTCAAATGTTAATGTTAAATAAATTATAAAATTATTATAGTGATAATACATAGAAGTAAGAAGTTAAAGTTTTATATGGAAACTTTTATATGGAAAGTTTACACGGATTTTTTTTTTATATACATAGTTCGACAAATGACTCCACTCCACCTGATGTCAAGTGGAAATGAAGTCCAGACGTAAGGACAACTGATGCAGCGAGAAAACAACGCAGCATCAGTCACCCTCACCCTGCCGGCCCACAAGGCGCCTCTTCACGCCTCGTTTGAAGGACCCCATGTCATAGGAAGGAGGGAAAACGTGTGCTGGTAGACTATTCCCTCTTTTGGAAGTGCGACAGAAAAACGAGTCACCAAATTTCTTAATTAATAAAGAGAGAAAATAAAAACATATTTATTTAATGTTTGACAGAACGAAGTCTGCCCGGGCAGTTAGTTTTAAAAATAAGTCTAGCTAAATAATATCATAGACTTGTAAGAGTATAATTGTGTCATTGACATGATAACTGCACAGACATACAGACATCCGGATCGGGACGTGCTCGTTATCGACAGTTAAACGACCAAATCACAATTATTAGTGGCTACATTAATTACTGATAAACTGTTTGGAGTTCCTTTATAAATGACTAGCAATTCACTTGCGACTTCGTCCGCAATTTAAAAAGGAACTCTTTTTTATATAGAATACTAGCGACCCGCCACGACTTCGCACGGGTGCAATGCTGATACGCGCAACCGCAATGTCCCTGCATTTTAAGGATGCTATACTTCGAACACCTACTAAAATAAATTAAAGTATGTGAAAACAATGCATTTCATTTATTTTAGACATCATGTTTCATAGAGCCATTTACTGCTTAAGCCCTACACAATCGATATCAAAATAGAAATAGTGTAAGTTTATTTTTTTCAAAATAACCGGGTTCGATTTCCGAGCAAAGTACAGATTTTTTTTGAATGAAATGTATGATTGCAGTTTTTTTTCTTATTAAAATCGATGACATGGTTCCTAAGAACAGATCTTCGTATGTCTTATAGTTTCAGACTTTCCCATACTGACCGATTTAAATGAGACACCCTGTTGTATGTATAGTTTATTGCCGCCCTTGACACCTTGATGGCCGAGTGGCAGAGCGCTCGGCTCGACACCCGAAGGTCCCGGGTCCAATTCCCGGGTCGGGCAAAGATGTGTTTCGGATTTTTCGATGCATAGCCCGGATTTGTGATCACCAACCCGCATTTGGCAAGCGTGGTGATTAAAACATTACCCATCAATTGTAGTGATTTAATTTCAATGATGGAGGCTTTGCCCAGCAGTGGGACAATTATAGGCGTTTACCCACTATTATTGTGTGTACATTAGTTTATTATATTATTGTTTCTTTTTGATTTAAAACATGTACTCGACGTATGTATACGTACTATATACTTGTGCCTAAACTGAAAAAGTAATGTATTTTTTATAATTTCATTTCAATCAAAATTACATTTTTATGTATATATTTGAAATTCAGAAAAAAAGAAATAGTGTACAAAAATACACAATTGTACACAATTGAATATATTGGATTTTATCATATTTGTAACAGGACTTGGTTACAAGGACTTTCTGTCTGGTATTGCGTCTTATCAAAAATTATTACTTATCAGCCAGACTAATAAATTAATTTTAATAAGGTCTCATTGATAAAGATAATTAAGCAATAATTACATTTAACTACACGGGAGTTAATTAAGAATAACATTATTACTTTAAAACTATAATTACATCATATAGCTATAAAAATAAAAAACTAGAAACTGTAAATTCTGCTACTCTGTTAGGAATAGAGCTTGATATACATTTGACATGAAAACACCACGTACAAAAAATAGTAAATAAAATGAAAGAACTCTTTGACCTTATCCCACCTTCTCCCTTCCTCCATAGAAGTACACGTGCTGCTCTCCGGAGTCATCGCTTTACTGTCACACATATCCCATCGCGCACAAAGAAATTTGGTGACTCGTTTCTTTGTCGCACCTCCAAAAGATGGAATAGTCTACCAGCACACATTTTTCCTCCTTCCTATGATATTGGGTCCTTCAAACGAGGCGTGAAGAAGCACCTTGTGGGCCGGCAGAGTGAGGTTGACTGATGCTGCGTTGTTTTCACGCTGCACCAGTTGTCTTCGCGTCTGGACTCCATTTCCACTTAACATCAGGTGGTATGGAGTCATTTGCCGTGCTAAGTATAAAAGTATAAAAAAAAGAACGTAAAAAAACCATTGCAATTTAATAAGCAATTGAAATTGTTTCTAATTAGTAAATGTTATTATAATTTAAACGAATTTTTTGACGATAAATTTAATTAAACTTATTTCTATTTGTAATATTGTTATTTAATTCTAATTAGGTATTTGAATTTGAATTTGAATTTTGCAGCTTATGACATGTTAAATAATTACTATTACTTAATTAATTTTTTTTTCTATTATGTTTATTCCAGTATTGTTTAAAATTGTTAATAAATTCATTGTGTACCTTTATTAATAACTAAAATGAAAAAAGTCCATTTTATAATAAGGTGGCCCTCTGATGCTGTTGCTGCGCCCTTGCAGGGTGTCACATGAATACCTGCCTAAATCCATCCATCCATCTTATCTATTGAAATGTGATATGCAATAAATGATTTGATTTGATTTGATCGGAACAAGGGATGGTTAACCTTTTTTTACTTTTTATTCCATAAAGGCCTTTATCTCGCCTGATGTTAAGTTTTTTTTTTTTTTTTTTTTGGAGAGAGACTGCTGGTTGCCGAGGGGCATTTCCAGCTTCACCGGGCTTGTTTTAGGGGCGGCGAGGTACGTAAAGGGTACCTCAAGCCGTGTTGAAACGAAACACCTTCAGAGGATTTCTAGAGGGGTACGGCATCGCACACTTAAAAGTGCGCGTCCCCGTGCCCTTCCAGAGTCTCCGAAGGGTTCGGATCGGATCGGGGAGCGGAACCACCCGAGGGCGCCTCTAAAGGCACGGACCTCGGCTCGGGTAGACCGGGCCGTGGAGGAGGAGAGGAGGAGCTCCCAGGCACATGACTGTGCCTGGCATAGAGCGCGTGTGAACCGGTTCTTCGTACCCTTGTTCTACGAGTACGGTGTCTTGGGCCTAAAACAGTGTGCATGTTTAGTGTATTCTGTAAATGTGTGCTGTCATTTGGAGGAACGGGCGGGGGGGCATTCGCAACTGTAATTGCGTCGTCGGGCTCGGTGATGTTAAGTGTTGATAAGGCCGAAGCTGGAAGTGCACACACACGGAATCCTCAACTACTGAGACACTGGCTATCTTATCTAACCGTCGGAACACAACCATCTACTAACATTGCTGGAGCTCCACATGTGCCATACTCCATGTTGAAACGCTAGGGTGTCAGGCACCACCAGGTTCAGAAAAGAGATAATAATAAAAGATGTAAACTGGTCATCATCTCAGCCAAAAAGACTTCCACTGCTGGACAAAGGCCTCCCTCAAGGATAAACCACTTTGAGGGGAATTTGCCATAATCGCCACGCTTGCCAGGCGGGTTGGCGATCGCAGTAAGGTGAGAATAATCACAGAGAGACGCTGCTGCCCATCCTCTGAATGGTCCCATAGTCGCCTTCTACGACACCCACGGGAAGAGAGGGGGTGGTGCAATTCTTTATCCCCGGTACCACTCAGGGTAAACTAAAACTGTAAACTGTGAAAACTGTGTGAACTGGTACAATCAATTTATTCCCCAGGGGTGGGTTTCGTCGGACGATATACAACTCAGTACTGTCGCGCGGTTTTACAAAGGGACTTAGCTTCTAGGGGTCTAAGAAGTCCATATTTGATTACTACGGCTTGCGGAACCCTTTAAGTTTCTCGGCGTTCCTTAATACTCGAAAGAAAACTTAATAGACGAAAGTTTTTGTCTTTTTTTATTTTTATTTTTTCATAAACACAAATGTTGAAAAAATTTCCACGAGCAGGATTTGAACCCGCACCCTTCTGACATACCGGGTCAGGTGCTCTTCCAATTGAGCTATCGTGGTTCTAACCAGCCCGCCGAAATTATTCAACACTATTTACTTTTTACTTTGAAAGCCAAAGGCGCCCATTCAATGTCAACAACTACCGTCATTAACATCTGATCATAATATCGGGTGCGGGTTCAAATCCTGCTCGTGGAAATTTTTTCAACATTTGTGTTTTTGTAATTTGTTCGCAACAAAATTTGCGTTAAAAATTATATAAGGAAACATTTTATTTTTTCATTTTAGTTAGTTCGGAAAAAAATGAAAATAAAAATACATACAGGTTTTACAATAGACAATACAGTGATCAGTGAAGTGTCCACAATTAATTAATACAGGTAAATTATTATAGGACAAAGGGCAAAAGAAATGCACAAATCTGTGTTAATTATTGCAAACTTCTTCTAAAACTAAAGTGACAGCTAGGAGTTAATCAATTATTTAATTATATTTTTTTTGGACCCGATTCTTAAACTGTAAAATCCTACTACAATTAAATTCACCTACAGAAGTGAATCTCCTGTTGTATTCCTTTGTAATAGGTCCTTACCTATGAAATTGGAGTTTTTTTCTCACATATTAAAAGTTGTATTACTTCTAAAAGTCAATACCGATTGTTAATATTATTATACACCTTTAATTAGAACTATGTTACTTAGGCGTCAGTAATAACAATGGTTATTAATTTTGTGTCTTTATCGCCCTTTTTTTTTAAATTGATTACTTTTTTTGTTCGCGGAATTGTCCTTTTGTTTCATTGTAGCTTTGAAGGGACTTGATTTTTTTTCTTTTTAATGTCGGCTACATTTAGCTAGTGAAACAAACACACTACTTTACAATTTTTATAGTGTTAACATAAATAGATGCTAAGAAAATTAAAAAAACGTTAGTATGAAAAATAAAATTTTATAAAAAATCTTCATACAAAATTCCAATTTCATAGGTATATAGGTTTCCTACTATTATTATCACGATTAAGTAACATGTAAATCATAGTTTCATAGTTGATTAACTAAAGGTTACCTATTTATCTATTTAAGCATGGCTCCTTATCAATTACATGGCGAGGTTAGTTGGTTTCAGTAATTCAAGACCTAATAATCAGTCTGCAGTATGATTTTTTTTGTATTTTTAACTATTCGAGGTAGTAGGTAAAGATGACTATAGTTGGGATGGAATCTTAAAAAGTAGGAAAATCAGTAAACAATTGCTTTACGCTTAAAATTGATTTTTTGGAAACTTATTTTTAAACTTAAACTTTCTAGTGTGGAAACTCTAGTAGTTAACACCTTAAACACCAATGTCCGACAAGCAATTGAATTTATATTGTGTCTGGGCCTGTCGGCGGTTAACCTGTTGACCATTTATTTTGACATCTAAGTTTTACAATTTGAAAAAAGACAAATTGTTGAAAAAATTCCACGAGCGGGCCACGATAGCATAGTTGGCAGTGCACCTGACCCGGCATGACATGGGGTGGGGGTTCGAATCCCCTTCGTGGAATTTTTTCAACAATTTGTCTTTTTTCAAATTGTAATTTGTTCGCAACAATATTTGCGTAAAATTATATGTAAATAATCATATCTAAGTTTTAATAATGATTATAAAATGTTATATTTTTAAGTCAAAAGATAGATATTATATTTTTAGTGTTTAATATATTGTAGGTATACTTACTTTTTTGTTTAATTTAATTTTCAATAAAAACTACACAGGTAAATGAAGGTTTCTCAGGTTTACATTGCCTTTTCAGGGTTTATTGTTTCGGACTAAACTAGACCTAATACAAAAAAAAATACAAAAAAAGCATATATCAATTCAAACAGCAAAAAATCAAAACGTAAAAGTTTTGTATAAAAATGCCTTTAATGATGTAAATATTAAAAGCGTAAGCGATTTTTGTCCCAGTGATTAAGGGACGATAGCTGCACATAAAAAATCGGTTATAATCTCATTTTGAAGAGCTCCAGCCGTAGATGTGCAGAAAAATACAAAAAAATCTGTTGAATAAACGCGAGTTTTGCGGGCGACCCACTAGTGTATTTAAAGATGCATTAAACAGTTATCTTATTAAGAAACGGTTACATTATTGTTATTTTGAATGAGACACAAGTGTAGGTAGGTACTCACAAAATTCCAACCGGTCAGCAGTCCCAATCTAAAAGTATACAACTTCCGTATTTCGTCTTCAGGGTTATTAGCTAAGTCCAAACTGTTGGCGTATACTGCTATAAAATTGTGGTGTATGATGGCGAATATGTGCATGACTGTTCGCCAGTATAGCTTCGCGTCGTTCCTATCAAACAATTTCTCGTTCTCCGTGATCAAAAAACATAGTATATTGTAGAATATGTTTGTATCCTTCCATAGTGCAGGCACATCCATTTTTATAAAACAAAAGTTACACTTTTTTTCAAGCCACAAATTGTTAAAACTCTTTTTTTGCAAATATTTTTTTTTTGTTTTTTTCTATTATGCTTATATAAATAATTAAAATTAATTAATAATTTACAAACTAATAGACGCCCGTAATTACTAATAATATAGTTATGGGCGACTGATTCATTAATTGCTTAGAAAGACGGTGGCCGGTTAAAATTGTCGGTATTGCCAGCGTCAATTAGAGTTCTCCCTAATAAATAATTTATTTATAAATTAGTGCACAAATACTTTAATTCCATTAGATTACCAACATTCGTATACAGTCTGTGTTACACGATTTGGTTAACAAGAAGATATTTTAAAAAAGCCTACTCAGCTTAACAACACTTAAAGGGTAACAGGGCCTACCTTCTATCAATATGTACTAGATTACCGACGAGTGCTTTAAAAACGGTACGCGACTTTGGAGCCACGGAGCCACAATTACAATTATGGCGATGACAGTAAATATTAAGTACACACGCCTGCACATCGACCTATCCAAAACTGTCAAATTTCTTTAATCGATATTGATCTTTATACCCAAACGCTAAGGTTCAAAATTGATTAAAGAAATTTGACATTTTGTGGTAGGTTGATCTGCTGCCGTCTGTACAAATATATTGCAACCTTAATTTAATCTTTATTTTTAAGATTTCAGGTTCATAGTAAGCTGAAGCTGTTGATGTTATCCAATATTTTCCAGATTTTGTTATTTGAAATTAAAAATGTCTATGTATAAACAAACAGGACCACTGTTGAGATGCATTTTTGTTCCGGATTTGATCGGCCCTCGATCTTACACAATATAGTTATTTCACCTATGTGCAAATATGCAAAGTACATATATATTTTGATTTCTATTAGCACTGCAAATTGGTCGGTTAAGATGAAAGTATTCTAGATACCATAATATTGTTTAATGGCAGAAAAAAAATTCTATCAAGGTGGAGAATCATTATAATAATATTTGTCTCTTTAAACTTACTTGTAAAAGTTTTGTTAATATAACTTAATATTAAACTAGATTCTACTAGATAAATCGATTGCGGGCATCACACTACCAGTTTTTTTTTTAAATTTATGTTTCAAAGATGTTAATGGTTTATTTAAAAAATCATTTGAAATTACATTTATTTTTTTACCTTGCCCTTTAAAGATTACGTTATGGCTCGTTTTTACGACTGTAACACTCCGATAGCGGTTAGGTTCAACGACTGATTGTGCCTTCTGATTCACGGTAAAATTAAATTGATAACAAATTTTTGGTGATTCGGAACATTAGGGTGACACAAGTGAACACAACGCGCCTTAACTTCTGCGATTAATTCTTTAAAATGATCTGTTAATCATGTGTTAAAGAATTAACAAATTAATATAACATTATTATGTTGTAAACGATAGAATAGTTGAAATTAAAAATCAATTTTTATATAACCTTTCAACACTTTAAAACTGTGTGTATTTGTATAGTATCTTAGTCCCATTTTTTTTAGTTTACCCCAACAAACGGGTAACTTTCCCATTACTCGTGCTGACAACCCCATTTATATCAATTGTCAACTTTGGAATCTCGGAGGTCGATAGTTCATACAAACATAATATTATATTATATATTCTTCGGGTAGAATCGTCATAGCAGACTGATCACCAGACATAATTTTATCTATAGATAAAAACATACTTTTGCTATGTGGGTCTAAGAAGAGCTCGATAGCGCAGCGATTTACGCGCCCGATCTGCGATTGCTAAAGTCAAGCAACTTTCTCAAAGGCCAGTCAACGGATTGGTGACCAAAAGTGTATCATTTTCGAGCTCCTCCGTGCTTTGGAAGGCACGTAAAGCAGCAAGCTTTTTTTGCGTTTGCTAATTTGGGCATTTTCAGCTTCACCGGACTTTTTTGGGCGACGAGAACCTTAAAGGGTTCCTCGACAAGGAAATTAAGCACAGTCAAAGGTTTTCTAGAGGGAACGGCATATGCACTAGTACGTGTCCCGGTGCCCTACTAGATCTTCCGAGGGATTCGGATCGGATCGGACTGACAAGCTGCTTATACAGTTATTATTAACTACCTTACGCAATGGGGCCGCGTGGTGGTTTACGGAGCGTTCAGGCTCGTGCCCAGGAGTGGGACATAAAATTTGCTAGACAGGGAGAGAGAAAAAGAAAGAGACAGAGAGTCCAAAGCACCAGGCTATCATAACTCACCAGGACGTATACCTGGCGTGAGCTATACGGGGTGAGATCGTGAGGTATTTGAAGTACCAGGCTAACATGAGCTATAAGAAGTTCCTGAGCCCGCGTGGTGGTTTACGGCGCGTTCACCCTGTGGTGTGGTGTTCCATCCATAGGGAAGGCTCGTGCCCCAGCAGTGGGAACATACAATCACCAAGAGGATGGTTAAAGGTGTGTATTGTGTCTCTGGGATTAACAAGATTACATGAATAGAAGTATGGAGTGAAGAGTGTATAATATACAGTGTATACATATTAAACTATCATTCATATCATTTGCGTGTTTTGTCGTATTTAATAATATTAAAAAAAGATGAAAACTTTGTATTTTTGTGTTTTTGTTTGTAACGAATAAACTCAAAAACTACTGGACCGATTTAAACAAATCTTTCACCATTAGAATGCTACATTAGCGCTGAGTAACATAGGCTATATTTAAAAAAATGTCCACCAGTGCGAAGCCGGGACGGGCCGCTAGTCTCAAATAAATGAAAGATCTTACAAAATAAAATTTTACTAGAAAAAAATTAGCTAGTCTCTGGACGCTCGAGTGGTAATCGAACCCATGACCTTTGGATAACCAGTCCAATGCTCTGAGCGCTGAGCTACCGAGGCTCCAGAAGACTTGATGAATTCTTCAAGCACTTTGTGATTTACGCTGCAAGCCAGCGGTATTACGTCACTGTGAAGTTACCCTCACAGTTAAAAGAACACGTTTGCGAATTGTAAGTCGCTATCATTAGACACCCTCCTCCTCCTTTTAGCCGCCTCTGTGGTCTAGTGGCTAAGACCACCGACTTAGACCCAGAGGTCCCGGGTTCGATTCCCAGCGTGTACTCAGTTTGGTTGGTGGTAGGGCTTGTTGGTCCGCCTGGCCTACCACCATCTTATCTAAATATGTCGCCATAATATCAATGTTTGTAGCATTGTTGTGTTCCGGCAGCTAGAGATAAGATAGTCAGTGCCTCACTAGTTGAGGATCCCGGAAAAAGTGCGCTTCCATCATTGGCTTTATCATCACTTAACATCAGGTGAGATCAAGGCACTGTGCTTCCCAAAAAATATAAAAAAGACAGAAATTCTTGAATACTTATGTGAAACGATGAGGTTTATAGACTGTGGTAATATAATTATGTATTTAAGCTTGTGACTGTGTTATTGAGAACACGGTATAAAGATGTCGTTGAAAAATGACGTGGTGTAATGTTAACACCTTAAACGCCATTTGAGGAGCTCGATGGCGCAGTGCTTAACGCGCCCGGTCTGCGATTGCTAAGGTTAAGTAACTTTCGCAAAGGCCGGTCATCGGATGGGTGACCAAAACTTTATCATCTCGAGCTCCTCCGTGCTTCGGAAGGCACGTAAAGCCGTTGGTCTCGGCTGCATTAGCAGTCGTTAACAACCACCAATCCGCACTGGGCCCGCGTGGTGGTTTATGGCCCGTTCTCCCTATCCATCTATAGGGAAGGCTCGTGCCCCAGCAGTGGGGACATAAAATGAGCTGATGATGATGATGAAACGCCATTTGACCGACAAACAATTGAATTTCTATGGTGTCTGGGCCCGATGGCGTTCAACGTGTATAAAAAATGTGTGTTTGTAATTTTTTATACCAATGCGAGGAAGGAAAATATATAAATTACCTATATTACTGTTGGGAAACCACGCGCCTATCATTATTAGTTATTACGTGATTTAAGATTAGATACAGGAAACTATTAAGTGTGTTAGGTATTACAATAAGGTGGACTAAAGTTAAGCTTATTTTAATTATAAAACTGTCTAATTTTTTCAGAGAATTAATACGCCTCGATACTGTCTTCTATCACTCTTAGTTTTTTAATTTCGTAGTAATGTTGTCACTCGGATGTCATTTTATTTTCGTACAATTTGTTAAATAGATGTGTTAGTTAATACATTTTTACAGGCAATCGAATTGGATCACTCAATAGGAAGCATGATAGTAAACCACGATGATTGTAGCATTGAGGCAGAGGTCGTGAACGCATTGGGGTCAATATTTTTCTCTTTCAAAACATATAATAAAAAGGTAAAGGTTTTTATAATGTTTTACTGTTTATTTTTTAAACGATGCAGTAGATAGTTGGACGCCCAATGTAACCACAGTGCCAAAGAACAATTGAATTTCTATTGAAAAATGAAATGAAAGTATTTATTTACGAACAAAGACAAAAACAAGATAACAATAAAACTACTTAAAATTAAACTTACAAAAAACTATAAACTATATCTACTATTAACTATAAATAAAAAAATTGCCCCAAAACATCCCCATCAGGCAGAGTGCCCAGTAAGCTAGCAGCATTGCCACGTTGGATAGCTATGCTTATACGCTGGCCCAAGTAGCTGCTAGCTCTGGGGTCCCGGGTGGCTTCTACTACTTTAATAGAAATATCTTTAAAGAGTTTGTGAGCACCCGGGCCCCATGGACCTAAAGTCTCTACCCCAAACGGCTCAAATATGAGATCCCCAGTTAGATTCTCGTACTTTCGCCGTTTGAGGTTCTCTGCATGATTTGCAGCCGCGCCAGCGCTAACAGAAATGAAATGAAAATACACTTTATTGTACACCATACTAAACACAAAAAGAGGACAATACAAGAAGAAGTTCAAATAGCGGCCTTATCGCTATAAAGCAATTTCTTCCAGGCAACCATGTGTTGAACTGGACAAAAAAAGCTAAGAAATGGCTATGCGTCTGGTTTAAGAACAACTAACTCGTTAAGAAATTAAACAGATCAAAGGAAGACCTAGTTTCAATTCCTGGCTGGGTCGGGTAAGCATTTAATTTTTTCACTGTATCTTATAAATATTTAATTCAGCTTCAGTGCAGCAATTAGCACTTAAAAATCAAAAGTAAAAATAAAGTACTTACGAAGTTCCAATTGGTAGCAAATATGTATCCTAAGTTACATGAAGTGACAATACTAGTTATATTATTTTCGAATCCGTAGGCGCATAGCATGCTTCCAGCCACTACAGTGAAAATATGGTGTAGCACAAACAAAATGTGTCCTATAGTCTTTATTAATAGGAGCGTAAGGCCTATTTTCGTTAACTTCGTTATAGAACCAGATTCTATATCAAAAGATTGCATTTTTATTATTTAATACTTGATTAGGTTATTTTAATATTAGATTTGTTGCCTATTTAATTAGATAATTTACACACTTTCACTTTCCACATAATTTCTATATACTTAATATTTATAGTTTTAAATAATCATTGCAAATGGTATAATTTATTCTAATGTATGTAACACAATCACTGAACTGCAAAGAACTGTCGTCACTTGTTAATGATACTGAAAATATGTTTCAAAATAAAATTATCGTATGTCAATTGTTACAATTTAAATTTTCAAAGAGTTTTCCCACAAAATTCAATTCAAATAGATCTTATTTGAATTAACACACACATGCACAAGTATTTGAATCGACAGTCACTTGTCTGATACGTATTGAAATAATAGCAATCTGATTATTTTGTAGAAAGTACTTTCGTTTATAGGCATTTGTTAAGAGATGTTATTATTTTCAATTCGATTAGCAGTTATATTGTGACACGCACACAAAGATATAATTTAAATCTATCGTCACTTGTTTAGAACGTATGGAAAGAACCGTTTTTCACTTGTTATATAATTATAGAAATATGCATTGTATTATGTACCTATTTTGTTTTGTTGTTTATTTTTATTAAAGGTAAGGTAACACTGATTTGAAAGTCACTTGTCTTCGTAGGTATGCTCGAATTTTAAATGTAGGTAGGCATGTTGAACTTTTTGGTTGCTAGTAAGTAGTTCACTTTTCTTTTTAATTTTATTTCAAAATTAGATTGGAATAGACTAGGCGTTTTAGACGTTATCCTTCTCGCGTGCGTTGGAGATGGACACGACCGGGTACAAGACTGTTCTTAAGCCAATTATAGTTATATTTTATCCTCAATCTGAATCCTGTTTCGGTATCCACACATCGTCTTGGCATCTCGCCTCAGATTTTTCGAATCAATGGGGCTCAGTATTTCGAACGTGTTCCAAATATGCCAAACTTTTTTGTGTTGCCCCTCTTTTTGTGGATCGTTGACCGCGCTTACTGTACATTTTTGTTTTTTATCTATTGGATTAGCATAGGTCTATTATTTGTATGTTTTTAATTAATCTACATTTACTTTTCTATATACAGGTAGTTTTTTTTTAATTATGTCGGTACTGATTATTACTGGAACTACTGATCCATTATTAGTAATTATTTCACTCTTCCTCAACAATTCCTTGTTCATATATTTTTTAATACGTGTTGTATGACGCTGAACTCCACCGAAATGCCTGGACTGATTTTGATGAAATTTAGTGTGCGTGTTTAAGTGGGTATCTAGGTGGTTTCGATTTACAATAATATTTGGACCCAGTAGGTGGCGCTGAAATAGTGGTTCATGATGGGATACGGGTGATCTCAAGTGGACGAAGTCACGAGCTGGCCACGACTCCTTGATCCGATCTGATCTGATCTGAACCCCTCGGAGAATCTAGTAGGGCGCGGGAACACGCACTAGCGCGTGATGCCGTTCCCTCTAGAAAACCTGTGACGGTGCTTCGTTTCACACGACTTGAGGAACCCTTTAAGTTTCTCGCCACCCCCAATAAGCCTGGTGAAGCTGAATATGTGAAGATAGCGCGGGCGTGTCCCCGTTCCATACTAGATTCTTCGAGGGGTTCGGGAGTGGAACAACCCGAATGCGCTAAACGCTAGGATCTCGGCTCGGGTTAACCGGGTCGAGGTGGTGAAGAGAAGCGCCCAGGTACATGTTTGTACCTGGTATAGAGCGCGTGTGAACCGGCTCGTCGTATCGTATGCATCCTTTTTTATAAAACTTTCATTAGAAAATTACGTGCCAGTGGCGCCTCTAGCGCGCATTGAAGGAACAATTAGAGACGAGTGGCAACAACGCCATCTGTTATCTACGTTATGAACTAACTTGTTAGTTAAAAAGCATGTGTGACTTTTCAAATAGTATCGGCTTAACGCAACAGATGTCGCTGTTAGTATGTTAGATCCTTTGATTAACTATTGTGAATCATCTTATATTAATAGCGTAAGCCGATTTTTGTCCCAGTGATTATGGAACGATAGCTGTACATAAAAAATCGGTTATGGTCTCATTTTGAAGAGCTCCAGCCGTAGATGTGCAGAAAAATAAATAAACCTGTCATAGGTCTCGAAATTCCTAAAAAATCTGTTGAATAAACGTGAAGTTTGCGGGCGACCCACTAGTTTACTTTGATTCTTTGATGAAAGGGGATAAATCATAAGTTCATTTTATGTCCCCACTGCTGGGGCACGAGTCTCCCCTATGGATGGGGAGGGAGAACGTGTCAAAAACCACCACGCGGGCCCAGTGCGGATTGGGGGTTGTTAACGACTGCTAATGCAGCCGGGACCAACGGCTTTACGTGCCTTCCGAAGCACGGAGGAGCCCGAGTTGGTAAATTTTTGGATTTGATAAATAAAAACAAAAAAAAACAAAAAAAAAAGGTTTTTTTAAAACATTCACCAAAATAAAGGATAGATAGTGAAGTAACAGCATTTACCCTAAATAGTATTTAGAATGTCCCACTGCTGGGCAAAGGGCTCCATCATTGAAATCAAATCATCGCTACAATTTATTGACTTAATCACCACGCCTCCCAAATGCGGGTTGGTGAGAGATAACAAACCCGGGCTATTACCTACAGGGTGACCTTTTTATCACCGTCCAAACCTTTTAAGATGACTCCCGTGATACAAACGAACAACTCTTAATACTGGATCAACTCCCTAACTCGAAAATAAAATTCAGCTGTTCCATACAGAACATCAATATTCATTCGACCAAAATGTATGGAACAGCTGAATTAGAAAAAAATGTCAATCGCTAGTGACTATTGTCACCAGTTTGTGTGTATGTATGTGTGTATATTTAAATATTATTCATATTAGATATTATTATATTTTCTTTTTGTTTTTTTTTACATGTGTGATTGTCCTTTATATTTTGTATTTTTATTTGTGATGGAAATTGTCCTTTTATGATAGGGCATTTTCCAATATTTTTGACGCTGTAAGGGAGAAAAGAGCTGGACACTTGCTGAGTTTCTTGCCGGTTCTAGATCTCCCGCCCAGAGTAGACTTACGAACGGATGGCATGATGGATGACGTTCAACGTTCATAAGAGCCATTTCTAGCCTATATTGAATAAACGATTTTGAATTTTGAATTTTTTTAAATTACCTATATTTGTTGCTTCTTCACGCTGCAACGGATGGATGGATTTGGATGAAATTCGGCATACAGATAGTTTATAACCTGGGTTAAAACATAGAATACTTTTTATCCCGATATTCACACGGGAACGGGAACCAACGGGTGAAACCGCGAGCGGCCGCAATCTCAACAAATTTTATATTTGATATTTTTTAACTAACCTCTTTTTTAGTACCGCTTGCTCCAAATGTATTGTTCTCTGTCACCAGAGGGTGCCTAGTATGACTTTTATATGATATTCAATCACGTTAACAAAAACGAAAATTAGTATGGCATTGGGGTTCACTCAACCCGCTATACACTACTTTAAAGTTTATACTGACACCCCCTACCAACCTTCCGGTTACAAAGTAGGTGTCAGAATAACCTTACGCAAGCGCAAGGGACCATCTACGTCAGGTCATAACGCCAGATCAGAACACGCCGGTACGCATCCTTCATCCAGTACTTTTAAGACTAGTGTCTCAAGCTAGTCGCCCCGTGGACACGTATAGTCCACTACCTAATGTCCAGATAGGTCACCGGAGCTGTAAGCTCGCTCACTTCTCGTTGCACTAAGAGCACGACTCGCAGTGTACCACTGCTTGGGCCGTCAACTCTAAAGCCGACTACCAAATGTCCTCTTTGGTGGCGGAGTTGTAAGCACACTCACTTCTCGGTACCCATCCAGGCACCTGATCAATTCCAAATTCCTACGCGGCTGATTAAACCGGAGGCCTTTCCATCTAGCGGGCACCTCTACTAGTTCTCCAGACTAGTACCGGAGATGTTGGAGTAACTACTCAGTGAAAACCACCGAGCACCACACCAACTAAGGGTAACTCACGTACCCCGCAGATCTTTTCGCTTCAGGCCCCCACCGGACCGCTACTAAGACCCGCTCGCTATGCACGAAATGGAAGCCTGGCCAGACCAACCAGGCAGACGAACATTCCCACTTCTATAGCTAACCACATGCCACCACGAGTCCAACCCATGTCCGGGGCCTGCCGGAGACGCCCGCAAAGGCATAACCAGCAGGAGGCTTAGGATCTGGAACTCCCGTGGTACTCTTGAAAAGACAGCCGGACCCGTGGTTCCAGCTGCCATACCCTACCTATCAGGGTCAGTAGATAAAATTCAAAAAAATTCAAAATTCAAAATCATTTATTCAGTTTAGGCTACAAGTAGCTCTTGTGAATGTCACTATGCCATCGGTTCGTAAGTCTACTCTGGGCGGGAGATCTTGTACTGAGAAGAACCGGCAAGAAACTCAGCAAGTGTCCAGCTCTTTTCTCCCTTACAGCGTCAAAAATATTGGAAAATGCCCTATCATAGCAGGACACTTTCCATTACAAATAAACACAAAAAATATATATAAGACAACCACAACATGTAAAAAAACAAAATAAAAAAATGTAAGTTAACAAATTTACATCAGACAATTATGTAAAAGTTTCAATTTCCACAATGTCATACAGCACCACTACAGTCATTTAGATAGGGACATGGCATTGGGGTTCATCACTAACTCGACACAAGGGACCGGACGGAGTTAGTGAAACTCAACATGAGTACTTATCACTTATTAATGCGTTATCTGGACGCGCCAAGATTTTTACGCGTGTCCACATAGTGAAACTTAAATTAAATCACTTCTAAGTTTTCGCCAACTGGACACATGTTCGCATTTTACCCGAATCCATGACAAAGTACAGTCAGGCAGATTTAGTAACCAAGCGAGCTTTGTATAGGAGTAGAGTGTATTTTTCAAGGTAAAAACAAAACCCCGACTGTTAAAACAACTACATAAAAAAGAATTATATACCTACGCGTAAAAACCGGACTAACGTAAAAAAAATTACTGCAAAGAGAAAAAACTGAAATGAAAAAAAAACAAGTTCGACGATCCCAGAATTCAATTTGAGCAATGTTGAATGCAACGTGTAATATTTCATTATCCGATACCTATACTTAAACAATAAAATCTATAATAAATTAGTATATAAAAATACATTGAATATCGATAGTTGTCGCAGGCGGGGACAATCACCAACCAAAGAGAGTGCGGATATAATTGAGCTAGCCACGGTCGCTTGGTCGATGATTGTTCCAGTCTGCAACAACTATTAATATTCAATGTATTTTTAGATGGTCATTTAGATAAATATAGGTATCGGACAAGGAAATATTACACGTTACATTCAACATTGCTCAAATTGAATTCTGGGATCGTCGAGCTTGTTTTTTTCTTTTCAGTTTTTTCTCTTTGCAGTTATTTTATATGTATATGTTAGTCCGGTTTTTACGCGTATATAATTGTTTTTATATAGTATAGCGCCTGGCGACATACGAGAAAAGTTAAAGTATTGCCATTCAATTTCTCGTTTTCGTTAACTTGATCGAATGGCGAATGAAACCAGCACTTTATAATAGATAGCTCGGAAAATGACTCCATCCCACCTGACGTTAAGTGAAATTGGCACCCCAGGAGGCTACTTCGATGTTCGATGCCATATAATTTGTTAACTTAGATTTTTTTTTTTTTTGGTTTTTTTTTTTTTTTTTACATGTTGTGGTTGTCTTCTGTATATTTTTTGTGTTTATTTGTAATGGAAAGTGTCCTATATGATAGGGCATTTTCCAATATTTTTGACGCTGTAAGGGAGAAAAGAGCTGGACACTTGCTGAGTTTCTTGCCGGTTCTTCTCAGTACAAGATCTCCCGCCCAGAGTAGACTTACGAACTTGATGGCATAGTGACATTCACAAGAGCTACTTGTAGCCTAAACTGAATAAATTATTTTGAATTTTGAATTTTTTTGAATTTTATCTACTGACCCTGATAGGTAGGGTATGGCAGCTGGAACCACGGGTCCGGCTGTCTTTTTAAGAGTACCACGGGAGTTCCAGATCCATTCCAGGACAACAGATGACGCGCCACAATTAATTCAATTCTGCACTTCATTCACGCGATAATATCATTCGTCACGTTAATACTACCTACCTATTCACAATTATCAACAATTATCTTATGGCAGCAAGGTCGATGGATGCAATCGTGTCACTTTACTGGACAATCATGTTTTATGGTAACTGTAAATGCATAGACAGTACAAACGTTTATTGCTTTTAATTATCAGCGCTAGCTCATCATCAGCTCATTTTATGTCCCCACTGCTGAGGCACGAGCCTTCCCTATAGATGGATAGGGAGAACGGACCGTAAACCACCACACGGGCCCAGTGCGGATTGGTGGTCGTTAAAGACTGCTAATTCAGCCGGGACCAACGGCTTTACGTGCCTTCCGAAGCACGGAGGAGCTCGAGATGATAAAATTTTGGTCACCCATCCGATGACCGGCCTTTGCGAAAGTTACTTAACCTTAGCAATCGCAGACCGTGGTGCGCGTTAACCACTGCGCCCCATTGTACCAAAAACAGTTATTATAAATCTATATGAAAAAATTAAATCCCTTATTATATCCCTGTGCGGTGCCGGGGATAAAGAATTGCACCACCCCATTTCTTCCCGTGGGTGTCGTAAAAGCCGACTGAGGGACCATACCAGAGGATGGGCAGCATCTCTCTGAGGTTAAGTCTCAACTTACTGCGATCGCCAACCCGCCTGCCAAGCGTGGCCATTACGGCAAATACCCCTCATATCCTCGGGGGAGGCCTTTGTCCAGCAGTGGACGTCTTTTGGCTGAGATGATGATGATGAAAAAATTACAAAAATAAATTACAAGAATAAAGTAATTTGTTCGCAACAAAATTTGCGCTAAAAATTATATAAACGAAACAAAAACATTTAATAATCTATATGAAATCAACACTGTCAATAGTAAAATCAATTAATAAGACATATATATTTTTAGTAAAACTTGAAACCATTTTAACTTATAATCATTTAGCTAATTTATTTATTTATTTATTTATAATTGGATTACCAACATAAGTAACAGTAATTACAATAATATATAAAAAGTACAACAGATAATAAGCTAACTGTCCTTACAATTATAGGTAAACACATCAGGCATAGAGTAATCATAATAAATAGATAATGTTATTATGAACAATATTGGAATCAAAAACGAAAGAAAGTTCACTTTTAAATAAAACAAAAAGAAAAGAAAATAAAGAGAAATGGCCACTCAAGCTAAACGTCAACAATGGACTTAATACAAGATAAAAATTTGTGGAGACTTTGAAAATGTATGTCAAGTAATAATACTAATAGTCATATTACTCTCAACTTTATAATATTTATCAGTGGTTAATGGTGTTGGTTTCACAATTATTAAGCTATAAATTACCTAAACTGCTGTATGTAACATATATTGTGAAACCCAATAAATGAAAAAAAAATACGTCCCCACGTACGTACGCTGGGGCACGAGCCTTCCCTATAGCACAATATACGCACAATATACTCTCTGCTTCGCAATATACGCACGCACGCACGCACGCACGCACGCACGCACGCACGCACGCACGCACGCACGCATACACTTTCAGAGTGTTTTAAGATAATGTTCTCCTCCTGTACAATATTTCCCGCTCTCAGCTCAGGGAAAGGGGAAACGGCTGAAAACCAGCGCTGGAAAATCTCAGTGAAAGCTGAGCCATAGGATATATAATGGTGTTCGTTCACTCAAGCGGACGAAGTCATGAGCGACCCGCTAGTGCTTTAATATAGTTAGAATAAAATGTTATTAGAAAAAAAACAAACAACGAAAGCTCGAATGGGAATCGAACCCACGCCTTTGGATAAGCCTGACCGCTGAGCTACCGAGGCCCCAGAAACTCGTTGAATTTGCAAATTGCAAATCTTAGTACTGTAGTGATCGCGACTGCTTGGAGGCGCGGACCTACTGGCAGCCGTCGCGTTCTGAGTTTGAATCTATTCAACCTTTTTACCGCCAACAACTTCTATAGAAGTTCGAGATTTTCGTGCCGTCCACGCCAGCACTTCTATAGAAGTTCTTCTTTGTTAAAATACATTAATACGTTGGCGTACAGCGGGACATCGCGTGCAGGATAGTTGGGCGGTGAAATGGTTAAAACGACACGCGGCGGAAAAGAAGGACGATCGACTTGGGCATCAACCGCGGGAGCGGCGACATTCTTTGAATTATTACTAGCGACTCGCCCTGGCTTCGCACGGATGCAATGCTGATACACGCAACCGCTATGTCCCTGCATTTTGAATCTGTAATATCTTCGAAAATATTCATTTAAATTACATGCTGTAAAGGGCCATATTGATCTATATTAAATGCACAATGTATTTAATGTACTCAATTGGATAAGGATTAATGGTGTATTGCTTAAAATCGCTTCGTAAATAAGCCATTAAAATGATAAAAAATGATTATTGTGGGTTTTCCCTAAGAGCTAGACATATACCATCGCGGACTTTTTTGTAGACCTTTTTAAGGTGTACAATACTGTAGTACATTATTTTGATCTATCTTGTTGGATTCAGCCAGCGTTTGTAATGTAAGCGCAAAAAAATGTGAAATCTCTAATATTATCAGTGTTTCTCTATATTATGCATGTATTTATAAATATAAACCTTCCTCTTGAATCACTCTATCTATTAAAAACCGCATCAAAATCCGTTGCGTAGTTTTAAAGATCTAAGCATACCTACATACATACATAGGGACAGCGGGAAGCGACTTTGTTTTATACTATGTAGTGATATTCTTGTTTTGCTGATAATACCAATATAATATTAATCGCTCCAAGTGTTTTTTAACCTGCTACGCTTCTCCCATTTTAAGTAAAGGCCCGTCAGGTCTATACAGTACCTACTTGCAATGTGATGTTAGGGCTGGCATTTAATAACCTGTATAGTGAGATTCCTGATATTAAATCCCTTCTATTCCATAAATAGAGTGTTTTATGCTAATGGAGCTCGATGGGGCGCAGTGGTTAACGCGCACCACGGTCTGCGAGTGCTAAGGTTAAGCAACTTTCGCAAAGGCCGGTCATCGAATGGGTGACCAAAAATTTATTATCTCTCGCTCCTCCGTGCTTCGGAAGGCACGTAAAGCCGTTGGTCCGCATTAGCAGTCGTTAACAACCACCAATCCGCACTGGGTCCGCGTGGTGGTATATGGCGCGTTCTCCCTATCCATCCATAAGGAAGGCTCGTGCCCCAGCAGTGGGGACATAAAATGAGCTGATGATGATGATGATGATGATGATGATGATACGGAAACTTTTTGTTAAACTAGGTGCCTAGTGTAAGTTTTATTAACCACTACTTCGTCACGTTTACGAAAATAGGAAAAAAACCACGATAGCTCAATTGGGAGAGCACCTGACCCGGTATTTCAGAAGGGTGCAGGTGAAGGTAAATTAAAAGATAATATCATTGGATACATTACTCCAAATATGGAGAGAAAACTCGACTCTTTGCAATGCCCGTACATTGACATTAGAGGTAAACCTATTTGCTGAGAACCTACGTCAAAACCGTAACCTACTAGATTTTGTAGACCAATCAAATGTAAATAATTAAATAAAATAGAAAAAAGTAAAAAAAAAGAAAAAAAACTTAAATAAAAATTATTCACTATCATGTATACTTTACCCTCCTTTCAGCTTAGTACCCCCGTTCCGACTAACGTTGTATAGTTTACGGGTAAGCACGGTGCCTTCATCTCACCTGGCTATCTTATCTGTAGCTGCTTATACACAACAATGCTACAAACACTGATATTACGGCAACATATTTAGATAAGACGGTGGTAGCTATCCAGGTGGGCTAACAAGCCCTACCACCAACCAAACCGAGTACACAAACATGTACCCCCCGCTGGGAATCGAACCCGGGACCCCTGGGTCTAAACCAGTGGTCTTAACCACTAGACCACAGAGTCGGTTAAACAAACACTTTGACAAAGAACTCGTAAGCACACAGTGTATTCTTTAAAGTGAATTACCATACATTTGTTTATCAGTAATCTACGGGGAACACTATTGTTAAGATGACACCTACACAAAAAAATGGGGTATTAGCATAATAAATTCATAAAGCACGGAAGCACGTTTTAAAACAACTTAAGGCGAGCGTTTCCGACTGTGAGATTTCCAAGGCGTTCCGCTCGGGACTGAATGATGGCGCGAGCGTCGGATTAGGCAATAATGTGGATTTTATTGAACGTTTACTTATTATTAAAATTGTAATGGCCGACAACTATTACATATTCAAAGACAATTGGTTTGGTATATTTTTCTTCGTCTGAAACGGTGTATAGCCTCAATAAAATGATATTTAGTTTATTAATAAGACGTATGTTTGATATTACATTCGATGCAGGAAATTGTGAAATATCGTAAAAATACCAGCCGAAATTACTAGATAAAAGGCCAATGAATAACATATATTTTTTTGGATTTAAAATCTTTATACATTTCGAATAAAACTCATTTAAAAACACCGTTTTTCGGAAACCCTCGCCTTAAACGACAGTTAATTTAGTATTAGGTATTTTTTTTGTTTTTTTTTTGTTTTTTTGACTGTTGTTTGTTATTTCTACGAGTTTCGGAGTGGTTAAGCGATCGGCCTATGTCCGTAGGTCAATTCCGGGGTCAAGTGAGTTTCATTTAAGTGAAGTAAGTAAACAGCCTATAATTGTCCCACTGCTGGGCAAAGGCCTCCATCATTGAAATCAAGTCATCGCTACAATTGATGGGTGATGGCACCACGCTTGCCAAATGCGGGTTGGTGATCACAAACCAGGGCTATGCATCGAAAATTCCGAAATACATTTTGCCCGACCTGGGAATTGAACTTGGGATCTTCGAGTATAAGGCCAAGCGCTCTGCGACTCGACCATCGAGGCGTCATATAATTACGTTCATAAATATGTATTAACATATCATCATCATCTCATTTTATGTCCCCACTGCTGGGGCACGAAATAGATAGGGAGAACGGGCCATAAACCACCACGCGGGCCCATTGCGATCGGTGTTTGTTAACGATTGCTGATGCAGCCGGGACCAACGGCTTTACGTGCCGTCCGAAACACGGAGGAGCTCGAGATGATACATTTTTGGTCACCCATCCGATGACCGGCCTTTGCGAAAGTTGCTTAACCTCAGCACTCGCAGACCGGGCGCGTTAACCACTGCGCCATCGAGCTCCTCATTATTTATTATTTATTAACATTTATTATTAACTTAAACGATAAATGATTGTTATGATCTTTCCTAAATATATCTTGTATTTAACAAATTATTTGAAGGGAGACTTCTTGGCGGGAAAGTGAAGAGTCATGTCTGTGGTTTTGTTTTATTTTCTAAAATTTGTGTTATGTCGAATATTGATGTGAAATAATGGTGGACTATTAACCGTTAAGTGTTGGTTAGTGCGCATGAGTGTTGGCAAATGAAACAAACCAGTGCAACTTCACTTTTCAAATTCTCTCAAGAAGTCTGCCCGAGGACTTAGTAAAGCCCCACCACATCTTTACTGAGATACTCGAGGCGTTGGGGGGTTCATTTCACACTTCTCATTTCTATTATCATAATCATCATTTATACAAGAAGGAAATATTATTTATTTATATATTACTTGTAAGAAAAATTACTTTGACACTGGCTAAATGTGCTAATCGCACGAAGCCATCAACAAAAGAAAAAAAGTTATTTGAACGTCAAATATAAAGACATGAGTTCCTAATCCTTACGGTGGAGACTTTGTACCGAGAAAAAGCCTCAAGAAACAACAACGTATTACTTTTTTTGGTTCATCATTGTTACATTTGTATACCTATTATATTATTTCTATACTATTAAGTATAGAAAAATTATTAAAATAAAAATATGTATGTATATTTTTATTTCAATTTAAAGGTATATAGATATATTACATTAATTCAAATGTAGATAATTTGTCATGCGCTATCTAGAAATCTTGCATTTTTTTTCACATTTTATAAAAAGTTTAACTCATCATAATTTTTATTTAAGTAAAGGCATTTCAGCAACATTACTTAGAAGATTACTATAAAATGCTACCTTGTTTTTAACAAAATAAAAAAATACTTTAATCAAAGTCGGAAAAATTCAACTTACCAAATTCCAGTTTGTGAAGAATGCCATAGCGAAATGTCCCATGAAGCGGAACTGTTCGTCCTCATGCGTCACAGCCCTAACGAATATAATACCACCCATCACAGACACCAAAAACGCGTAATAACAACATAACAAAGCGTGGTATAGCGTGGTCAATATTCTCAAAACCCGGCGACTTTTACGCAAATTCGTCGCTTCATAGTCATAGCCAACACTGCTTTCTACGTCTTGCGTTTTCATTTTTAAAAAAAGTTACAAACAATCCAAATTCAAATTATTAAAAAGTCATAGTTAAAGTTTTTGTTTTTTTTTAATTAACTAATCGTCAAACTGACACGATGTATCATTATTTCTCACGTTCAAAATTCAAATTCAAAACAATCCAAATTCAAAAATTTAGAAGTCATAATTAATCTTTCTGTTTATCACCGACTTCTTCAAATTAACTAATCGTCAAACTAACACACGTAGCCTTAATACTATCGTTGGGTTTTTAAAAACTTAAACGTCACTGCACTTAAAATACACAAATGAGGTTTGGAACCTTTTTATTATTTTTAATTTAACTAAAAGCCTTTATAAAATACACCTTGCGGCTTGACCGGTCACATGTCAATGCAAAACAAACTTCAATGCCACCATCAAGAGATAAAACGACGGTCTGCAAAGAAAACTAGATTTTAACACAACCGGTATTTATATTAACTGGTTATAAATCATTTGATTTTGTCTTCGATCATTAGATAATGCGTCGTGATTATGGCATAATATTATATTGAATGCATAAAAATGACAAAAATGCGGACTTTGGTGCCCATTAGGAATTAAGTATTGCTATTTATAGTTTGATAGTTAGTTAAATATTTTTTAAACCAACATTGATTTGCAATCATTTTCGTTCAATGACATTGTCAATTTAAATTGTTAATTTTTACTTTTTATTTTCAAGTGCTAATTGCTGCACTGAAGCTAAATTAAATATTTATAAAATTTGGCTGGGTCGGGTAGGCGTTTAATTTTTTCACTGTATTTTGTAAATTTTATAAATATTAAATTGTTAATTCGTAATTCTGAACAACTACAATTCTTAAGTGTTCGTATGACATAAATCTTCTTCTTATCTTATCTTATCTTATCATATTAATTGCATTGGTTACTTACAAGCTCTATGGTATATGCTGGTTCGAAATTA
Organism: Eudonia lacustrata; assembly: GCA_947562085.1. Taxonomy (NCBI): domain Eukaryota; kingdom Metazoa; phylum Arthropoda; class Insecta; order Lepidoptera; family Crambidae; genus Eudonia; species Eudonia lacustrata. The sequence continues at coordinate 1,460,299 of OX387336.1, read as the reverse complement.
TTTTTTATTTTTCTGAATTTAAAGTACGTATTTACTTATTTTAAGTAAGTATTTTTGCGACGTAATTTAAACAAAACATTACAGAACTAAAATCTATTGCTTTTGGCAGTCATATTCATATTCATATCTTTATTGCACTCCATAAGTTACAAAGATGTTAAAAATATAAGTAGGTACATTTATGGACCCTGTAGGGCACGGCAAGTAGGAGAGGCGAGGAGTCACCTTGCTCGTATTCACAAATTTTTATTTTTTAGTTTATTATATTTATATTAGTCATTTACATACTATACATATATACATACATATCCCCACGTCCTTCTCCCAAAGACAGAGCTTCAAAACCACCATTTTTTTTAAACTTGCCGTTACTCACATATTTATCATAATCAAAGTATTGCTCCGAAGTAGAACAGATAACTTCAGTGATGGGTTGCAGCCGACCGCCTGACGTGCGAGCATCTTGGAACCCTTGTCCCTTAGTCGGCTCTTACCACATGCACGGGAAGGCAGCCAGGTGATACAATACATACATTATTTTCAAGTCCCAGACCAGCATGGGACGGTAAATAATAGTTTACGGAAAAATACGTAATTCATGCAGCGCTCGCGGCATAGCACTGGTTTATTCTAAAAGGTTAATATATAAACATGGTATCTTTAAAGAGTCAGGGCTAACTACCTCCTTTAGACGATTCTGCGCAATGCAAACCCTTTGATAGTCATGCAGTAAGGTGCAAGTCTCATGACAGAATAGTACCTAAATATTTTTTTTCTTAATTAATGGCTTCGTGCATTTAGCACATTTAGCCAGAGGCGTTACGGTGATCTCGCATAGATTTATTGAAAGAATTTGGAAAGGGTATTTTTTTTCAATTGCCAACACTCGTGTACGTTACAAGCATATCATTTTCACACACACACACACACATTTTTCTTCCTATGTTTTTTTAATGGATACATAAAACAAAATTGGCGGGAAAATGTAGTCATGTCTGCGGATATGTGTTATTTTATAATATTTGTGTTATATCGAATATTAATGTGAAAAAATGCATGCCGTGGCTGTCTTTAATTAAAAACTATACTAAGATAAGGCTTATGTTTATAACAGTATCATTGTTTTTGCTAGTATATGTTTTTGTTGACTGTCCAAATAATAAATAAATAAATAAATGAATAAAATGGTGGATTGTTAATATAATTTTTAACGCAAATTTTGTTGCGAATAAATTACAAAAACACAAATGTTGAAAAAATTTCCACGAGCAGGATTTGAACACGCACCTTTCTGACATACCATATTTTTTTTGTTTTTGTAAAATGGTGGATTATTAACCGTTATCGGATATTGAGGCTCAAGTGGAGTTGGAAGACACTTGGCCAGACGGAGTGACGACAGGTGGACCAGAAAGCTGACTGAGTGGTGGCCGAGAGACGGTTACAGAAAAAGGGGACGTCCACCGGCGAGATGGGTCGACGATATAACCAAGGCCGTGGGTTGCACGCGACCCAGACTAGCGAAGACTAGAGAAGACTAGCAAAGAGAGACCTATGCCCAGCAGTGGGTCGCGAGGGGCTGATGATTATGATGATGAAGTGTGCATGAGTGTTGGCAAATGAAACAAAACAGTGCAACAACAGTATTCAAATTCTCTCAGGAAGTCCGCGTGAGGACTTAGTAAAGCCCCAACTTCTATAGTGATACTCAAGGGGTTAGAGGAATATCATTTATCACTACTTATTACTAGTATTATCATTCATCATCATCATCACTACATAGTATAAAACAAAGTCGCTTCCCGCTGTCCCTATGTATGTATGTATGCTTAGATCTTTAAAATTACACAACGGATTTTGATGCGGTTTTTTTTTAATAGATTCAAGAGGAAGGTTTATATGTATATATACATGCATAATATAGTAGAGAAACACTGATAATTTTAGGGGATTCACATTTTTTTGCGCTTACATTGCAAACGCTGGCTGAACCCCACTAGATAGATCAAAATAATGACTACAGTATTGTACACCTTAAAAAGGTCTACAAAAAAAGCCGAAATGGTATATATCTATCTCTTAGGGATAACCCACAATAACCATTTTTTATCCTTTACTTTTTACGAGAAATAATGGCTTATTTACAAAGTGATTTTAAGCAATACAGCATTAATCCTTACCCAATTAAGTACCTTAAATACATTGTGCATTTAATATAGATCAATATGGGCCCTTAATGCATATAATTTAAATGAAAATTTTCGAAGATATTACAGATTTAAAATGCAGGGACATAGCGGTTGCGTGTATCAGCATTGCACCCGTGCGAAGCCGGGGCGGGTCGCTAGTCATATATAAACAAAGGAAATATTATTGTTTATTTATATTAACACGTAAGAAAAATTCATTTGACACTGGCTAAATGTGCTAAACGCACCAAGCCATCATTATTATTATTATACTCTTTATTCATTTTTTTCCTTAAAACTAGATTTTTACAATATTTTAATATAAAAGCAATAAAACATTATAAAAACCTAATATTATTATTATTATTATTATATTACTGTATCAGCAATAGCTGTACCACTCCTGGGCAAAAGGGCAAAGGCCTAATTAAAAAAAATGCTATAAAAAAATAAGATGACGTCTTAGCGGGAAAGTGAAGAGTCATATCTGCGCTTTTGTTTAACTGAGCTAACCGCACAAAGCCTTCATTCAATAAGAGAGAAAAAAACAAAATAAGAATAAATTTGGGTGTTCATGAAAAAAACTTTGACGTGCGCATACAAAAACTTACGATGCTACCCTGTTTTTGCTTCGATAATAAATCTGTGTAGCCTACAGAGTTATTTTTAATTCGACCTCGACCTTCTGCGCAGGCACATATAATAATTATATGTAATTACTATACGAGTACTATAGCTCGCTATGATCGTCAGAGCGAGACTTGGCTCTTGACTATAATATTATCAAAGCGATGCTAGAAGTAGCGATGCAAAAGAATCAGTCCTTTTAAGCTTTAAAATTTCTAGATTCCCAAATTCTCAGCGCTTCAAGCATGTTTGCTGAAGCAGGTGTTGGTTTTCAGAGCATAATCAGGAAGCGAACTTCGTCAATATGCAGAGTACTCCTCCTCCTCGCTTCGTATTCCTCGTGTTTGAGGGTCGTGATCACCACCTCCCAGCAGTCTTTCTCTAATAATGTTTCCGGCGGCATGCATCGCGTCAAAGACTGAAGTGTCGAGTGCGTGCGAATCTGTTCGGACCAACGCATCGGGCTGCGACCTCGAGTTCCTTTGCCGTCGACTTTGCCTGTCACTATTAGTTTTTCCAGGTTGTCGCCTTCTGTCCTGGCAATGTGACCGAAGTAATCAAGGACACGCTTGAGACAGATGGTAGAAAGTCTTGTCGTGACCTTGAGCTTTTGAAGTATTGATACGTTGGTCCGAAGTGCTGTGCTGTCCATGGTATTCTGAGCATTTTTCTCCAACATCACATCTCGAAAGCATCGTTGCATCCACGATCCGCAGCTTTGAGAGTCCAAGTCTCAGCACCATTTAGGAAAATGGAAAAGACCAAGGTGCGGACTGTTTTTAGCCTCACTTTTCTGTTTCTCCACACTTTTTCCAGATAAGACATGGCATCCTTATCCAATATACTTGTTTGAGAAATTAACTTTTAATGAGGACACTTGCAAAAAGAATCTGCGTTCTACCACTCAAAATCAGCTCAAGATCCCAGCTCATAAAACTGCACGATATAGGGGATGTTTTAGGTTTAACGCGGCAAAGATATGGAACGATCTCCCACCGCCACTCCGTAATAAAGTTAGTACATCAACATTTAAGAAGTATTATAAAATGGCTTTACTCTGTAAACAAATTGCCGCGGAAGATTTAAAAAGATCTTACCACAACAACCTGGCCCTAAAAGCAAAACATCAGTTACCAGTTAAAAATTATCACAATGTCATACAGCACTAATAAAGGTCAAAAATTGTCTAAGAAAGAAAAGAAACAAAATTAAACTATAGTTAATAATAATAAAAATAATAGTATGCAAGAGCAGACCAGCCTCCACAGGCGGCACCCGTTCACGAGTATGACATATGAATCATCCACTATCAGAGTCTACATCGTCTACTATCGTGCAAAGTACGGGAGAGCTCAAATAGAGTTCTGAGGGTATCTAATGATAAGCATGATTGTTCCATTCGTATGCATTGGACTAAAATGCTGAAAAAGGCTGGTACACTCAAGTTTTTAAATTAATATTTTTAAGCTTTGAAGTTTAAGTTGAGTTGAGTTTTAAGTTTTATAATGAATTTTATTTTTTGATGACTTACAACTTCTGCTATCAATTTTGATGGATTTTTAATCAGAAATAAAAGTTGTAATCCTACTAATATTATAAACGCGAGTTTGTAAGTATGGATGAATGTTTGTTACTCTTTCACGTAAAAACTACTGAATGAATTTAGATGACATTCGGCCGAGAGTCCTTTTTTTTTTTGTTTATTTATTTATTAAACAAAACATATCACAATAATATTAGTGCAACAGAAACCAGAAAGGTTTAGTCGTACACTAAGATCGTCTTTACACATTTAGTACGCAAAAACTTATTGTAGGTAAGTACAGTATTGTCTTGAAGGCTGGTAAGCACAGAAAAATCAGTAAACAAACTAGGCATATAATGACCGAAGTCTCACGCGCATCTAGCTAGACGAACATTTCCGACGGTGTCCGAGCCGCCCGTCGTGCGATCACAAACAAATAGATAAGCCGTAGGCTAGGTCACCCACTCAATAGCGAGTATACAGTATGCTACAAATTACAAAATGTAAAGAAAAATGTAGTGCACTTTTATTTAAGATGAGATAATTTTAGAAAAAAAAAAAGAAAGTCGATATTACTCTGCTAATTTTGAGATGAAATATTTTTAAGGACATTTTTTATGTTTTTCCGGTTTAGCTCATTTGTCAGATTAGAAGGTAACATATTTATTAAACTTGGAATTATGTAATGAAGTGTTCGTTTACCATGAATATTATTGTAGTCTGGTAATAATAATGTTTTTGTAGTAGCACTTCTGGTTGCTTTGCCATGATTTTTAATACTTTTTAAGCTATCGTTGAAATAATAAACCTGGATTAACACATAGGATACTTTTTATCCCGATATTCCTACGGGAACGGGAACCACGCGGGTGAAACCACGAGCGGCCGCTAGTATTATTATTAGAAAAGACTCGACTACATTTTACACAACTCAAGTCTGAGAAGAAGCCTAGAGTTACCAGTCTTTAGAATAAGACTCAGTCGTTACACCAAAAGACAAATGAGTCGAGCTCTTCTTAAAAGAACTAGCGTCTGCGAGTCGTGCTTTCCGGTAGCCTTAGTAGACAAGGCAAGCCCCGGATCACTTGGAATCTGTGATTCTTCCCCTGGGCAAAAACAAACGACGGGTTGCACTCCGGGAGTGCCGGCAGAAGTGAAAACTTGAATATTAACGTTGTGCATTTTTGATATTTTGGAATGGTTAGGGAATAATTTTACACGAATTGCTTTAATTATCAGTATAAAAGTACTATCATTTATGTGGTAGAATACAATATTTATTTATTGCGCTATCGTACACAAACGTGACAATTTATTCGCGCAAGCGCCCTGCGCCGCCTAAACGAAACAGCAGGCATACATTTTCGCCGCGCCGTAGAAAGAGAGGGGGATACTTCCTCTCCTACGCCGCGCCGGCTGTCTACTCTCCATCCGTCTTACGAATTTTCGATCAGGTCACGTGTCCTGACGCGAATTTAACATTTTTTACCCATTACAAAAAAAGTGTACAAAGCCTCTAAAGAAGTTTTCACTTCAGAAAAAAAAGAGTCGTGCTCGATGTTCAAGATTTTTAGGTGAAAATTCGATAAATTTATGGTTGGGTGTGGTGCGTGGTCGGGTGAGCGGGCTTACGCGAACGAGCGTTTATTTTTTAGTGCTACGCAGACGTGCGATTCGTATTTACAGATTTTGAAAATATGATTATTATTTTTTCATATTTTTTTTATAATTTATTTGTAATAAGTATAAGCATTACGACCGCTGCTATGAATATGGCGTGAATGCAAATCAACAAGTTGTATATTATCCTAAGTTATATGAAGAAATTATATTTTAAGTTGTTATAAAGTATTTTATGTTGTTATAAATAAATTTCAGGACTGACCATTAAACTTGGCACCCATAGATCTCACTTTTTTTGTCGTTGAAGTCAACAACCAAGGCATATATCATAATAGTGAACTTGGCTCTCATTTCACATTTATGTTTTTGATGGGAAATCATTACTTTTTGTACAGATATTATTAATACAATGAGTAATACACTCGTTATACTACATCCACGTGAATACCTTAAAATCCACATAGAGACCAGCTGTCATCAATTTTGATTGCTGATTGTTACATTACAGGCATCTTTAAATAAGTGTTCATTAGAATCAATTAATTAAAAAATATAATAAATTGATATAAATTTACTAGTTGCTGATTTATTCTTTTGTAATCGCCTAACTACCTATCTGGATGCCAAATTTAAACTTTCTAATGTTATGAGGGGATCTAAAGTGGCTCCAAATGATTCGAGTATATTACACACGGTGCTGCTCGCCAGTTCTGTTAGCTTAAACTTGGCATGTCATATATTGTTATTGTTTTATTGTAATTGTATTTCATGTCACTTTTAATTTCGAGATCACCCGTGAGATTCAAAAGTCACCCCTCTGATCTCAACTGATGACAAAGCCGAAGGTGGAAGGAAGCGCACTGCACCCGGCATCCTCAACTACTGAGGCACTGGCTATCTTATCTCTAGCTGCCGGAACACAACAATGCTACAAACATGAATTAAGGTGACACATCGCTAAACAATTATTCTAATACGGAGCGTTTGCGCCCCGTACCATAAAAAAACTGTTTTTTTTTTCTTTCCAATTAAAACTACAAATTAGTTTAAAAAAATGAACATTATTGAAGTATGTGTGAAGATTAATCTACTAAGAAAATTTAGATGCTTAAATCGGTCTGGTTTGCCTGTAAAATGCAAATCTATGTTTTAAAAGACGTTACTTTGATATTTTTTTCTCTGTTATAAAAGTTGACAAATCGTGTTTCTGTAACTAGCAAAATGAAGTCAATTAAATGAAAAATCATGTCATCAAATATCACTTTCATATGTTTTGTAATTGTTGGGGAAAATCAAGATCCCCGCCACGTAAATTTCCAATGCGTCTTGCCTTAAATAAATAGTCCCAAAAAAGCTGGCTAGCATAACCTCTCTGGATTGCAAAGCTAGCTAGCAGCTATTTGCAATGATGAAATTAGTAAAATAAATAGTCTATATGTACGGTCTTACCACCGTACATATTAGCTGACTTAGCGACCTACTTTGTTTCGCGTCGCGCCTACTGATTGTCTACTTTATATATATTATTGCATGATGTAGTACGCAACTACGCTTGCACTGAACAGTCTAGTAAAGAGTTACCTACAACTTTACTGTATTTACTTGGGAGTTTTAAATAAACAAACTGTTCAACTTTAGTGATTTCTTTGTCTGCGTACCACAACTACAACTACTTCAGTCAACTAACAGCATCCTCAAGTGCACGTAGTCGAACTGGCTCGTACACTTTAACTGTCCCACTGCTGGGCAAATGCCTCCATAATTGCAATCACGTCATCACTACAACTGATGGGTAATGGCTTAATCACCACGCTTGCCAAATGCGGGTTGGTGATAACAAACCCGGAGTATGCATCGAAAAATCCGAAACAGACTTTGCTCGCGGAATTGAACCCGGGACGACGGTTATCGGGCCGAGCGCATTGCCACAAAATCTATATATTAATACGTGAAGCAAAAACTTTGTACCCCTTTTTTACGAAAATTGTGAGGACGGAGGAGTATGAAATTTCGCACACTTTTAGTTTATATAGCGAAGGTTATCCGAATGTTAATATTTTTTTTTAATTATGCATAAAAATACATTAAATCAATAAAACCAACATTACACACACTACCATGTATTTGACACACACGCATACGTATTTGACACACGCGCTTAATAAACTCTTTTCAAAAGTGCAAGAGGAGCGGCCGAAATCTGTCAATGCCAATCCAAACTCACATTCTATCTTTTTTAATTTTTCATTGCTTAGGATACAATCCGTGCAGCCATAATAAAATTAAGATCGAATTTCGACCACTGGGCGACCACTTGTAATAATAATTACCTGATTCCATTGTTTCCAAGTAAGTAATTGTAACTCAATCTTAGAATAAACATTCAATCAGCAAGATTTCACAAGATTCACAATAAACACGTAATCACGTTTCTATGACAACAGTCTGCATTCATTAAACGATAGTGCAGGGGTAAACGCGCTCGGCCTGCAATTGCTGAAGTTAAGCAACTTCTCAAAGGTCGGTCAATGGGTGAGCAAAAATTTATCATCTCTCGCTGCTCCTTGCTTCGGAAGGCACGTAAAGCCGTTGGTCCCGGCTGCATTGGCAGTCGTTAACAACTGCCAATTCGCACTGGGCCCGCGTGGTGGTTTTCGGCCCGTTTTGTCCTGTGATGTTTCCACCCCTAGGGAAGGATCGAGCCACAGCAGACATAACAATGAGCTGGAGAGACAGAATGCGAAAGAGAATTTTAGTGGGTTCTTGAACACATCAGCATAATCAAACGATCTTGCTTGATCGTAAAGATTAAGCTACCTTTGGTGCGGAAGGTAAAGGGTTGGGTGAGCAAACAAAATCGTTCTCAGAAGATCAGCATTGCAGTGACTCACAAAAAAATGCTGTATGGAGTCCCTTGAGACACATTTTGTTTTTGTACAATTCTATAGGTATTCTAATACCTACCACTGTACCAAAAAAAAAAAAGAATATCATTTGGTCTCAGCATAAATTCAAATTCAAATTCAAAAATCATTTATTCAGTTTAGGCTACAAGTAGCTCTTATGAATGTCGCTATGCCATCGGTTCGTAAGTCTACTCTGGGCGGGAGATCTTGCACTGAGAAGAACCGGCAAGAAACTCAGCAAGTGTCCAGCTCTTTTCTCCCTTACAGCGTCAAAAATATTGGAAAATGCCCTATCATAGCAGGACACTTTCCATTACAAATAAACACAAAAAAATATAGAAGACAACCACAAAATGTAAAAAAAAAAAAAAAAAAAAAAAAAACAAATCTAATATATCAAATTTACATCTGGTATAAGTTTCAATTTCCACAATGTCATACAGTACCACTACAGTACTCTAATATAAAACATAAAAAAAACTAAGACTGAAATTAACGTTGTTTTGTTTTGGCCTGACATGAGTACCTACCTATGCCATAGCGAGAGCATTTAATTTAAAAAACAAACAAAAAATAATTCAAGGTAAGTTAGGTACCTACTTACGAGTATTGCGTTGCGTTCTGAATACTTAAATTTAATTGTAATTTCATTTATAAGTAAGCAAGTCATTTTTAACCGACTTCAAAAAAAGGAGGAGGTTATCAATTCGACTGTATTTTTTTATTTTTATTTTTGTTACCTCAGAACTTTTGACTGGGTGAACCGATTTTTATGAATCTTTCTTAATTTGAAAGCTGGTGTTTCCCATGTGGTCCCATTTTAATTTGGTTCAGTTCTGATGGTGAAATCCTCAAGGAATTGAGGAAACTTCTCAAATATTGTATGCATACCTATAGCGATTTTGGTATTTTCAGAAATAAGTCAAGCATTTGCATTCAGAAAGTATCATTTGATGAAGTGTAACTGATGAAAAAGACCACAGATTGCCATCGGAACTCCTCAATGAAAAGTATTTCACGGGTGGCGATAAAATATCTCGATTAAGATAGTTAAGCGACTATGACGAAGCAAAAGAAGGCAGGCACCGGAACCCAGTTTTTGATTTCCTACTTTGAGATAGGCGTTTCTCGTTTTCTTCGCTTGTCTGATTTTTAAGTAAGCAACCAGAGAACGATATTCGTTTCTTAATAATTCGGCTTTTCCGCGGTTTCACCCGTGTTAATTGATTACCATAAAAAAGGTTATAGTGAGTCACGGAATAGATAAATCGTTCTGCGTAGTGAGTCAACCTTAAAAGCTAGACATGCTGTCGCGGATCTTTTTTTAGAACTTTTAAAGAAGAACAATTTCGTAATACATGATTTTTGCGTAACTTTCACCGTTTACGCAGCGCACGCAAGGAAAGCTCTCAAAAAAAATATTCCCGTTTTTGCAACATTTTTCATTGATGCTCCACTCCTATTAGTCATAACGTGATGTAATATAGCCTATAACCTTCCTCAATAAATGGACTATTTAACACAAAAATATTTTTTCAATTCGAACCAGTAGTTTCTGAGATTAACGCGTTCAACCAAACAAACAAACAAACAAACAGAGAAACACTTCAGCTGTATAACATTACTAGCTGTGCTCGCGACTTCGTCCGCGTAGAATAGTGACTTTCGGCAGCATTTTTAATTTTTTAGGCTCTTGTTCCCGTTTTTGCAACATTTTTCACTGATGCTTCGCTCTTATTGATTGCAGCGTGATGTTTTATAGCTTAAAGCCTTCCTCGATAAATGGACTATCCAGCACAAAAAGAATTTTGCAATTCGAACCAGTAGTTCCTGAGATTAGCGCGTTCAAACAAACAAACTCTTCAGCTTTATAATATTAATTATAATATTAATATATATATAGATCATTATAGGTATACCCAAGCAACAAAATTTGGTACTATAAAAGTTCTGAGAACGTTTAAGAATGGCTAATTAGTGTACATGATTAGCACTATAATGGTGTTGCAAACGTTTAAAGAACCCCGAATAGGCCCTAGTTTTATAACTGATTTATTCTATAAACATTAGATAAAGGCTCTCACGGTGATAAATCAGCTCTGTAGTTGCCTAGTCTGCAGCATTTATGTCACAAATTTGCACTTGAAAAGTAACCAAAACATGTTTATAGTGCTTTTTTGCACCGTAAACACTTCCAGTGATCTTTTTTATCACACTTATTCAATCATTCCTGTGTGGTGCCGGGGATAAAGAATTGCACCACCCCATCTCTTCCTGTGGGTGTCGTAAAAGCCGACTAAGGGACCATTCCAGAGGATGGGCAGCAGCATCTCTCTGAAGGTACCCTCAACCTACTGCGATCGCCAACCCGCCTGCCAAGCGTGGCGATTACGGCAAATAATCATATCAATCAAATCATCATATCCTTGGGGGAGGCCTTTGTCCAGCAGTGGACGTCTTTGGCTGAGATGATGATGATGATGATTCAATCATTTTATTCGTGTTGTGGTCGTGTCGTCATAAGTGTTGTTCAACAAAAATCAACAAATAATAACAATAAATATCGGTGTTATAATGATTATGTTATAGTTCATTCGCTGGTGTAATAAAAAAGAAAAGGACACTACTTAGCTCTGCCGTAACTAGCACTTGCGAAATTAATTGTATTGATTAAATCATTAATGCCGGTTTCTTTGACAATGCGCCCTCGTAATTTTCTTGTTTTAATTAAATTTAAATTCATAATATAAGTACTCAGCAGCCAAATATTATGTCGTTTCGATTAGGGTTTGTGACTAGTGATATAATTATTAAAACTAAAAAGCTATAAATCCAATTAGTCCATTAATTATTAATTAATGGACTAATTGGCTTTGCCATAATCGCCACGCTAGGCAGGCGGGTTGGCGATCGCAGTATGGCCTACTGTTTGAGGGAGGCGCTACTGCTCGTCTCCTGCAGGCGTTTTTCCCTTTGTCGCCTTCTACGACTCCACGGGAAGATAAGGGGTAATGCTTTTCTAAGCCGGCATCACACGGCAAAGCCTTCCTAGCTGTGTTTCATCCCATAAAATTTAAATGAAAAATATGTTAATTTTTGTCGGCAAGACCTGTGTCGAACATTTTTTCTATTTATAGATAGCTCGGCAAAACGACTCCATCCCACCTGATGTTAAGTGGAAATGGAGTCCAGACGCGAAAACAAATGGTGCAGCGTGAAAACAAACCTAGCATCAGTTAACCTCACCCTGCCGGCCCATAAGGTGCTATTAATTATATCTATATACATATAATGACTTGTACTGACTGACTGGTTCATCATCGCCGAGCTGAAACCGCTGAAGCTAATTAGATGAAATTTGGACTGCAGGTTAATTGAGTGACCAGCCACGTAAGGGGGTCAAATAGGGGGGAAAGTTTGTATGAAAGTCCGTCAGTTTTGAAGTAAATAAAATACATAAAATTTGGTATTTGGCTTTTTAAAAAGAAATAAAGAATGTTGTCTCAGGAATTTTGTTTATTTTCCTTTGAAGGAGTAAAAAAGGGAAGAAGGTTTTTAGGGGAAATCGTTATTTTTAAATTAAAACTTTAAAAAATTAATAATTTAATCGATCTTTAGATTTTTCAATAAAAATAAGGAATGACGTGTTTAGCATTTTTGGAAAAACCTCCCCGCCCCCCTAAAGAGGTAAAATATGGGTGGAAAGTTTGTTTGTATGAAAATCTGTCATTATAAAAGTAAATAAATCCTTCGGTATTATTTTGTCCTGGTTAGAAATTATGAAGTGTTTCAGGATTATCCATAAAGACACTTACCTTTAATAAGTTTGGCTTATATTAAAAACAATTACAGGTCGTTTAGCCTATGTGAGCAAAGACGCGAGCAAAAGCTAGTATATACATATAATAATAAATCTATATAAATAAAAATGAATCGCTAAATGTGTTGCTAATCGCAAAACTAAACGGCTGAACCGATTTGGATGATTTCTCTTTTTTTGTATTTGATGAAGTTTGAGGAAGGTTCTTATGGAGAGAAAAAAACGTAAAAAATGCGAGGAAAATAGTAAAATCAACAATTTTATTTTCTCATACAAACCACTCTGTCCCCAGCTGTCAAACATTTGACGTCAATCAAAACAAAACAAAGGCGCGTTAAGATTATCTTTTTTTTTTTTTTAGTTGATGGCTTCGTGCGATGAGCACATTTAGCCAGTGTCAAAGTAATTTTTCTTACAAGTTATACATAAATAAACAATATCTCCTTGTATGATGATGATGAATGATATTAGAAATGGGAAGTGGGAAATGATATACCCCCCAACCCCTCGAGTATCTCAGTAAAGATGTGGGGCTTTACTAAGTCCTCACGCGACTTCTTGAGAGAATTTGAAAAGTAACGTTGCACTGTTTTGTTTAATTTGCCAACACTCCTGCACACTCACGAACACTTAACGGTTAATAATCCACCATTATTTCCAATTAATATTCGACATAACACAAATTTTAGAAAATAAAACAAAACCGCAGACATGACTCTTCACTTTTTCGCCAAGAAGTGGATTCGATTAGAAGTCAGATTTATTTATTTATGCGCCAAGTAATCAAACAAAAAATATCGTGTACTATAAGGCATTACAATAAAAATATCGTCACATTAACGTCGTCGTATTATATTACTAAAGTCTTTCAATGTTATTTTATTTCTACTTTTGACAGAACGAAAATAAGTCGGGGCAGTTCTTGTTTTATATAATATCATGATGCAGCTATTAACATTAAAAAATCAATGTAACTTTGTTTTAGAGAAATAGGCCAAAGCAAGGTCTGCCGGGACAGCTAGTGAATAAGAATAATATATACATTGGGCTTAGTGTTGAACATTTGGTGCCTAGTGTGAGCATTCTTTACTATTCATTCGATTACGTTAACGAAAACGAATGTCAAAAGCAAAATAAGTAAGTAACATTTTTAATTTTTTCCTCTTATGTTTCCGTTTTCCTAAGAGTCATGTTACCAGTAAATTATGCGTTTGTTGTTTTCACGTCATTGTCGGCCATTACCATAACGTGACGTCAAGTTGACGTCACTCGAGAAGAACACATCACATCAACAAGCGTCGTATCAATAAGCGACCTTAATGATATCTATACTAATATTATAAAGAGGAAAGCTTTGTATTTTGTATTCTTGTATGTTTGCAACGAATAAACTCAAAAACTACTGAACCGATTTAAAAAATTCTTTCACCATTAGAATGCTACATTAGCGCTGAGTAACATAGGCTATATTAAAGAAGAAATGTCCACCCGTGGGAAGCCGGGTCGGGCCGCCAGTTAGGTATAAAGTATAAAAGGTAATTTTTATTTTATATCTTACTGGTAAGCGCACTTCACCCGGAATCCTCCACACTGAGGCACTGGCAATCTTATCTGTAGCTGCCGGAACACAACAATGCCACAAACATTGATGTTATGGCGATATATTTAGATAAGATGCTGGTAACTAGCCAAGCGGACCAACAAGTCCTACCACCAAGCAAACCGAGAACACAAACATATCCCCTACTGGGAATCGAACCCGGGACCTCTGGGTCTGAGGCCGGTAGCCTTAACCTCTAGACCACAGAGGCGGTTACTATGTTTACTGCAGCGTTTGGATTGAAATCGAGAGAGAAAAACCCAAGGGTGCCTCTCATATATTTTCAAATTATGTAAAAGTGATAGCGTAAATTAAGCAATTAGAACGAAAAATACAGCTGTTGTATGTTATTTGGCATTTGGTCACGTTGATGCTTCCGTCCACACTTGTTGTAAACAAGGCTTCCATGCTTTCGTCTCTCGCATCGGAAACATCTTCGCAATGGCTCCTTGCCTTTAAAAGATTTAGGTTTTATTTAGCTCTTTTGTGTGCATGTGAGGAAAAAAGAAATAAAAGGATATGGATGAAATGGATGACGAAAGCAAGTTTTCAACGCGCGCCCGCAGACCAAGGTCGTGGAAAGGTCAACCGAAATTTCGTTGCACACAACTGTCCGCTGTTGTAAACCGCTGTTGAAAACTTCGGTTTGGGGATTGTTTTTAACAGTCTGGTACACGTTTAAACTTTAAGGCGACGCATCGCTAAACCATAAATCTCATACGGAGCGTTTGCACCCCATACCATAAGAAAAACTGTTTTTTTCCTTCAAATTAAAACTACAAATTATTTTAAAAAAATGAACTCAGTATTGAAGTGTGTGTTAAGACTAATCTACTAAGAAAATTTAGATGCTTAAATCAGTCTGATTTGCCTGTAAAATGCGAAACTATGTTTTAAAAGAGGTTACTTTGATATTTTTTTCTCTGTTATAAAAGTTGACAAATCGTGTTTCTGCAACTAGCAAGTAGCATGATGATGAAGATGATGATGATTTACATGATGTCAATTAAATGAAAAATCATGTCATCATATATCACTTTCATATGTTTTGTAATTGTTGGGAAAAATCAAAATCCCCGCCACCTGCTATGCGTCGCCTTAAAGTCGTGTGTAGCGGGATGTTCCGAGATCGGTGTCCATGCAAGGGGTCTATGTGTGCTCGAGCGAGTGTGTTTGAATCTTCTTACTTCTTGGGATCTTCTTAGTTTTTGATGGTTACTATCAGGTAAAGCTTCACTCAAAATTATTTTTAAAAAAAACGAACGAGCCTTTCAGTAGTTGCTTAATGATGTGTAACATTTGACATCTCACCTTTTGAAATCAATATTACAATAGAAGATAAAAGTATAAATTTATTTTTAAAAATATTTAATTTATATACTCATTAGAAGACATTTGACATACCAAAATGATGACTCAACATGTCACATATAATAATTTTTTATAAAGGTGTAACTAATACCTATATTATCCCCCTCAACTGTCGAACGTCAGGCCACCGGTCGCTAACAATTGATTTAACCATTGTTATACGTTATTGACAGTGGAACTACCTATTTTATGGGTATTTAGTTTTTAATTTGCTATTTCTTATTCTCTGTTTTTTTTAAGTTCAGTTGAGTTATATTTCTTTTTTTTGTGTATAATCTAATTATTTTAATTATGAATAATAATGTAAACTACTTACCAATAATAATATGTCTTGTTCATAATATCGATTTTAAATTTACAAACGCAACAGCTAACAACCAAAAAATAAGGAGACTGCTGAATCTAAGCTTCTCACACTGTTACTGTTACTTTTTCTACGAAATCACTCAAACAAATTGTATCACACTGTTACGACCTACTTCCGTCACATATGTTACGCTACTTCCGTCACATTTCTACGAAATCACTCCCACAAATTGTATATTATTTAGAAGGCGAACGGAAAGATGTTACCTACACATCAATATAGGGTAATATAACGTCGAGAGAAGCCGCTGGATGCGAGCAGCACAAAACAGGTCGTTGTAGAGATCCTTGGGGGAGGCAGACGTCCAGCAGTGGACGTCTTTTGGCTGAGATGATGATAATAAGGTAAAAGCACTTACCATGTTCCACACAGTAAGGAAGCATGTTACGTAATTTGACATTTCTCTGACGTAAGCTGATTCGTGGTGGATCATCAGCTTCTCGATTGTCAAACTGTAGTTGTTTACGTAAACGGTAGACGAGAACGCAATCAAATGTATTGGTAAGCTGAGCCACAGCCTTTTGGACCGTGAACCGGCTTTGTCGTATTTGTCGTCCGCCATTTTCGAAATAAAAACTAAGAACAAAATTCGAAATTCTATTTTTCAACTTTTCTTTAAAGAATTTCAAAATCGAAAAAAGTCTCAAAATAACTGTTTTTGGTTTACAACAAAAAATAACGTATTGTCACCACTCCTAAAGCCAAACTGATTTTTGCTTAAATCACCCAGACGATTGCGTTTTGATCTTTCAACAGGACCTTGCATTGTCAAACATGTAAAGTAGGCAGTTTCATTGAAATTTGCATAGACATGAAAATATATGAAAAATAATATTTTATGTGTTAACAGAACATCTACCAGACTATATAATAGTAGCTAAGTACGAAACTTCGGTTAAACATAAAATATTTACAACCGACCGGATAACTTTTGAGTAATTTTAAAAACATTATGGGTTTCTTAGCTTTCAAAAAAACATAAAAAAGTTGGTACTACATAGGGCATTTTCATGTGGAAATGGAATTCAAAGTTGATACAGTCTTAAACCGTGAAATTTAAACACTGAAAAAAGACGACACCTCAGGCGGGAAATTCGTCGTCGTCTTTCAGTCGTCTTTTTTCAGTGTTTAAATTTTACCTAAGCTAACCTAAGCGTTATAAACGCAAAAATATCAAAAATTTACAAATTTAATGTAAAGATTAATAATGTATTTGTAAGTATTATTAATGTAGGACATTTAGTGTAAAAAAATTGCTAAATAAATGATTGCATTAAATTATTCCTGTTGTTTTATTAACCACAATAAAAGTAAAAAAATATAATTATTTTAATTAAAATGCGTTATTTTAAATCTTTTTACCAAGCATTTATAATTATTCACCATATTAATCGCAAAAATTTAACAAAAGTAACTTCAAATTCATGAAACAAATTTCACGGTTTAAGACTGTATCAACTTTGAATTCCATTTCCACATAAAAATGCCCTATGTAGCACCAACTTTTTATTGTTTTTTTGAAAGCTAAGAAACCCATAATGTTTTTAAAATTACTCAAAAGTTATCCGGTCGGTTGTAAATATTTTATTTTTCAATCTGAAGTCAAGTGTAAATTTCTCTCAAACAGAAATTTTAGATTTGTGATCAAATTTTAAACTATTGATAGTTAGGATTTGGGTGTTCTGTATTTTTACAGATTAATACACATTTTGACAATAAAACCAGCAAAAAAATATTAAAAAAACACCACTCAGAAAAAGTTATACCTAAAACAGCGTAAAATTTAAAAAATATTGAACATAAAACAAGAAAAAACATATCTCAAAAACTAAGAAATATTGCGGAACATACATGGGGGGTTCAATGGATAGATATTAGTGTCCCCTGACCACAGACCTCCGCTGGTACAGGTTACCTGGGACACTTTTGCGCGTCCTCGCTCCTAAGTTTTTATAATTATGTATTTTATAATCTGTAGTACAGTACAACGTTTCAAGTCAATAATTAATATTCGTATAGTCAACATCCTCGCGACTACAAAGGTCGCAGTTTGGATGACCGACCAACATTGTTTATCGCCTACAATAAAAATAAAAGGGAAGTGTGATGGAAATCATGCGCAACTTATTCCGTGGAATTTTTATTTTATTTATTTATTTATCTTTGGCACAGTTACAAGATACAAATCATACAATACAAAAAATACAACAATACAATTACATAAACGTATAAATTTGTACCTCTATTACAACTGCGCACAACATCCAAATAAAATATTACATATAATAACGGCTACATAAAAAAAAAATTATAAAAATATGTAGATAGCTATTAAATCAAATGTCCTCTTCACTACATCCTACTTTTAATTGTCTTAACAAACATATTACACGTTTTAATAACTAGTGGTCGCCCAGTGGTCGAAATTCGACCGTAATTTTATTAAGGCTGCACGAATTGTATCCTAAGCAATGAAAAATTAAAAAGATAGAATGTGAATTTGGATTGGCATTGACAGGTTTCGGCCGCTCCTCTTGCATTTTTGAAATTTTTGAATTTTTTGAAAGCGTGTGTTGTCAAATACATGGTAGTGTGTGTAATGTTTGTTTTATTGATTTTTTTATGCATAACTAGTGGCCGCTCGCGGTTTCACCCGCGTGGTTCCCGTTCCCGTGGGAATATCTGGATAAAAAGTATCCTATGTGTTATTCCCGGTTATAAACTCTGTCTGTATCTGTATGCCGAATTCATCCAAATGCATTCAGTAGTTTTTACGTGAAAGAGTAACAAACATCCATACTTACAAACTTTCGTGTTTATAATATTAGTAGGATTTTAAAAATATATTATAACCTTCTCTATATAAACTATAAGTGTGCGAAATTTCATACTTCTCCGTCCGCGCAATTTTCGTAAAAAAGGGGTACAAAGTTTTTGCTTCACGTATTAATATACAGATTATGCAACTCAGTGCACAATACAGGGTGTTTGGTAATATGTGTATAATCCCGAAGCATAGCCGTGCAACCAAACTTTCCACCCCTATTTCACCTCTCTAGGGGAGGTTTTTCGAAAAATGCTAAAACACGTCATTCTTTATTTTTGTTGAAAAATCTAGATCGATTAAAATATTCATTTTGATAGTTATTACTTTAAAAATAACGATTTCTCCAAAAAAAACTTATCCCCTTTTTTTACTCATTTAAAAAAAAATAAACAAAATTCCTAGGACAAGTCATTCTTTAATTCTTTTCAAGAACCCAAATAGGTACCAATTTTCATGTATTTTACTTTAAAACTGACGGAATTTCATACAAACTTTTCACCCCCTATTTGACCCCCTTAGGGTGTGATTTCCGTAAAATCCTTTCTTAGTGACTGGTTACGTCACTCAATTAATCTACAGTCCAAATTTTATCTAATTCAGCTTCAGCGGTTTAGGCTCGGCGATGATGAGTCAGTCAATCAGGACAAGTCATTATATATTTATTTATTTATTTATTGGGCAGTCAACAAAACATGTACCACCATACAAACAGTAGTTATAGGGTAAATGCCAAACTTATTCCAAGTACAATTTTCAATTATAGTAGACAGCCGCGGCGTGCGATGTGGAATAATAATTATATATATGTATATAGATATCGTAAATCAATTACGTATGTTACAATAGTATTTTTCCTCATTCTGAAAAAAAATCATCTATATTTATTAATGTTATAAAGCTGAAGAGTTTGTTTGTTTGAACGCGCTAATCTCAGGAACTACTGGTTCGAAATCATTTTTTTTTTGTGTTGGATAGTCCATTTATCGTGAAAGGCTTTAGGCTATATAACATCACGCTGCGACCAATAGGAGCGAAGCATTAGTGAAAAATGTTGCAAAAACGGGAACAAGAGCCTAAAAAATTAAAAATGCTGCCGAAAGTCACTATTCCACGCGGACGAAGTCGCGAGCACAGCTAGTTATATCTAAAAGGAGTAGAAGCAACTCTATATACTCTATAACTGATAGAAATCTGACGACAACCGAAACACGAACTTTGCCGAATGACATTAAGAAAATAGATGCAGAGTATCTAGTTATATCAATCAGGAACAATATAATTTACGTCGTACCATACGAATCTTAGATTAAACGACGTGTAACAGAACGGAATCTTGTATGTATCTTGTATACAGAGTTACAAGTATAATCGACCATGAAATTGCTTTATCACTTTTGACAAAAACTTCTATAACAATAAAATTTCGCTAAGGCTCATTGTCAATGATGACAACGTATCTGTCACTTGGTCTTTTAACCTTTTCACCGCCCAACTATCCTGCACGCGATGTCCCGCTGTACGCCAACGTATAAATGTATTTGAATAAAGTAGGTACAAAGAAGAACTTCTATAGAAGTGCCGGCGTGGACGGCACGAAAATCGCGAACTTCTATAGAAGTTGTTGGCGGTAAAAAGGTTAAACAAAAATAGAACTTGCTGTTTTATTATATGCAAACAAAATTCCCTTCTAAGGTGGTAAAGCAATTTCATTGACGACTATACAATTTTTAATTAAATATTTCAATTGTGACGTCACATCCAAATAAACAAGTCACAGCCCTAGTGGTGTAGTAACCTCTGGGTACTTACATTTATGATCACTGCTTGCTTAAGCACGCCTGATGCGCATGTTTTCACTAATATGAATATTTAGATAGCAAATGATAAATTAAAGTTAGTAATTATGTTTTAGTAACAACACATACAAGATCTGGATCGAATACACTTTGGAACTTTTCATTTCTTACCACGGCTTTCTCTACACGTTGTATAGTAAAGGCACGTCAATCTAAGATACCAATATTATTTAAGGAACCCCAAACAATAGACAGGTTTTAACAAGTTTTAAGTGACAGTTAATTTATTTTTAATACGAGTTTGCCTATGGTTTAATGACATTCTATGATATGTGGCCTTTTTATTGTAATTTTTTTGCAACAACAGCTTTTTTTTTTGTAAAAGTAATTTTTATCTGCGGTGCTAACGGAACAGGAAATAGAATAGCCACTTATTTGATTACCTGTACTACTAAGATTATTTTTTTCATTTTAACAAAACTTCAAAGTTCAATGTTTTTCAAACAGCAAAAGTAAATTATAATGAAAGTTTCTATGCTCAAGATTGTTTTTAGTTCAATAATAACGATATAATATTAGGTCGTTACCTATGAAATTGACGCTTTGTATGACGATTTTTTATAAAATTATATTTTTCATACTAACGTTTTTTCTTAATTTTCTTAGCATCTATTTATGTTAACACAGAAAAAATTGTAGAGTAGTGTTTGTTTCACTAGCTAAATATAACTGACATTAAAAAGAAAAAAAAACAAGACCCTTCAAAGCTACAATGAAACAAAAGGTCAATTCCGCGAACAAAAAAAGAAGTCAATTTAAAAAAAAATTGGACGATAAAGACACAAAATGAATAATCATTGTTATTACTGAAGCCTAAGTAACATAGTCGTAATTAAATGTGTATAATGGAGTTAGACGACTAATGTATATATTGAACAACCGGTATTGACTTTTAGAAGTAATACACCTATTAATAAGTGAGAAAAATACGTCAATTTCATAGGTAAGGACCCAATACTTGCAACACTGCTGCTACCGACCCGAGTGAAAAATTCAAAATAAAATAAGAAACTTTAAAACTTCATTCAGGCTTGTCATTGATCAATGATCACCATCTTATGTAAACATTATGGAATGCAAT
This sequence comes from Eudonia lacustrata, assembly GCA_947562085.1. Lineage (NCBI taxonomy): Eukaryota > Metazoa > Arthropoda > Insecta > Lepidoptera > Crambidae > Eudonia > Eudonia lacustrata. Next base: position 1,438,507 of record OX387336.1, on the reverse strand, counting down.
AAAGTATTGAATATTGATATTATACGTTATTAGTATATTAAGATGATCTTTTTTAAACAATTTTAGGAAATTGTTTAGTATAAAAAAAAATAAAAAAAAATAAAAAAACATTGAATATATTGAATAGTGTAGTATTAGGCAGTAGAGTATAGTTAAAATTGTGTTTTGCAAATTATGACTATACTAGCGGCCGCTCGCGGTTTCACCCGCGCGGTTCCCGTTCCCGTAGGAATATCTGGATAAAAAGTATCCTATGTGTTATTCCAGGTTATAAACTATCTGTATGCCGAATTTCATCCAAATCCATCCACCCGTTGCAGCGAAAAGAAGCAACAAATATACGAACATACACACAAACTTTCGCATTTATAATATTAGTAGGATTTTTTTTGTGGTTAAGACATTTTTTTATACCTAATTAAGTTTATTTATTTATTTATTTTTATTATAGCACTTACGAGTATAACTATCATTACAGGCAGGCACCTAATGCGATAGCAAAGCAAAATTATGACTATATATCCTAGTTCCTGTGTGGTGCCGAGGATAAAGAATTGCACCACCCCATCTCTTCCCGTGGGTGTCGTAAAAGCCGACTAAGGGACCATTCCAGAGGATGGGCAGCAGCATCTCTCTGAGGTTACCATCAACCTACTGCGATCGCCAACCCGCCTGCCAAGCGTGGCGATTACGGCAATTACCCCTCATATTAATGCTGCTTTTTCTAAATTTTACGAGATGTTTTGTCTGCTCTATAATTTGTGTTTTCCCGTAATAAAGGTCAAGCCAAAACACAATAATATTAACAGTAGATGGATAAGCCAAGGTCTGAGAATAAGTTGTAAAACCAAAAGACATCTGCGTTATCGCTATTATACACAAAAAACAACAAACAATAAAAATAATTATCTGACATATTCTAAATTATTGAGAAAAATTATATACGAATCAAAAAAGAACTCTAATATAAAATTTATAAATAACAGTGATAATAAATGTAAAGCGACATGGTCCGTTATAAAAAATGAAATAGGGAATTTAAAAAATAGTAATAATATAACTGAATTAAAAATTGATAATATCACTAAATTAACTAATCCCACGGGCATAGCTAATGCATTTAATAATCATTTTATCAATAACCAGTCTTGTTCGTCTACACTCATAAAGATACGACCGACTTCCACAAAAATATCCAATACTTTGTTCTTAATGCCGATGACAGAGAAGGAAGTAAAAACGGAAGTGACAAAATTAAATAATACAAATGCGGAAGGCTATGATGGTATAAGCACTAAAATAATAAAAAGCTGTATTAACGAAATACTATCAGTTCTCACCTACCTCATAAACCAATCGTTTTACACAGGAACTTTTCCTGAAGCTTTAAAGCTGTCTGTTGTTAGACCACTTTATAAAAAAGGTGAAAAAGATAATGTTGATAACTATCGACCCATCACTCTTGTCCCTATTTTATCAAAATTTTTTGAAAGGTGCATGCACAAGAGACTGGTCGATTTTTGCGTCAAATATAACGTTATTAATAATAGCCAATATGGCTTTCAGTACGGTAAATCCACGACATTAGCAATTTTTGATTTAATGAATACAATTTTGAGTAATATTAATAACAACCTTTGGTCAACAGGACTCTTTTTTGACTTATCTAAGGCGTTTGACCATGTTTCACATGATTTACTTTTAAAAAAGTTAGAAAATATAGGCGTGAGAGGCATAACCCTTCAGTGGTTATCATCATACCTAACTAATCGTAAGCAATATGTAACAGTGGATAAATTAATGAATAGTGAATTTATATCGTTCTCGTCCAGTTGTCACGAAAATAAAACCGGTGTCCCACAGGGAAGTATTCTAGGTCCTCTTTTATTTATTTTATATATAAATGACATATTTGAAATTACGAATCATAAATGCATTTTGTACGCAGATGACATTTCCATAATTGTGGCGACTGAAAAGAGAAATAATACATTAACTTATCACGAATTTGACATTAATAAAACTATTGACATATTAATCGAATATCTCGATGCACACAATTTAAAAATTAATTTAGATAAATCAGTATTTATTCAATTCAATCAATCTAAACATGAGAAATATAATTTTAAATTGAATATCACTAAAATCAATGAAGTTAAAAACGTAAAGTTCCTTGGAGTAACAATAGACCAATTTTTGAACTGGAAACATCAGATTGAAAACATTTGTAATAAAATAAATAAATTCGTGTATGCATTAAGTCAAGTTACCAAAGTGACAAATAAAAAAACTGCTATCCTTTGTTATCGTGCATACGTAGAATCCGTGTTGAGATACGGTTTGATGATATGGGGTAATAGCACAGATTGGAATAGAGTGTTTGTGGCACAAAAAAAGTGCATTAGGGCCATTTGTGGAATTTTGCCTGATGAATCATGCAGACCTATATTTAAAAACCTAGGTCTGCTGCCCTTTCCATCGCTCTACTTATATGAGGTATGTCATTTTGTCCATCAACATAGGTATCTGTTTGCTAAAGCATGTGATACACAGAGTACTAGAGTGCGCAAAGACAAACATAAACTTGTCTTAAGAGATGTTCCCAAAACATGTAAATATAAGAATAATTGTCTTGCGTTGTGCGTCAGAATATATAACAAAATACCAAATGAATTGAAAGTGCTAAATAGCTTCTTATTTAAAAAAAGGTTAACTGAATGGCTTAATGACAAAAAAATTTATAGTATTAAGGAATTTATTGACAACTAGCTGGATTTTTACGGACATATAATTTATTGAAATTTTGATTCTAGACATTTATTTATTATTGCAATCTTGATTCCATTAATGTAATAAAATAAAAATGAATATCATTAACATTGTAACTATTTGCATGCTATTTTATTAGCGAAACATGAGCACCTTTTATTGTTTAATGTTATCATTTTATACCATGTTTTGTGCAAATAAACGATTTATTTATTTATTTATTTATTTATTGATTAATTACCCCTCTTATTTGATTATTACTGTTTTGTTTGATTATTACTGTTTTGTTTTGATTATTACTGTTTTGTTTTGATTATTACTGTTTTGTAATCTGTGGTTAACGATGTTGGTATCGCAATGGGTATAATAACTTTTTAGATTATAAGAACAACATATTATTTTATTGTGATATTGTTAGTTGAGCCAAATAAATAATAAAAAAAATCCTTGGGGGAGGCCTTTGTCCAGCAGTGGACGTAGTTTGGCTGAGATGATGAGATGATGATGATCCTAGTTCCTAACATTTGTCTTTAACTGACCTAATTTTAAATGATGATAAGGCCAATGATGGAAGCGCACTTTACCCGGGATCCTCAACTAGTGAAGCGGGTCCTCGCGGAGCGCTCCAGCTCCGCGAGGACCAGTTTGATCAGGTTTTTTTCTCTGGGTTAACAAAAAAAAGGTTAATGGTTTGATACCTTGCCTTTGTGAATTTTATGCTTAAACATGATTAAGGAGATTGTATTATGATTAAAACAATTATGTTAAATTTGTTACGGCTAATAATAATTATGCGTAATTATCATTAGTATACAATGCTATTTTTAGTTTATACGAAACCTGAAAACTGTTCAGAATCAGTAGTAGAATCGATTTCAATATTTTTTATACCATGTTAACTTAGATGAATGATAGATCTCGCTGCGCTGCGTAGCGAGACCTATCATTCATTTATGCATTTTACATTTTGACCAAATAATATTTACAAAATCTCAAATAAAGTATACCCTACTAAAAATACAACGGAACAGACCAAAAATTTGTAACTTCGTGAGTTTCCAAGATATTATTTAATTTTTTTTTGTACTGATTCTTTAAAAGAAAATATTTGAACCGTGTTTCGATTTTCGTATAAACTAAAAATGAGGTTGTATATTACCGTATGCCAAGATATTTTATGGTTTATATTTTTATGCAAATGGATAGTGAACCTTCTAACCTCTTCACAATAACAAAAGCTACAATATCTTAACAATACCTATAAAACTAGTTCTTGTGTTTGAAACAAGATTGTGATAAACTGTCAAACTATTTGTCATTATTTGACAGCTCGTTTGCTACTCAACTCAGATTATTAAATAACTAAAGCTATAGAAGGAAGGTTAAAACAAAAAACGTCCAACTATGTTTAGTTCCTTTCTATGTTATGGCTAGAAAAGGAGGTTGGAGTGCGACAAATGGTTGACACTTAGTTTATATTTTTTGTATTGTAATGTCATCAGTCATGAGATGAACTGTCAAAATTCTTATTTTTTTAAGCCCTTTAAGCCCTCTGCCCGGCCGCGAATTTTCAAAGGCTAATATACTCTTTCAGTCACGAGTTAGACTCTAATAGATGAGCTTTTGTTTATGCATATTACTCGACAATATCTAATATATCTCAGTAAAAAAATTTACTCAAATAGATTGGCTTTTTGTTTTGATATACATATTCACAGGCGCGGAAACCTGTAGTTTTCTTTATTTGAGGTTATGTATCGTAACAATTGAGGTTTTTGAGCACCACACACAACAATCTTATGCTACTCCCCCTTCCGAGACTGCGCTCCCCCCTTCCGTGACTGGCCCTCGCTACGCTGCGCTTTGCTCGGGAAAAAAATTTAACTTAACCAAGGCCTGTTTTCACTTTGATTAGTGCGAGTGCAGGTTATTAGTAATTGCGAGTGTTTAGTGCAGGTGAGTAGTGCAAGAAGTGTCCAATTTTGTCTAGTGGCTGTGTTTAGTAAACACTGCTAAACACTGCTGTCCAAACGTGTGTAGTGCAGCACAGTGCAGGCAGGCTGCGAGTGAGGGGAAAGGGAAAGCGCGCGGGACGTAGCTAGTCGCAATCCACTCGCAAAAAAATAGAACCCGCGTCTAATCACTTTACTACGCAGGTTACTAATCACTCGCATTAAACAATCGCTGTCCACACGAGTTTACTCCTAATAATCACTAAGCACCTGCACTCGTCACCTGCACTAATCACTAATCAAAGTGAAAAAAGGCCTTATCCAACAGTACCTAAGGATTTCTGTATTAAGAGCCCTATTACAAATCTCCACTTTGCGAGAATAGGTATCGTTCAGACGGCCGGCGCATCGCAGTTTGTAGTAATTTTTGCAGTTGTATTTATAGTTTTTATCGAAATAGGATAATAGATTCATGCTTACAAATTATAAAATCTTTATTCCTCATGAAGTAACAATTATTCTTGTATAAATGTTGCTCAATAATATTATCGTAGATAGTTCTCCTATCACACACCTATTCACAGTTAACTTAAAGCGATTATCGAAGTTTTTTGGTTTAGAATAAGATTTTTTTTTCTATATAAAATCGCTGATATCTAAAAATTACGAGGCTGCTACGAACTATACGAATATATAAGAGGTCACATTCTATTTTTTTTTTATTTCATTTTGTTTAGAACAATAGTTCAATCTAGGAGCTCAAAAAAGTGCCTTCGCGCATTTTATGAAAATTTTTTTCTGCAATTTTGGGTTTAATTAAAAAGTTAAGCAAAATTTACAAAATGCGAGACCGCTATAAACTCAATAAATTCAATAAATCAAAATTGTTATGTATTTTCGTTTCTGAGATCAGGAACGCCAAAATTGGCCATTTTACGCAAAAATCACAGTCGAGATGTAAAGGCCTTTTTCCTGTCATGCGTTTTTTCACGGGCGGCCTGCCCGCATCCTATCATTTCATACATGCTTTTCCTATCACGCGGGCGACACGCGCGCGTAACGTGGATTGTTGCGGGCGCGCGCCCCGCACGCGTGCCATCCGCTTGCGGGGCGCGTTCTTCTACTGCCAAGGTAGTTTTTACTGTCGTGCGGGTTACACGCACGTTTATTTTACGCATACAATCGCAAACAAAAATGAAAATTGATACAGAGAGACTTATTTTTAAAATGCATTTTCGGCCTTTGTTCCACAACAAAGGCAAGCAGGACGACCTCTACAAGAACCGGGATGCAATGGTGGCTGCTTGGCTGGAAAAAACAATGACTATTACGTATGGGGGTAGCTTGCCTTTCTTTTTATTAAATTCTTCTTCTTCTGACATTGAATTTGAACATTGCGTTTAATTTCTAAACCTATATTTGACCTTATTTCTTTAATTTTGATAAATTACATTAAACATTCCAGTAAGTGATCTAGTTTCAAGATCAGGATCTACTCTGAATTGTTTTTTATATTTTGATTTTTGAAAATATATAAGCGATAATTACTTTTTTAACGTTCATCTCTGTGAACGAGTATACTCACTGGCGACACGCACGACACTGCAGCGGCGAACGAAATCTTTGTTCTGCGTGTGGCCCGGAGCGTATTATAACCCGCATGCGGACGAGATCCGCATGCGAGTGAAAATACGCATGACAGGAAAAAGGCCTTAATATGCCTCGAGCCAATTAAAAACTAGCCAAGTCAGACCTTAGGTTTCAATATTATCCTAAGTTTTAAAGAAGAAATGATATTTTAAGTTGTTATAAAATATTTTATGTTGTGATAAATACATTTCAGGACTGACCATTGAACTTGGCACCCATTTAGATCTCACTTCTTTTGTCGTTGAAGTCAACATTCAGGACTTGACTATAAAAATCAATTAATTTTGGAGTTATTGTTATTGTTATTATTTGCGAAATTATATTTTTTTATAACAAATTCTGTTAGGTTATGTAGTTGTTTTAATTAATATCTTATTGTTTTCAATGATAATTTAATATTTTTTCTTTCTTTATTGGATTGATTTAAAATTAAATGTAAAAACTAAATGCGAGTAGATTAATTAAAATGTTTCTTTTTTCAATGAGTCCGCTGTTTGATAGCGCAATTGATTGTTTGGTTTGTATTATGGTGTATTTACTGTCAATTTCAAATGTATGTTTAATAACTAAAGTAAGAAAAGAAATACTATGTTGTTGTTTTCAATTTTTTATATCTATATTTAATATATAAAGCTGAAGAGTTTGTTTGTTTGTTTGTTTGTTTGTTTGTTTGTTTGTTTGAACGCGCTAATCTCAGGAACTACTGGTTCGAATTGAATAATTCTTTTTGTGTTGGATAGTCCATTTATCGAGGAAGGCTTTAGGCTATATAACATCACGCTGCGACCAATAGGAGCGAAGCATCAGTGAAAAATGTTGCAAAAACGGGAAAAGAGCCTAAAAAATTAAAAATGCTGCCGAAAGTCACTATTCCACGCGGACGAAGTCGCGAGCACAGCTAGTCGATAATAAAGTCGATATAGTTACCACATTACCTTAAACATGACGTCACAATATCATGTGACAACCTTCGAAATTACGAAAGAAAAGGGACAATTTATCTCTTTTCAATACATCACCTAGGTTCATTAGTAAGAACAGTGTAATTGTGTTGCTATTTTAGTACGGTTTCTATAACTTTAGTTATTGTTCTGAGCTTCTCAAAGAGGCAGGCTTACTCCAAACTAGCGATGCGACGAATAGTGATTTGACTGAATACCGACTACCGAATATTCAGCCACAAAATAGGTGTACATTTAGTGGTGTGGGCTTCGCTGCTCCGTTCTTAAATGTGCTCTTAGGTGGCTTGCGTACCCAATTTTGTTAGAGAAGGTACGAGCGCATTTTGGGCATGTCAATATGCTGCTGACGTAATTGTAGGTGATGGCCGCAGGTGATCCGGCCTTCAGATCGTCCCGCTTCGGATCCAGTTCTTTGCGACGCTCGGTTTCAAAGTCATTCACCTCTTGGTAGATGAGCCGTTCGCCATTCGGGGCGGTGCGCTGCTTTTACCTTCCATTGTGAGTGCTCATGTTGCACCGTTTCATGTGCCTTATCAGAACATCCTTGTATCTCAGGTACTGGCCACCGCTTTTACGCTTACCGTACTGGAGTTCTGAAAAGAAAGATGCGCGTCGCCACCCAACTCTCAGACATACGAGATAAGTGCACCAGCGCAGATGTCGCCTCATCAGAACCACCTTCTCTGTCGGACCACGAGGTGATCCGACAGAGAACCAAAGTCGTCGACATAGCCCACAGGATTAGCAAGCTGAAGTGGCAGTGGGCCGGCCATATTAGCAACTGATAACCGATGGGGTAAACGAGTTCTTGAGTGGAGACCGCGTATCGGCAAACGTAATGTAGGACGCCCTCAGACTAGGTGGAACGACGATCTTCGCAAGATGGCTGGAAAGAGCTGGATGAGAGTAGCCGCGGATCGTGCTCAGTAGCGTGCACTTGGAGAGGCCTATGTCCAGCAGTGGACGTGTGTAGGCTGATGATGATGATGATGAGAACCACCTTAATGCCGCGCCTTAAGAACGCTCATGTTTCTAACACGGTCCTTCCATCTGATGTTCATGATGTCTTGAACATCAGATGTCAAACACTGTCAGTCTGTCCAGTGTACGAATGTGCTTTCGGTACAAAATCAATGTCTCAGATGAGTACAGGAGGTTCGGCAGTACGGTGGACATATAAACACAGATTTTTGTGGAAAGCGTGGGAACCTTGGGCCGGAGTTAGTTTTATTTATTAAAAAAAAAAGATTCAACAAAACAAACAAATCATTCGTCCGCTTAAGAACACCCGTATCCCATGATGAACCCTTAAGCAGCGCCACCTACCGGCTCCAATTGTAAATCTAAACCATTATCAAAAAAAAAAAAAAAAAATCTACTTGAACACACACAGAAAATTTCATCCAAATCGGTCGAGCCGTTTAGAAGAAGTTCAGTTACATACACACGCACAGAAGATTAGTATATTAAAGGCTAGCTGACCCGGCGCGCTTTGACAGTTTCCATGACAACAAAACAATCAAATCATTTTGTATTGGAAAATTAAATTGTCGTTTTTAGTATTTTCCGTTACTTATATTTATGTTTCTCACCGTTTAAACCTTCCCTGAACTTCCACAAACATTTTAAAATCAAAATAAGCCAAATCGGTTCAGCCATTCTCGAGTTTAAGTCAATCAAACGAACAGCAATTGATTTTTATTTAAATAAATAGTGAGAAATTCACAGATTTCGTGCCTCACACGACTATCGACAGAGAGGTGTTATGAGCTCTCGAGGAACACAACGGGGTACTCTCAAACTTAACAAAGATTTATCATCATTATGCCTATACTAGTCCTATTTCTATTTATTGATTACTAGTTGTCGCCCGCGACTTCGTTCGCGAAGACTACACTATCCCACAGGAACCTGTTACCGGGATAAAAAGTATCCTATAGCCTAGCGAGTCATGGTCTGTCTATGTGTACAGTTTCATTCAAATCCGTTCAGCCATTTTCACGTGACGCGCGGTCAAATAAAACAGAGACAGACAAACAGATAAACAGACAATCAGACAAAAACTCTGAAAACTGTTGGAACGCGTTCTGTTATTATCGATTCTTAGAATCCCCAGCCAATTTTTTTTCGAATATCTTCCACGTACAAACTTTTGAACCTTTTTAGCTTTATTATAATCGTACGTATGTAGGTATAGATGAATTATTCGGGACTTACATAGTTCCAATTAGTGAAGTAGAGCATAGTGAACCTTTTCACGTTGTCTATTAGGTCGTCTTTGGTCTGCTCCTCGCTGATGCTGTACCAAATGGTGAAACCATAGCATGCCACGAAGTTGCATATGCACCATGAAACGAAGTGGAACAGAGTCTGAACGCACAGAAGACACTTCGGCTTTTCTGATTCCGTGTTGTAATGTTCGATCACGATTTTGGTTGAAGACATTGTTTTTTTTTTTTGAAAGTTTTTTGCAAAATGTTTTATTTAACAATTTTTAATTTGAGCTTTTTTACAACGTTTTCTTGTTTCACTGTTTGTGTTAAAAAAATAAGTGTTTTTTTTCGTAATTTTATTAGTTAAGTTTTTTTTTTTCTACTCAAATTTTTCACATTTTAATTTTGAGTTTTTTTTTGTTATTGTACTATTTGTTTTGCTTCACCTAATTGTGAAGATCTAAATCACACGCGATCGTTATAACTGAGAGACTTACGATATACTTATTCTTTGCTTACGTGCTATGCGCTTCAAAGGCAATTTTTGGGTACCGCATTGAAATTAAATATTAGTTTCCTTATCCTACTAATATTTTGTGTGTATGTTCGTATATTTGTTGTTTCTTCACGCTGCAACGGATAGATGGATTTGGATGAAATTCGGCATACAGATAGTTTATAACCTGGAATAACACATAGGATACTTTTTATCCAGATATTCCCACGGGAACGGGAACCACGCGGGTGAAACCGCGAGCGGCCGCTAGTAAGTAATGAAACTCAAAATTCAGTTTAGGCTACAAAAAATAACTTTTATGAATGTCACTATGCCATCGGTTCGTTAGTCTATACAGGACGGGATCAAGGTATCCCAAGGTATACTAAGAGGAACCGGCAACGAACTCTGCAAGCACATATTTTTTCTCCCTTTAATTTACAGCCTCAATAAATGAGCTTTTCTGATACTAAACTTACTTAGATAATACTAAATCATCATTATCATCTCAGCCAAAAGACGTCCACACATACCGGCTCGTTTTATGTCCCCACTGTTGGGGCACGAGCTTTCCCTATGGATGGATAGGGAGAACGGGCCTTATACCACCACGCGGGCCCAGTGCGGATTGGCGATTGTTAACAACTGCTTATGTAGCCGGGACCAACGGCGTGTCCTCCGAATTACGGATGATACATTCTTGGTCACCCATCCGATGACCGGCCTTTGCGAAAGTGCTTAACCTTAGCAATCGCAGACCAGGCGTTAACCACACCTTCTCACTCTCACACACAATAATTTTAACTTTTTTTTATTTGTTTTTGTTTTATTTGAATTTCACATACCTGTAAGATAAGACAATTTGGAAGAGCGGTGACGCCCTGATACAGGTATTATTATACTTACCAGGAACGTCACCACAACATTTGTAAACATGTGGATTATTTTTAACCACTGTGCCATCGAGCTGCTCAAAGCTAACCACTGCTGGACAAAGGCTAAAATATTCTAATGTTCGTTGCAATAATTGCAAAAAAATATTTCATCTACCATCCGGTGGCAGAACTCTGTAAAGTTGTTAAACATTTACGACTGCTACTTAATTGCGCAGTATGTTTGAATTTTACACGTCTATTACTAAATAAAATACTTATAGAAATAGTACGTAGACGTTTAAGCTAGGACCTCGGCTTGGGTTGACCGGGTCTGTACCAGGTATAGAGCGCGTATGAACTGGCTCGTCGTACCCTTGTTCTACGAGTACGGTGTCTTGGGCCTAAGTGTGGATCTTTAGTATGTGCTCTAAAGAACTCTTTGACCTCATCCCACCTTCTTCTTTCCTCCATAGAAGTACGCGTGCTGCTCTCCGGAGTCACCGCTGTACTATCTCGAACATTCCATCGAACACAAAGAAATTTAGTGATTATTTTTTTGTCGCAACCCCAAAAGATGGAATAGTCTACCAGCACACGTTTTCCCTGCTTCCTATGACATGGGGTCCTTCAAACGAAGCGTGAAGAGGCCTTGTGGACCGGTAGGGCCAGGGTGACTGATGCTGCGTTGTTTTCACGCTGCACCAGTTGTCCTTGCGTCTGGACTCCGATTCCACTATCATCAGGTGGAGTGGAGTCATTTGCCGTGCAATCTTTATAAACAAAAAATAAAAAAATGTACAGAACCCAACCATGAAATAGTAGATCGTTCTTACCGCTCGCAATTGGCACGTACTTTAGATACATTCCTATGCGGCATACCTTGCGTGTGTCATAAAGTTTGATGTCATATTATTATAATAATACGCTATATTATTAAACTTCATTCATATTTCAATTTCATTTATTTAAGTTTCATTTTATTCATTAAATATTCTCATCATCATCATCACTTCACTACATAGTATAAAACAAAGTCGCATTCCGCTGTCCCTATGTATGTATGTATGTATGTATAGATCTTTAAAACTACGCAACGAATTTTGATGCTGTTTTTTTTAATAGATAGAGTGATTCAAGAGGAAGGTTTATATTATGTATAAATACATGCATGATGCATAATATAGTAGAGAAACACTGATAATTTTAGAGGTTTCACATTTTTTTGCGCTTACATTGCAAACGCTGGCTGAACCCTACGAGATAGATTAAAATAATGTATTAGAGTTTTGTACACCTTAAAAAGGCCTACAAAAAACGCCGCTATGGTATATGTCTATCTTTTAGGGATAACCCGCAATAATCATTTTTTATCCTTTACTTTTTACTAGAAATAATGGCTTATTTACGAAGCGATTTTAAGCAATACAGCATTAATCCTTATCCAATAAAGTACCTTAAATACATTGTGCATTTAATAATGATCAATTTGGCCCTTTACAGCATGTAATTTAAATGAATATTTTCGAAGATATTACAGATTTAAAATGCAGGGACATAGCGGTTGCGTGTATCAGCATTGCACCCGTGCGAAGTCGTGGCGGGTCACTATGTTATAAATAAAAGCTATTGTCTAACGCACTACTTATTAAAATTTACGCAATTCTTCACCGTCATTCATCACCATATCATATTATGTCTCCAATGCTGGGGCACGAGCCTTCCCTATGGATGGAGAGACGAGAGAGAGAATGGGATAGAAACCACCACGCGGGCCCAGAGCAGAATAATGCAGCAGGGACCAACATGGCTTTTAGTGCCTTCCGAAGCATGGAGGAGCTCGAGATGATACATTTTTGGTCACCCGTACGAGACCGTCCTTTGCGAAAGTTGCTTAACCTAAGCACTCGCAGATCTATATATCTATATTTTTCTAATTTTATTCTTGTTCTTAAGCTAAAGCTAAAGTGCCTGTAGACATTTGAATGCAACGTTTTAAAAAATACATAATGCTTACTTGTTTTGGTAGGGTGAAAATTGTGACAAGCGAAGATAAATATATCTTCAAGTGCATTTTTCCCGTCTCTTTTAGATTTTGATATAATGCGTTGATAATCTTCTATTTATATATAAAATTCTCGTGTCACATGTGGGTTGCCATACTCCTCCGAAAAGGCTCGATCGATTTTTATGAAAGTATATTCGGTAGGTCTGACAATCGGTCGTAATCTATTTTTTATACCCCTAATAAGGGTGGTCCACCCCAAACATTTTTTTTCCAATACAAAATGTTCCACGATTTGTTTGTTTAGTTGTCATAGTAACTGTCAAAGCGGTAAGAAGTCCGCCGGGTCAGCTAGTAATAATATAGATTTCAAACACTAATAGGTATCAATTAAGTACATTGTAAAATGTATCAACCAGTTTCAGGAAGCTGGAGGGGGAGGGAATCGAATTTACGACGACCAATATGTAGACACGTGGCAGCGTGTCAAGCCAAGTTTAAGCTAACAGAACTGGCGGCCAGCACCGTGTGTAATATAACACGAACCATTTGGAGCCACTTTTGACCCCCTCATAACTTAACTAGGATAATATATAGACTAATTAATACATACCCAAAAGATTACACAAAAATGCAATATACTAGGTAAAATAATGAACATATAACTAAAAACCTTACTCAAGACAGTTGGTCCCGGCTGCATTAGCAGTCATTAACAACCACCAGTCCTCACTGGGCCTGCATGGTGGTTTATGGCCTGTTCTCCCCATCCATCTATTTAAAGGGAAAGGCTCGTGCCTCAGCATTGGGGACATGAAAATGAGCTGATGAATGAGGCTACATTTATTGAGCTCTTATGAATGTCATACACCTTCCATTAGATTTTTTTTAAATTATTTTTTAGCTTAGAGTAAAAAAATATTGAACTTTGAAAATTTTATTGAATACCGTATAATAAAGTCAATTAAATATATACGGTCCCACTGCTTGCAGTCTAGGCAAAGACATCCATTTTTGAAATCAAGTCATTGCTACATCGCCTCAGTGACCAAAGTCAAAATCAAATATTTTTTATTCAAATAAACGTTAGAAAAGTGCTTTTTAATCGTTCAAAAATTTTTTTACCTACTACCCATTCAGGACTATGGATATTGTTTATCTGTGAAGAAGAATGGGCGCAACAAACTGCACAGCTTTAATACTTAGATGTAACTACATTTCACACACACAACTCACAGCGTCATGTCGTATGGTATTTTATTGTGGGGCTCAGCGGCTGACATTGAAACCATTTTTGTTTTACAGAAAAGAGCCATTCGAGCTATTTATAGCCTTAAGCCCCGTGATACGCTGAGAGAGTTATTTAAGCAGATTAATATTTTAAATGTAGCTTCACAGTATATTTATGAAAATATCATTTATGTTTATAAAAACTTAGATAAATTCGAAAAAAAAAGTAATACCCATAATTTTAACACAAGAAATAAAAACAAACTTGCTGTTCCAAAACTTAGACTCAATAAAGTTGGTAATTCATTTGTTGGGAAATGTATAAAAATATACAATAAAGTGCCTTTCACTCTAACAGAATTGCCATTACACAAGTTTAAGACAGAAATAAAACAAGGTCTAATGAAAAAAGGTTACTATAAAATTGATGATTATTTTAATGATAAGAATGTGTGGTCATCTTAGTCTGCTCGCCTGCATATGTTATTTCACATTGTAAGTAGTTACACTTTTTTATAAAAGGTTATTATTAAAGTCAAAGAATAATTGGATGATAAAACAGCCTGGTTGTAATAAAAAACACATTATACTCTATTTGTATCAATATACATAATAAAATTAATTTATATAATTTTTATACTGATATGATAGTTTTGAACAGTGTCCTACAGATAACAAACAGCGTTAAATAGATCATTAAGTTTTTATTTAAAGTATCTTGAGTGTGTCATGCTCTCTTTATTGTCTCTGCGGTGGTGGCGTGTGCGTCGGGTCGTTACGTTCCCTAAAATATGGTTGAGCGAAGCGATGGCTGATTCATATGTCATACTCGTGAACGGGTGCCGCCTGTGGAGGCTGGTCTGCTCTTGCATACTTATCTCATTGTTAGTATTAATTACTATAGTTTGACTTTGTTTTTCTTAAACAATTTTTGACTTTTATTAGAGTACTGTAGTGGTACTGTAGGACATTGTGGAAATTTAACTTATACCAGATGTAAATTTGATATATTAGATTTGTTTATTTGTTTTGTTTTTTTACATGTTGTAGTTGTCTTCTATATTTTTTGTGTTTATTTGTAATGGAAAGTGTCCTGCTATGATAGGGCATTTTCCAATTTTTATTTTTTTTGACGCTGTAAGGGAGAAAAGAGCTGAACACTTGCTGAGTTTCTTGCCGGTTCTTCTCAGTGCAAGATCTCCCGCCCAGAGTAGACTTACGAACCGATGGCATAGCGACATTCATAAGAGCTACTTGTAGCCTAAACTGAATAAATGATTTTTGAATTTGAATTTGAATTTACAAAAAAAAGTAAGTTTGTCGTTACCAAATCATACAATATTTAATTTTTTAAACTATCATGGTCACTTACATTAGAATAAATATTATTAACGGGATTATTACCATGTTTATTGTCGTGTTTGAGTATCCGATACACACACACAGTTGCATGCGCTATGATCGCGGATGTACTGAAGAATTAAGGAGCATATCAAAGCTGTAAAGAATAACGATACGCAAAAATCGGCCATTGCTGAACATTTGATCCAATCGGGTCCTAATCACTGGATTGAGTTTTATAACCCCCAGATAATTTCAACAGAACGTCACTACATACCTAGATTGGTAAGAGAAGCGATTGAAATTACAAAATACAAAAATTTCAATCGCGAAGATGGGTTTAAACTGTCGCGTATCTGGAATCCAGTGATTAGCCTATGTAAAGACCGCAAAAAGAACAAAAGTGCCGTTTCGCGATCTGATACGGTCAGTGTAGTGTGTCGAGAACAAGTTCGAGTGAATAGTGACTTAGGAGCTAGTGGTACGAGTATTGAGCGCAAAAAACGACTAAGGAAGAGGGTAGATCGTTTTGTCTGCTCATAATCACCCCACCCGCAATAGGGTAAGTGGTGTAAGAGTGCGCGGTCGTTAAGAGTGCGCATCAAACGTCACACCGGCTCTATGCGATGTCTGCGGCTAACTTCTGTTGTGTTTTGGTGCATTAGTAATAAGGGTAACTCTGCCGAAAAAAAATTGAAATTGGTTTAAAAACGGAGATACTACGTAAGTCGATAAATTTTTGCTCATTTTGATCTAATTTTCTTGCGTTTTGCAAAGATATCTGTTCCAAAACTGTTAGTTTTACAAGAATATACATTGATTATCCAGTTAACCCGGCACTATACCGAAGACATCCCGGACATCAGCCTATACGAGATTAGTATGGCTCTCAAACAGCTCAAAAACGGCAGGGCACCAGGTGCTGACGGAATTACGGCCGAGCTTCTGAAAGCAGGCGGAAGACCGGTACTCGTAGCTCTTCAGAAGCTATTTAATTCCGTCGTACTAGGGGGCAGAACGCCAGAGATGTGGCACGAAGGTATGGTGGTACTGTTTTCAAAAAGGGCGATAAAAGCCTGCTGAAGAACTACAGGCCCATCTCACTTCTAAGCCACGTCTACAAGCTGTTTTCGAGAGTCATAACGAATCGTCTCGCACGCAGGTTTGATGACTTCCAGCCTATCGAACAAGCCGGTTTCCGAAAAGGCTTCAGCACCATAGACCACATACATACGCTGCGGCAGGTTATACAGAAGACCGAAGAGTATAACCAGCCTCTTTGCTTAGCGTTTGTGGACTATGAAAAAGCCTTCGATTCGATTGAGACATGGGCCGTGCTACAGTCTCTCCAGCGGTGCCAAATTGACTATTGGTACATCGAAGTGCTGAGGTGTTTGTATGAAAGCGCCACTATGTCAGTCCGTCTTCAGGACCAGAGCTCAAAACCTATACAGTTGCAGCGAGGAGTGAGACAGGGAGATGTGATTTCTCCGAAACTGTTCACTGCTGCACTGGAAGATGTTTTCAAGCTTCTGGACTGGAAAGGACTCGGCATCAACGTCAACGGCGTATACATCACTCACCTTCGGTTTGCTGACGATATAGTGGTCATGGCTGAGACCCTGGAAGACCTCGGCGCAATGCTCGGTGACCACAACAGAGTCTCTCAACAAGTGGGTCTTAAAATGAACATGGAGAAGACGAAAGTTATGTCGAACTCACGTGTCGTACCCACTCCTCTGAAGGTTGGGGACTCTGCCCTTGAAGTTGTGGACAATTATGTTTACCTGGGACAAACGGTCCAGCTAGGTAGGTCCAACTTCAGCAAAGAGGTCAATCGTCGAATCCAATTAGGCTGGGCAGCGTTCGGTAAGCTACGAAATATCTTCTCGTCCGATATACCGCAGTGTCTAAAGACGAAAGTCTTTGACCAGTGTCTGTTGCCAGTGATGACATACGGGACTGAGACGTGGTCGCTCACTATGGGCCTCATAAAAAGGCTCAAGGTCACTCAAAGAGCAATGGAGAGGGCTATGCTCGGGGTTTCTCTGCGTGATCGAATCAGAAATGAGGAGATCCGCAGAAGAACAAAGGTAACCGACATCGCCCGAAGAGTTGCTAAGCTCAAGTGGCAGTGGGCAGGTCACATTGCTCGCAGGACTGATGGCCGCTGGGGCGGGATAGTCCTGGAGTGGCGACCGCGTACCGGAAAGCGCAGTGTGGGCAGGCCTCCAACAAGGTGGACCGACGATCTGGTGAAGGTCGCGGGAAGCCGCTGGATGCGAGCAGCACAAAACCGGTCGTTGTGGAGATCCTTGGGGGAGGCCTTTGTCCAGCAGTGGACGTCTTTTGGCTGAGATGATGATGATGATGATGATGATCCATATACCGTATTTACTTGGCTTACCGATTAGTTCGAAAAACTTTGCTCATCTTTCAATAGATGGTGCCAGTGGTTCAATATGTTTGTGAAGGGTGAGGTGTACAAGAGTACGCACGGTATGTGCGTATAAGATTGCGCGCGCACTCTTATACGACATTTATTTTTCCCTAATGTAGTGTGTAAGATAAAGTCAAATTTTACAAACTAAGTATTTTTTTGTGCACTTAAGCATGTCTCGAAGAAAAGGAACTTATATACTCAGAGACAAAATTGTTCGCTAGAGGTTCTTGATGAAGCTTGAAAGCTAAACGAAAAAGGACAGTCGAAACGTTCTGTAGCTGAATCTTTTGGAATGGCGGAGTCTACTTTGAGGAAGCGGTTGAAAAATTCTACCCCTGCCACTAAATTAGGCCGTTTTGAAACTACATTTTTCCGTGAAGTTGAACAAGAATTCAGAGACCATTCAAACATTCTTGATAAGATATACTTAAGAAGATATGGAGGTGTGGTGGGTGTCAAGAAATATACAAAGAACCTTATTACTGAAGACTGGATCGAATGTTCGGTGTCCCAACAAAGGTGGCATGAAAACTGCACTGCCTATTTAGGTCAAGGACTATAAGTGCGACTTGTGCACTGAGAATTAATGCGCGCACTCTTGTACAACTCGCCGCGCACTCTTGTACACCCGGGCGTATAAGAGTGCGCAATTTTAGTTTTTTATATTTCTTCAGTTCCTACTTTAATTAATGACATTAGTGTAATTCGTTGTTCTATAATTTGTTAACAAATATATAGAGACTATAAATAAATAATGTTGATTTTTCTAAATATGATAATTTATTTTTTATAGAGCCTCAAAGTTAAAATGCGCACACTTACACCACCTTACCCTAACTTCAGTACATCCGTGATCATGGCGCATGCAACTGTGCCGAAATATCGGATACTCAAACACTACAATAAACATGGTAATAATCCCGTTAATAATATTTATTCTAATATTAAATTTGATACATTTACTATTAAAAACGAAATTATTCTACAGAGAACTAAGGTTACCGACATAGCTCGCAGAATTGGCACCTTGAAGTGCAAGTGGGCCGGTCATGTCTGCAGAAGGACCGATGATCATTGGAGCAGGCATGTCCTAGAGTGGAGACCGCGTTTAGGGAAACGCAGTGTAGGGCGCCCTGCTGCGCGGTGGACCGACGACTTAAAAAGGATGGCGGGTGGTGGATGGAAGCGGACTGCGCATGGACCGGGACGGTTGGCGCTTTTTAGGGGAGACTTACATTCAGCAGTGGGCAGCAGGCTGAAGAGACAATTAAAGACTTTCAAGACCCCGGTATTACAAATAAAATAATAATCCATCGGTTCGTAAGGTTCGTAAGTCTACACAGGGCGCGTTCTTGTACTGAGAAATTATCACAAATTTAAGCTATGCATCGAAATTGAACCCAACCGAAATTAAATTTAACCCAAGACCACCGGATGGCGCTTTGCTAATCAGCCACCGAGGCGGTATACCGTACCGGAGTATACATAAAAGTTCTCAAATTTTTCTCACTTAAAGTACTTAACGAAATTTATTTTTTATTTTTTTAATTAAATTTTACAGTACACTTACAGTATTGCTTACTAAAACGTACACTGTTCAGTTATGTATAATAATATAAAATAACAAAAAGACACAATTACAAAAAAGTTTTAACTACCTACTTAATTAAATACTTTATGCACTCACACAAAACGTAAGACTTTTGCGTAAGTACATCGGCCTCCGGGATCTGCTGATGTATGGTATTAAATAAGTTAATGGCCCTTGTTGTCGGGCCATTACATCCACGACGCGTTCGGACTCCCTCCAGATCGGCAAACAAGCGCGCGCGAAATAGAAATAGAAATAGTTATATATTTATTGTCTTTCCACATTTTTTATACAAAAGATAAGAAAATCTACGGTACAAACAGTGCAATTAATACTGATAAACATATTTATATAAAAATAATTTATGAAAGAAAAAAGTAGGTACTCATCTTCATTTCAAAGTAATCCATACAAGTTGTATATAACAAGTTACATAACCACCTCTGTGGTCTAGTGGCTAAGACCACCGGTTTAGACCCAGAGGTCCCGGGCTCGATTCCCAGGTACATGTTTGTGTACTCGGTTTGGTTGGTGGTAGGGCTTGTTTGTCCGCCTGGCTAGCTACCACCGTCTTATCTAAATATGTCGCCGTAACATCAATGTTAATAGAATGGTTGTGTACCGGCAGCTAGAGATAAGATAGCCAGTGCCTCAATAGTTGAGGATTCGGGGTGAATTACGCTTCCACCACTGGGTTTATCATCACTGAACATCACATCAGCTGAAATGAAGGCCAATAGAAACTATAGAAAATTTCACAGTTATTTCATTATCCTACTAATATTATAAATGCGAAAGTTTGTGTGTACGTATGTTCGTATATTTGTTGCTTCTTCACGCTGCAACGGATGGGTAGATTTGGATGAAATTCGGCATACAGATAGTTTATAACCTGGAATAACACATAGGACACTTTTTATTCAGATATTCCCACGGGAACGGGAACCACGCGGGTGAAACCGCGAGCGGCCGTTAGTAACTATATAATTGGAGCCGTCCACTTTCTAATTGCAAACCATATTTGACAATCTCAAATAACTATTAACTTGGTTAGTTGTTGTACCAATATATCGAATTCTCAGTGAAATTACAAACATTCAATTGAGACGCATTGGAGAAACTCTCTTCGTATTCCGATCTAGGAGAATCTAGTAGGACACAAGTAGACACATTACCATCAGTTCAACTCTGTCCCCACAGCTGGGGCACAAGCTTTCCCTATGGATAGAACAACCACAGGGAGATCGCTCCGTAAACCACCACGCGGGCCCAGTGCGGATTGGTGGTTGTTAAAGACTGCTAATGCAGCCGGGACCAACGGTTTTACGTGCCTTCCGAAGCACAAAGTAACTCGAGATAACAAATTGTTGGTCAACCATTCACCATCCAAAAATTCACACCATTAACGAGAAATGTTTGCCCAGTGGGAACGTAAAAACATAGTAAGGACAGATTATTCATAATTTATTTATTCACAAAAACACAAATGTTGAAAAAATTTCCGATTGATATTTGAACCCGCACCCTTCTGACATACCGGGTCTGGTCAATTGGAAGAGCACCTGACCCGGTATGTCAGAAGGGTGCGGGTTCAAATCCTGCTCGTGGAATTTTTTTCAACATTTGTGTTTTTGTAATTTGTTCGCAACAAAATTTGCGTTAAAAATTATATAGGTAAGTAAACATTTTATTTATTTACTTCATTTTGCAATTAGTAGTTCAAACAGAAAGAGTATGTCAATAAAAATGGTTATATTGTTACAAAACGACCTTTGGCATCAGTGATATTTGATTCTAATTCTAATATTTTAATTACTATTATGATTAATTCATTCAATATAGATATATCAAACAATTTATTTACTTACCCTGAACAGAAGAACTTACGAAGCTTTGTATTTTCTTTATTATATTGTATAATACGAGTATTATGTAATCTTCTTCTTCTTCTTCAGCCTGTCGCCACCCAATGCTGAGTGTAGGCCTCTCCCTTTGCACGCCATCTCTCTCTGTTGGTAGCCATCCCAAACCAGTTCTTTCCAGTGACTCTATCTATATCGTCTCGTATCATTATGACAATACTATGTATTTCATAATTATCATTATGAAAATCTTGTTAGAAGAAGTTATTGGCAAATGTTGTACGTACCTATTATAGGTGTACATATCAGTATTTGTCCTCTGTGTATGTAACCATGTCAATAGTAAATAATATGTACACTGTTGGTGTGTCTAATAAATAAATAAATACCTACTATTTTTCTAGTAGCTTTTTCTATTGTAAAGTAAAAAAATATTATAGTTATATTTTTTAATTAGGTTATTGCGTTCTCGTGAAATAATAGGGTCCACCTCGCTTCTAAAGGGCAAAGGCATGTCCTCAATCACCCACACTTTCGCTCCTTGTCCATTCAACGACTAATCTTTATCAGCTTTCATCGCCAAAAAGAGTAAGTAATTTCTTAAACACAACAAAATGCTCAAAACTCATTTCCTCACATGACGGCAGCTTTAAGAAAAATAAAAAAGAAAGTAGCGAGCGCGTTAAAAAGACTTTCTGACCCGCGCCGCACTCAGTGCAACCTTGAACGCGGGAGCGCATGCGCGCTTTTCAATTAAAAAAGAAAAAGTCATAGACAACGTTTGACGTTTGACGTCAAGATGTCTAAGACAGTGTTATTAGTTTTGTTCCTTGTTTTTTGCAACAACGTCCAGGGTGCTAGCATTTTCGAGAGGTCTTATGAGTATTTCATGAACTTGGGCAAGAGTTGGGCGCCCAGTTTGATGTCGATTTTGGACTGTATGGGCGAGGAAGAGCCTATGTCGTGTGCTAAAGAAAAAGCGGGAAAACTACTTGACACCTGGGATGGGGAGGTGCAGAAGCAAAGGAGAAGTTGGCAAGGTATTTACGTTTTATATTACTACATTAAAGAAAAAAATAAAGCAAAAGAAACATAACTTAATTAAAGACAAAATTAAACTTATGAATAAAAAATGTGCTCCAGCTGTGTGCTCATGGGAACGGTCTCAATGCTGGCAGCATTTCCTCTTTGGATAGCCAAGCTAATACCTATGTTTTTATTAAGTATGTCTGAGCTATTATTAAAAAAGAAAAATTATGAATGAAAAAAAACCACTGCAATAATGGTATAAGTGTCTTATAATTATTACAAGTCTTAAAAATTAAAAAAGCAGTACTTAATTAAAAAACTCGTATGTAAGTAATTTGACGGACTTCTTGGCGGGAAAGTGAAGAGACATGTCAGCGGTTTTGTTTTATTTTCTAAAATTTGTGTTATGTCGAATATTAATGTTAAATAATGGTGGATTGTTAACCGTGAAGTGTTTGTAAGTGCGCATGAGTGTTGGCAAATTAAACAAAAGAGTGCAACTTCACTTTTCAAATTCTCTCAAGAAGTCTGCCCGAGAACTTAGTAAAGCTCCACATCTTTACTGAGATACTCGAGGGGCTGGAGGTTATATCATTTCTCACTTCTCATTTCTATTATCATTCATCATCATCTATACAAGAAGGAAATATTGTTTATTTATATATTACTTGTAAGAAAAATTACTTTGATACTGGCTAAATGTGCTAATCGCACAAAGCCATCAATAAAAAAAAAAGTAATTTGACATACCTACAGAGTCAGACTTTTAATTATTCCGTTATAATTTTATCAAAGCTCTATTCTATTTACCATAGTGGGCAATGCACCGTAAACAGAGACGCAACTTAATAATACTGAATAATTTTTAAAAGCAGCAATGCAACATAAAAAATTAGATTAATTTAGAAAAAAAATAACATAAACGAATTGTAAAAGTCATAAATGTTAATTATTGTCATATATATCAATCACTTTGCATTCACAATGTCTTATTTGCCTTTGGGCGGAGGTTGTCAAATTCGGATTAATTAGTTCATTACTGACTTTTCCAGTTTCATATTAAGTCAGCTTCTGAAATCGCCCTATTCACAGATTCACACGAGGTCGTATTCGTTATAAGTCCAATACTGAGTAAGTTTAATCCTCTAAATATCAAATTCTGAGGAAGTCAAATCCTAAATAACCTCAGTGGTTTTTGGTCTGCTATGATGCAAAAATGTTGTATGTTTTAATGTAAATAAATAAAAAAAATGAAAAAATAAAAAAAAAGTTCAATTTTGACAAAAACTTAACTTAACTGGCACTTGAACAAAACACACACGGTACAACGACCACTTGACCGACGACAGGGAAACCAATATCTCGCGGTAGCTCAAATGGAGGTGCTGTCAGGCGGTTTGTGAATGGTCGCTGGTTCAAATCCCATTTGAGGTAAAACAATTTTGTGCTATATTTAAAGTATTTACGTATTAATTCAAAAGTTTAGTAGCATTTTGATGATTTTATTGTAATCATTAGTTAAATAAAATTAAACAAAATTTAATTTTGTATAATATTGAAAAAGATATATACGTTTATACTACTTTTATAATACTGTCATATAAAGTTACAATCTGGCGACCTTATCACTATAAAACGATTTTTTCAGACAACTAATCTATATTATATTAATACGTCAAGCAAAAACTATGTACCCCTTTTTTACGAAAATTGCGCGGACGGAGGAGTGTGAAATTTCGCACTTTTATAGTTTATTTATAGAAGGTTATCCGAATGTTAATATTTTTTTAAATTATGCATAAAAATACATTAAATCAATAAAACCAATTGTACATACATGAGGAGCTTGATGGCGCAGTGGTTAACGCGCCTGGGCTGCGAATGCTCCTCAGCATTCGCAGACCTACTTTGGTAAAGGCCGGTCATCGAATGGGTGACCAAAAATGTATCATCTTAGCTCCTCCGTTCTTCGGAAGGCACGTAAAGCCGTTGATCCCGGCTGCATGGCAGTCATTAACAACCACCAATCCGCACTGTGCCCGCGTGGTGGTTTATGACCCGTATCCATCCATAGGGAAGGCTCGAGCCCCAGCAGTGGGAATACAAAAATGAGCTGATGAGGATGAAGAGGGAATATAAAAATGAAGGAAGGAAGGAAAGAAGGAAGGGCAAATAAAAATATTTGCCATATCTAGCTCCAATGACACTCCAGTAATATTATTTTTTGACGACGAAAACTGTGCCGAACATTAGCCGTAAAGTGTTGAACACTGGGTGCTACTACATCGTCATCATCATCATCATCATCATCATCATCACCATCATCATCATCATCTTCATCATCTAGTGCCATCTCCCTTCCTCCTTAGGAGTACACGTGCTGCTCTTTGGAGTCTCAAATATCCCACCGCGCAAAAAGAAATTTGGTGACTCGTTTCTTTGTCGCACCTCCAAAAGATGGAATAGTCTACTAGCACACGTTTTCCCTCCTTCCTATGATATGGGGTCCTCAAAAGAGGCGTGAAGAAGCAACTTGTGGGACGGCAGAGTGAGGTTAACTGATGCTACGTTTGTTTTAACACTGCATCACTTGTCTTCGCGTCTGGACTCCATTTCCACTTAACATCAGGTCCTACCTGATGTTGGAGTCATTTGCCGAGCTAACTATAATAAGAACGAGCGAGCCTTACAGTCTCAGAATAATAAGTAAAGCTAGAGCAGCGGAGGATATACAACGTGTAACAGATTAAGCGCACATCTTCAGACACTCCAATTAGATTATTTTATTACTAGCTGTGCTCGCGACTTCGTCCGCGTGGTTTAGTGAGTTTCGGCAGCATTTTTAATTTTTTAGGCTCTTGTTCCCGTTTTTGCAACATTTTTCACTGATGCTTCGCTCCTATTGGTCGCAGCGTGATGTTATATAGCTTCCTTCCTTCCTCGATAAATGGACTATCCAACACAAAAAGATTTTTTCAATTTGAATTAGTATTTCCTGAGATTAGCGCGTTCAAACAAACAAACTCTTCAGCTTTATAATATTAAAATATAGATAATTAAAAATCATGCTAAATAATTTTACACTAGTGGTCGCCCAGTGGTCGAAATTCGACCGTAATCTTATTAAGGCTGCACGGATTGTATCATAAGCAATGAAAAATTTAAAAAGATACAATCTGAGGTTGGATTGACATTGACAGATTTCGGCCGCTCCTCTTCCATTTTTGAAATTTTTGAAAAGAGTATAAATGCTTGTGTGTCAAATACATGGTAGTGTGTGTAATGTTTGTTTTATTGATTTAATGTATTTTTTATGCATAATTTTAAAAAATATTAACATTCTGTACTCCTTCTCTACGTAAACTTATAAGTGTGCAAAATTTCATACTCCTCCGTCCGCGCAATTTTCGTAAAAAGGGGTACAAAGTTTTTGCTTCACGTAATAATATATAGATTAATTATTTCTCTGAGCTTACAGTAGTCGCATATGAAGTGTAACATTTGACATCTCACCTTTTGAAATCAATATTACAATAGAAAATAGAATATAGAATTAACAATGACATTTATTTTTTTATAAATCATAAAGAGAATGCAGTAAATACTTAAAGACATTTGACATGTCAGAATGACTTTTGATAGTCAAATGACACAATATGTCACACATAATAATAATATGTCATGTTCATAATATCGATTACTGAACTTACAAAATGGCGCGCGCTTCCCCGACTTCCTGTTACACTGTTACACATACTTCCGTCCCATTTCACGAAATCACTCCCACAAATTGCTATACAAAGCGAGCAGAAAGATGTTACACATCAAAAATCTTCATACTGAAGTTTGGAGTAGATACGTGCTATCACGAGTACGATTAGGCCCTTGGTCCTCCAAAGAATTATAACAGTACGCTAACAACCTGTAACCTGTAAACAACATAGCAGATTATGATCATCATCATCAGCTAATTTTTATGTCCCCACTGCTAGGGCACGAGCCTTCCCTATGGATGGATAGGGAAAAGGGGCATAAACCACCACGCGGGCCCGGTGCGGGTTGTTAACGAATGCTAATGCAGCCGGGACCAACGGCTTAACGTGCCCTCCGAAGCACGGAGAAGCTCGTGATGATAAATTTTTGGTCACCCATCCGAAGACCGGTCTTTGCGAAAGTCGCTTAACCTCAGCACTCGCAGACCGGGCGCGTTAACCGCTGCGCCATCGAGCTTCTCATACATAGCAGATTAATAAACAAGATATACACACTCGCCTGCACGTCGGACTGGATCACACGCATGTCGTCAGAAACGCAGGTGGTCATATATGCATTTCGTCAGACTACAAAACAGTTACTCAGCTAGTCAAATACGCAGTTCGACAGCCACGCAGTTCGACAGCCACGCAGTTCGACAGACAAGCAATTTGACAAACACGCAGTTCGTCAGACACGCAACGCAACTCATACGAATTTCGTCAGATATTTGTAAATAATATCTAGACTGATGTGAACAAGAGATCAGTAAAGTAAAACAGTTTTTAATGACCAATATTTTTATTAATCTTACAAAGTATTGAAATGAAACAACTTTTATACAGCGTTTATTTTACACATTACTTATTTAATGTTTATCCTGACGTTTCCCTCTCGTCTCCCTGTGACCACGGACCCTGCCACAGAATAAGTAATAGTATACTACCCGGCTAAGGGTTCAAGACGTCAGAATAAACATTAAATAAGTAATGTGTAAAATAAACGCGAGTAGATCCGTAAAAGTTGTTTCATTTCAATGTGTAGAGTTCGCGTAAACTTTAGAAAACTATATGTGATCTTACAAAGTATGTTATTTTGTACACAAGTAAAGAAAAGTAAGTCAAGTCCTATAGTAGGGGGTATCTGTCTAGTTGCGCATCTGTCGAGATGCGCATCTGTCCAATTGCGTGTGTCTGCCGAGTTGCGTATTTGACAAGTTGCAAATCTGATTAGTTGCGAATCTGACGAGTCGCGACTTTGTCGATTTGCGTATTTTGACTAAATACGTATCCTCAATAGACATTGAACATTATACAATGGCAAATCATTGAACGTTTATTGAAGAAATTTGACAGTCTTAGATAGATTGATGTGCGCAGACATCTGTAAATAACTAATTATTGAAGAAATAGCATGTTTGTGACAATTACCTTACATCCAGCTAAATGAAATTTTGCGGTCTCAGACACCGTGACGGTCTGCGGCTAGAAACTATAAGAAATCTTATTATGCCTGGTTGTCGCACTTCCGGGATGGCTGCGAGATTAAACGTATAGCCGATGTGAATACACACTTTTTTTAAAGGGAAATAAGTGTACAGTGTCTAGTCTAAATGGGTATAAATTCTGAAAATTAAAGCGAGAATTATAAAGAGTTCATCATCATCATCATCATCATCTCAGCCAAAAGACGTCCACTGCTGGACAAAGGCCTCCCCCAAGGATCTCCACAACGACCGGTTTTGTGCTGCTTGCATCCAGCGGCTTCCCGCGACCTTCACCAGATCGTCGGTCCACCTTGTTGGAGGCCTGCCCACACTGCGCTTTCCGGTACGCGGTCGCCACTCCAGGACTATCCCGCCCCAGCGGCCATCAGTCCTGCGAGCAATGTGACCTGCCCACTGCCACTTGAGCTTAGCAATTCTTCGGGCTATGTCGGTTACCTTTGTTCTTCTGCGGATCTCCTCATTTCTGATTCGATCACGCAGAGAAACCCCGAGCATAGCCCTCTCCATTGCTCTTTGAGTGACCTTGAGCCTTTTTATGAGGCCCATAGTGAGCGACCACGTCTCAGTCCCGTATGTCATCACTGGCAACACACACTGGTCAAAGACTTTCGTCTTGAGACACTGCGGTATATCGGACGAGAAGATATTTCGTAGCTTACCGAACGCTGCCCAGCCTAATTGGATTCGACGATTGACCTCTTTGCTGAAGTTGGACCTACCTAGCTGGACCGTTTGTCCCAGGTAAACATAACAACGCCTCGGTGGCCGAGTGGCAGAGCGCTCGGCCCGATACCCGAAGGTCCCGGGTTCAAATCCCAGGTCGGGCAAAATGTATTTCGGATTTTTCGATGCATAGCCCGGGTTTGTGATCACCAACCCGCATTCGGCAAGCGTGGTGATTAAGCCATTACCCATCAATTGTAGCGATGACTTGATTTCAATGATGGAGGCCTTTGCCCAGCAGTGGGACAGATATAGGCTGTTTACTTACTTACTTACTTAAACATAATTGTCCACAACTTCAAGGGCAGAGTCCCCAACCTTCAGAGGAGTGGGTACGACACGTGAGTTCGACATAACTTTCGTCTTCTCCATGTTCATTTTAAGACCCACTTGTTGAGAGACTCTGTTGAGGTCACCGAGCATTGCGCCGAGGTCTTCCAGGGTCTCAGCCATGACCACTATATCGTCAGCAAACCGAAGGTGAGTGATGTTTACGCCGTTGACGTTGATGCCGAGTCCTTTCCAGTCCAGAAGCTTAAAAACATCTTCCAGTGCAGCAGTGAACAGTTTCGGAGAAATCACATCTCCCTGTCTCACTCCTCGCTGCAACTGTATAGGTTTTGAGCTCTGGTCCTGAAGACGGACTGACATAGTGGCGCTTTCATACAAACACCTCAACACTTCGATGTACCGATAGTCAATTTGGCACCGCTGGAGAGACTGTAGCACGGCCCATGTCTCAATCGAATCGAAGGCTTTTTCATAGTTCACAAACGCTAAGCAAAGAGGCTGGTTATACTCTTCGGTCTTCTGTATAACCTGCCGCAGCGTATGTATGTGGTCTATGGTGCTGAAGCCTTTTCGGAAACCGGCTTGTTCGATAGGCTGGAAGTCATCAAACCTGCGTGCGAGACGATTCGTTATGACTCTCGAAAACAGCTTGTAGACGTGGCTTAGAAGTGAGATGGGCCTGTAGTTCTTCAGCAGGGTTTTATCGCCCTTTTTGAAAAAAAAAAAAATAAAGAGTTACCTACAACGAACTGTTACGATGATTTTGTTGACAAGTGAAATTGCAATTTTGAATATCAATCAATCTCACTCATTCACATTATTATGTCCTTGTTCCTATAAGATCAGATGAGCCTACATTTTTCTAAACGTTAGCACTTTGCACTAAACTAAACTTGACTTTATTGTCGCGTTGATTTCCTATTTTTTCGTTTAAAAAAGTAATACTTACTTATTTTTTTTAATTAAAATAAATTATAGCCTGTTTCAAAAAGAACAAAAGTTGAAAAAATTACACGAGAAGGTTTCGAACACGCACCCCATGTCATGCCGCTATTATGATATCGTGGCAATTTTTTCATCACAACTTTTTTTTTTTTTAAATTAATATATAAATTAATGTTACCCGCAAGGACTGATGTATCATTCTATCAGTGAAAGAATTTTTGGAATTGGTCCAACTAGAGATTACCCTCCACAAACATAAGTCACTTTATAGTATAGATAATAATAATAAAAATGTATTCCCAATTAAATAAATAAATAAAAAGGAAGGTAGATAGTATTTTGTCAAAATCTCGGGGCTTATGGCGACGCATTGGAAATTTAAGTGGCGGGGATCTTGGTTTTTCCCAACAATTACAAAACCTATGAAAGTGATATTTGATGACATGATTTTTCATTTAATTGACTTCATTTTGCTAGTTGCAGAAACACGATTAGTTAACTTTTATAAAGAGAAAAAAATATCAAAGTAACCTCTTTTAAAGCATAGATTTGCATTTTACAGGCAAACCAGACCGATTTAAGCATCTAAATTTTCTTAGTAGATTAGTCTTAACACACACTTCAATATGTTAGTTCATTTTTTTAAACATATTTGTAGTTTTAATTGGAAAGAAAAAACAGAGTTTTGCTTATGGTACGTGCGCAAACGCTCCGTATTAGATTAATTGTTTAGCGATGCGTCGCCTTCAGCCATTAAAATTTGGAATCCTAATAAAAAAGATGGTTTGCAAACTTATCCTGATTTATGTAATTCACAAATGGAAACCCCTATTATCGCTGTCATTATTCTTTCTTTAAGCTTGCTATTAAAGATTAAGCTCATTGCTAAGTAGTTTATTAAAGATATTAAAAACTCTTTTGTACTTAACCAGATTAAAAGCTTTCTTCGCATCTCATATGCTCATTAAATACTGGTTTTGATCTGTCGAGAAGAGCTCTATACAGATACTGACTTTCTCTTAAAGCACCTACTATAGTTATAGGAAAAGAATGTAGAACTATATTGTAATGCAAAACGATACAACGCGGATTTGAGGGCGTTACGATTAGCGGTAAGATCTTGAAAGTTAAGGAGCTTTCGTAATGGCTAGTCGTAAGATGGGTGATCTAATTTAGCTTATGCGAGATGGGAAACCATCTTTGGACGAACGTTTTTTATTAATAAATTACCTATTTTAAAGTTATATGTACTTAATTTTTATCTTGCTACATTTTAATAATTAAAACATGATGATACATCCCATACTGACTGGTGTAGGCCTCTCCAAGTGCACGCCACTAAGCAAATTATATTTAGATGTTCATCATCATCATCATCATCAGCCCATTTTATGTCCCCACTGCTGAGGCACGAGCCTTCCCTATGGATGGAAGGGAGAACGGACCATAAACCACCACGCGGGCCCAGTGCGGATTGGTGGTTGTTAACGACTGCTAATGCAGCCGGGACCAACGGCTTTACGTGCCTTCCGAAGCACGGAGGAGCTCGACACGATAAATTTTTGGTCACCCATCCGATGACCGGCCTTAGCGAAAGTTGCTTAACCTCAACACTCGCAGACCGGGCGCGTTAACCACCGCGCCTTCAAGCTCTTCCTTTAGATGTTATTAAATTATAAAAAACTTAATTTTTTATCCGATCCGGCATTTATACAAAAAACGTGGCTGCATGACTTGTGTTTGTTCGTAATAAAAGGCAAACTTATTAAAGGTAAGGTACTCATCATAAGGGTATAATTAATAAGGGTTAGAAAACTAAACATGTCACGTCATTTCAACATTAAGTTTTTCATTTTGTATCATTAAAAAGCCCATCCATGCGAGCTAGAATTAGTAAAAAGTGTAACACAAAACCGTGTAATAAAGATCACTCTGTATAACTAATTTTGGTCCGTTCTGAAACCTCCTGTACAAATTGTCATCCCCTATACTTAAGGGATCGTTTTCCAAAAATTCTGAAACTCTTCATGATTTCTTACCAGGCCAAATACCGAAATTTAAGGAATGACAGATTTCCATACAAACTTTCCACCCCTTTTTCACTCTCTAGGGGAGGTTTTTCGAAAAATACTGAAACACGTCATTCTTTATTTATGTTAAAAAATCTAAAGATCGATTAAAATATTCATTTTGATAATAATTACTTTAAAAATAACGATTTCCCCAAAAAAACCTTTTTCCTTTTTTTTTCTTAGGTATTTAAAGAAAAATAAACAAAATTCCTGAGACATGCTTCATTCTTTAATTCTTTTCAAGAACCCAAATTCCAATTTTCATATATTTTACTTCAAAACTGACGGACTTTCATACAAACTTTCACCCCCTATTTGACCCCGTAAAATCCTTTCTTAGTGACTGATTACGTCACTCAATTAACATACAGTCCAAATTTTATCTAATTAACTTCAGCGGTTTAGGTTCGGCGACGATGAGTCAGTCAATCAGGACAAGTCAATATGTATATAGATTCAAAAGAAGCAATAGCTTTATTATTAAAAAATATTAAATTGCGAATATGTGAACACAAGGAGTAGCTCGTTCTCCCAGTGGTATTTCCATCCGTGGAGAAGGCTCGTGCCCAGTAGTGGGAACATGAAATCAGCTGGTAATGTGGTGATGACTGATGATGAGTGATGTGAACACAAGGAACTGTGTTTTTCAAATATAAAAAAAATGTTAAATGCCATAAAACAACAACAACATTATAATTGTTATTAGTTTTTGCATTATTTAATCTTTTTTTGTATTAGAATTTATTTATTTAACTTAACATAACTTAATACTATCATTACAGTAATTCCCAATTCTATAGTAAAGTAGAAAATTATTTGTATTAGTTTTAAGTATAACTATATTTAGGACCGGTATTGTTGTAACATATTTCAAACTTTATTCAAAATGTCATGGTGTGTACACTCGTTTTGGATTACCGTCTAACTAATAAGGTTAACCAAATATTTTACTGTATTACAAAAACACAAATGTTAAAAAAAAATTCCACGAGTTGGATTTGAACCTGCACCCTTCTGACATACCGGGTCAGGTGCTCTCCCAATGGAGCTATCGTGGTTCTAACCGCTCGTGGGTGCAGGTTCAAATCCAGCTCGTGGAAATTTTTTCAACATTTGTGTTTTTGTAATATGTTCGCAACAAAATTTGCGTTAGATAATATATAAACAAAATAAAAACATTTTATTTTACTGTACTCATGCATTGATTGTAATCTGTTTGTGTACCTACAGATATAAATAAATAAATAAACTGAGTCCGATAGCTCAACGTGCCTTCCACAACAAGTCAGTTCGCTACATCTCGCATCGCGGTAACAACCTGGTCCTACCCCCAGGGCATCTTACGTTATATAAAAATGGATCATATTATGTGGCCAATAAAGTATACAACCATTTGCCAAACTGCATCAAAGACCTCCAGGGTAGTAAATTTGAAAGGGGTCTCAAAAATACTGTTATGTATCATTCTGAGTTAGTTTAAATTTTAATTATGTAGTTAGTTAAATATTTCCCAGTGCCTTGAAAAGGTAAATTTGTAACAAACATAACATCATATACCCACTTTTATTGTACTTTTTGTTATAAACTTATGGTGAATCAATGAATATGAATAAGCTCGCACGCAAATCGCTAAGCCGCTGCGCGAGAGTGGTTTAAATCATATTTAATCAATTTAAATGTTTATGAAACGGTTTCACCTGTCCTACAAATAGCGAATATTTTAAATACATTTTTAAATACTACCTTATCACGCCACAAACCGTTTAGCGAGTTATGGTTTCATGGAATTTGACGAATCATAATGGGAAGTGGGCTGCGAATTTCAGGTTTCGAAATGTACCGGTTCGCGCTTCGATTCCGGTATGAGGGAAAGTGTGGGGTCTCGTGTTCGTTCGTGGTGATGCACAATCATCATGAAAGTGCATCTGTGATTCGTGACTGATAATGAAACGTAAAAGGATGCCTTAAGAGTTAATGGTTACCCAAATAGTTATTGATTTTATTTGTTTATAAAGGCACGTACAGCCGTCGGCCCCGGTTGCATAGCCCCGTTTATTTATTAACAAAAAAAGCTACAAAACAGATTAAAACCAAAAAGTGTAAATGCATAATATTAACTGGCTTAAGAGCGTTTACGCCGCACACTAGGCGCTACTAATGAAAAAAAATCATATCTAGTAATTAGAGATAGAAAACCAAATTATGCACAACAAACTATTTGAATGAAGTAATTTAGCATTTTTACGTCACCTAATGAACACCTCACATGTTATGGTTTAGTTAAATAAGACGTTACGGCCACTTTTAACTATAATAATTGATTTTCTATCTCTAATTACTAGATATGTTTCTTTTTTCATTGACGGCGATAGTGTGCGACGTAAACGCTCTTATAACTGACCAAACCAAACCTAAGCGCGTAGCCATATTACCTATGACTTTAAGTCTCACATAGGTAATATAAGAACAACTACTTATTATAGACAGTCTCAAATCAAACAATCTATCTGAAAAACTATCCTAACAGCAGACCGCACATAAATACCACGACTGCCGTTCATCATCATCGTTAACATGACATGATGACATCTAAAAATTCATGTTTTGCAGCGACCACAGCAGCGACCTAAGGATAAGAGGACTAAACTAATGAGTTATTATTCTACAACATCCCCATCTCTTCCCGTGGGTGTCGTAAAAGCCGACTAAGAGACCATTCCAGAGGATCGGCAGCAGCATCTCTCTGAGGTTACCCTCAACCTACTGCGATCGCCAACCCGTCTGCCAAGCGTGGCGATTACGGCAAATACCCCTCATACCCTTGGGGGAGGCCTTTGTCCAGCAGTGGACGTCTTTTGGCTGAGATGATGATGATTTTACAAAAAGAAGATGATGGGATCACGAGTCCTATAACGTGTACTTGACCCTGGGAAGTCTCGTGCCCAGCAGTGGGGACATACAATAAGCTGGTGACGATTAACGCTTTTGGTAGAGTTGCAAATACTCGGCCTTGTATCTGAAGGTCCTGGATTCAATTCCTGGTGAAGCGAATTGTGTTCGAAGTTATCGATGCATAGACCGCGGGTTTGTGATCACCAACCCATATTTGGGAAACGTTGTGATTATGCCAATACTCATCAATTGTGATGACTTGATTGATTTCAATGATGGAGGCCTTTGCCCAGCTGTGGGACAGTATAGGCTGTCCTGTCGAATTTTGCAAATACAATGCTATTGCTTTATTATTTTCAATAGAAATGGCACTGTGAAAACAAAATAACAGTTTATGAAGTATTTATTGTCAACTGTTCGTTTTTAATTATTCAGGGTAATTAGAAACCACTTCAGATCTTGATGCTAATTGCAATAAAAGTATTATCTGTCTGTTACATCTACAAAGTCATATCATATCGCTTATCAGAATTTTCCATCTCTTTATAATGTTTCTGCTTTACTTGGAAGTTTGCACCGTTGAAAGTGTACATGCTATTATGAATAAAAAAAAATATTTTTTCAGAATATGGTTTTTTCCTTTTGAAAAAAAAAACGGTTTTTAAAAACTTATTGTAAATTTTACTTTTTCTTTTCAAGTGCTAATTGCTGCACTGAAGCTAAATTAAATATTTAAACTTATTGTACCTATGTACTGTGTCTTTTATAGAATATGTCCTTTCGGGGATGCATCAGAAATTTGGTAGCAGTGCCAACTAAACCATAGCACGTCTTCAACTAGATTATAGAAATAGGAAAACGGTTGTAGGTTAAAAGTAAGAGTTTGTTATTAACATTAGCTCACAATGACTGACGATATTTGTGGGAAATTATCGAAAGTTGAGAAAATATCGCCATGGGAACCGATCTCCCTTTCACTGACAAACAAACAATACTATCTTATTTGCCTAATCATTACTTCTCGTCAGATAAAAGGGAGTTAAATCAATAGGTATCAGCTTTAAACGTACCACCGCGCTGGCCCAGTGCTGGTTGGTGGGTTTCAACGGCTGCCATCTTACCACAACCGGGACCAACGGCTTCTAATATATTATTTTCTTATTTTATATAATTCATGGCATAACATCACAGAAATTAGGATTCCCATGATCTATGACATGGACCCTGTCAAAAGGGGTGTAAAGAGGTTTTTCTCAGGTCGGCAACACAAATTTCGCCCGCGACAAAATTTTATTGCAACAAGCTTAAAAAAATATTTTTTTTAAATTTAATTCAGCTTGCTATGAGTCTCAACGCCATCGGTTCTTAAAAGGTTCTTTAGGCGAGCGTTTCCGACTGTGAGATTACCAAGGCGTTCCGCTCGGGACTGAATGATGGCGCGAGCGTCGAATTAGGCAATAACGTATATTTTAATGAACGTTTACTTATTATTAAAATTGTAATGGCCGACAACTATTACATATTCAAAGACAATTGGTTTAGTATATTTTTCTTTGTCTGAAACGGTGTATAGCCTGAATAAAATGATATTTAGTTTATTAATAAGACGTAAGTTTGATATTATATTCGATGCAGGAAATTGTAAAATATCGTGAAAATACCAGCCGAAATTACTAGATAAAAGGCCAATGAATAACATATATTTTTTTTGGATTTAAAATCCTTATACATTTCGAATAAAACTCATTTAAAAACACCGTTTTTTGGAAACCCTCGCCTTAAGTCTATAGGGTGGGATACCTGGCAGAAGAACTGGCAACAAATTCAGTAGGGGCATTTGTATCTCCCTTTCGTTAACAACGTCAAGTATTGGAAAATACCCAACCATTTCATAGACTATTGACTATTATCAGAGCACTATTGCGGCTGCCGCGTTTCTAGTGCGTCGGGAATGTTTGCGGATGCGTAGGTCGAAAGTTTCCCGGCTATTCTGCGTAAAAAAGCGGGATCCAGCCTGCGTAGAGTCCGCGGCAGCCGTAATACTGTCCTGAAAAGCATGGCTGATAGTGGGGACTGTCACTATTAGCGCACAGTGTAGCATAACCAATTCCCATCTATACTCTAGCTTAGTCAAACTCAATAAAGAATAAAATGTAAATAAACCAAATTAGGGTCATCACAAATCTGGGCAAAAATGTTTTTGTGTTTTACGTATTATTACTTGATTACTGCATTTTACATAAGAGATATTCTAAGACTTATTATTCTCAGTACACATCTCACTTAAGTCAGTCGCTCAACGTCGGTAAAGACGTTATAATACGAAGAAAGTAAAAAAAAACGTAAACTATTTTCACTTGTTAACCCTATTAAACAAATGTCATTACTAAGATTGAGGTATTCTAAACAATTCCGTTATTATAAACTAGCATTCCAAATGAAGATGACACTTGTATCCATATGGGGTCGATTATCTTAACTACCACTGAAATCTGCAGCGTAAACATTTGCAATGCAAAACAAATATTCATGAAGAAAATTGGATTGTAACGGCAGTTGATTAATGTATGTAATAAATAAATTATTGAATCTTCAAGTGCAGTTTTTTAATTATTTCAAGGTAGCTAATTTATTCACTTACCTAGGTTAAAACTAAGCTATGATTGTACTATGGTTTTTGGTTTTGAATTTTTCAAACAATATTTAATCCATATATTAATACGTGAGGCAAAAACTTTGTACCCGTTTATACGAAAATTGAGCGGACGGAGGAGTATGAAATTTCGCACACTTATAGTTTATAAAGAGGAGTAAAAAATGTTATTTTTTTTTTAAATTATGCATAAAAAATACTTTAAATCAATAAAACAAACAATACACACACTACCATGTATTTGACACACGCGCATATTATGTATTTCATCATATTCATCATATTCATCATCATCATCATCATCTCAGCCAAAAGACGTCCACTGCTGGACAAAGGCCTCCCCCAAGGATCTCCACAACGACCGGTTTTGTGCTGCTCGCATCTAGCGGCTTTCCGCGACCTTCACCAGATCGTCGGTCCACCTTGTTGGACCTTCCATTATGTATATTAACACACGCATAAATACTCTTTTCAAAAATTTCAAAAATGGAAGAAGAGCGGCCGTATTCTGTCAATGCCAATCCAAAGTCACATTCTATCTTTTTTAATTTTTTCATTGCTTAGGATTCAATCCGTGCAGCCTTAATAAAATTATGGTCGAATTTCGACCACTGGGCGACCACTAGTATAAATAAATCTTTTACGTTAAATCTTTCCTGTTGACCAACTGGAAAAGGTTGTCAATACATGCCTGTCACTGGTTGCTTGGCAACGCTTTGCTGGTAAACATTAATTATCGAAAGCTATAGTATAGTTATTAAGTACTAACATAGGTTTTAAGCACTTGTTGTACTAACCACTTATATGGATTTTTGTTGTCTGAGAAATAAAAACGTTTAAAATGTTTATATAAGTTTTAACGCAAATGTTGTTGCGAACAAATTACAAAAACACAAATGTTGAAAAAATTTCCACGAACAGGATTTGAACCCGCACCCTTCTGACATACCGGGTCAGGTGCTCTCCCAATTGAGCTATCGTGGTTCTAACCAGCCCGCCGAAATTATTCAACACTATTTACTTTTTACTTTGAAAGCCAAAGGCGCCCATTTAATGTCAACAACTACCGTCATTAACTGCTCGTGGAAAGTTTTTCAACATTTTTGTGTTTTTGTAAAAACGTTTAATTTAATTTAGTTTATTTATTTATTTATTTATTGGGAAACAAACAGCATTTTATAGTACAGAGGTAATAATCCATGTTTCACATTTGCCAAAGCAGTTTCCACTTATAATTATATTTCTTATATAAAAATATAACCTCAAATACAGAGTAATTTTTTTTTAAAGTCTACAATTAAATAAATAATACAACATACAAGATACTACTATAAAACTACAAACCTAAGTTTTTTTTACATCTGATTTAAATTTAAATGGTTTTAGATGGAAGATATCGATGTGACCATAACGCCCATATAATTATTCAAAGTTCTGGCAATGAACCTATTGTTAGCAAAATTTGTGCTGATGATGACCCTGATCGCAGGGTCGATCTCGAGCATTTCAAAGAAACTTTACTTAATAGGTACGGGGAGTCCACATAATTGTTAATAATTTTATACAAAAAAAGTACGTATAGAAGGACTCGTTCTATAGCAATAAAATTTATTTAGTTATACCAATATTTATAATATACCTTTTTTGCAGAGGCGGCTGATGCCGAGGTCCTATCATCGGGAAGGTCTATGGGTGAAATGCCCTCAAAAATCGGGGGCCAAGTTGAGAGCTCTCTCAACTCCCTAGCCGAGATCGTCGGGAACGGAGTTGCAAGGTAATATAGTTAATCTTTTTTTTCTACTGTTAACAAAAAAAAACGTACAAGTATCTGTTGAACGTTTGAACTATAAAATGCGTGGATTAAGAGATTTTTTTTAATTATTTATTTATTGGACAGAATTTTAAGTTACAATAATTAAAAAAACAATTTTTGTTTTAGCCATCACAGCATGCATTAAAATAAAATAAAATAAAATTATAAACAAAATTAATCAGGAACAAAATAAAAAAAATCAATACTACAATTATTAAATTAAATTTTAAACAAAAATAAAAAGATATATATATATATAGGGATATCCTAAAGCTTTAACTTGTCATGGAACAGTCATGTTCATAATAATAAAATTAAAAAAATGCTTTTTAATGCAATTTTCGCCTTTTTTTAAGAACATGATCATGATCCTCTTTGAATGAGTAGCAAAGTGCTTGACCCAATACCCTGAGGTGTTGAGTTCGAATACCATCAATTTTGAATTTCCGACGAAGGACAGAAAGATAAGAAAGAAGAAACAATTAAACATTGATATAAAACATAAAAAAGTGCAAAAATCTAAATATTTAAACAAAAATAAAATATATAAACAAAAACATTAAAAAAAAATACAGTCGAATTGATAACCTCCTCCTTTTTTTGAAGTCGGTTAAAAAGCAGTGTGTGTGACTAACAAGGAGGGACTGACTTTGCCCAGCAAAGTCAAAGACAAACCTTTATCTATTCTATCATCATCATCATCAGCTCATTTTATGTCCCCACTGCTGAGGCACGAGCCTTCCCTATATGAATAGAGAGAACACAAAAACCACCACGCGGGCGCAGTGCGGATTGGTTGGTTGTTAACGACTGCTTATGCAGCCGGGACCAACGGCTTTACGTGCCTTCCGAAGCACGGAGGAGCTCGAGATGACACATTTTTGGTCACCCATCCGATGACCGGCCTTTGCGAAAGTTGCTTAACCTCAGCACTCGCAGACCGGGCGCGTTAACCAATGCGCCATTGAGTTCCTCGATTCCTAAATTCTGTATAGGCAAGTTTTTGACCGCGATCTCATCTGATGGCAAGCGATGGCCTGTTCACCCTTGCCTTAGAAATATCCTTAAAAAGGTTGCACTTAAGTATCTGGAAACAGATTCGCAGGAAGGGAATTCCATTCCTTAACTGACCGCATCAAAAATGATGACACAAAACGCTTTGTGCGTATAGGCCTCAGAATAATAAGTAAAGCTATAGAAACCGGACTAAAATAGCAACACTCATTCATCAGTTCGTACTATTTTAACTAATGAACCTAAGTGATGTATTGGAAAGAGATCGATTGTCCCTTTTCTTTCGTTATTTCGAAGGTGTCACCAGATTTGTGACGTCATATTTGAGGTAATGTAGTGAGTGACTTTATAAAGGACTCAAAGATTTTTTTGATCACCGATTATCTGATGACCGTTTGACATAACAATACACAAAATAAAAACTAAGTGTCAACCATTTGTCGCACTCCAACCTCCTTTTCTAGCCATAAGATAGAACGGAACTAAACATAGTTGCACGATTTTTATTTTAGCCATCCTTCTATAGCTTTAGTTATTGTTCTGAGGTATAGGCGGTATGTTGACAGCGTAAGGATGTGATCTCAGTCCGCGTTTAGTTAACCGGAAATAAAAAGATAAAGGTGGAATCAGTATGTATACACTTTTGACTAGAATCTGGCTCTTATTCCATTGTTTTAGGAGTAACATTGTTCACATGTTAATGCTGGTGACTGTACATCCTGTAAAGAGATCGTGATACAAATAATAAACTTTGTAAAATTACGACACTTTCAAAATGGTTGGTACCTAGGTAAAAACATATAATTTGTCCGACAAAGTTGAGCATTCGATTTCACTGACACACTCATGCATCCTGTTGTCTCGCTCCCTCGTATCAGAAGTGGGCGTGCTAGAAAGAGACACACATATTGTTTGAGGAAAGTGCTTTAAAGGTCGTTTGTTTGCGAATTCGTAATGAAAGTCTTTTACAACTAATATGGATGCTCAATGACTCATGCATTTAAAGTAGCACTATAAGTTGAAGATAAATAAGATAAACATTATTGTTTTATAAAGTTTACGCAAACACTACATTTACGCATTTACATAAAACGAAGATAAAGTCTTTCTGCGTAAAACACGATGGCATTGCGCATATTATGAATCTATAGGTATCTACTCATACTAATATTATAAAGAGGAAAGCTTTGTATTTTTGTATGTATGTTTGCAACGAATAAACTCGAAAACTACTGTGATATTTTAAAAAATGTTCGCTAGTACTATTAATAAAGAGGTAAAGAAAGTTTGTTTGTTTGAAGAGAGTAATCCCTGGAAGTACCGGTCCAACTCCAGAAAGGTCAAAATTAAAAAAAAAATCAAAATTCAAAATTCAAAATAATTTATTCAGTTTTGGCTACAAGTAGCTCTTGTGAATGTCACTAAGCCATCGGTTCGTAAGTCT
This sequence comes from Eudonia lacustrata, assembly GCA_947562085.1. Lineage (NCBI taxonomy): Eukaryota > Metazoa > Arthropoda > Insecta > Lepidoptera > Crambidae > Eudonia > Eudonia lacustrata. The sequence continues at coordinate 1,396,982 of OX387336.1, read as the reverse complement.
ACTCTGGGCGGGAGATCTTGTACTGATAAGAACCGGCAAGCAACTCAGCAAGTGTCCAGCTCTTTTCTCCCTTACAGCGTCAAAAATATTGGAAAATGCCCTATCATAGCAGGACACTTTCCATTACAAATAAACACAAAAAATATATAGAAGACAACCACAACATGTAAAAAATTTACATCAGATAATTATGTAAAAGTTTCAATTTCCACAATGTCATACAGTACCACTACAGTACTCTAGTAAAAATCAAAAATTGTTTAAGAAAAACAAAGTCAAACTATAGTCAATAATACTAAAAATAAGATAAGTATGCAAGAGCAGACCAGCCTCCACAGGCGGCACCCGTAAAGACATTATTTTGAATTTCATAACTGTAATGTAAACAAACAGGACCCGGACGCACTGATTAAAAACTTTCGTTTTCAAGCACTGGCTGGGGAAATCGACAACTGAAATATACTTCCAAAGCTTCCCTTAAGCCGCCCAGCCCAAACGAATACACCTGTCCGCCTCTTTCTTGAAGTGGTGCCTACCCAATTAAATAGTTTGGCCAAGATATATGCCATCAGCTCATTTTTATGTCCCCACTGCTGGGGCACGAACCTTCCCTATGGATGGATAGGGAGAACGGGCCATAAACCACCACGCGGGCCCAGTGCGGATTGGTGGTGGTTGTTAACGACTGATAATGCAGCCGGGATCAACAGCTTTACGTGCCTTCCGAAGCACGAAGGAGCTCGAGATGATAAATAAAAATAAAGATATATGTAATCTTGCACAACCTGAACAGTAGCGTCGCCTACGACTTCAGAGATCTCAGGGATATGAGACCATTAAACATGACCTCAGTCTGGTCCAGGTTCATCCTGAGACCTACGTGTCGCGAAGACTCGTCTAGACTGTTTAGCATTTTTTCCAAATCTTGCAGAGATTCCGCCATAATGACAATGTCATCTGCATATCTGTATTGGCTGTTGATAATCAATTGATGTCAATTTTGTTAAATTTTGTATTTTTTTTTAATACAGACAATATCTAATAATTTATTTATTTACAAACAAAGACAAAAACAAGATAATAATTAAACTACTTAAAATTAAACTGATCAGTGTCAACTTGATCACCGGTTCCTGTGTCGAAAATTGGCTTTTACACAGCAAAATTCCAACGGGTGTCTTCATCGCAGATTAGCACACACCTTATTCTGTGCACATTAATGAACTTTCTCTGCTCGCCGCTAAGTAAGCCGCGTAACAGGGTCACCGGGCGGCACGGCGGCGGCGCGGGTTCGGTTACCGGTCGTGGCTGAATGTCAATTGCATACCTGCATACCGCATTGGGAGTTGAATGCGATGTGGGTATCCGTTAACTAATCGTGTCGTGTCCTAGGGGATGTTTATTATGAAGAAGTTTATACATTAGTATATAATTTACATACATATTTAATTATGCTGTGTATGTTGTGTGTGTCTGTCGCATTTCTGTTTTTCTGTGTTAAAAAAATCCAAGAGCGTGATTCGAACCCGCACCCCATGACATGCCGGGTCAGGTGCACTACCAACTACACTATCGTGGCTCAATCCAACTTACGTGCTCTTACTCTGTAAGTCAAAGGATATTCAATGTCGACAGCCACGTCATTACCATCTCATCTTAATATATTTACAGATATTAAAGATCAGTTTTAGTTAATATTTATGTATGTGTTAAATTTATATGCAACGTTATTTTTAGTTTATACGAAACCTGAAAACTGTTTGTTCAGAATCAGTAAATAATTATTTTATTTTGCACACTGTCACACAGAGAAGGGTTACAAAAATAAAAAGAAGCATAAAAATATTATGGTAATAGAATCGATTTCAATATTTTTTATACCATGTTACATTTTGACCAAATAATATTTACAAAACTCAAATAAAGTATACCCTACTAAAAACACACAACGGGACAGCACAAAAAGCTTGTAACTTCGTGAGTTTTCAAGATATTATTTTAATATTTTTTGTACAGATTCTTTAAATGAAAATATTTGACCCGTGTTTCGATTTTCGTATAAATTAAAAATAAGGTTGTATATGAATGTAGGTATATGCATTGTATGTATGATAATTAAGTAAGTACATTTATATTGTGTGTAAATAAACGTCCACTTATATTTATTAAAACACCATTAACAGCCCATTTCTTAGCCTTTTTTGTCCAGTTCAACAGTCATAGTTGCCTGGAAGAAATTGCCTATTAGCGATAAGGCCGCCATATGTACTTTTTTTTGTAATGTCCTCTTTATGTTTTTTTTTTATCTTGTACAAAAGTGTATTTTCATTTCATTTTAATTTAATTTCATCAGTTCAGAATTAAACTAGGTTTTATAATTATGGTTCTATATAATTTAACGCAATTTTTATACATATCACACTTAATATTATAAATGCGAAAGTTTGTGTGTATGTGTGTATATTTTATGCTTCTTCACGCCGCAACGGATGGATGGATTGGGATGAAATTCGTCATACAGATAGTTCATAACTTGGATTAAAACATAGCATACTTTTTATCCCGATATTCCCACGGGAACGGGAATTATATGTATATTAATTTGCTGCTACAGTTTCTAATGAGCTGTATTAAAACCGGAATGTCTGAACTCAGACCACCTGTGGTTAAGCCTCATTGTAATGCCGTCAGTTAGTGTGACCAATGGTAATGGTGCAATCTTAGTGAGTATTTCTATTTGCTGTTGCGTTTTGTGAACTGTAACTCTTTGTATGTTGTTCCCATGTTGTCGACGTGTGGGAGGTTGTGATGATGGAGTGGTCCATGGCGATGGTAAATAACGACTGCGTCTCTACCTATACTATGTGATGTTGTATATTTACAGTGACTACAATGTGACTGACTTATTATCTAAACCTTACAAGACTATTTATACAATATAAACTATGTAGATGTTGGAGGGAGGATGCCGTGTATTATCTTTATCAGATCTACACGCGATTAGGAATGCGTTTCGGTCGCCACATAAGTTATTAAATAGAATTGATCACCGCTTAAGAGCGTTTACGCCGCACACTAGCGCCGCCAATGAAAAAAAAACATATCTATTAATTAGAGATACAAAATCAAATTATGCTCAACAAACTATCTGAATGAAGTAATTTAGCATTTTCACGTCACCTAATGAACACCTCACATGATAAGGTTTAGTTAAATATGGCGTTATAGTTAAAAGTGGCCGTAACGTCTTATTTAACTAAACCATAACATGTGAGGTGTTCATTAGGTGCCGTAAAAATGCTAAATTACTTCATTCAAATAGTTTGCTGAGCATAATTTGATTTTCTATTTGTAATTACTAGAGATATGTTTTTTTTTTCATTAGTGGCGCTAGTGTGCGGCGTAAACGCTCTTAAGTATTCTGGTAAGAGAGAATGAATGAATTTTATTTATTTATTACTTACACACGGTACAATAATAGGATGATATAATATAGTTATAGTTGTTCAGCGTATTGCCAGAAAGTAGCGTAGAAACATTAATACAATTATATTTAAATTATACATAAAAAATTAAAGATAACAGTATTACGAGTTTAACAATTTTATTAAAATTAACATGTACAAAATAAATATTGAATGAATGTCAGAATAAAAAGATGTAATAATAAAACAATCAATAAAAGTGAATTTACAAACAAAAATAAGATTCATTTTCATATTTTTTTCATTTTTCTATCTATGTTTTTTTCTGTAGTTATCTAAGTATGGAATTGTTACCTAAATACTCGTTTTTGAAAGCAATAAACGCATTTATTTTTATTTATTTATTTATTTACTAGCTGTGCTCGCGACTTCGTCCGCGTGGAATAGTGACTTTCGGCAGCATTTTTAATTTTTTAGGCTCTTTTCCCGTTTTTGCAACATTTTTCACTGATGCTTCGCTCCTATTGGTCGCAGCGTGATGTTATATAGCCTAAAGCCTTCCTCGATAAATGGACTATCCAACACAAAAAGAATTATTCAATTCGAACCAGTAGTTCCTGAGATTAGCGCGTTCAAACAAACAAACAAACCAACAAACTCTTCAGCTTTATAATATTAGTATAGATTACTACTTATTACAAAGCAAATAAAATAAAATGTTGTTTTCTAAAATTTACGCGAACACTACACATTGAAAAAAACTACTTTTACGGGTCTACTCGCGTTTTTATACAATAATTTGATTCAAATCAAATTAATGTATAAAATAATAGTCGCATGTTCGCGCAAATCAATCTACTTGCGTTTATTTAAACATTGATTTGATTTGAAAATCAAATTAATGTATAAATAAACGCGAGTAGATCCGTCAAAGTAGTTTAATTTCAAATTAAAATGTATCATTACCTTAAGACGACACATTGGTAATTAACGTGGCGGGGATCTTGATTTTTCTCAACAAATATAAAACATATGAAAGTGATATTTGATGACATGATTTTTCATTTAATTGACTTCATTTTGTTAGTTGCAGAAGCACGATTTTTCAACTTTTATAACAGAGAAAAAAATATCAAAGTAACCTCTTTTAAAACATAGATTCACATTTTACAGGCTAAACAGACCGATTTAAGCATCTAAATTTTCTTAGTAGATTAGTCTTAACACACACTTTAAAATTGTAATTCATTTTTTTTAAATAATTTGTAGTTTTAATTTTAAGGAAAAAAAACCAGTTTTTCTTATGGTACGGGGCAAACACAACTCACAAAATTTATTGCAAACGCTCGTATCAATACGTATGAGATTTATTGTTTAGCGGTGCGTCGCCTTAATATTAATTTATCGTATAGTAACATTTTTTTCTATCAATATTGATGGCAGTTTCTTTTTGAATTTGATTAATAGAAGTTATTTTATACTTACTGGTATTTTATTATACATAATATTACCGGTGTCGGTGCCTGGTTCGAATTTACTTTACAAAATTACGGGTACAAAGTTTTTCTTTGTTTGTTAATTATTTTTTTTTAGTTGATGGCTTCGTGCGATTAGCACATTTAGCCAGTGTCAAGTATTTTTTCTTACAAGTAATACATAAATAAACAATATTTCCTTTATGATGATGATGAATGATATTAGAAATGAAAAGTGAGAAATGATATACTTACCCCCCAACCCCTCGAGTAGCTCAGTAAAGATGTGGGGCTTTACTAAGTCCTCACGCGGCGGACTTCTTGAGAGAATTTGAAAAGTGCCGTTGCACTGTTTTGTTTCATTTGCCAACACTCCTGCACACTCACGAACACTTAACCGTTAATAATCCACCATTATTTCACATTAATATTCGACATAACACAAATTTTAGAAAATAAAACAAAACCGCAGACATGACTCTTCACTTTCCCGCCAAGAAGTTGTTTGTTTATTTATTTATTTAATAAGTTGTGTGTACAGCAAAAATAATATGTTTAATGTAAAAACAAAATATTCAATTTAAAATAAAATAATATGTCAGCCAATTACAAGCTTCGACAACAATTTTCTGAAACAGGCAACAAGAAATATTTAAAACGAAAATTAAAACCATTTACAATTTCGATGTTAAGTAGCATTATTTAAAAACCTTATTGGTTTTTATGTTAGTTGGCATAACTTGTGTAAATTGAACATAAAAAAAATTACAGACAAATTAAATTAACTACCTAATTAAATACGCCACTACCTTTTATCACTGTGCATATATTTCAAATGGGTTCACTACGCCAGTTCTAATCACGTTATATCTCGTTACACTGGTTTTGATTTATTTAAAATTAAACTAAGACAAAAACAAGATAATAATAAAACTACTTAAAATTAAACTTACAAAAAACTATAAACTATATCTACTATTAACTATAAATAAAAAATTTGCCCCAAATCATCCCCACCAGGCAGAGTGCCCAGTAAGCTAGCAGCATTGCCACGTTGGATAGCTATGCTTATACGCTGGCCCAAGTAGCTGCTAGCTCTGGGGTCCCGGGTGGGTCTACTAGTTTAATAGAAATATCTTTAAAGAGTTTGTGAGCACCCGGGCTCCATGGACCTAAAGTCTCTACCCCAACCGGCTCAAATATGAGATATGTTACACTTAAACTATGGCTACTGTTCGACCACTTATTTGAGCGAGTCTTCTATTAAACAATTTACATTGCACCGGTGGTTCATTTCAACTAAAGTCATTACTTATATCCAAGAATTAGTATGTGTAAAACTATTTGGTCAAAATCCCTTTAATCTACGTTACATTTGATCATGGATGAATTGCAGCAAGAGAAAATGTGCTTAAAAATAAAGTGTTTAGGTAAAACAATGCATGGGAGTAATATTTTCCGTCAAATCAAACACTTTGAGAATCGAACTACCGATGAAAGTAATAATTTATGAGTCGTCATAGTTAAAGTGTAACAAGATGTAACGTCATTTGATTTGGCGTTGTGAACCCATTACAAACATAGCTGGCCCACTAACACTTCAACTTGACGGATGTTTCGTCATATCATTAGAAATATGACAAACCTCTATCTAAGTGTCTAGAAACGTGCGAACTTTCTAGAGAGCATGTGAAATAGTTGTGCCCAGGGCAAACAGAACAGACGTGACCGAAAACCAATTATTACGTTTAAATGTTAACTCAGTTACTGTCTGTTTGTGAAAATCAAAGCAATTCGGATGGTAATGCTGGCTGAATGGCTGGCCCAGTGTAAGTTCTGTTAATTATTAATTCGATTACGTTTACAAAAACGACAATATTTTTATAGCAAAATTGTAACTCTTCTCAATTGTCGCTAGGAGTCGCTGCTTCAATAGAATAGAATAGAATATTTATTTAATAAAGTGACCAAGACTCATAATGTGTTAGTATTAACTTATTCTATGTTAGTTACATGATATTATTTATTTTTAAACATACCAGACGATATGGCGCAGCAATGATTTACGTATCGGCAGTCAAGCCTGCTGGCGACCATGCTTGATGCAGTAGTGCTGCCCCGCACCCTGCGCACCAGAGACGCGCATCGCTTTCTTTCAATGCCATACTAATTCTCGTTTTCGTTAATGTTACCGAATGTGAAATGAAACTCACAGTAGGCATCCGGATCAGCATTCAGTATGAATGTGATATGTACGGGGATGGATGGAAGGAGGTCTTTAAGTGTAAATATTTTTTTGCAAAAAGATGAGTGTGAGACTATAGTTTGTGCCAAACAGCATGGCAATAGCGGTCAGTTAACCCGACTTTTATCCCGAAAACGTACGTATCGCTTTTTCCATACAAAACTGACGCAACATTTATCGTTTAGTATCGTAGTACAGGTTAAGCTGGGGGTGGTCCGTACAAACATCATCATCTTCATCATCAGTCTATGCTAGTACAAACGTAATGGTCCTAAATATAAAGTTTAGAACATGAGCCCTGCAAGGGTATTGCAAAAAATCTTAATCTAAGTCAGAAAGGAAAATATTAAATTCAAACTTTCTTATTTATTAGTTAGAGATCCAAAATTGAAAGGATAACAAAATAAAAATAAAAGTACTTAAAAAGTTTAACAAACAAAAACTTTTATTGCTTGTAATGTTAATGTAGTTCATTTTATTATACTTTTAAGTAGAAAATAATAAAATTCATGCTGTAAACTATTTCTAGATTATAGTTTAGGCTACTCCAATTAGTTTTTTTTCCATATATCGACTGTAAGATTACAATCGGTAGGTACTGACATCTGTCAGTACCTATTTTAAATAAATAAAATTTTTAATATATAATTATCATAGATCGGATTAGGTAGAGTTATTTGACATACCTTTGCAATGTTAGCATATCATGGATAATCTTAAGCAATCTTTTTTTCCAAAATTTGGATAAAACAAAGTATAAGATTTTTGAAAATAATCTCCAGTAACGATCACTTAAATCACACCTTGATAGTCTGACGTGCAAAAGAATTAAAAGTGTATTTTCTCTTATTATTTTATCGGGTTATCCATACTATTGATAACGTTATGACGCAATTCACAGAAAAAACTGTACATATTCCGATCTATGATAATTATATATTACCAAGATGGTTGCCCCACCTAGAATTAGGTTACAAGAATATAAGAAAACTAATTGATCCCCCTCTCTTCCAGAGCACTATCCAAGAAGCATGACAGCGGCGGCATCGACTCCATCACCATCTCGACAGGGGGAGGCGAGAAGAAGAAAATGAAGAAGAAGAAAGCAAAGCCCCCAAAGATCCACCTCGTCCACCCAATGATGATGCAAGCCATGCAGAAACACGAGAAAGGTCGGACGTTCTCCAACGCTGGGAGCGTGCAGTCCTGGGTGATTGGGCAGGAGAGGAGCGTCAACTCTTCCGACAGGAGAGGGAGGGGGATTCTCTCCGACTTGTGGGACGCTGGAGAGGAGGCTTTGGACTCGGCGGCTGAGCATGCTTTGAAGAGTGATGAGAACGAGGATGGGGTTGCGGACAAAAGCTCGTTGGAAGGTTGGTGATGGTTGCATCTTGTTAATTTCTAAGATATAATACTTTGGATGGTAGTAATTACTTTGTTCTTATGATTTTCCGTGAATTCTTTGGTTGAATAATGATAATCCTGTCGTGGTATTCCCTAGAGACTATACAAGCGGTTCTTCGAGATAGTAAAGAAGTTTATACATGGCCAGCATCGCGCGAATGACCCCTGGTGTTTAAAGTCTCTATAGCGTATAACGTAGCCACGTTATACGCTTTTTACCAAGCTAACCATGTTACTTGTTATTCAACTCAACAGTACTCACAAAAAGACTATAGTTGAATACTTTATTGCTCACAAAACAGATGAAGAAAAAACCAGTTACGTAATCTTTAAGCTAGTATGGGCTAGTATCGCTTGTAGTATCCCCCTACAAGCAATTCTAGCCTTTTTTTAAGAATACTTGCAGTTTTTAAGAAGACTAATCACTACTCACATAATAAACATGGTAAGAATCCCATTAATAATTACTCTATTGCAAGTGACCATGATAGTTTAAATAGCTCTTTTAATGTCCCCACTGCTGGGACACGAGCCTTCCCTAAGGATGGAAACATCACAGAACGACCAACAAACCACCACAAGAGCCCAGTGTGTTGTGATGGTTGTTAACGACTCCTAATGCAGCCAGGACCAACGGCTTGACGTGCCTTCCGAAGTACATATGATGCATTTTGGTCACCCATCCGATGACCGGTCTTTTCAAAAGTTGCTTAACTTCAGCGATCGCAGACCAAGTGCGATTACCACTGCACTATCGAGCTGAAACGTCGCTAATGAAAGTGTGTATCTAATTTTTTTACTCTTTTTTTACAGAATTACCGATAAACGTGTGGTAATTTTTTCTATACATTTTTGATACGCATCTTGAAATGAATTATGCATTTTGTTTGCATGGTTTTTTTATTGATATGTTGCATGTAGTTTTGTGAGAATGATAAGATAAACTGCATACAGATGTTGAAGACATTTATTCTTTAGGTATATTTGCACCATTTTCTAAGAAAAAGCACGTAAAAGTTTCAATCATATTATCTATTATCTATATAAATAAAAATTAATTGCTCTTCGTTGTTTCGTAAAACTTGAGCGATTTGAATAATTTTTATTTTGTTTTTGTACAGTTTAGTAACTGCACAATATAGGTAGAGTCAAATTACTGTTTCTTACGTATCAGCACTTACCGCCACAATGTAATTTAATTGCTATTTATAGCCAGTTATGCGAAAGCCACTAATCAACAAACATTTTTACTGTTATTTTAACTTTGTGATTTTAAATAAAACTATAAACCAGCCGTTTAACTCAACTAACTAACATCTTAAGACTGTAGGGCACAAACCCTACAGTTTTGTTCGCTCTAATACATGCATGGTTTAAAAAAAAACAAGCAAAAATTCAGAAAAACAGCTGAGATATCGGAAAATAAAAAAAAACATTTTGTATGAGAATCGCCATTTTGGATTACTCTTAATAGATGGCGTTAGTGGCACATGTTTATTAAAACTTAGACAGGACAACGTCTGTGGGGTTAGCTAGTCATTTCGTTTTTTTTTGTTCGTATGCGTTCTTTGTATCGTTGATCTGATTAATGGATTGCGATGAAACTTTAGTGGTTGTGCGCATGTCCGCGAATGTTTTTTTTTTATATTTACGGGTAAGCACAGTGCCTTGATCTCACCTGATGTTAAGTGATGATAAGGCCAATTGGTGGAAGCGCACTTCACCCGGGATCCTCAACTAGTGAGGCACTGGCTATCTTATCTGTAGCTGCCGGAACACAACAATAATGCTACAAACATTGATGTTATGGCGACATATTTAGATAAGATGGTGGTAGCTAGCCAGGCGGACAAACAAGCCCTACCGCCAACCAAACCGAGTACACAAACATGTACCCCTGCTGGGAATCGAACCCGGGACCTC